>JBAMHW010000006.1:4028685-4052681 GCA_037177495.1 Rhadinocentrus ornatus | reverse complement strand
AGAGCAACTTCAAGGTGAGGGTGAAAAAAGGGCAGGGCAAAGAGGAAAGGGAAAAAGGGGAAGTGGTTTTGGGTGCGTTCCCCCCCCCCCCCCCCCCCCCCCCCGGCTTAAATACATCTATTTAAATACATCTATTTAAATGATTTTATAAATTTACAATAAATAAATATTATAAACTTATTAGATCTGAAATGACATTGTCGATAAAACAAAGAAAAATTTGTTCTATTACCTGCCAATAGTCATGAGCGTCATGACTGTGATGGCCTCTCTGAAAGCATCAGGAGCCTGGTCATTTATGATCCAATCAGCCATTTGCCCGGTATACTGAGGAATAGCCATTTCACCTGTAGTCAGAAGTTCACATTATCACAATTTGGAACTTTAAGGAAACAAAACTGTCAGATCAACGTTACAAAGAGCCAGTAGTGTCATTAATCTGATGCTGAAGCCACCGTTCAGACAAAATGTTGCGTTTCAATCTCAACTACTTAGCTATAAGTATTTAATTGATGCTGCTGGATATAACTGATAAAGACTGACACAGGTAAGAAAAACAAAAAAACTACAAACACTTAATTCAAAATAAGATGCTGTCTTAGCTACCATAAGATGAGAGAACCACAAGGGTCACTACAACAGCAAAGCGCCACCGATATGGCAGCATGTATCCCATCAGTCTCTTCAGAGAGGCGCTGGTGTCCAGTCCAGGTTTCTTAGACGGCGGCTTCCTCACAAACAAAGATGAAACATATCGAGTCCAGTAGAGCCAGGCCACTATTGTCACAACATAACCCTGCAACACCTGCAAGACATAGGACGGGTTTAACACACTCATAGTGTGCTTTTATTCAAATTAGTATTAAATATATTTTTAAAAATTACATTACATAAACCACAGTGTTTCAGAGACATGTTTTTGACCAGAGGGTAACCAGTATTCCCTAAATGGTGATGAGATACGTATTATTCTGATCAGTTTTGGTTTCTGTTTACATCTGGTTCCTCTTATGAGTTCAGGCTTTATAAAACAAACACAAAACACCGCTGCCATGTAAATCATTGTGTCATGATGTGTTTATATATTAAATGTAACTAAATTTCTACTTTCTTTAAACCATTTAGTTACAGGATTTACTTTAAGACTTAAGGTCTTACATTTTCCAGTGCAGTAGGATTTAACACTGTCACACACCTTAAAAATAAGAGGGTTTGATAAAAGATAAAAATGGATTGATATAATCCTAAACACAGCTGCACACATTCCAACATAACAGGCAGCAACAACCCATCCACTCACCCTCTCCTGGGAGTGCCACCCCCACAGTTCTTCCACCGTGGAGTGTCCCAAAGCCCAGAGCAAGGTGATGTACACAGGGAACTGCAAGCAAAGGACACCTAAACTCTGAAGCCCCTCAAAGCTGCTAGTCCACGGGAGACTTCCAGGGTAGGTGAGGGTGAGGAGGGCCAGGAGGATGGCTCTGGTCAATGATCCCCCCCACAGGGTGATGAAAGGGTGGGAGATAAGGAGAGAGGACAGCTGTGCCAGGCGGATGGCGTGCATCACACACACATCCAGGCAGATGCAAAGCAGAGGGAAGAAGTAGCTCATTTTCTGCATAACTTTTAGATTCTGCAAAGAAATTGACAGGAAAGGCTTTAGAAGAGTAAACAAAGTTCTAAAAAAATCCCTATGTATGTTTTATTACCCATTTATTACTTGTTTTGTTGTTTTTTACAGGCCTCTATTTTGATTGTTATTCACAGAACAACAGTCATTTACTTTCACTTCGCAGCAGGCACCATTTGCGTTGACACTTGCACTCCCTATTTTCTTTTAAACGCTTCCACACGGACGTGTGGGAGACATAATATCGAAATAACATTCACACCTGTTTATTTCAGTATTACTGTCGCATTATTAAAACGTATGTTACAGTGAGTACAGTAGCTAACAATTCAAGCTAGTCTAACTATTCGGAAATCAAACCGTACTTACTTAGTTTATTTTACACGAGGTAAGGTTCCTATAACGGACGTCTCGAAGCTGAAAAGGCACCAAACGTATTCCTAAATAAGCTAAACTTGTACCTGTAATGTTTTCTAACCCGGCAGCCCGATTTTACGTCAACCCATTGATCCACAACTATAAAGTGAAACCGAAAATAAGTATTTATGGAGCGGAAAGTCCCACATTTGACGTCAATGATAAACGACGGTGGGGACGTGTTTTCTTTACATTCTGTCGTTTTTACAACAGAAAATCTTCTTAAGAATAATTAAAGTTTTATAATCGTGTTAAAAGCTGAACCACACTATTCCTATGTTCCTGTAACATGAAACGTCTGGTTTGATGCAGGCGGTACAACAGCGACACCGTGTGGTGGTAGGCTGAAACTACAGCACATACATAACTTTATTGACACTTTTAAACCGAACAAAATGCGCAAATCAATAAAAAAATGGTTTTCATGACTAAAAACATACACAAATATATCTAATGGAAAATATAAGACTCAATTTTTGTGCATGACGGTTTAGAGCTACAGCTGCAACACTCTAAAGTAATAATCATATTAATCCTGAAAGTGTTGGGGTTTTTTTTGTGGTAAGTCTCAAAACTCATTTGTGCAATGAGACATTTTTATTTATTCTGTACCAGTAACACATATACAAGTGTTTCCTTTACTATGACTTCAAAGTATTCAAATACATCTTGTTATTGCAAAGATACCCATTTCTTTATATGTCTGCAGTTTTCTAGCAGAGGCCTAAAAGATGGGCACAGATCTCAAACGATTAATTGCACACTGAAATTATTACACAGAATAATAGTGTACATGTGTTTGTCTCCAGTCACTGGATTCGAATTTTTAATAGAAACTGATGAGTCGGATGGCCGGTGAAGAAGAAGAAGCTTCTGCAGAGCATGGTAATCCTGCATCCCATGCTGCTGTAATGTTGCAGAAGGGCAGAAAGGTAAAGAGCCAATGGGCAGAATTAGCCTTAACTGAAATTTTGATGGTTCTGCTTATGCAATGTTTCTGACAACAATCCTCAACAAGTAGAAGACAGGTCCTGATGATTATTTCAGTTCTCTTGACTAGTTTCTGCACGTGTCTCAGACTGTTTTTCCGAGGCACATGCAGCTGCCATCCCAAACTGAGGTTCCATCGGTCAGCATATTTATTACAGTACCAATATTTTTATTGGTTCTATAATAAATATTCTATTGGCTTATACTTGGTGGTGCAATAACAGGTGAGTATGTGAACAACAGGAGCTCAAAGTGAACAAAAATTATAGTGTCATGCTTTTTTATATAAAGTTATCTGTCAGGTATGGTGATATACTGCGGGGTCCACTTCAGTCACAACTGTAGTGTGCAAAACAAGGCATAGAATTTTTAAGACTCTCGGGAATTTGGAAACTGTGTGCCTTCTCAGATTATCCTAATTGCTAATCTGGCTGGTAATATTGCGGCTGTGGGCAAACCTCCAACAGAGACTTGAAACCCCCTGACATCTTCCTTCCTCATTTCCTCTGCTTTCATGTAAGAAGGATGAACAGGAAGGACAAATGTCCCTACTATTTTAAGCAGCCTCCTTGCAAGCTCCCATAAATCACTTCAATGACATTTCTTTTTTTGTGTAGTTGTAACATCCCACTTGTGAAAGGAAGTTTAAAATGCAGTTTGAGGTATTTGTGTTTCGCTTTAGTGCATCAACACACTAAATATCTCAAAGCCGTGAGAACACTGACATCATACCCTTAGTAGTTTTCCGCAATATGTGAAGTTCATGATGTGCAATTAAACAAGATTTAACTAATTTAATTTTTCATGGACCGATTCTATTGATGACTGGCAAATAAAACTATCATCTCAGTTTCAGCCCACACTATATTAAAAAGAAAACAAATCAAGAGATCCTGTCCCATGTTTTATTTTGCTGCAGACTCAGCTTTGTGAGGAAAAACTTAATCAGCAAAGTAATTAATAACAATTGCTATTTTTCAGTTTTGTGAAAACATATTTCTCATTAATATGTGGCGAAATAAGAGAAGACAATAATCAAGAAAAGCACATTTACTGTGTGTTCATTCAAGTTAAATAGGAAAATGTCTCTATTTACCTTTCCTTACTAAAAGAATTCCAGATGCAGTTGTGTACATTTATGTTTAATATCTAAAGTAATTTTGACTTCTATGTAGTAATAATAATAATAATAATACATTTTATTTGTATATCACAATTTTCAATGTGCTTCACGGTTCTAAGACATCAATGTTAAAAGCAAAAGTTAGAAAATAATCAAGATTAAAACATAATGATCCCAAAGTAACAATAATAAAAGTATAAATTAATTTGCAGTTAAGAAAATTAAAAAATAAACATTAGAGGCAGTCGGCTAAGACTATTTTTCAAAGGCTGCACAAAACAAGTCTTTAAGCTGCTTTTAAAGGCTGCAAGGATGTCTGAAATCCTCCATTTTTGGATGTTTTTTGCTCTTGATCTTAATCCCAAACTACTTTAATAATACTGATTTCCAGAATCTGGGGAGGATTCATCCCCGCATCAGACTTGTTGGCATCGATTTTCAGTCCAGTTCTTGAGTCGTGCGACATACCTACAGCCTTTTCTCCCTTTCTTTCTTTCCCTTCCTTAAAGATGGCTTCTTGACAGCCACGTGGAGACCATTTCTAATGAGGCTTTAGCCAACAGTAGATGGATCAACTGAAGGTCCAGATGCAACTTCAGGATCACTTTCAGATCCTGTTCATTTTCTGTTAAATTGTGTTATTTTTAATTTCTTATTTTTTACTTTCTTAAATGCATGGGAACAAAATGATGTGTCTTTGTGACAGGCTGCAAGTAACAAAGTTCCTCAATAAACCATTTAAAATCTATTCTTTGCTAAGTCGTCTGTTTTGTGTCTACCCCAACCTGGTTAATGTCTTGGTTTAGGAGCTTTTTATGCTTGAATGACTCATAGATCAACACTAAGTGGTTTGAACAAAGAGAAAAAAATTCTGAAAGTTGTCAGATACAGGGACTGGACTGAAAATGAGTAAAAAAGCAGAAGATGTACAAAAATAAAATAAATTAAAAAACTTCAGAAAGCTTGGAGAACAGCTGACTAAGTTAAATGTTTTAATGTTGGAAGCAAAGTCTAAAGAAATGAGTGAATGGAAATGGAGTTGGAACAAATTCTTTCCAGCTTTTTAAGCTCAATTGCTACTATATTTTCATAATAGGGAAATCCAAGATGTTTCCTAACACATGAATAATTTTATAAACATCTTCATTGGCTGTTGAAACATTTTTAGTTTAAATGTTTTTTTTAGGCTGACAGAAGCCCTTTACCTTATCCCCTCAGATTTTGTATGTATGTAAGTGTAAGTGTGAGAGTGTGTGTGTGTGTGTATGCATACACACTCAAATGGTTTTGTCACTTGTTAGAAAATGGTCAAATTCAAACCCTGATGCTTCCTCACACCCCTTGACTTTTTTTAAGCCATGAAGTAACAGCTCTGAAGGCACAGCACTACAAATGCACACACACACACACACACACACACATATACATATATATATATATATATACATATATGCACATGGGGTTATTGCCTTTCCTATTCTTCTCCACACAGTGGCAGGAAGTTGTCCAGATATCCGCAGGGCCTCTCAAAAAAAGAGTGAGTGAACAAAGTGGGCTGGGTGATCATAGTCGATGGAGTGGATGTCAGCGGTGAGGAGATTTGTTGAATTTACTCAGAGTTAACAGTTCATTCTGACCGGCAGGACTGTTATTTACACAGCGATTCTCAACTTTAGCAGGTCTGAAACCGTTTTCAGTTCAGTATTACGGAGGAATTGGACTGTAGGAGTTCTGATCCTGTGCAGAGAAGGGAAAAGGGTCAGGTGGTTGTGACCGGATTGGCTTGATGATGTTGGCTCTCAGGACGTTTGTTCTGTTGGGACTAAGCTCCACATGTCACGGTGAGTTTGGTAAAATTAACTTTTCAACATGTGCCCAAAATTTACTCTGTGGTTGTATGCTGTGAAGAAATAGCTGCAGAAATAATGTCTTTCTAGTCACTTCATTAAGATTTTTACTCATAATTAAAATGTTCTAATGTTTTATATTGAATTTCTTTAGGTCTTTTACATCCTTGTTTATGACGTAAAAGGTAAAAATTAGCTTAATTTTATTTTCTGGTAAGTTTTTGAATTTAAATTCCTTAAACATGTATCTACATAAAAATTAGGCACCATTATGTTTATTCTGACAAGTGAAACATGTAAAAAGTTGCACGTCTAATTTCAGCCCCATTGTCCACACTTTTTTTCTGCTATGATTTCATTGGCCGCACACACCTGCCAAGCCCATTGTCCAACTCCATCACATTCCTCATTGCCTCGGTGACAACCTTCAACCTTTATCTAGTTCCCGACCCACTTCATTTCCTTTAGCTATTCGCCTCTTCTGGAAACTTCCTGTTTATGTCGGGCCCATTTCCTGTCCCCTTTAAACAGGCCATATCAGGACCCACCTTTCATGCCCTGACCTGCATTGTTCTGAATAGTTGCTAATGGTCTGAAACAATGACTGGATTGAGTGTGTGGGTGAGCTGGTCCTGCGATAAAAAATTTTAGTTGAATGATTGCAGCTATGTTTAATGTCAGATTAAATAAACCTAACTGTTGCACTTTTTGGAATTTATCTGATGAAATTTATTTGCAAAGGTTAGTTACATGAACCTAGATGTGTTGTTTGTTCCATCAGACCTGTTTGCGCTGATTTTCAGTCCAGTTCTTGTGTCATGTGGCATACCTCAGCCTTTTGTCCTTCATTAAGAATTGACAAACACCCTTCCATGGAGACCACTTCTGATGAGCCTTCAGGTAAAAGAAGATGGATCAACTCAATGTCCAGATGCATCTCTCAGATCTTTGCTGGATTCAAGCCTTTCTCAGTTCCTGTTAATCTGCTGTAGATAGTTTTTCCTTAATTTGTCCTGTTTCATTTGTTTATTTTTTTTATTTATTATACTTTATTAAGCTGGAAAATTCCATCTTCTAGACACACTAGGAGCACCCAGAAGCAGTTAGGGGTGAAAGAAATGGGAATAAATGATGTAACAAAATTTCTAAGATCCCATTTAAAGCTAGTTTGCTGTCTTGCCCCAGCACAAAAATGGTTCATCCCTAGAGTTAAATGCCTTATGTATGAATGACTCATAGATCAATACCAAGTGGCTTAAACAAAAAACAATTTCCTCTGAAAATAGTTACGTACAACGATTGGGCTGCAAAATGTACAAAGAAAACTTTGAAAACCTTCAGAAACTATTGTTTAAGACCACTAGAGTACAGCCAGAACATAAAAGAGAGTTGGATCAAGACCTGTCCAATATATATGTCTTACTCTTAAGTTGGACATGCGCCCAGAGAAGAATCAAACCTACTGACCATGTTAGTAACTGTGTGGTTTGGAGCCTAACCACTCCCACTGTCACTTTTCTATCCACACAAATCCACCTCCACAGCCATGTCCGGTGATCCATGGAGCCAGTGTCCGGTGAGCCGAAAGTGTAAAGACAAGTTTGGAGATGGGTCGTGTGATAAAGAGTGCATGGAGCCCGAGTGTCTTCGAGATGGATTCGACTGTCTTAAAGACAGGGGTCACTGCAAGTAAAAACACTTATGTCACTGACGGCTGGTCTAGGATTTCGATGAAAAATTCAACATAAACCTAACAAAGTTTTGAGTTATGGTTAATATACGTTTATTTGCTGTAAATTGAATTAAAATATTTTGATTACTGACTTTATTCTGTCCTTTTTTCCCCCTTTATCCGCTCCCTTCATTCCTACTCTCAGTCCGGGCCACACTGAGTACTGCCGTGCTTATTATGCCAGCGGCCGCTGCGACCAGGGCTGCAACAACGCTGCCTGTGGATGGGACGGCAGCGACTGCATCAAACACCAGAGGCCTTTGTGGGCTAAAGGCACCCTGCTGCTTCACATCAACATCCAAAAGCAAAATGGCTCCGTTGGTATCAGCCCTCTTCTGTGGACACTCACCGTCCTCCTCCAGTCCCCACTGATACTGAGAGACTCCATTTCCTTCTCTACCAGCATGAACCTGTTTGAATTCAGCCCTCAGGACCTTGCCAACCTGCTGACTCACCCTCATCCAGCTGATGCAAATGGGTGGGTAGTGAGTAAAATGTTTATGGTATTGTGATTAGACACATTAAAAATAGTTATTGTATAGCATTTTGTTTATGACAGAGATCTGAGACACTGAACAAGGTGAAATTATAGTTGTTTTAGATTCTGCCAAATATATTAGATTCTTTCTATAAGTTTATCCAAGATGCTGTATATAAACAAATTTAACCTTTACTTCCCATATTTCTGCATATATTTTGGATCAATGAATATTTCTGGAGAAATGTCATGGAAATTTTCAGAATACCGTCAAGATATATGTCCATGATTTATTGACACAGAGCACAAACACAAGAGAAACACTTTTAGTTCAGTAACAAATCAGTCTAGTTAAACAATGACTGCCAAAGATTAAATGTTGAAATTGTGCCAAAAGAAAAGAACTACACTCAGCTATAAAAAACTGTCATCTGCATAACATTTAGATTGCTGGACTAACATTTGAACACAAAATTAAAGGAGCCCAAGTTCGTGACCTTGTGGAACTCTTTGAAACACATTAACCCAGTCTGACAAACACTTGTGAGAGGTCTATGTTGAAAGTACTTTATGAGACAGGACAAAAAGAGAAAATTAGATGTCTTTCTTTCCTAGCTCCCTCCTTTTCCTCCAAGTGGACAACAGGCCATGCTCCCTTTCACTCTCTACCTGTTTCCCTTACGCTACTGAGGCCGCCAGTTTCCTACGTGCAGTGAAGCAGCTCAAGCCTTCGACTTTCCCCACCCTCCCAGAGCTGAAGGCCATCATCAGCATCAGAGGTGTCCGAGAGGAAATAGGAAGCAGAGAGGAGGAAAAGGAATTTGAAGGTAGGCTCTCATTTCCTAACCACCCCACACACATCCAGCTTTGAATTTCATCCAAACCAAACATTATAAAACAGCTTTGTGTTTCCAGATGGTAAAAAATCATTTTATTATGACTTGGCCATGCTGTGGTGATTAAATTAAAAGTGAATAAAGAATGAGGCAATTTGAGGGGTTTTTCTATCAGAGGTAAAAACAAAAATTTATCACATGCAAAGGTATGATTTTAGAGGTAACTGATGTTTCCTTTTGCCACATAATAAAATTAATAATACACCACATAAATTAATTTCTTTGTTTTTATTGTTTCTTTTAAAGTTCCATTGAAAGAGTCCACTCCTGCATGGCTGTGGGCTGTGGTTGCCATAGCAATTGGCCTGCTGCTTTTGATGCCCCTGGTGGTGTTCCTTGTGATGAGACGGGTAAGGCAGCAGCGGGCACAGAGTGACAGCAGTGTCAGAGTGAGACACCGGTCTAAAGTCACTGACAACGATGACAGCAAAGCTAAGGGTTGGATACAGCATGCAACGCACCAAGATCAGCGAGTCCGATCCAGCAGAGAGAAAGATAAGATCAGCCTGAGGAAGAAGAAGAAAGCCAAGGAAGCAGAGAAAAAAAAAAGGAGGGAACCGCTGGGGGAGGACGCCATCCGAATGCGGTGAGTAGAGCTACTTAGACAGGATGTTTTGTCTGCTGGAGGGATGATGTCAGTGCGAAACAAGTTAGATTTCATCTTGTCCAATCATCACAACTGCTGAATGTCACCTCACTCTAATCACAGCTCTATTTTCTTTTATTTCCCCATGAAATTTTATTTTGAAACAATTTTGGTTTAATACTCAATGCAATGATGTCTAAAATATTCATAGGACAAAATGCATGTGATCAACACAGATTCTTGAGGAGCTCCATTAACCACAGGCAGCTGTTCCAGTTGTATTTTAAAATGATTTCTCTTGTTGGGACGGTCTAATTTAAGAACATCACATATGTTGTGAGAATTTTCATTGGTGATGTGTGTTATTTATTTAAATGTTGTACTGTCAAGCTAATATTTAATTCAGGGTGATTGAAAGTCACGCAGACGGAGAGTATAAATAGGTATGGATTTTGGGGGGGTATTTTTCTGGTTTGGATAGGGATAGAAAAAAAAGAATACGGAAATACAATTGTGTTTTGTATCATGGGATGTATCATTACCCACATTTCCCATTGCCATATTAGCTTTTTAGAACAAACAGTCCCGTGCATGGTCATAAGGCTGCATGGAAAGAACAGGTGATCCTGTTTCTGCAATGTTAGAGGTTTAGTTCATGAACTCTCCATAAGCTATAAGCTAAATGCAGAAAATTTAATATACATCAAGGGATCAAGATCAAGTAATCTTTATTATGCCGTGAGGGTAATTTGTTGTACAGCAAGCAGTAAAAACAATCAGTCAGTGCACAATCACATAAATAATTTCTACTAGGACTATGATATATGGATAAAAAAATACAATAAATAATAAAATAAAAAAACAGAAAAATAGAGCTACTTATTCGGCTTATTATGACATTGCCGTGCTTGAATGAAGAAATTAAAAGTGAATAAAAAATAAGGCAATTTGAACCTGTCAATCACAAGTTGTCCCAGCTGGAAAGGAAATCCTACTTTGTCAGTTCAACATTAAACACAGTTTTGCTAAATTTTGATCATGACGTATTGAAGTATGAAAGCTGAGCGCAACCATGTTTTTTTTTAAGCATCAGGAGGATTGCTATGAGGAAATGAGTGAACTATCTACTTATCTAGACATAGCAATAATTGTTTTTCTTAAAATAACAGAACAATTTATGTCATCTCAAGAAAAAAAATTTCTGAAGTAATGGTTAACAATTTCTAACAATATAATAAACAGACTGTTTAAGAGTTCGGGAAAGCCATTGCCACCAAGGCAATAGAATAACATGCTTGCCAGCATCTGACCAACTGCAACAATAATCATAAAAAAAAAAAAAAAAAAAAAAAGGTGCTAACCACCAGTTCAGTTAACCTCTTTTTAGTTCATGGCCTCAAGGAAAACAAAACTGGTTATCTTGTGATAACCAGTTACTTTAGGTGGTTAAATCGAAAAAACAAAAAAGGATAATTTCCCGAGATGATGAGAAACCATATTATCACATGAAAACTAGCTTTGTTATCCCGAGATAACGTCAAAAGAAAAAACAAAAAAAAAAGTTGTAGGTATGGCCACTCTCAGCTTCCATAAAGAAGAGCTGAACACAGTAAGATGAAAAATAAATAAATAAATAAATTCATTAAGAAACAGGTAACACTGACTGAGAAATCTTTTTCTCAAACACAGCTTTCTGCCCTTTATTAAACCAGAGGTGTCGCCCCCTGCTGGTCATTAAAGAACATAGAATAAAAGCTTTTTGGAATAGCTTTAATTTTCTCATCTGGCGGCTACATCTTGATGATATGGATACTGTAAAAAAGCAAGTTTGAACCTTGAAGTTTAATTATCTAACTTTTCTTTTGACAAACTAGTCCTGATTCTTATTTTGGAAAGATGAAAATTATAGGGGAGCCAAAGTAGCATTAATAAAGAAATAAAATATGTACTTTCCTAAAAAGTAAATGGAGAACATGTAGCACCAGTTGGTTTATTCTTTTTGCGAAGCATTGCAAGGATTTGATCATAGTGGACTACAACTACTTCAATCCAGTTTGTTGCATGTCAGTACACCAACGGCATGGCTCAGCAAGGTAGAGCGGTCGTTTTGTTGCCTGATGGTTACTGTTTTGATCCTCGGCCAAGTCGAGTTCATGTTGAGGTGTCCTTGGGAAAGACACCGAATGGGTCCTGATGGTGGAAGCTGTTTTGCATGACAGCTTCCGCTATCAGTGGGTGAATGGGATGTATACTGTTAAGCGCTTTGGATAAAAGCGCTATATAAGTACAGCCCATTTACACCATTGTTCATTTATTTCATACCTCTCTATGCCATCACTCTGTGAAGATAAAGTCCACCCGTGCTGTCATTTAAATTCTGTTGCTTATCCAGAATCTGATTGTGACAATGGTTTGAACAGAGACCTGAAAACTTACCTCTAAGCTACGTCCTAAAGCATTCCCAAGCCAGCCAAAATGTATTTCCCCAGTGAGTACTTAGTCTACCTTATAAAATATTGCCCTAGAGGATGTCTTGAAGGCCTCCTCTAGGTAATCCCGTAGTGTTACATCTCACTTTTGGGGTATGGGAGGGCGTAACAAAAAACAGCAAGCTGTGGGCAGATGTTTAAAATTTTATTTAAAGTTATCTAAAGCTTAACCCCAAATCCCGCCAGACAAACCAAAACAAGAATTATCCAAGGTGAACAAAAACTGGCGTACTAATTTAGCTAAACAACAGTGCAGCAGTTCCAATAAACTAGGAAGCATATAAACAAAAACTGATCTCTCTAAACTAGCCCTACACACTAACTCTACTCAGATTAGGTTTAACTTAAAAGCTCAACAACTCGGAACACAAAAGAACTTAAAGAGCAGCCAAAAGAGCTGTATGCTATCAAAAGACAAGCAAAACCAAACCAAGACTGATTCTTACTACTAGAATCTAAACACACAAGCAGACAGGTTTAACCCTGCTGAATCCTCTAAGTAGTCCAAATCCAAATGCCACCAACTAGACACAAACAGCACACAATCAATAGCCACCACAACTTTTCCAAGCCAGGGGGAAACTAGTGATGTGGCATGCGCGAAAGAGCCGGCACTTAGAGCCGGCTCTTAGAGCCGATGCTTGGTAGTGAATCAGAAGAGCCAGTTCCCATTTTTATTTTTTATTTTTCCTTTTACTGCGTGCTTTGCTCTCTGTGCTCTCAGTGGCACAGACAGCTGTGAGGAGAGTGAGTGAGTGCATCATGTCAGTAAACCCTTGTCACACAGAGGAGAAACCGGATTAGCCCATCCAAGATGAGGCATCTTATCTTTCTGAATGCCAACCTGCACTGAGGACATCAATGCTGCTTTCTTGAATTTGGTTCTCGTTCTGTTTTGTGGATTGGTTTGCTGTTTTTTGTCCATTTGTGCAATAGAAGATTTTTGTTGAAATAGTAAACAAAAGTAAGTGGTTTTGTATCAGAAAAAATGCTTAAAAGGAGGCAAATATAAGGCTTATCATAAAAATGCTGTGCACAAACAGGTTTTTAAAACACAATTCATTAATTTTAAGTTAAGGTAAATTATGGGGCCAAAAAAGATGCTAAATTAAGAGCAAAAGAGCCGGCTTTTCTTTGGGAGTCGAGCCAAAAGAGCCGGCTCTCTGAAAAGAGCTGAACATTCCATCACTAGTAAAAACCGTGTGTAACACAGCTACAGGGAACACAGCTGCAGTCCTTTATTTCCTGGTTGAGGGCAGGCTGCGATGTGATTAGCAGGTTGATGAGCCAAACAGAGGGGAAGAGACAAGGGACCAGCATTTGCATGCGGAACGGGCCTCAGGTGGCAGCAATGAGCGGCATCCGTAATAGGACGAGACAAACCATCCTTCAGCAGATGCTCATTTTGACTTATTTTCTGGCATTCTTTCATTCACAGCTCATGGCTTTAGATAAGGGTTTGAACATAGATCTAAAAGAACTAAAAGAAAAGTGGTGTTAAAAGAAATGCAGAGATGAGCTCAGTAAATATTGTATCCTTTGACTCATGCAAAACCTGTTGTAGTTTTACTCAGTACAACTACTGGGCGTTTTCATATCAAGAAAACAACCAGGCATATAGTAACGTTGTATACTTGCATTTACAAAGCAGGTGGACTCCAGAGCTCTTTTGTAACCACTGAAATTTTATTATGGGATTAAGGGAAAATTAAAATCAAACCACCCTGTGACCACCTGAGCTCTAGAGTGGTTGTCTTGTAGCCTGAGGGTTGCCGGTTTGATCCTCGGCCTGTCAAGCTCATGTAAGGTGTCCCTGAGCAAGACACCGAACCCTGATGGGTCGTGGTTGAGCGCCTTGCATGGCAGCTTCCGCCATCAGTGTGTGAATGTGTGTGTGAATGGGTGAATGTGATGTATAATGTAAAGCGCTTTGGGTAAAAACGCTAAATAAATACAGACCATTTACCACCTACAACATTTTTTTTTTTAAATGTGTTGCATTAAAACTGTTCCTCGGTCTTCAGGCCTCTCAAAAGGGACCAGGATGTGGGAAGTGACACAGACTTTACTCAGAGTTCAATGGAAGACATCAGCATTAGATGCTCCAGGCGACAGGAGGACCCCTCCATCTGTGACCACAGGAGCCCGGAGCAGCGACACTTCCGGGCTGGAACCTCTCAGACCCGCAGGCAGATGCAACGTAAGAAAACACCAGAAAAAACTTAGAATACAATTTCAATTTATTTAAAATTTATTTTATTTGGATGGGAAAGTGCAAGTTAATGAACATTTCATAAGATAATAATATAAACATGCCTATCCCCAGGATTATAGCCTACAGCTATAGTAGACATAATACATATAATATAATTATAAAAACCACACACTGTTTCAGTGATTAAATACATAAAGTGGATGTGTCTCACATCCACTTTATGTACTTGTATCAACATCCTTCACCATGAAATAATTCTTGTTCTCCTTCAGCTCCACCTAGAGGATGGGAGAGGAATGCCATGCCTCCACCTCTGCTCAGTCCTCCTCAGCAGGTCTGTTTGTTTTTGTTTGGTCCATGATGTGAGGAATCAGGATTATTAGACTTATAAGCAAAGGCCAAATTTAAAGAATGTAAACTCACCAGCCACTTTATTAGGTCCACCTTGCTAGTACCAGGTTTGACCCCCTTTTTTCCGTCACAACATTAATTTTTGGTGTCATAGATTCAATAAGGTGTTGGAAGCAATCTTTAGAGACTTTGCTCCATATTGACATGATAACATCACACAGTTGCTACAGATTTGTTGGCTGCACATCTATGGTGAGAATCTCCCATTCTACCGCATCCCAAAGCTGCTCTGTTGGATTGCGATCTGGCCATTGGAGTCCCGTGAACTCATTGTTATTTTTAAGAAAGCAGCTGGGAATGATTTAAACTTTGCGACATGATGCATTATCCTGCTGGAAGTAGCATCAGAAGATGCTGTGGTCATAAAGGGATGGACATGGTCAGCAACAGTTCTAAGGTAGGCTGTGGTGGTTAAACCATGCCACATTGGTACTAAGGGGCACAAAGTGGGAAACATTATCCCCCACACCATTACACCAGCAGCAGCCTGAACCATTGATCCAAACCAGGATTAATCCATGTTGTCAAGATGTTTCCAACAAGTACTGAGCCTACTATCTGAATGTGGAGCTGAAATGGAGACTCATCAGACCAGCAATGTTTCTCCATCTTCTATTGTCCAGTTCTGGTGAATCTGTGTGAATTGTAGTCTCACTTTCCTGTTCTTAGCTGACAGGAGGCACCCGGTGTGGTCTTCTGCTGCTGTAGCCCATCTGCTTCAAGGTTGGATGTGTTGTGTGTTCAGGATGATATTCTGCAGACCTTGGTTGGAAACAGTGCTTATTTGACTTCCTGTTGCCTTTCAATCATCTCCAACCAGTCAGCCCATTCTCCTCTGACTTCAACAAGACATTCTGGTCCAGACAACTGCTGCTCACTGGGTATTTTCTCTTCTTCAGACCATTCTCTGTAAATCCTGGAGATGGTTGTGTGTGACAATCCCAGTAGATCAGCAGTTTCTAAAACACTCAGACCAACAATCACATTAAAAGTCACTTAAATCTCCTTTCTTCCTCACTCTTGATGCTCAGTTTGAACTTCATCAAGTCGTTTTGACCATGTCTACATGACTAAATGTATTGAGTTGCTCTAATGTGATTGGTTGTTTAGATATTTGTGTTAACAAGCAGTTGAACAGGTGGACCTGCTAAAGTTGCCAGTGAGTGTGTAATGTGAATGTTATGTATGTTTATCACAGTCTTGTTGTGTTAGCAGTCAGCAGAGTGGTGTGGTCCTGATGGGTCTGTGGTTCTGATCCGAGCTGTCCGCAGCGGGCTGGACAGAGTGGTTTTAGAGCTGCTGCAAGCCGGAGTTCCAGTCAACAACACAGATCATACTGGTAATGCTGCCTTGTAATTTACATGTGTTAGTTTAGTTCCTGACTTGAACCCCAAACCTCAGTCTAAAAGTTTTTCCAGGTCATTTTTGGTGGTAAAGTATGAATCAGCTGATCACAAATTAAATTAATGCAACAGAATAAATCCTTTAAGACAAAGCAGGCAAAAAACATGCAGTTCCTTCCACAATCTCACTTTCTTCATGTAGAATTCACGTCATCTCCTAATTTAGATTAACAATTGAAGTAAATTGTAATCCTATTATTCAAATGTCAGCTTCCTCATCTCTTCTGTCCTTCATCTGCTTGAATCTAACCCAGAAACAGTTCACAGACGAATCTTTTGAAGGATGTCTCAGTTCCACTAAGGAGAGAGAAAGCTTGTAGGAGGAGCTGTAAGCAAGGATGCACCAGTAGGGCGGGTCATGCATGAATCTGAAGGAAATCCTAACATGAGGGGTGTCTAAATTATATCTTTTTATATTGGGAAATTCAAATATGAGTTTATTTTTTTGGATAGGATGACTCTAACCTACATCAGTTTATTTCTAATCTGTCAGTACTACCCTACAAACCCCTTTCTGGTTGCACAAGTCCTGCTTTGACTCACACAGCCAGCGGCTGTGGTTTCCTGGTCCAGTCTCCAACAGAGCCAGCCTTGCCGGAAAAACTCCATCCCTGACTGCACAGACAATTTTATAGGCATAGTGCTGAGCAGTCGAGAGATCTCCAATTACTTTATCAGACAGCTTGATCAGTGGAGGGGCCAACAAATATCCGGGTGAAGTTTGGATTGATATCCAATCTGTAGCAGAAGCAAGAAGCCTTCCTATTGGCCCGGAAAATGTGTTCAGAAAATGGGTACAGGGGAAGTTCACCAGTGTGCAGGTTGCATACCAACCAGACAAGCTTTCTTCTCAGGTGCAGCTCCAGCTTCCTCATTACTGCAGCTTTCACACCAGTGTTGACATTCGTTGAGTCTCCTCCAATGGTCCACAAGGTCTTTATCCAAACCCCTCTCTTTCAGCCAGGCACAACTGCCCTTAGCGAGCTGCTTTGCACGTGACTCCTCTTTAGTTGCTTTCTCTGGGGTAAAGTGGAACAGATAGTAGCCACCAGGCTCACTAACAACACTAGTGTTCTTCCTTGATCTTTGCAGGAAAAGATTGGTCACTGTCTTCAGCTTTGATCATCACATTTGTCAGGTCAATCTGCCCATCAAAGAGGAAGCAGGAGATCCCCCCTCCTCCCTGCACTTTTCATCCAACTCTTCTCCCTCTTGATCTTGTTCTTACCAATCACTTTACTTGTTTTGTCTTCTGTGATGATTCCTGCATCAATCAAAGCTGCAGTTGCTTATTGATGCAGTTGGCCTCAGCCCTATGCCATACCTTACACTAGCAAGGGCAATGTTTGGAATCTCACCAGACTCCTCAAAATCGACATTTCCTGAACAAGATAGCTACTCCAACTGCCATCCCAACTAGAAGTTACCAAAGTAAAAGCCCTAACTTCAAAATAAATGTTTTCTTTTTTTCCCAGAAGAATAGCAAAATTATTAAAAAATTATAAAATCAGCTGCAAATAGATGTAGGTTATCAGAATAAAACCTCAAATTTTGTGTTCTACACACCAAAGTACATAATATAAACACCCCTCTTTATTGATTTTCAAAAAAAAAAAAAAGAAAAAGAGTATGGGCCACCCTAATGCACCAGTGTTTCCTTATTGGAAGTCTTTCAGGATTTTTGGTACCTCCGCGCGTTGCATACACGAGACAAGTGGTAATGAATTATTGTGTTTCTGGACTCTCATTTGGCTGACCAATGGTGTCACCTCATCACTCTTTTAGAGACATTAATAGGAATCCACATTTCAGCCAACAAACGTTAATGGAAAAAAAAAAACAATCTATGGACTAAATATAGCATCTCTTACTGGGGGTTGAGTAACTTGTAACTTACCCCATTTCTCTCACATCCTCTTTTTGTTTCCCTCCTCTCCCTTCCTTTCCTCTGCTGTTTGTCCTCCAGCTCCCCTGCTCTCCTCCTCTGACTCAGAACAAAGTTGATAGTCGGGTCGATAGACATATTAACTTTGTTTCTCCTCATTTTCTGTGCTGTGGCCTTTGTCCTCCTCCCCTCTCTCTCTCTTTCAACAACCACCTATTTTTCTTTTCCCATCGTCTCCTTTCCACTTTCAGCTGAGGCATCCCTCCTGTCATCTTCCCACTTCACCATCTGGGCTCAACTCTGTTGTGTAATGATTGTTCACTGGCTGACTTACTCCCTTCTTCCCCCTCACCTCCCCTCCGCTTACACTGTCTGTCTCAGGGAGATCAGCCCTGCACTGGGCATGCTCAGTAAACCACCTCTCCCTAGCCAGGACCCTTGTACGCTATGGGGCAGCTGTGGACCTACAAGACAACAAGGTAACTGCTTTTATAAACCTTATAATAATATTTGACTTTATATAACAACAAAGTAGTGACATTAAAGGAAAACCCTCAGTAGTTTGCTGTATTTGTGATTCATGTATCAATTAGGGCGAAACAGCGCTCTTCCTCTCTGCTCTCCATGGCTGCTATGACACTGCCAGGCTCCTCCTCCTTCATGGTGCCAACCTTGACCTGCATGATCGGAGAGGTCGTCGTCCCATCGATGTGGCCAGAGAGGCCATGCACCACCAGGTCCTGGAACTCCTTCTGGCTCATCAGATTCAGGGTGGGCCCATTCCCGTAGACCCAGCTAGCGACATGACATGGGAGGAGCGTGCTCTAATGTACTCCTCATGGGTCGGATCACAAGGACTGCCTGGAAGGAGTGCCTCCTTCTCTGGGATCATAGGTCATCGCGATATGGCCTCCCCACCACAAAAGTAAGCTTCTAGAACCAGACTGATTTACCCATTTCTTGATTGCATCAGTTTAGTGAACTGAGGAGATTATATGTTTTTAAATCTCTTTTTTGGGGATGCATTCAGCAGTTCATGTAACTAAGACCCGAAGCTTAATAAAAAAATTATATATATATACAAAAACCCAAATTTATTTGAAAAATACTACAATCCTAATTTCTCAGCATCTACAGTAGAAACCATTTTTTACTAAATCCGAGCAGACAGAGAGGTACAAGCGAGGTACAAGCGATTAAAAATTATGTCTCTCAATTTTATTTACAAATTATGGAAAATAAAACATAATTTTTTTCACAGTAATAACTTATGGGCCCTTAACATAGTTTCATATGTTCATAGACTCGTTTCAGTGGCACACTGACATTTATTATGAACTTTTCTGGAGTCTTATTTTTACCTTGCAGTATCCTGAGGCTGAGAAACCACACTTCACATCTTTTGTGAACTTTAGTCCTGTAACGCTGTGCCACTTTTTTGTCACATTATGTCACGTTTTGAACACAAAACATTCACCAAAGAAGCACAACAGGACATATCAGAGAAAGCAAGGAAAAGAAAGAGAAAGTAACAGAGCTAGAAATTAGACAACAGTCAGCTTCAGACTGACTTTTCTGGCTGGAGAGAGGGTTAGGGTTAATTACTGAGGAAATCTGACAAAGTTCAGTAGTGTGGATTTAAACGAGGTCAACACACTACTACGGGAAACACAAGCACTAACTGATCTGTGAGGTTAACATATTTGCTGACTCATTGTCAACTTAAACACAAAATAAAATTTTAAAACTGCTCAAATACAGTGAACAGTAAATTGATCAGTACATGATGCATTTCTCAGTACTCACAGATTTTACTACAAACCTGTGTAAAGCTCTGAAGATTTTTTCCTAATTTCGCTGAAAAGATTCAAAGCCTTAAGGCTTCTGTATAATGGAGAACAGCGACATCTAGTGGCCCACTAAGCCTTAGCAACCTCTCAAGAGCACAAGACACTGAGCATGTCATTGATAAAAGTTCAGGAAAAAATAACTATGTGCTCGTTTTAATCTGCTGAAGTTTTTGGTAATTTATATTAATTATTAATTACATAATCATTACACATGAAAATGGATTATACTCTTGATGTTACAGAAGACTTACCAGTGGAACAACAACGTTCTTTGTTAAAAGGAAGAGGACATTTGTTAAAAAAATTAATAAATTTTAAAAAAGATGCATGCACCCACTCTTTCCAGATAAAAACAAAGAATAGATATAAATGACAGGAAATACAGGATAAGGTGTTTGTTCAGGTTAATTTAAAAAGGTTTATACAAAAACTGGATGAAGCTTCTATGCGAACAACAAGAACATTGATCCTTCTTGCTACAACTTTGCAATAGATTGCATATATAAATTAACACAGAACCGTCTTGTATTTTGTTTGTTTTCAAAGAAAACCTGTAAAGATACTGGTGTATCCAGGTATCTCATAATTCCGAGCGCCTGAGAGTAGGGATCATCACGTGATTGTGTAAACTTGGAAAAAATGGACACTTTCAAAATGGCCAATTTGTGAACATCCACACTTCTTCCATATAAAACTAGAACATCACAAGCCAATTGTAAAGCATGTAAATCATGAGAACAGCAGCCAAATTTGGTGATAACAGTTGATAAACCACATAGTGATGCAACATTTTACAAACAACCCCAATGTAACAACCTATTTATCATAACAACTCTGCTTTTTACACTAGAAACTCTGTGGACACTAAATATATTAGGTAGAAATTTAAACAAAGACAACAATGGACCACAGGTGGTACTGGATGCAGCCATCTAGAAATCTGGAATCTCTGGGTTGTCTGCAAGTGAGAACCCTCTGAGCTTTAAAACTGCAGAACAAGGTTTGTTTGATGGCTCTTTTGGACCTTAAAAAGCACATAGAAGAAGATAGTACATTTGTGCACGACTTTGAAGTAGTTATGCGTACTTTAGTCATCACTGCATCTGAGACCACTTTTTGGCCACTAATGACCACCATCCATTCACGACTGTTCTTAGCATTTGTAGTTATATCTATGCTCACTTTTACCACTAGATATCAGTATTTCTTACACACTGTACCTATAAGGTCTAATAACATGACTTCCTCATTGTCTTGGCAGTGATTGGTCGATGGGCCGAGTGCAGTACCCCTCTCCTCAGAACTGGCGACCACAGCTCAACCAATCAACAACAGCGCTCGTTCCTCCAAGAGTCATGGGCCGTTCCCCTCATCCAATCAGCACCTTACAGGAGGTGACGTCAGAAGACGAGGACCGCGAAAGGCATCAAGAAGTCCCCAGAGCCACGACGCCTCACTTCCTGTCCCCTCAACCTGCCCCTCGGCAGCGGTCCTTTTCCTGTACCCAGCATGCCTTGCAGCGTCGTTCTAGTGCTCACCATCCAGAGCCCAATTATCTTATTGTGACAGACAGAACAGCCAACGAGCCCATTGAGAGGGTAGTCGTTTCACCGGCCACAGATGCTGCCACCCAACAGGATCGCCAGCCAGCTGCAAATGGTGACAACCCCACCAGAGCTGAACAAGCAGTGGCGAGTTCAGCAAATACAGAGCAGAAATCTAGAGGTGAGAGGTCAAACAACACTGACTCTACACAAACCGCCTTGTAGGAAGTAAAGACATTTTAGCTTCTTTTCTTTTCAACCAACAGGATGAGTGAGGAAGAACTGACAAAGGAACTATGTAAGAGGCACTCAGTCTTAGTTCGGCATCAGGTTTATTTTACCAGGCTAGCTTGGTTGTTCCTTATAATCCAATGTGCATCAGATTGGTGTCAATTTTAATTAATTTCCCTTTAAAATACAAGTTACAAACCTGTCAAATAAATAACGTGGAACTGTCCCCCTTTCATGTATTTTATATATTTTTTTTTTACACTAATTGTTGTAAACATTCTGTGAAATGGCAAATGTCTGGGAACATTAAGGGAATGTCTGGAATACGCTCCAATAAAATGTTTGTTTCCTGACTGCTGCAGACTCTTTTGTTTTAAGGAGAATTAAAGAAATAATTACTGTAAATGCACAGATGTACAGAAATGTTAGAATCCTGCTGATGCATGTAAATGACTTTTCATACATTTGAAGTGGATTTTTTTTCTAATTCATTTATGCTATAATTTAGTATATATAGTGTGACAGATGTATTTTATAAATAAATAACAGTCATTGCAATGTGTCTTAAAGGTGCTCTACGTAAATTTCTGGCCTTAAAACTCTGCTCTTCTGGCTAGACCCTGGTTGCCTGTGTGTGAAGATTTATATTGGTGGGGGTATGTCCTCTTGTTGCACTGTATATTTTGTGTTTCTATGGTTACTTCTGGAATTAAAAATAAGGAAAACCTTTGCAAGAATTGCTACAACAAGACACCTTAGTGTGCAGCTTCAAAGGTTTCTTTGCAGTCACACTGTAGCTGTGTCCCAATTCAGAGTCTACGTCACAGTGGTACGCTAAGCACCGTCTCTATAGGAAGGCACCTCGGAAGCCACCCTACTAACCCACACTGCGTTTTCCTATAGCGAAGGCTGCTGGTGATGTATCCTTCATGGCCTCTTTTCTCCCAGAATTCATTGCACACAGGATGACGCCGAATGAGCAACAAAGCTCCAAAGAGTATGTTTTTCATTTACCTCACTTTAGTAGAAATGTGAGAAAACTAAATGCATTAAAACATGTTGAATGCTGGCATTAAAATTCTGTAATATATTTGCAGTCTTAAGGGGCTAATGAAGAGTACACCAGCTGGAAAATAACCGAGCCTGCGATAGTTTTTAAAATTTTTTCTTACATTATTACTCGACTTAGTAATTTGAGAGGTTTAAGTGATTCAACGCCCACGTTTCTGCTGTGGAAAATTCTCGTTGGCTAGGTAGGCTGTCCCATTTCACGAACAAGCGGCTTCAAAGTGCACAGACTACGCAGGACACTCCGTAGCCTACATAGTCTGTGCACTCCAAAGTGTGTAGACTTTGAATTGGGACGCATCTTCTGTTGGGTCAAAATGGGCTTTTAATACTCACAGCAGAGTTCCTGACCTGCTTTTTTTTTTTTTTTTTTTTAAGAAATTTTGAGTAAACTGATAGAATGAATGTTTTACAGTCAATAGATAAAATGATCTTTTTGCAAGTGGCAAATATGTCTGTTGTGTTTATAATTTCATTTATTTCATCCTGATTGTAACAACCCTTTCTTGCCTTTACAATGGTTTAAATGTGCACAGTCACATAGAAATGAAGTGTGTTTTGGTGTTTTTCTGTTCTCACATAATGTATAATGTCACATTATACTGACATGTCCTTAAACTTTATCCTTAATATCTGCAAAGATGTATTCAAATTTATTCACTTTTCTTTTTCTAAATTATTTCTAAATTATTGTCTCATTGTATTGGTGTGTTTGTCAGATCTATCTTTTTTTCTTTTTTTCTTTTTTATTGCGCTATTTTCGCATATATCCCTTTAAATAAGTTTGATGTTTGCATTAAAAAAATAGGACGTTCTGGGGTTGTCAAAAACTGAAGTGAACAAAAAGAAACAAGTTAGGGCAAAAAAGATGCAACTTCACGACTTAGCCGCTG
Organism: Rhadinocentrus ornatus; assembly: GCA_037177495.1. Lineage (NCBI taxonomy): Eukaryota > Metazoa > Chordata > Actinopteri > Atheriniformes > Melanotaeniidae > Rhadinocentrus > Rhadinocentrus ornatus. Next base: position 4,028,993 of record JBAMHW010000006.1, on the reverse strand, counting down.
AATTTTAGGTGGCTGCTTCATCTAGATTTTATTATTTTCTTTATTAAAGAAAAATGTTTTATTATGATAAAAGGTTTTGAGGGGTCTACTTTCTCGTGGGAAGGGAGATATTGCGCCGCATTTACAACTTTACAAGCTTCCCACGCATATTCCCACTGCGGTCAAGCCAGCCACCTTTTTGCATATATATATATATATATATATATATATATACATACATACACTACTCAGATGTGAATGAATGAACTATTCTCATTAAACACTTTGTTCTTTACATAGTTGAATGTGCTGACAACAAAATCACACAA
>JBAMHW010000006.1:3974058-4002812 GCA_037177495.1 Rhadinocentrus ornatus | reverse complement strand
CCCCCCCCCCCCCCCCCCCCCCCCCCCCCCCCCCCCCCCCCCCCCCTCCCTCTCCCCCCCCCTTCCACCCCCTCCCCCCACCCAAACACTCTTGCTTGTTTTCCATGAAATGATGATGACTCATGTTAAGCAAGGCGAAACTTCATGAATCTAATGGAATTACACATTCTCTGTGATGACTCAACAGGTTATTCAAACGTTCATGTTTCCATATCTGCTCTTTGAGCCCTGACCATTTAAAATCTTTTTTTTTTCTTTTTTTTTCCAGTTGTCTTTTCTTCTATGACTTCGCTGCAGAAAGAGGAGTTTTTTGAGCTGGTGGCCACTGCACAAGCTCGCCGGCTAGATGACCAAAGAGCACAACTGGAGAGGTCTCCAGCACCAAAACCAAAATGCAGAAGCTTCAGAGGAAGTTTAAAACAGCTGTCTTTTGTGAAAAAACCTGCACCACCTTCTGTCTGTAAAGACGATCTGTATGACATGATTCTCACAACACAAGTAAGTGGTCTGGACTTCTTTTGTTTGAATGTTTTTCTTTTAAAAAACTCTTGGATGGTCAGATTTCATACTTGAACTCTTGTTTTTGCTGCCTCTCCTCAGGCCCAGGGCAGGTTGGAGGATCAGCGCAGCAGGGCTCCTGGTCCTATGGATGATGAGGACTTCTTCTCTCTGCTCCTGAGAGTTCAAGGGGGGCGCATGGACGAGCAGAGGACTGAACTACCATGCCTGCTGCAAACCTGAGATGGGAAATAAAGAGTTGGTCATAGTATTGTAGCTGTTTTGCTTTGATTTCTCTTTTTAAAGAGTTTTTTTTTATCATCCTAAAGATGCTTTGTTTTGGGAATCGCTATCCCTGCTCAGTGTCAGCGTTAAAATTATAGCAAAAATGCTACGTTTTTAACATAACTTTAGGGATGTTCCTACTAAAATGTTTACTTATTAGTGATATTATTAGTTGTTTTTTTTCTTAGTTAATCTGCATCAGTACATCGGTAGGTATGCTTTCTTGTTGGAAAATTTTATTAAATATTTGCAATGAGCTGTCTGATGGCTGCTGTGTGCACACATCTTAAATGTGGAGGAGGCAGTGTGCTGATCTCTGTTGTTTTATTTGCAAAGTAGATACAGTGAAAAAACACACCAGATTTGGTGATGAAGAGATGATTATACCTCTAAGGTTGTGGAGTGCTTGAGTGTGTGTGATAATTCTCCTTCAGAATAAACTAAAACTATATTTGTACCATTTCTTTTTTTCTGTTTGTACATGTCTTCTGAATTTAATCAGGACAAAGTGAAGTTTAACACATCTAATAATATCCTCATATTTTTTATGTATATTTGTAATATTGCAGATTGGTGTGTCAGTACGTTGTATTGCAAGAGTTTGTTAAACCTGCTCTGTTTGTTATTAACAATCATCCCTTTGCCAGACACCCATAGATTTGTGTTTCTGTATAAAACATTTCTGCACATAAGTCCAACCATTCTCACATTGAGGAGCTTGTTATGTTCTCTTTTGGGAACAAATGAGGCAAAGATAAAGGTGTTAATTTTTGACAGAATAAATGGCCTGCTGTTAGGTGTTATCTCAAACTTCCTGAATCTTGGTTTACTTGTCAGTCATTTACTAAAAGCAAAACATACCTAGGTAAAATATTTTTCTGGTTTGTGTAACTAATTAAAACTATTTTAAATATTTAGAAATCTTAATTAAAAGTCATTAAAGTCAGTCTATACTTTTATCCCTTAGGAAAAAGGTAACTAAATTGACTTGTGAATAAATTTATTGAAGTAAAGCAAGTGTAAAAATGTTGGATGGTAACAACTCTGCTTCACAGTATTTACTGTTAAATAGACCTTGGTTTTCACTCATCACAAACCATGACCTAATAAGTTCATGTTTAAGGTTAAATATACCTTAAAAAAACAATGCAGGCATGAATCAAGCCCATATTGTGCCAACAGCCTAAGGGGATCTCTTTTAAACCTGTGACCTCCTCTCCAGTGTGTTTTGTCCACTCAGCTTAGAGGAAACCTCTCTGAGGAAGTCCTGGTCAGTCTGCAATAGAGGTGACAGGAGGATGCTGTGTCACTTCCTAAAACAGAATTGTGCATGTGAGGTTTGATAGCAGCTCTGAACAATATCAATGCTGCTTGCAAGGGAAACAGATGAAAACATAAAAAACATCAAACAAACAGATTTTACGAAAGTTGTAAAAGCAGGCAAACAGGAAGAAACAACAGGAGACTATCTGCCCAGGTTCCACTTTTAAAAAGGACATAAGTAATAAATGTTTCCCACAGATCGGGTCAGTGTGCTGCATTACTTTGTTCCTCATCAGGCAGATTACAGATCACTTGTCAAGAGCAGATATCAGTTCAACAGTAATTTACATCTAATACATTATAAGTTAATCCTTCTATACTGACAGCTTAGGGGAAGAATGAAAGGCTGTAAATCTGTGATTAAGCCTGCATACTAGCTGTGTTATAAAGATTATATCTATCAGGGCTGTCACTGGAAATGTCTAATCTAAGAGAGCATTAAGTCTCATGAGCTCCAGTTATATAATATCCAGAGCAGTCTTGAATAACCTGTCATTTTGTTACAAATTTTCTATTTCTATTATATGCATTTTATTTTTGTGTATGCTATTTGGTTGTGTATTTTATCAACTACCATCTTTGTGAAACACTTTGTTACAACTGTCTGTATAAAGTGCCACACAAATAAACTTTACTTACTTACCATACTTCCTTAATTTCTTTAAATGTCAGGAAAACAGAAATATATACAGAAGTTTATGTATAAAGTAGTAAGTTTAGGCTATTCTAATGAGTTGGAAAAGTTAGTATATTGTCTTAGTAGGTTTATTCTTCAAACCATTCTGAACCATTTTAAGCTTCCTTGTTAACTATTCTTTGGATGTTGGCTGCCTTTTGCTCCATTTTATGATAAGATGCTCCCACATTTCTTCAGTAATGTTAAGGTACGGCTCTGGGGAGGATCCATAACTCTTTAAAAGTTTCAGGCCAGTTCTTGTGTCATTTGACATACCTTAGCTATTTACTGTTTTATTATTTTTATTTTTTATTTTTACTGTTTCCCCAGAATAGATGGGTAGATGGATCAATTGAGGGTTCATTTTTCAGGTGCTGTGTCAGGCCTTTGCTTGATTTGTTCCTAATAATTAAGGTCATCACAATCTACACTTCTTTTTTTCCTCCATTTGTACAGTTTCCTCAAATGTTTAAAGGGCACACTGCACACCATGTTGAAATATGCCAGCTTCTTAGCATTTCTTGCGAATCAGCTTGTTGCCGCTAAAATGCTATTTTCTGCATTTTTATAGATGTAATAAAAGAAATGAGAACACGTTATGTGTCTATGTGACAAACTGAAAGAGCCCATTTAAAATTAGTTTTTGCAAATGTTTAGTTATGTGCACGACACAGGTTTATCAGTAATGATTGAAGCAGATTTTATGCTTGAATGAGTCATCAGTTGTTGTAAAGTTTTCTAAACAAACAAAAACAGTTTTCCTGAAAATAGTCAGGAGCAAGACTGAACATGTGTGAAAAGCAACCAATGGGGGGAAAAACAAAACAAAACAAAACAAAAAAACTTTGCTCAAGACCACTTAAAATTATTGCAAGAAAGTTGGACTGTTTGGAAGGAAAATATAAAGCAATGAGTGGAGAAGACTTTGCACAGTATTAGAATATATCAAACGAAGACTTGCATTTAAAAAAATAGGTTGCTAATCACGTGATTATCATGGGACTTTTAGAGAGGGTCACGACAGAATCGAGGACGTCATTTTGAACTTTAAAAACAAAGTTTCAGCGTATATGTAAATCGTATAAAACTACTACGCATGTTTTATATGTACTTTTCTTTCTTGTAAAATATCAGTTTCCACTGTGGACAGTTTTATTTATCCAATAATACAAATTACAAATTTCCGCAATTCTCTGACGTCATTGTCCTAACCTTGTCAGCACAGACAAAAAAATAAATAAATAATGTGGTAGTAGAAGAAGAAGAAGAAACTTGCCGGAGGAATGTTCCCATTGAAGACAAACCGGCCATAAATGAGGACAAACACGCTCAGTTGGAGGTGTGTACGCGCTGTTGATAAAAATTTTATCCGTCAGTAGCAAAGTTAACCATAACGGGTGAATTAGTGATCATGATTGTAGAAATCTACTTTAAGTTAGCTGGGGGCGGTTGTGTATGTTAAATCATTGTTTTAAGTTGAATTTATGTTTTTTTTGTAACCGACTATTTGTGGATTAGTTTAGATTTTAGCAATACAAAAAGTTTTGTTTAATTTGTTTTCCAAAATATTAGTTGCTGCTTGTTAATTTGTTATGTACCCAACCTCAGTTAATTACGCCACGCCTGTACAACTTATTCTTCTTCGGTTTGTTATTTTAGAGCACACATATGCGGTTATAAAGAATACACAAACCTAGCACAATACATAAACCCCTAAAATAAAACCAACTGATGTTGAATTGTACATTATTAAAACCTTTATAACGAGGTATAGTTTGTTAGGATCATGCCTCTGTGGAATCAGCTACATAGCTAAATGTGTGGATAATGCTCCCAAAATATTCACTCTTTAATATGTTGAGATCAGAATACTTTATTAATCCCAGAGGGAAATTGCTGGGATTAATGGTGCTACAATTAAGTACTACAGTTGGGGGAAACACAGTAAGACATTTAATAGTAAGTAGAAAAATTAAAGTAAAAGTAAAAAGAACAAGATGCTTAATTAGATTATGTCAAGTTACACCCTGTTGTGAAGGTGAATTAAGAGGCTTCCAAAATGAATTGGCATAATTTAGGGGAGAAATAATCAGCCAAGCTTTGTACTAAGTCTATATACACTATATATATGCATTTAGATAATTTAGTAACAGTTGAAACTAGTTATTTAAGGTTTGAATATTTTATAATGCAGCCAGCACACATGATAATAAACTGTTAATATTTCATGTCAGTCCGAGATTTAAGAACAGTTTCTTTTGTGAAACATGTTTGTTTAGGGGTATTTGCTGCTTGAAGTTTAGTGTTAATCTTTACGTAAATATTTAATCCTCAGACATTTGCTTGACTTGGAGAAGAATGTTTCCGCTGGTTTTATTGGTAGTAAAATATCTGAGTACATGATTAAGTCATTCATTCATTTATTTCATTTTCTATACAGGGTCATTATTGTTATAAAAAGACACATTTTAAAATAAGTTAACCTATTCCCTAATTTCTAAGCACATACAGTGATGACAGTGCAATTATAATATAAGTTCCTTTCTTGCTCTTAGATGCTTCCGTTTCTGTTCCTGCTGATTGTCTGTGTGCCACTGGGGGGCGTCACTACTCCAATCAGCTGCTACAATGACCAAGGAGATGCTGTTGATTGGTACATATCCTTTTAGGATCTTGTAACCTAGTTTGGTGCTGTTTGTCCAGGACAACAGAGACAGTTTTGGATTGTTTAAATGCTGCAATGTTTTCTCTGTTTCTTACGTTTACACCATCTTCCTCCCTCTCTGTGCATTAGGTTCTATATGTACAAGCTGCCAAAAGATGATCACCTAAAATCTCCCACTGAGGGTGAGATGTATTTGTTGCTGGAGAGAGGGAGTAAAGGATGGACTGAGGGGAAAACGACCGTGAACAACACTGTGGGAGCACTGGGTCGGACCGTCGGACAGCTGTACTCACAAGGAAAGGTGTGCTTCCATCAGTGCGCTTTTGCCAGCACCAGAATAAATACAGAGTCTCAAAATGGTCAATTTAGTTTTCTTTTTAATGGATCACCTCACAAATTTAGCTCATTTACTATTCATTTTCTTAATATAGATCAACTCTACAGTTAAGAATGTACAGTTTTACCATCTATCCATCCATTTTCCATGTGTTTGTTTGTTCCTGACTCATGTTTGGTTGCACAACTTTTGGTCATTCTGGCTGCATCTAAATGTCTCTCGTGGCCCTTTAGACACCTCCTGCAACCATTTGCTTGTAGTATCTGCCACTCTTTCACTTAATTCAAAACTTAATTCAACCAAAGTTCTTTAAATCATGCAGTAGCATTTTCTTTTTTGTTTTCATTCACCAGTTTTTTTTCTTCAGACATTCATTGTAATATTGATTGTATGTTTCAGGTAATTTTCCTGCTGAAAAATTTAATTTTTTTTGCTTCAGATGTATTTCTCTGATGCATTTTGCCCCAAAGTGTGTTGATAATGTTCCTCTTTCATCAACGCTTTGATATATTTAATGCCTCCTTCAGCAAACAAGCCTCACTCACCTCTTTTATGACTTGCTGGTGCCAGAAATGCTTACCAGGTCTGTTTATCGTTGTCATTTAATTTATAAATATGTGATTAAATCTGTTTAGCATTTATTAGAGTTTTTTCTGTGTGTGCAACACATTCAGTCTACATCAAAAGTTGAGATCCACAAATACTAAGTAAATGTATTTTTGCCTGCTTCTGCTTTTTGTGCACAGTCATAAGACTTCTCTTTTTATGACACATATTGAATTTTGTGCTAAGCATTTCTTTTTTTAAGTCACGTCTTTTCTGTGACAGCTTAATGTTAGCAGGTCAGAATAAGCAAGTCAAGGAGAAGTGATAATATGTATTTGCATTTCTTTTCAGTTGGTTTGTTCACACTGCTGTAAAAGGAAAGTAAATGATGACACAAGACAAAACATTTTCCTGTCACGATGTTTCATCAAGTGTTCTGCTATTTGTCCATTCATTCACGAATAAATGTTAAATTTGATGTCAGTCTTCTCAAGAAAACTTGGTCCTTTTTACAGAATTCTGAAATAGCGTTCATCCTTTACAACGACCAGAGCCCAACTGAGGAGTTCAAGGACAGATGGGACAAAAGCGGAAGCCGAGGGGGACACACAAAAGGTTTTATATTAATTTTATATGTGAAATCGATAGATGAAGCTGTCACATTATGGTGTAATTTAATTTAATTGGTTTTGATCTGAATGTCCACAGGCCCCACCTGACGAGGAAACATTTATCTATTTGATTGACCATTTTCATGCTTCTGCACCTCAGGTGTTGTGCTACTGGACAAAAATCAGGGCTTCTGGTTGGTCCACAGCACACCTCACTTCCCCCCTGAGCGACAGGCAGGGCAGTTTTCTTACCCCAGCAGCGGACTGAATAATGGACAGAACTTCATCTGCGTTACCTACCCACTCGACTGTTTCCAGACCATCGGTAAGGCCGGTTTCATGCCGTGTGTCCTCTTAAGAAAAGGCAGTTAACAGTAAAGGAGGATGTTTAAATGCATGATGGTTTTAAACTGCACTTGCGTTGCTGCAGTTATCAGATGTTTAATTATCTGTGTGATTATGTGGTTCAAACTAAATATGGTTTAGAGAGATTAGTTTCAAATTCTTCTTATCTTGATCGTTGGAAAAGTCATTTCAGCCTTTGAAGGGCTAGGAAATGTGATCAGAGTCTAAACACATGAGAATGGAAAAAAAAAGCCTTATTAGACAGTAATGGCAAAGCATACTGAAGACCCAGTTCAAAGTAGGTGTTTGCTATCATGTGCAGACAGGGTTGTTTCATTTTGTGGAAATAATAATTGTCTTGTCGTTACAAGAGTCATTAATAATCCAGTCAGGTTGACATGACAACAACAATATAATCAGGGTGACTAGGTGTCGTCTCCGTGACAGTCGTCGGCCTCTGTAGCTTCCTGGTGGACTCAGCAGCTGGCATGGTTGCTATGGCAAAGGCCGGGCTAATGTGATTAGATTGAGGTATGTAACCATAGTGATGCGAGGCTTCACACAGCAGCAGGGATTTGCTTTATCAGATCCTTGTCTCTCCAGCTGAGAAGCCGAGAGCCTCCGGGGGTAACGTGGAAAGATCGTGTGATCAAACAACAGAAGGTGATCACAGCTGTCAGTAACTGCTGAAACAGCTAGTTTCACCACAAGTCAGGATGTCAATTTAATGTTTGGTTTGAGAATCAAAGCATCCGACTTGTTGTGGCACTACTAAGATTACTCTATTAGAGTCTCAGCATTTTCGGGTGATTCAGGTTTTTGGATGTAAATTAAAGGATTTTGGGCAAATTCAGATTCTGAGCTTCGAATGATGCAACACAAAGGTGTGTGTGGATGCAGTTTAACCTGATAGCAGCACAAATGTAGAGACATTTTCCTCACATTCAGAACCTCATGATGCCGCAGGAGAAAAACTCAGAGGATTACTAAATTCAGGACAGACTCATGAATGTCTAGAGGAAATTTCTTGGTAATTAATGCATAGCAGATATTTTGACAAGGAGAGGCGGCTTTCATGGGTTAAAAAGACAAACAGCTTTATGTTTACAGACTCTTAAATGATTTACACAGCTTTTTATGTTAAAGAATATGAAAAAGGTAATAGAAGTTCAGCATTAAATATTGCATAAAGATGCTGTGGTAGCATTCTGTTATTAGATATTAGGCCTGTCCATCCACCCATCTGTCCATCCATCCATTTTCACCCGCTTATTTGAGGCCAAGTTGCAGAGGCAACAGGTTCAAGAGAAAGATCCAGACCTCCCTCTCTCCAGCTCTTCTTTTGGGATTCGAAGTCATTCCCAGGCCAGAAAGGATATATTACCCCTCCAATGGGCCCTGGGTCTGCCCTGGGGTCTTGTCACAGAAAGAAGTACCTGGAAAACCTTCAAGGAGTCGGCCGTGTAGGCTAACACCTTTTGATATGGTGAAGCAGCGGCTCCATGCTAAGCTTCCTCCATATGTGTGATCTTCTCCCATGATCTCAGGCAGAGCCCAGTCACCCTCCAAAAGAAGCTCATTTCAATCACTTGTATGAATTCAGTTCAGCTCAAAAACACTTTCTTTGTCCTCAAGATGCCCAATAAAAGGAGATCCACAATCATTTATCCTATTATTTTAGTCTGTAAATCGAAAGCTTTGCCTTTCAGCTCATCTTTTTGTTCACCCCCATGGACCAGAGCAGTGTCATCATTACTGTTAAAACATCCTCAGGCTGTCTGTCCTTCTCTTGCTTCATTGCACCATCACTTATGAAGATCTAGAGATACCTAAACATTTCTGCACTCCACCTTTTTCCAGTTAAGAACCGTGATCTCAGACTTGTTGACTTTTACCCCAACCACTTCAAACTAAGCTACCAATCGCTCCACTTTGAACAGAACCACATCATCTCGAAAAAGCAGGGATGCAACCCTGATGTTCCCAAACCAGACACCCTCGTCCCCCTGATGGAGCCTAGTAACCCTGTACATGAACACCACAAACCGGATTTGTGACAAAGGTGTGATACAGTTGTTTGTCTAAACATAGTAACAGAATTCATGCACATGTGGGTCTTGCTTAAATCCAGTAGACACATATAAAAAATTCTAAAATCAGCAATTCAAATAAAAAAAACAACAGGCTTTTTAATCAGTCTCTTGGTTTATTTCCACATGTGCAGTTTTACACAAGGAATCAAACAGGGAGGAATTTACTTCAGAAAATCCAGAAAGAGCGATTTTCCACCTGTTTGCACCAAGCAGGAAATAATTCAAAGAATTACATCTTTGCAGAAGATTTTTTTTAAAAGGTTAAAATCAAGGAGTGAAACTAAATTACCAAGAAGGTGAATGGATTTTTACCTCAACTGCATTAACAGCAAAGTGCCCACTCTGTACCGTTGTCTTGCCCCTCAGTTTTGCGTTATACTTGGATCAGTTTCACCAGCACAGTTCTGTTCGTTTGCTGTGTATGACAAACGTAGCGACTCAGCTTCTGGAGTGCCGTTAGCAGCGTTTGTCTTAAATTTTTATTTGTTTCGCACCACAGGCGAGCAGCTGCAGATCAATCAGCCTAATGTGTATGACTGCGACGTCCCGGAGTCCTTGACATCCCTGGTGCCAGCACTGGCTGCCGTCTGTGAGAAAAAACGTCTGTCTAGTCAAATCTTTCCACAAGTCAAAACTGCATCCAATCGCAGCGTGACACTAACCTCAAAGGACGGGACCGACTTCATCAGCTTTGCCAAAGGAGCCTCATTTGACAATGGTACAACTTTACGCACATAAAAGTAGTTTAAAGTTTGAATACACTCATTGTTAATGACTTTGCAGCGATAAATAGTCTGATCTGAGCATGCCAAGCTCTGATACTCTTTTAGCTTCAATCACTTTTCATACCCTCTGTGTGACCCTATGATCTAATGATTTGAAAGCACAGGGTTATATTTAAACAGGCAGTTAAACACCATCTTTCTTCTGCTTCATCAGACCTCTATCATTCATGGGTGGCCCCCGCCCTTCAGTCAGACCTCCTGGTTCAGTTCTGGGTTCGCTCTACAGGCATCCTCCCTTCCAATTGCTCGCTGGGCTGGAAGGTCCTGGACATCACGCTCATCAACCCAGGGCAGACGTTCACCTTCAAAGCCACCCAGGACCACTCCAAGTGGGCAGTCAGCCCCACTGCCACAGGGCAAGGGTCGGGAGGAGGCTGGGTGTGTGTGGGAGATATTAACCGGAACGAGGCAGAGGAGAAGCGGGGCGGAGGCACAGTGTGTTTGCAAGATCCGGTGGTGTGGAAGGCTTACCGGACGGCTGCGCTGCAGTGTGAGGCGTGTGGAGGAGGAACTATCGAGTGTTAAAGCACTGAAGAAGCCTGATCACATGCTTTTAAAAAAGATTCCCTTTCTCAGCACATTACCAGCACAATTTACAGGCCTCTGATGTCCTGCTGCCTCATGAATATCAAATCCTGATCATTAAAGTAGTAATTTAAGGGTGTTTGCAGCCATAATGCCAATAATTTCATGCATTTGTCCACATTTGTATACACTCTACCATGCACATTAGCATGCAGGTGACTTTCATCCTGGTTAAACATTTTATTTTATTCCATTAATTGAACAAGTGGGAAAAATACCCTGAGAAATTCTTCAAAGATTATTGTGAAAGCTGCTAGCCACTGGACAACATGGATGCATATTTCAAACTCTTTTTAAATGTTTTATGAGGAAGAAAACACATCAAACTTGCTTAAACTCATAAAAATGTGTGTGAGCCCTCATTTTATGGATGCACCAAAACTAAGTGTGTACTTGTAGAATAGAGCTTTATTATTTAAGTGCAACATTACATTTCAGAAAGTACATATTGTACTCTGTATTCATAAATGTGTTCTAATACACAGAACCTAATACAAATGTAGAAAATGAGGAGCACTTTACTCAGGTTAGGGACCTGATTGAGGAACTGTTTTCTTGGCCTTTAAGCCAAACAAACAACTTGTTAACTTGCATGTTCGGTTTGGTTCTGGCAGTTGTCAAGGGCCATTTTATTCTTCTCTTTTTATTAATGCATCCAGAACTGTGCTGGAGGAGGATGAATAGTTGAAAGTGTCACGAAGCTGGGAAGGTAGGTGCGTGTTTTGTGAGAAACGTGTTCATTTTGAAAAGCGTAAAACCCCCCAGAAGTGCCACTTAAACGTGAAAGTGTTGATTCAAGTGTTTTTACAGCTACTGGGGCTGTTTCAGCTGCTGCTGAAGAGACTTGGTTACAGACTGGATGAGTGCTGCATCAGTAAATCTGACTTCTTCTGTCTCAGTCAACATTAGCTTGGAGAGGGGGATTGTTCTCTGAGAGTGTGTCGAACTTTGCCAATTCAATGGGAAATGTATTTTATAGGCATTTCACTTCACGTATGAACAGTCTTGCATTTATTCCTCTCAGGGATGTTTGGTTCACTTACACATTTCACAGATGATAAAACACAGAGACTGACCAGGTTCAGGTGTGGGGAATGTTTTAATACTTCAATGTTTGTGATAATAAATGGGTTGCAGAACTTTCTTTGGACCATTTATGTCTCTTTACCACACGTTTTATGTGCTTTGGATTTTTACTTGCATCACTTTTCACAAACATACACTCTGACCTTAATTTTCCTTGGAGACAAAGATGCTGGTTGTCTTGAATGTGAATAAGATGACTACTACAGAGATGTCACTTTCCACTTTGCTTTGAAATGTTAGTATTCATTGACATGTAAAGACAAATTAAATAGCTTTTTTATTAAAAATTAAGCAGCTTGGAAAAGCTGTTGCTGTATCGAATGTGGAGCTTGTTACAGCACGAGCCAAAAGCAACAAAGTTCATATAAAAGTAAATTTATTACCACAAAAATAGGGCATCCTGTATGTAGTGCATAAATAGATTTGATGTGAAACTACACAACATTGGAGGCGGCTGCATCGCCTCCAAGTGTTCTGAATACATTCTAATGCAATCATGAGAAAGGTGAGCACCCGGTACAGAAAGGCACTAAACCAGTTGGTAGCACAGCGCTATGTTCGCACACCATCTATTATAACTCAGAATCCTCTCCCTGGTGCCAATGCCCACACTTCGGCCACTTGAGAGGCTTCATTAGTGCTGAGCAGGAAGTACAGCAACACAGAGGTCACAAGACTAATTTCAGATCATACACTTGAGTTGACATGATTCTTTAAAACATGAAATTGGGGCTGAACAAGTTTGCATCCTATTGAGCTGCATAAAAATTAAGTTTAGCTTATGCTCTGTTGAAAAGTTGAGACCTGGAAACCCTTAAACCTAAAAATGATGGTGCCCCCCCCCACATACTTTTTCTTTTTGTTTTGGTATTCTAGTGATGAGCTGAAGCAAAGCCACACGCTTTTTAAAGTGCATGAAGTTTTAAAGCTGCAATAATCAATTTTTGTGCACTAGGTTTCAGAGGAACTCCTAAACAAGTGACATACTTTTGGTTATATTTTATTAAGGCCTCCAGCTGCTCCAAAGAGGAATATCTGGTTTTGTATTGTGGAGAAAAAGGGACAGGACTATTAAATAGTTGGTATGCCTGCACAGTGGTGTGGTTAGCTAGCGCTGTCATCTCATATTGTAGTTGGGGCTTGAATTTAGCATGTTTTCACTGTGCATGTGTGAGTTGACATGGTTATTTTATTTTTTATCTCTTTTGACCTAGTTCTAGTGGCTGAGATAGATTCCTGCCTCATGCTACCCTGAATGGGATAGAAGTTGGTAAACATGTAGGATTTAAAATGGAAAATGAATAAGCAGTCGGCAGAGGTTCATAATATGTAGGCTCTCTCTCTGCTAAGAAAGCTACTGTTCTGGACAAAGAGAATCGGATGCTGGTAACTGTGCAGCTAAATGAGTTTCCATTTGATCGATATATGCATCCACCAATTTATCTTTATCTTTAGCTGGGCATTAGCATGGTTAGCATGTCATAAACCAAGCCAGGCTAGCAACTGACACCTAGTCCACTCAATACTTCCCAGTGCTGTAACAGCCACGAGCGCCAAAAGTGGCCAATGTCTTCTACTTAGATACTATTTTAGCAAAGTTGTCTGATTTTTTTAAAATGGGAAACTCACATTTAACCCCATCAGTTTACAAAGTGTAAATTGTTCTAATAAATCCATCAAATCATCAGTAATCAACTTAAAATAATCTAATAATCTTAAGGGCAAACTTTAAAAGTTCTAATGACAAGTTAATACATAACCTTACCTACAAACCAAACCAGGAGGAGCATCGTAAAGATGGGGTTTTCCATCTAATCCCTGTAAAAACGTCTAAACAAGGGATGTCTAATAGCCTACCTAATTTATGGTTTATTAACCATTTTAATGTAATTTATGATTTTATTGTGATTCTTGCTGGTGTTTTTTTTCTGCCTTTTACTATTTCTTAATATCTGTAATGCTTTTGTTTTATGTAGAGCACTTTGAATTGTCCTGTACATGAAATGTGCGATACAAATAAACTGCCTTGCCTTTGTCAAAACATTGTAGCTTTAAGATTTATTGTTTTTGTTATTATTTTATTATTTTTTTAAAACAGTTTTATATATTAAAACCCAGGTCTCTGAGGCTGAATTCTATTTAAAAAAAAAAATAAATTAAAGCTATCTGTTTCATCCTTTTCTCTTTATCTGTTAGTAGTTTGTGAAAGGGTAACACCCTGCTTCTTGCCTGTGGAATCTGTTAAATAACAGCTCTTCCCCATTTTTCTGCAAACAATCTGTGATCATTGAGTCAAGAGCCTTTTTTTGGGTGTAACCTCACTGGAGTGACTTCTCATCTAACGCTTAAAACTGCTAAATAAGTATAGCCTCTGTCGACTGCTTAGTAGTCTTTTTTTAGTCCATTTTGCTGTGTGTGGCTACTAGATGGCCTGCTGAGTAATTACACTGGTTGCTGATACAAGTATGCAGAGGACCAATCAGAGAAGCTGAAGGGACTGCACACTTTCAGTCTGTAATACCAAAACAAGGTGCTAAAAAAGCCGAGCTGCAGAGTTGGTAACAATTCTGTGGCAGTTTGTAAAAGGAAATAAAGTATTTAATACAAATTTATAACATTGATTAATGCAGCTTTGTGTTTATGCTGAAAGGAATCTGCCTGACTGAGAGCTGAAAGGATTCACATTGTCTGGACATATGCTGAGCTGTGTCAAATCTTTAAGGTATTTGATAGATTTTTTCCCCTTGATAAAACAGTTGCCAGACATGGAACTACAGCTGGTTGCCAGTGTAGACTAAACACTGTTATACAGACTATATAAAATATATAAATACATACAAAACATGTATATTTCTAACCAACATGCTCCAGTGTTTTGCTACCCTTATGCAACAGTTACTTTTAGAGCTCCTAGAAGTGCTACCTGTCAGGGATTTGAGAGCCAGCACCAGAAGAACTCATTTAAAGGCCTCAATTGCTCTTCCTGTAGGTGTGAATGTTGTGATGCATACGCTTTGAAAAATGAGAGAACTGACACTGTTTCTCTGCAGCAGATGGCTCTGGTGAATGCACCAGCTGGAATTGGAAAAAATGTTTCAAGCCTTGCTGTGTGGAGTCGATTAAAAATACAAGCTGACTTGATCTTGGTGTTTTGGCAGAAGAGTCTTAGTCGGAGCATGAAAGGAAGGCATGTGTACACTTGTGCTGCGCAGAAAAAGACCACATGTACTGTACGTGAGAGCCTGCCCTATGATTCTGAGGTTCAAGTCAAAATAAAGTCCGGACCAGTCTCCTCCCCTTGGCCTTGATTCGAGGAAAAGTGGCGCTTGTTTCTGTGCTGATTGGCTGGGAGCCAAGTGGGGTGTTCCCGCCTTTCTTTCTTAACAGGAAGTCAACGCTAGATGAGGTCATGGCGTAGAAAACATTTCCTGTAGCCGGAATGACCAGTTCTGCATTAAGAGAATAAGAAAGACTTCTTAACATAATATAATTCAGCTGTGTCCTCAAAGCAGCTACACCAACAAGTGAATTATATAAATGACACTGGATCAGATTTTTATAAGAGGGCACTGCAGGAAACAGAAATCTAGTTTTTCTTGTTGTCTGTCCTCTCTGCAATCAGCCAACAGCATTAAAGATCTGGAGATTGGAGTTTGGGGATTTTGAAGGCCAATTAAACACCTTAAACTCCTCCTGTCAAAATCTCTCAGGTCAGCTTTATTAACGTGCATTAAAAATGCTTGAACAGAAGGCAACTGAATTTCTATTCTTGGCGTAGTTGCCTTCTCTCATGCAAATTAACACCAACATACATGGTTGGACTGTCCACGTGGGGCCTAATATAGCCCACCCTCTGACAGGTAATGAGCTAAAAGAGCAAATGCATGAACAAATGTCATTTTGTTCTAGAAAATATTAAAAAATTGGACATATTGACACACAGATAATTGGATAATTACAAAGAACCATAATTAGTACATAATAAGGACAAAAAAGGCTCATAAAAATCTCTCATAAAAGATGTTTTATCTTTACCTTTTCCTTCAGGCAGTAGTTGAATCAGCTCATATCTGGATGCTTGTTTGTGATCCTGATTGTGCTTCTCTAAGGCAGAGCTGATCACAGTGGGAGTCTTGTCATTGCTTGTAACCTGAAGGGAAAAAGGAGAATAACAATGACAATGGGGCTGCTTGATTTGCACTAATAATACAGCGGCTCCGCTGTATCCTGAGGATCTCATCCTGATGACTATCATTATGGGGTCTGTGCAGATAGGAGGAACAGCTGCAAGTGCAGGACATTACAGATAATTCAAGGCAGCACTGAATGCTCACTGCGGCTGTGAAATTAGAGTGAAACAGTTTGGCTTTTGTACCAATATGCTTCGGTAGAGGTTTCCATCGTGCAGGTCCATCCGTATTCTGATGATCCGCATGTCGGGTCCCGACCCCTGGATGTTGCTGGGGGGGCTGTTGCCACACGAAGCCGATCGGCGGTGTGATTTTGTTGGAGTGGATGGAGTCAGTGTGGCAGGGGTGGAGTCATTGGCTGGAGGGGATGTGTCGACATCCAGACAGGACACAGATGGAGATCTCATGTGCTGCAGCAGAAAGAAAAATCATCCTGAATTGATAATTGATCTTTGAAAAACAGCAAAAAAGTAAGTCCTGATTGCAGAATCTTTGAAACGAGCTCATATAAATGCAAACCTGACTGATAGTGATGAGAAGCAGGTGTGAAGTACCTTTGTGAGTTTTGAGAGGAAGTTGTTTACTGGTGAATGAAAGTCAAAGAGACTGTCGCTATCACCAGCCAGGCTGCTGCGGGAGGTACTCAGGCTGTAAAAACATAAAAAAATAACAAACACATTCACATGAGAGTAAAACAAAGAATACATACTTTAAAAAGTAGAATATGAAAACTGTAAATAAATTAAATGAAATTTATGCAGAGTTCAAATTGTCCAAACTGCTAATTAGCTGTTTACTGTATATGCATTAATTACCCTCATTAATAATAAGAACTACTTTTGTTACAGCCCCCTCTTGTACCTGTTTGGGCATAAAAATGTGTGATCTACATAAATGTCAGGATATTGAAGTGTCTGAACCCCACCATGCGTCTGATGTGTCTACCAGGGCTTGTGTATATATGAACATATACAGTATAAATACAGTGCATCTACTCATTCAATCTCAGCAATAACTCATGAATCTACCAATTCTTCTTCTGCCTAAAGCTGGGTACACATAAAGATTATCCGGCTGTTTTTCTCCCCATTTCCCCACTTTCCGACCAAGGATGGCAAACGGCCGATTATCTTAAATCCTATAAGATTATTTTGTGGTTGATGTGTGTTAAGAGTGAATTTGTCCCGACAATCAGCTCTGAAACAGTTTTAAACACGTAAAAGTATTAAAAATGTTCAATATTTACGACCAAAACCTTCACGTGTGTGGGGAAAGCTGACGACTCTGACGACCCCTCTGACGAGGGGAGCAAGGAAGGATATAAACTAAGTCCACACTGTCTCCAGTCTGTTGTTTTCTTTTTTTCTGTTAATAATAGTCACAAGACCACCATCATTACTTCATCTTGTATGTTCTCTGATATGCCAGGTGCTGTGTTTTCTGATTGTTGCCATGGTTTTTCTTCTTCTTTTTTCAGTTGTTGCTATGTTTCTTCTTCTTCTTCGTTTTTGTTGGATCACATTTGATCATGCGAGATTTCTGGTTCGGAGGACTAGATTGTATATCGGCTGCTGGACAGTATCGTTGTATGTGTGTTGCTCTGTGCTGAGATTATTGGAGCAGACCACACAGTACAATCAAAACTGTTAAATGCCTAATTGTTTATCTTCATGTTTGGGGTCTCTAACAGATAAAAAAAAAATAAAATAGCTTCAGATTTAGAAAATCTTTATGTGTACCAGCCTTGTCTTAGAGCAAGGGTGTCCAAGTCCAGTCCTCACGATCTACTATCCTGAAACTTTTAGATGCAGCCCTTCTCCAACACACCTGAATCGAATAATTGGCCCATTACCAGGCCTCTGCAGAGTTGAATGACGTGCACGAGAGGATTCAACCAATTGATGCAGGTGAGTGAGGGAAGGGATGCATCTAAAAGTTGTTGGATAGTAGCTCTTGAGGACCAGACTTGGGTACCCCTGTCTTAGAGGTACTCATCCAGCCTCTTTATCCATTACTTTGAGTCATGTGTGTTGCAGCAGCGAAACATCTAAAACCTTGCAGGTTTTAGATGTTTTAGACGTCAGGCCCAAGAGGTTAGTAACCCCTGGGGTTAGATCATCATCAGCTGGCTTTAGCAGGAATGTGAAGGTAATGCATCTATGTGACTTGTCTTTATTCTCAAGTGACAAAACATTCCACATGGCTGCTAACGAGTGCTTTGTGAGTGTGTGAATGGATTAATCTTGAAGTTCTTGTGGTCAAATAAGAATGAGAAAACGCTATATAAATATAGTCTGTTTACCATGATCAAGTTGATTAACTTTTTATTGTCTGTGGTTTTCATGTTGTTGCTGATTGGACTGTACCACTAGTCCAAATCAATCCAACTTTTGTGTCTTGTTTTCTGGTTAATGTGAAACAGCTTTTGTGTTTTTTATTTCTACCTGGCATGCAAGATACTTTCTGCAAGAAAACAAGTTGACTTTCATCTAACCGTCTCAGCTTCCATCTACTTCTCACAAGGAAGCAAAAAAAAAAAAAGCTAGCAAACAAAAACTTAAACTCCAAGTTGTATACACAGTATCGTGGTCATTATTTTGTGTGATAAACATGTGAATTCAGTACAACTTACTCTGGGCACTGTGTGATGATGACTGTTGGAGCAAGGCCACGAGGGCTCGGTTCACTGGGAGCTTCAATTTCATTGGACAATCTGTAACTGCAGTTTGACATGAGTCAATGAAACTGCAGCTGAATATTTAAGATCTAAGAGACAATATTTTTACCTAGTTAACACATAGAATAGATATTGTCTTTTTACAGGTATGGAAATGTACCTCTGCTCCTCTGTTAGTGTGGGTACGCTGTGATACCACTGCAAGAAGGCCTCGTCAGCGATGAAAATGCAGTTTTTGCAGGAAGACTGTAGGAGCCGGATTTGAGCTAAAACCTCAAATTCCTGTAAACAAAGAAATACATCCCCACCACGTTTCACAAAAGAACTGATTATGCCAGCTGATATAGAATTACTGTGCCATTTTCTTCAGCTATCCTCACAGCACCTTGCACTTTATCATTTCCTCCCACAGAGATTGTATAACTTCAGCTCTTTCCTGCAAGCCTCCTTTTATTGCTTTCACTCTCATCATTATTTTCAACCTATGTTTCAAAGTGGAGTCTTGTTCATTTGTGAAAAGCATCATCTAAATGCACAATGTGTCATACCTTAAAGCCTGAAAATAGATAATCCATCAATCTTTTAAGCTTTGATCTCTCTAACTGACACCCATTGCAAAACTTACCCTTCTCCTTTTGTCAAAGTTGATGTAGCCATTCTGCAAAAGGAGTGAAAGGATTTTAAGTCACTTTGAATATTGTTAAATAAATACAACAAGGGATGTGACTGACTTTCCACTTGACAGAAACGAGATCAACTTACATCCAGCCTGTCTTTGACCGCCGTGTCCAACATGGTGAGGTCTGTGAGGAAGATTCCCAGGTAAGGCACGGTGCCTTGAGCGTTAGACTGTATGTAAAGGGAGAGAAAAAAAGGTTTTTTTTATCAATTTCCCAAAGGCTTCTATTCACAACCCAAAGAATCCACAGAGTGACACATTTCACAGCAGCAGCCTGCAGCTATTTTTCACACAGTTGTGGTGAATCGCTCAGGAGTTACCACAACACACTCACACAAACACACAGACTGCAGCTTGTTGTTCCACTTTGTTGCTGCATGCTGGTCGATCTCCCCCTACAACCCTCCATCAAACAGCAGACACAACCTCCTGCTAGCAGAAATGACATTACTATCAATGCCTGAATGTAAATGAAAGAGAGAACTAAAACCTCAGATAAACAACAAGTGACATAATAAACTGTCATTTGTTTATTTAACAAAAAACTGAGCCAAAATGTTTTTCTCTGGTGTGTTTAGTTTTTCACATGGTCGTGGAGGAATTTTTATCCACTCTTCTTTACAACATTGCTTCAGTTTATTGAGGTTTGCAGCATTTGTTCATTGACAGATCTCCTAAAGTCCCACCACAGAATTTCAATGAGTTTGAGGTGTGGACTTTAATTGGGCCATTACCACACCTTGATTATTTTATTCTTTTTTTTAGTCATTCTGTTGTAAATTTGATGTTCTGTTTGGGATCATTGTCCTGTTGCATGAGGCAATTTCAGCTAAGATTTAGCTGCCGGAGAGATGGCCTCACATCTGACTCCAGAGTTCTGCGGTATACAGAGGAGTTCATGGTCCACTCACTGACTGCAAGGTGTTCAGGTCCCATGGCTAAAAAACAAGCCCAGATCATCAAACGAACCAAACATCTCTACTTGGATCTGGTTTGTCAAAAGGAAATTGTTCTAGAAGTCTTGTGGTTTGTTTAGATGTAAATTTGCAAACCTAAGCTGTCCTGCCATGTTCTTTTTGGAGAGAAGAAGCTTCCGCCTTTACTTTTATTGAATCTTTTTCAGATTGTACTGTCATAAACACTAAAATTCAACATGCTAACTGAGGTATAGAGAATCTGAGATGTAGCTTTTTGGGGGTTTTGCAGTTTCTTTGGGCACTGCACGGTCTGCCCTTAAGGTAAACATGCTGGGACATCCACCCTTGGAAAGATAAGAAGCTGTCTTGAATGTTTTCCAGTTGTGAATAATCTTACTCTCCGTTACACCAATGTTTAACAAATCAAGTGTATTTGATCAGCAGCACCTGCCAGCTACTAATCTTTATGTTATTAGAAGCAGTAAGAGTGTAACTAATCTTTGACATACTGATCCCGCATTTTGGCTTACTTTTTTTTATTATTTTTTTTTTTATCAGTGACACTGTAATATGTCACATGTTGTTCATCCAATGTTGTATTTATCAAAGTTTAACACCTATTAGGAACCAGCTGATTTTTTTAAATCATTTCCTGAAATATAAAGCCTTACAATTAAAGAGGATGCATTTTCCTAATCCAAATATGGTGTTTGAAAGAAAAGAAAATGAAAATGATGTTTTATATATATATATATAAAATTGTACACAATACGCAAGACACATATTATGTCTACTCCTTTATAAACCTTAGAATTCAACTAAAAGTAGGCCATTTTCTATCAATGCCTGAATGATAGCGAAACTCTCGAACTTTTGTAATTCTACCATTTTGCAGAGTCTTACATCATTCTGAAATTTTTCAGAATCTGCCATAAAGACTTGTTGGGGTTGAACAGTCCCTCAGGGTAAAATGTTTGGTATTCATCTCAGTTAGTGAAAGTAGCTCCCTTTCATGTGCTTGTACATCAGAGGTTTCACCTCAGCAAAACAATCACAAGGTCAGTTCAAGTTATTCCCCCAATACTGAAGCTGAAATGTTTTGTTGATGTAATTCCAACTAATTTGACACTTAGTGAAAATAATTAACATATGCTGAGCTGTGCATGTGAACCCAGACTAAGCATGTCCAACCCTTTTAGGAGAAGGAGCTGTACAGTTTCATCCAGTCACTGCTGACTGCTGATCTGTCCAATACCAGTCTTAAGCTGTCAGAAAGAAGCTCATTATTTCCTAACCCAAATGTTCCACCTCCTCATAAACTTCCATCAAAATTCTTTGCAACATTTCTACTTCACTTACCTTGTTAACATGTCTGTGGTTGAGCTTGTTGTCAAGGTTGGCAAACTTTGACGTGCCCTCCTGAAAGACAACAAGAGAGGAGGTTATAATCATGCTATGTGATTTTTAAGAACTTTAAACTGAGACGTTATCAAGTACTCATGGAAACTAATTAAATGCTTAAGTTTATTTATTTATGATCTATATATATTTCAAGTATGTAACAAAACTATGGACTATTTTGTAATTTGAAAAAAACAAAAAACAAAAAAAAACACCCCCAAACCCCCCCAACTAAATGTAGGTATTTATAGGACATATTTATTTTCACTAAACATCTGTAATTAGGTTCATCCATATCAAATGTCACTGCCCACATTCTCCCATGTGTGCTTTATGTTAGCATGGTTGTTAGGCAATACACCCACTAGAGGGCAGTGTAGAGTTCAATTTTGAGCTCTGACATCAGCTTCACAGGACAACAAGCATAGTTATGATGGTGGAGGAGATCATAATAAGTTGCATTGTCAGAAAGAGACAGATGGCAATGGTCTGCGCAGCCATTAAATACATCATAGCTTCTTCTTTATTGTTCCGTTCACAGGTTGCACGTGAACTATACTGCACAACACTGCCCCCACAGTTTCTGGTGGTACTGCTTCATTTGCTACATCTCGGCACGCTTTTGTATTTTCTCTCTGCAATACATACACACTGCCGATCTGTACACGTGATTTCTGGTAATTTATGTCATCAACATATAAAGACACAATAAACTTCAATTGTTCTGACAGAGCTTCCCAGTCTTCCACGTTGCTCCTACCTCTGGCATTTTCCTTCCATTTAAATAGCATGTTTCTCTATAGTGTCATTTATATGTGGTTTATGTGTTGGTGATAGGAAAAGAAGCAGACCCAGTGTTTACAGGAAATGTACACATATGCAGAGGCATAAAGCATCCACTTTGTAGTTGCCTCCTTTGATTGTGTGGTATTGGGTGGTGGTAGCAGCTAGTAAAATTGGTTCAGCAGCGCTTTGAGCTGAGAATAGCAGATTGCTGTAGCCTAAGGATCAAAACAATGAATAATAATTTGTGAAAACTCTGTATTTATAGCATCAGCTTACATGCAATTCTTGAAAGCATTTAGCTGAGACAGGCCTTGAGTAAAGCTAATTTAAGGATTTGCTGTTAAGTGTCAGAGACTTTGAAAGATATGTAGCTTGTGCTTTATATTTTCTTCTGAGGCTTTGAGGCAAAGAATCAGAACAGACTTAAAACCTGCCATCAGTCTCCGAAAAGGAGCAGTTCAGAGGAGGAAAATCACATAATAAGTGCAGGAAATGATTCATTTAATTTCTAAACAAGTTGAGCAACCCACTCCATCTTTGAAAAGAGACTGGTTTTTCCACCATAACAAACACAAATAATGACATTTTTTAGTTTATAACAAAAATCAAGGTTATTAAGATTATATTACATTTCTGTCAAAGGATAAAACCACAACACTGTTAAATGACAGATTTGGGAATGATCAATTCCTCCTTACTACTTGTCTTTTATTAATCTGAATCATCCATCATTCATCAGCTTTCAGAGTCATTTATAGTCATGGTCATTTTTAGCTCTGAGATGAAGGGAAGCAGGCAACTCAAAGTTCAACGAGGGCCATGGTGTTTTTTTTCTGACACCAAAGCCCAGACCGAAGATTTTAAAAAAATCAAAGCAAATGTTTGGATGAATTTCTTTTTGGAGGTATCACGGGTGAAATCACTGCTAATGCAGAATAATTGATGCACTGCATTGCACCATTTTAGCACATCAAAACATAGCTGACAAAACACTGCCAAATCTGACAATTTCCTGAACTTTGCTGACACAGTGGAAACCAAACCTACTGCGTGTCTTCAGATGGGTGTCTCACACTGAAGCAAAAGTGTTGACAGAATAAGGGCAGTTGCACTCAGACAGATTAGACTCTTTCTAGGTCTTTACATCCGTTTTAAAATCTTTAACACTGCATGTTGTTCTCAGCTAAGGATCAGGCTTAACTTTTAAGAGCAGAGAGGGGATGAACCAATGTGGTCCAGCAGTGGCACTTAAAATACTCACACACTGTTAGTGAAATTATAGGATGCATGTTGTAAGGATGTAAGGTATAATCAGGCAGAAGAGTCATGTGGTTTGTTATAGTTGCAGGTGGAGCTGCTGTAAGAATGTGTTTTTTAGCAATATAGCACCATCATGACATAGGTATTTTTGTTTTTTATTATATTTTACACATGGTGACATGAAATAAAGGAACACTTCTTTGATTATTTCATGTTTCAGAACATTAAAAACTCCAATCTTGCCCCTAGCAGGTCTTAAAATGAGTCAAATCCAACCTAAGATGAAAAATAACAATTATTATTATCATTTAATAAACAAATTCTAAGCAAAAATGCAGAAGTGTCTGGAAAATCACAAGTCCACCACATGATTCAGCAGCTTGTCAAAGCAACGTCAGCAGTAATGACTTGAGTCTAGGGTTTCTGTATGGTGTTATCAGTTTCTCACATAGCAACGTTGCTTCAGCTTAATGAAGTTAGAAGCACTGTTTTATGCGGAGCTCTCTGAAGGTCCCACTACAGCATTTCAATAAGGTTGAGGTCTGGACTTTGACTGGATCATGTCAACATCTTAATTCTTTTTATTTTCAGCCATTTTGTTGTAGATCTGCTTCTGTGTTTGGGATCATTATCTCTTTGAATGATCCAGTTTCAGCCAAACTTCAGCTGTCAGAGGAACTCACATTTGTCTTATGCTATATACTTTGGTCTACAGTGGAGTTCATGGCCCATTCAAATGTTGAAAATTGTCCAGGTCTTGTGGCTGCAGAACAAACCCAAATCATCATCCTTCCACCACCGTGCTTGACAGTTGGTATCAGGTGTCTGTGATGATATGCTGTTTGGTTTTCTATGCATTCTTACCAAACATCTCCACTTTGGTCTGAGATGCACTAAGGACATCCATTCACAAGTCTTGTGGTTTACTCAGATACGGTTTTACAAACCTAAACTGTGCTGGCATGTTCTTTTTAGGGTGCATTCATACTAGGATAGTCCAAGGGACCCGGTTTGATTAGGCGGGTATTGACAAAAATATTCACCCTTTTGTTTGGTTTGCTTTGCTTTCACTGCACTTTACTCAAGCAGATCAAACCACCCTGACCACATCACAAATTTACAACAGCTGTATGTGGAGGCGTTCCCCAAAATGACTATTGACCAAGAAAAAGGAGAAGAAAATCTGAGTCATTGATTGGGCAGGGCCGAAACCGCCTTGTAAATAAAGTAAACAATGGCGCTACAATAAATTTATGTAGTCTCAGGGTTTTTGTTTTTACTTTGATGTTAAAACCTAATGCGTTTTTCCCAAAATTTGTATGAATTAGTATGAGTAGCAGGACAGGCAACGAGATATCCGACATGTTGCGGAATGTTGTGTCATACGTCACTTCCTCTCTTTGGTGCACTGGATGGGTCGTTTGCTTTCACACTGTCAGTGCACTGGGCCAGAGTTCACTTGCAAGCAGGCTGAGACCCCCTGTTTTCAAACGGACCCGAGTTTGTTTCTTTGGTCCACTTCAATCATGGCAGTTATGTCTGTGTATAAGAGTAATAAAGTCTAAAAGCTCATTCATACTCCTCCAAATGGACCAGACTATCCAGTGAAACAGACCAGGGTTAACTTGAAGTGGGCCAAACAGTGCCAGTGTGAATGCAACCTTAGTTAAAAGAGATTTTCTTCTGAAATCCTTCCAAACAAGCCGTACTTGTTCAGTCTTTCTAATTGCTCAGTCATAAACTGTAACATTTAGCATGCTAACTAAGGCCTGTAAATGTAGTGCTTGGGTTGTTTCCCTGATCATTGCACAGTCTAATCTTGGGCTAAGCTTGGTGGGACGTCCACTCCTGGTAAGATTGGCAGCTGTCTTGAATGTTTACCTCTTGGAAATAATCTTTCTCAATGTAGAATAATGGAACCCAAATAGTTTGGAAATGCCCTTATAACCCGTCCCAGATTGATGTGCAGCAACAATCACTTCTCCGAGGTCATTGCTGACATCTTTCCTCCTACATATTGTCAAGATTTTATATAATCTAGACAAACTAGAAAAAAAACTAGATTGTAAAATATACTTTAATTGATCAGCAGCACCTGGTTGCTACTAAACCTATTATTTCTTATAGGAAGCAGTAAGGGGGAACTTTGTTATTCACACGATACTTGTGTATTTTGGCTTAGTTTTTGTTTTTAAAAAAAGATGTAATAATATGCTGTAATATGTCACATGTTCTAAGGATCTTTTTACTGATCTTTTAGACTTGGTGGGAATCAGATTCTTTTTCTTTTTTTTTTTTGTCTTGTTCTGATGCATAAACCTTATAATTGAAATCTTTTATGCTTCTCACAACGGTAATTACTGGACTCTGAAAGAGTTTCAGACTGTTTTATTTTGCTTTGTCCTCTTGATTTTCACAATGTTGGCACAAACAAAGAAATAAGATGCTGGGAGAATGCTTGACATCTGTTTCCCACGTGGATTTAAGCTCATATAAATACCACAGAATTTGCTAAACTGTGTTGATGATGAAAAAAACAGGCTACTTTTTAAATAAAAATCAAACAAATACTTCATAACTTCATCCATCCACAACTTACTGTCACACACAGTACACACGTGTGTATAAAAAAGAAATGTTTGTAGTTAGGTAAGAAAATATGGAGAAAAAAATACTTTTAAAGATTTCTTTTGCAAGGCATGGAAAAGATAAGCATTAAAAGCATCTAATAGCCTCCAGGAGCAGCACAAGTCTCAGTAAAAATAGAAACAAATCCAGAACATCACAAAAGAGCTGTTGAAATCTGACTCTCCACCATGACTACGCTCCCACTGTACAACCCTGTCAGGGAGCTCAAACTGGCAGCTTTCCAGCCTCCACGCTGCCTCAGTTTTACCATCAAACATGCAGTCAAATCACAGGATACATAGAAAAGGTGTCATCCAGGCTTGAACATTGGACAGTGAGGTGGGTGGCTGCAGTCTGTGTCATAATCGAGGCACAAACCAGTTTCAGTTTGTCCCTCTGAACCTGCTATTCACATGGTTTCATGTTACTGATGACATGACTCAGCACCTGGTCCTGTGTTTGCTATATTCAGACAAAACATGCAGAATTTATACTTTTCTCACTTTATCTAGACAATAACTTACCTCTTTTAGCAGCTCTCTGCTATGTGAGTAGTTGTCCTTGTCTGAGAAGATTTCAGACAGTTCCTCGTATCTCCTCAACGCCTCTCTGTAAAGTAACCACATCAGTGAGACGAGGAGTCAGTTGAAGCAGGATCTTGTTAATGCCACCAACTTTTTTAGTGTTTATTTTTAATCTTTATGAATCCCCATTTAGTCATAAATAGTTTCTCAAAGGTAACTGTGGAGGGTTACACCAGTTTCCTGCAATACTCAAGCAGAGGAAGGTTAACACACATAGGTGAAATGCGTCATAACTCAGGAGGTAGTGTGGTCATCCGTCAATTGGGGTTCTGAATTGACTCCCAACTTTTTAAAGTCACATGTCAAAGTGTCCTTGGGTGATATATTAAATCCCAGATTTCCTTTCAATGCATTCTCCACTTATAAATAATTTTTAGGGTAATGGTTCATTAATTGATTAAAAAAAAAGCTTTTATATTGTTTTCACTAACGCTGGGCTTACACCAAACGATTTTCATACTTGCAGACTAAAAACTTAAGCTTTTAGGAAATCTTTAGGAGTCTTACTGGAGTCACAGCGCACTCCCATCATCTCGATTGTTAGGTTTAATGTGGTAATCTGCTCTGTTTAATGTCAGTTTTTCCCTAGACTTGGGTCTGTGACAATATCATATGTCATCACAATATCAAACGTGTTTGATATTATTGCAAGTCGCAGTGACTAACATACTCAACAACCGATAGATGAGCTCTGACAAAAGCATAACCAGGAATCCTGACTTTCAGAGCCATAGACATATATAATGAAGCCTTTATCATAGATATCTATGGTAAGAACGGCAAAAATGGACTGAAAGAAAAAAAAAAGACAAACAATGAAACATTGCAGGTGAACCGTCCAGAAAGAGGAGCAGATTGTGGAGCAGTGGGCATATCATCCCTGTTCAATATCAGTTGCCAACAAAAAAAATAATGCTAAAAGAATCTAGTTGGAGTCTTGTAAATAGTGACCACACAGGATTCACAGTCTTTGTAAAATCTTAATTTGAGACTAGGCACTTGTCCTTAGATGTGAGCAGGTGTGAGCTGATAGTTTTCTAGAGTCTTTTCCAAATCTTTTGAAAGTGTTCTGATGTAAGCCCAGCACAAGACAGAAACATTCAAGAAATTTGATCTAATTGAAGAGAGAGAAATACTTCAGATTATTATTTAAAAATAAATACAATAAAAACTTTTTTGAATGATTTAACTTTTTTTTTTTTTTTCTTCCAAATACACAGTAAAGATTCTTCACCACATTAAATACAAAGCAAAAAGCTTGAACCTTTACTTCTTGAGTTTTACAAGGCAGATGTGCGGTACAGAAGATCACAGCATACACTGGAAAGCACCAATCCTAACATGTAGCATACTAAAATCCTACAGACAAACTCAGTTAAAAGACTCTAACAAGTATTGGCATCCAACCCAAGCACAGTTTAAACCCCATGCAATTATATGAAAATGAACAAAAACATGAGAAATTTAGAGCTTCTGCTAATTTCTCCACTTTAATCAAACCACACAAACAAGATGTCATATGAAATCAGAGGCTCTGCTGATTACAGAGACGTCTGTCTCACCACTGTGGGAGAAAAAAATCTGCCTGGCAGCCAAAGAGTACAAAACACAAATCTGAAATCATGTCTGACTTTTGCTCTTTTGTTGTCAAAACAGGTGGATTGGCATCCTAGTAGTTACAGAGGTGGGCAACAGAGGTGAGCCACTATGGGCCCTTGAACCTGTGCTCTTCACAGATGAAAGCAGGTTCACACTGAGCACATGTGACAGACGTGACAGTCTGGAGACGCCGTGGAG
>JBAMHW010000006.1:3961259-3973978 GCA_037177495.1 Rhadinocentrus ornatus | reverse complement strand
AAGGATTTTTGTTTTTATTGTTGAGCTGTTTTTTTTTAGTTATGTGTCCACTTACCTGTGAATTTTATCATGGTTTCCTTCTAGTTGTATGTGTATTTTGCTGTAGTTTATTATGGTTTCCAATTAAATTCTACCTTAATTTTATTGTTTTGCTATTAAATTAAATTAAATTAAATTAGTTTATAATGCTCTATTGGGATAGTAGTGAATAATTCTACCATTCTTCTACCTGCCTATGGCATTTCATCATTGCCAATTTATGGGATTTATGAGATGTAAAAACAATATTAATCTTTCTCAGTTTATTGTTCAGCTTTTGGGGCTTAATGGTGTAAATGACCCACTGGGGTAGGGTGCACTGTGGGTGGGGGGCTGTGAAGTATTGTTTTTTGTTCTTCCTTTAGTTGTGGAAAACTACCACCCAAATAAAGCCTGACTGATTAGAAAACAGGACTTTCTAGATGCAGCTTCATCTCAGTGGAGTAATTTAGCCACAGACCTGTCAGTTTCCTGCCACGTCCTCCTCAGCCGGTGGATGGGATTACTCTGCAGCGCTGACACAATGGCGTACAGCGAGGAAAAATTTTTCCTGGCTCTGCACTCCTGTAGCAAAGGACACACTGCTCATTACAGGCATTTGCATACTCACACAAACTCTCATGCGCACACTCATGTTGTAACTGAGAGCACCTGTCTGTGTGGGTCTGGCTGGGATTAGGTTACACTATCAGACTGATGTGCTGAATAATGTGTGCTACTGAAAAGGTATTTGAGACAGGGACGCCATGATGGTGCATTTCCCTAAAACGGGACAAATAAACTGGTTTCTTTTTGGACATATCGGTGCATTTAGTATATACCTTTTACACAAATTTAACCAGCTGCTGGAGCATCAAAACTGGGCTTTAGAATTAGCACCAGAATAATGGTAAAGTAAGGTACTACAGACAATTATAGAAAAATAAAGATATGCATGTATTTAAGTTGAGCCTGTCGTTGCTGGGAGCTCTTCAACATTTTATAACAAGGTGACTTGTGACAAATACTGATGTTATAAGCGTGTACTTTTCATGCAGCTCACTCCTTTCTCTCCTCAATATGCCGAAATGTCAAAGTAAAGCAAAGTTCAGAGATTTATTTCTGCTTTATTCAGACTTTAAGATGTACAGGAAGTATAAAAATATGCAGCTTCAGAAAAATCTCTTTAATCTTCTTTCAAGCCTGGAAATACACTAAGATAAAGTGTTCTTTTGTTGTTGCTTCTTGCCTGGAACAGAACCATAAATCAAGACCTCCACCAGACTGTGTTTTGCTCTCAGCTACTGATTTAAGTGAAATTACTGTTGCAGTCTCACTGATGGTATGTGCAATCTTTGAGCTGACAATAGGATTATTGTTAGAGGATTATTGGGGGTGTATTTTATGAAAATGCTTTTTTTTTTAGTCTTTTGAGTCTTGAAATCCTAAACTGAAGTACTGTTGACAATTTCTTTTCAGAAGGAACCCCATTTCTAATTCAAAGCCTCTGATATAAGTGAAAGGCATCAAAACTATAACCTTCAGCCTTGTTTTTATGTTTCACTGACCTCTGCCACACTGATCCATTTCTCCAGCAATCGTGCTCTCTGCTGGCTGCGGAGCTTCGTAGGCCAGAGGCAGGATGCTAAAACTGCATTAGCCAGCTTGTTGAACTGACGTATAGTGGCCCGGACGGACCAGCAAACGCCTTCCCTCCCTTTCTTGTCCCTCTGAGACCACAGCGAGCCCAAACAGTGGTACGGGACCAGACGGACAAACAGCTCCTGAAAGGTGAAACACAGATCTATGAATAACACTCAATTTCCTCCAGATCACTAATCAAACAGAGTGACCTGAACTGTAAGATGCTTCTTGTTTAATTTCCTGCTGACAGATATTGAGTTTCTGTAGTTGGTGACTTTCTGTTTGTCTTTGGTGGATCATGTTACTGTGAAACCAGTATCTATTTAATCTGATAGAACTAATGCTTGGACAAGAAAAAATCTTAGTGCTTATACTGAAGGTGATTCTTGCTTTTTATGAAAACAGAAATTAATATTGATCATATGTTAACAGCAGAAACAAGATCAAACCTGAACTGCAGTCAATAACCTCAAAGCTTTTGCTCACATAGAGATAACTGTAAATGACCAGTTAATTGTTTACCTCATGTCATCTTAAGCAAAATAAACATCCAGTGTGTAAAACTGAACTTACGGTTTCTATCTTTGTGAGCTGCTCAGCGATGAGCGCTGCTGTGAAACCAAGGACACTTGTGGGTTCAAACTTGGAGGCGTCAGGAGGAGGGCTGGTGAATCCGGACTGATCTGCAAAGACAGAAGCAGCTTGGTGGAATATGAATCAGAAGATTCAGATGATCACAAACAACTTTTTATTGCACTAAAAAGCTCTAATCTTTTAGTTAGAGGACAAAATAGATTTCATTCATTGTAATGATAAAGCTTTTTTAGTTGCAGATAAGTGTTCTTTTGTTATATGTGTGGGAAAAGAAAACTTCTTTGTTCATGTGGGATCAATTCCTCAAAGAAAGAGTCAATAAAGTTCAGAACAAATTTGTCAAGATTGCATACATTTCTGCAGATCCATGCTGCAAATCTCTGCTTCTGTCCACTGAACTCATTATCTGACTGGAAAAATCTATTAGAAGAAGCTATACTGTGGGTGTAAAGAAATTTATAGTCAGGCCAAATAATTACTGGGAATCACTTGATTTATAGGTATTAATGGGCTGAAAGTATACCGAACATACCTCCATCACAGCCTGGACTGTTGACATAAGGATGATGGAGATGATGCTGATTACTGCAGGTTATTTCCTCCCCTCATTCGCAGATCTCCTGCTCATTGAATTGTTTTCTTCCTAAAATTCTAGCTGAATCTTGAAAATGTGTACTCTAAAATCCTAAACTACAAATTTGCAGTGTCATATTTCTTTCTAAGTTAAGTGAGCAAAAAACTTGAGCAAACTCATAATGTAAAGTTTACAAATCAGCTGTTAAATTAAACTGAATTAATAAATTGAAACGACTTTAGAGAATTATTTACGCCTCCAAAAAATGCAACTAAGGACTTTAAGTCCTGGGTATAGTGTCATTTCACCATAACGATACATGTTAGTAGCTAGTACCAAATAAAAGTTCAGACACATGTTAGTAGTAATAGTGTATATATATATTAGTGTTTGTGTGTATTATATATACGTATATTCTCTTTACCGGATATAAATATATTAACATTTGGGTTCTGGAAATATTGTGGACATTCTTGTAACTTCAGTATGTCAGTATGTTGGATGGAAATGTTTAATTTCTAAAGGGGCATTTGAAGTCTTAAATACAGACTTCTTGGGCTGCATGGTGGTGTGGTGTTTAGCACCATCACCTCACAGCAAAAAGGCTCCTGGTTCAAGTTACTGTTCACTCTAAATTCTCCCTGGAGGTGAGTGTGAGTGGTTATTTGTCTCCTTGCAATGGACTGGTGACCTGTTCAGGTGTACCCCGTCGCTTGCCTAGTAGCTACAGAAATAAGCTCCAGCCCCCTGTGACCCTGCATTTGGTGTAGAACAGGGCTATTCAGTTAGTCCTACAAGGACCACAGTCCTGCAGGTTTTCAGCGTGTCCCTGCTCCAACCCACCTAACATAATAATTAGACTCAGCAGCCTATAAAGTTCTGAACAATGATTGAGTAATTTGAGTCAGGTGTGATGGAGCAGGGAAACACTGAAAGCAGCTGCATAAAGCTAAGTTAACTTGAGAAAAAGACTTGTGTTGTATGAACTTACAGTAAGTGGATAAATCAAAGTAGTAATATTAAGTTGGACAAACTTAAAACTCAATTTTTCCAGAGCCGTTTTATTCTTAACAAGAGTTGCTTCAGCTCAAAGACACGAGTAGTTCACACAACTCTTTTTTTACAGTGTGGTATTAAAGACCAATGAGGTATAATATGTTAAGAAATGTTGAAGTCAAACCAGCTTTCCTGGTGCTAAAAACCAAACTCACTAATACATTGAAAAAATGTCCATATGGATTTGGTGTTACACTGCTTATTCGTGATTGGCTGACTGAATAATTGCAGAAAAATTGGTTATTTTATCCCACAGCAGGTAAAAACCTCCTGTACAGGAAGGATTTTGGCACGGATTAGGACCACTTTATTCAAAATCTCAAAACACATCATTGGCCTTGGCAGAGGAAACGAACTCAGAGACCTCAAATCAATTGTCTGAATTCAATTTTGAACTGTGGCTTTGCAATAAAGCTGTGTGTTAAATAGCTGATGGATTTTTAAACAGCCACACATTTCAATGAGAGGTTGCAGGGGAAAGTCTTAATTATTAGGATTTATTTTCAGTGAGCACAAAATGTCTGAACTAAATTTAGCAAAAGTCCACCCTGGAGACATTGAGAATGTTTAGAGGAAATAGCAGGGAAACAATCCAATATCTAAGAGTTGCAATCTTGTAAGAAATTAATTAAAACTTTAGGAGTATTTTTTTCCACAAATCAATAAAGCTACAACAGGGTCGGACTGCATTTATCTTTTTTTTTTTTTTAGTAAACTGTCAGCATTATCTGTGATTTAAACTGGCCTTGATGCAGTATCATCAAGCAAGGCCATAACGCTCCATTTCAATGCCAGTTTAAAATACAAACCTCTCCAAGCGTCAGGGAGCAGAGCTTTCTCACTAAGCTCCTCGGCTATCCTGAGAAGTCGAGCGCGAAGGTCAGCTGCAGATAAAGAGTCTTGAGGCAGGAGGGGGGCCAGACGCAGCAGGTGAGAAGGCTCCCTCAGACTCCTAAAGTCCTCGGGATACTCCGACAGCCACGTGCTGAACACTGTGCACACTGCTCTGCAAGCACAGAGGGCAAAAAGATTAAGTATTTTAAAAAAAAGACTGGTCATCAGGTCCCATTTCTCCACCGGGAGTAAAAGAAGTAAATTTACAATCAATCATCCGAAATTCTACTTGGAGCTATCGAAGAGAGGATGGGTGTACTGGAGCTGTTTCGAGTTTAAATCCACATTTATTGTCTGATGATGCAGACAAGCAATCTGCTGCAAATTAAAATTGACTGAAAATATTGATTTTTTCCAATACATTTAAGTTTCCAGGAACTCACATTTTCAAGGATTGTACACATCATCACAGCTGGGATATGAGTCAGTAATTTAGTGGGAGCGAATGGTCAAGGTTTTTGCTTTTAAGAGTCTGAATGATTTTTTTTTACATGAAGTAGTGAAAAATTAAGCTGGGAAAGCACCTGGCTAAAGACAGCAGAAACGTAGTATTTAAAGAAAAATTAACAATAAATTTCAATCCCCAAAGGGAAATTATAACAGGTATTATAATTAACAGATATAATAAGTTACAGAAATCTTCATGGCTCGATTTCTGTAACTCCCTTTATTCAGGTGTTTCTCGGTCTGTCTCGTCTGCAGCTGCTGCTTGACTTATAACTGGAACAAAGAAATGAGACGGCAGCACTCCTGTCCTCATGTCACTACACTGACTTCCAGTAAAATATCATATTGAGTTTAAGAATCTTTTATAAGTTTTTAAAACTCAAAGGTGCAGCTCCCCCATAACATTGTAGAACTCCTCTGCCTGTATAATACCAATAGATGTCTTAGATCTGCTAATCAATTGCTTTGTATTGTCATCTAGAAGAGTAAGAAAGGGGAACCACGCTTTTCCAGTAGCAGCTCCGAAGCTTTGGAGTAATCTTCCTAAGTCAATCAATCTCAGCTTCCATTTAAATATATTTAAGGCTAAATTGAAAACGCATTTAGGTTTACTTAGGTTGTTTTTAAAATATGCTATACAAATAAATTAGATTTTATTTGATATTACAATTGGCAGGTGCCATAAATTGATGACATGAAGAACAAAAGTAATGAAATAGTATTTAGCACTGAAATAAAAATAAAATGGAATTTATTGTTTATTTATACTACATGAAAAATAATACCTTAATGCTTTGAAACAGCTTAGATGTAATTGTACACTTTCCTCATTTAGTATTTTGTGCAGTGCAACTCCATTTAAGTGGACTGAAATTCAATAATTCCCGATGAAGGAATACTTAAAGGTCCCATATTATACAAAGGTCTTATGTGTCCTCATAGCCTGTGCATGAGAAGCAAGAATTAGAAAGTTCTGTCCCCTCTCTCACTCATGAACATTTAAAGGTTCAGACACAGAAACAGCCCGTTCTCAGTAGAGCTCACTAGAGCCACTTTTGGAATGGCTGAAATCAAGGACAAAGGCTGAATTTAGGTTACACTTTAAAAACAACGTTGTTGGACCTCTGATACCCATATAAAATTGTTGAAAAAATGTATAAAATGGGACCTTTAAAGAAATAAGAATAAATGGTTCGTACTGTGTCATCCTTGCTATCCTTTTTAATAAAATGTCCAGCATTACACCAATTTCTCCTTTTACTGCTGTCGCTCTGTCTGCCTACTCTTGCATTCATCATGTCAGAAGTAGAAAAATTCAATCTTCATCCTCTTTTCTCTTCTTTTATCTCCATGTCACCTTATCAACTGTTATGATATGGTATCTTATTCTGGGCATGATTAAGACTTAAAAAAAAGCTCAATCAGCTGCACCCACACAGAAATAGTTTGCTGTTGGCGTGGTAATTTATCATGACAAATGAGTGAGAAAATAGCCTGTAAAGATGATCTTCTATTCATTCTCTTTTTGCTGATACTCGTTTTTAAACCTACATCAATTTACGGCAGTGATGGGGAGGAGCGTAAAAGCCTCTTAAGCTTAAGTTTCAGCAGTTTTAGATTAGCTGTTTTTGGTTTTTACTGTGTCATTTTATTCTGAGTTCTTTCATCAATCATGTTTCCTGCAGTAGCAGCTTTGATAAACACACAGAAACATACCGGACAAACAGCAAACAGCAGTTCGATTACACAAGCAGCTAAAATTAGCTGCTCAACCACAAGTAGCAATTATTTCAGAACTCAGTATAAAGCAAACTAGAGAATTGAAGAAAGTAAATACTGTTTTAAATCCATTATTGGGGCTGAAACGAAACAGCCTGCACTGATGATCTCCAGCATGTTGGTGAGAAAAAATGTTAGCTTAGGAGCTTCTCAAAGGCCCTATTTATACAAAGCTATAAATAATTTCAACCACAGATAAAATTACTGATCTTGTTGTGCTCTTTAATGAGCTTGTTTCACTTTTCTTTGCTGTTGTGTTTGTTTGTTTGTTGTTGTTTTTTTCATAGTTGGAGGTAAAAATAATTTTTTAAAAAGAGAAGCTATAAGATCAGTTTGTAGAAGCTGTGGTTGTGGCACACAGCTCCTCACTTATATCTAAACTCAACATACAAGAACACAAAATGTTTCAGAGAGACATTAGCAGGTAGTTAAAATAAAATGAAATACTCACTTGTTGAAAGATTGTCTCATCTGGCTTCTCTCGCCATCTCCAGGCGGGTCCTCCAATCTGTGAACAAGAAAGAAGTTGTTCACAAAGCAGGAAAAAAATGAGCATGAAAGCATCATTCTGCATTAAATATGTGCATCTGCTGTGTTTTAATAGTACTTACACTTGTGAAACAATTTATTTATGGCTTGTTTTTCTAAAGGAGCTTTTAAGCAAAGGTGTTGAGGCAGTTTTTACATCCATGCACAACTTTTACTTTGTTTTGTGTCACAGCTTTAGAAAACTTTGCAAACAAGTGTTTCATATAAATCCCTCCATTTTATTTATATTTCCAAGAAAAACATGAATCTACTGTGACTTTAAATCACAACATTCAGCTGTTCTTTGCAGTGTTAAGGGTCTAGAAAGTTAATATTGAGACTATTGTTTTTAACAGAGTCAATTGGAGGAAAAAATGTAAGAAAATAACGGCTATTAAATTAGTGAAAATTAGAATTTGGTAGACAGCAAATGGATCAACCCCTTATGTCAACACTAATTTAACCATGTAGCTACATTTTAGTATGTAACATGTTAGCAGTTTAACGCTTTTAGCGTAAAATATTTTTTTAAAACGCTTTCACCACCAAAGTTTTTTTTACTTGTGAACTAATATTAAACTTTCTTTAGTTAGTAGGTGGATTTCCAGGATTTTTTATTACCCAGAATTTTTTTTTACCAGGGTAAAACAATTCCTGGTAATCTGCATGGTTTGCATTTCCATCGCATAGTTTCGGTAATTTTCTGTATGTGTCCTGCAGTCATACATTCTTCCAGACACATTATCAAAATAATTTAACAACTTGAAGTCAAGTGTCGTCCTCGGCAAATGCACTCAAAAAGAGCTGGACCTTGTCGTCCATCCACTTCTCATAGCTCCATTTTGAGAACTTCTATTTTTAAAAGGATCAAAATGCAAAGCTAAGTTCGAGAAGTAAAATAATAACATCGGCTTAAAAATACAGTAAACAGTTGTGCGCAATGCTGCAAATATGTTCCAACTATCAGAGTGGGAATCTGAAGAGTATAACCCCTCTATTAGGTGCTTTTTTCAGGGGTCATGGAAAAGGGCTACATCACAAGTTGTATTCAGTTCTACCTTAAAACCCTGCAAACCCTAAGATTTCATTTTAAAGATGAGAGGGAGAATCCTCTTGTACCTGTCAGTGAGGATATCCAGTACTCTCTCAGTGCAGGTGAAGGATCGGTAGGTGGACAGGAAGATGGTGATGAAGGAAGAGTCACCCAAAACAAATGAATGAAGGAGGTGGAGCACCAGCTTCTCTTCTGTCCCTGCTTTTATGCACTGGGAGCGAGAAACGGCTGACTGGAAGATACAAAGAAGGAAGAGAAAGGTACTGAAAATACAATGCCTTTTCAAGTAATCTGCTAAAACAGTGCAATTAGTCAAATGTGAATTACCATCGGACTATTGGGGGCACCATGTTGCTGTTTGACCACAACTGTGTAGATTACTCCATCCTCCTCTTCCTCAACTACAGTGGACTGTAAACCAGAGAGACCATGGGCATCCTTTGTTCAAATTGACCCTCTATTAAGATGAGGAATTTCTTGATAATCCTCAGATGAACAACAACATATGACATTTCACCCTGTCATTATTTCTTTAAGAAAAACTGAGCAAAAATGCAGAAACAGTGTGTGAAAAACCTGCAACAAAATGCACTCCATCAATCGATCACCAATGTGTGCACCTTGTTCCAGCATTCAGATGTGTGTTAACACAATGCTAAGGAGAAAAGAAATGATCTGAGAGAAGCTAGATTAATCTGGGAAGGATTATAGCCATTTTAAAATGAGTCCATCATTCTAAGGTGAGAAAGATTCACAGGTGCAAACAATTCAAGACAGCTGCCAATCTTCCAAGGAGTGGATGTCCCAGAAAGTTCATAGACATGTATTCACTTAATAACAACAGAGTGTAATATTTCATGTGTTAATGGTTATCTGAGGTTGTATTGATCTAATTTTAGGACATATTAATGACCAGATTATTTGATTTTATGTTCTGATATAAAGAATGTGCTTTCTTTTTCGTATGACTATCTGGCACACCAAACAAACCCACTACCACTGTGTAAAGAAAAGTGTCTTTGAACTAATTTCCTCCATGCTACATGTAGCACATACAATCCAGTTTTAGCCTGAGGGAAAGTCCCTGACACAGTTACCCCATTTCAAACCGGTACTGCCTCGCAGCTTCAGTATGAGAGTGTTACAGCAGTGTTAGCAGCAGTCCTTACCAAATCCAGAGGACAATACCAGGTCGTTTTCATCGGTGAGGGCTCTGCCTGAGGAAGAGACACACTATGAGTCAAAATAGGATAAGACAGCCAATTTTTGTTCTTGGAGAATAAAATGACACCAAATAGGTCAATTTGAAGCAAAGCAACATGTGTTATCATGAAGTACGCGCTCAGTGATGTGATTTTTCAGGGTGTTTTGACTGTGACTGCTCTAAATAAATAAACCTTCACAAGGCTGCAAATAAAACACAACAAAAGATGTTTTATGTATTTATTTAATTTTATTTATTCTGCAGGCTAAATGGCAACTCTTTGGGAGAACTCTGCAAACTTTGCTTCTTGGCATCACAATTAATCCACCTGACAAATCCCTTCAAATATCCCCTATTGTAATATTTCAACACATTGCAATGTAATAAAAATCCAACAAAAAACTACAAAACTAGCAGAACAGCTGTTAATTACATATTTATAAACGCACTCCAAACTCATACTCACACAGTTATACAGCCCTCTGAAAACCTTTTAAATCACCTAAAATCTAGGATGCTCAATACCCTAAAGTTTCCATTGGCATTTGCCTCCCAGTTTTATTATCAACCACTGATTGACACAGACAGTTTTTGGAGAGCAGGGTCCTACAGCCAAAGTCAAGATGCAGACAGCAAATGAGTCACGGCAACGGGACAGAAAGAAGTGTGACACAGAAATACTCCAGACATTTAAATACTGCCAAAACAGAAGACCCATGATACCCCACAAGTCACTGGTCACAGTTATCTGACAGAATTACATGTTATGGGTTTATATCACTATCCAAGCATCCAACAATGAACTTTTGAGGATTAAACTGGCTGGAGCTGTTTTTTGTTTTTTTTTTGGCCCCTTTTCTACAGATCTGGGATGTTATGGGATAGATGTCATCAGCAGCTATGCAAAAGGTATTTTCCACTTAAGTTTATCAGATGATTTCATACAGAAAGAATACAAACTATCCAACTGTTCCAAAATATGTTTAGATTAAAAAATTCTTATTTTGTTTATCATGCATTGGCACCAACTGAACTTGTCTCGAAACCAAACTGCCTAAAATGCATGAGCAGAAACTATCGGATTAATTTAAATTATAACCCAGAGTCTAAACATGCAATACCTCTGCACTTTACTTGAGTAATATTGTGAGTTGTAATTGAGTATTTAGATATTTGAATACTTTTCTGTCATTAGGTTTAAGTTTTTTATACTAAAGAAGCTGTAAAGCTGTGAAAATAACTAAGAAATGAGTGGAGCTGCTCTTTTGTTTACAAACAGATCACAACATTTAACTCGCATACTGGTCAAAAATAATTTTTCACTGATGCTTTCACAACTGTGACTTTTTCCATGATTAAAAATGCATGAGCAAAGCGCTTCAGGTGTGACGTCTTCCCAGGTGTCTGGTGCAATCTTGCAGACCATGTTAGACTATTCATACTCACATTGCATGAGTCAACTGTTTTGATCAGCAGAAAACATAGACAACACCTTTGAAACAGTCTCTTGATAACAAAAACACCAAAAAAACACAAAACACCTCCCCAAGCTATTAAAAGACTTCTAAAAAAATGAAATTCTCTTAACTTGACTTGCATTTTGATTCATTAATGCAAAGTAGCTCAATAAAACACTAATTTAGTGTCACAGAATGAGCTAAAAAAACCTATTCATACTAGCAGAACTGGCATGTGTTCTTCCCTTGTTCGGCTCATGGTGTAATTATTTGTAATAAACTCATTTTAGCCTCTATTAACCTCTTTGAAATTACCTTGCCTTGACTTGTTCGAAGGTCAGCACTCCTGACAGACACTCCTTGCATTTTAAAAGGATCCTACTGCACTGGATACTATAGCATGTGTGCTAAACCTGTTATTCTACCTAGCTCTTCTATCTCTGTTTGCTCTGACGTAAACTTGCCTACTATTTTATCTTTCCCACGAACTCAGCTCACACACAAAAAAGGGGAAAAAATGGTCACACAAGTTACCTTTTCCTGGGCAAGTCCAGACAGGTAGTAATCCCTGAGCTTCCTGGAAAACTTCAGGATGAAGCCAGGAACATAGTTTGTATTTTCTCCTAATCTTCTCATGTGTCGTCCAGTGTTTTCCAAAACCTCGTCTAATTTCAGAGTGAGTTGACCCAGAAATGTATGTTTTGGTCTGTACAGTGAGGCTCACTATGGCTCGGGGCATTGTGTCCCACACCTGACGGAGGATCTAAGTCCAACCCCCATGAGGCTTCACCAAATGGA
Source organism: Rhadinocentrus ornatus (assembly GCA_037177495.1). Classification (NCBI taxonomy): domain Eukaryota; kingdom Metazoa; phylum Chordata; class Actinopteri; order Atheriniformes; family Melanotaeniidae; genus Rhadinocentrus; species Rhadinocentrus ornatus. The sequence goes on along the minus strand of JBAMHW010000006.1, from coordinate 3,961,931 downwards.
CACACCTATTACATTCACACTCAAAAACAAACACACACACACACACCCTGAGATAAGAATATGTTGATAGGGTAGCACTTATTTGCAGTCAATCACTTTTCACCCACATATCTACAAGAGTGAAAAAAAAATCTTCACATACAACCATAATGTTCATACAATTAAAGGCTTTCATCAGTGGACACGTTTGAACACACACTCACACAGACAGACAAAGCCCTGAAGCTATTTCCAGAACAATACCCCCTCTCTTTCAATCTCCCCTCCGCTCTCTTTCCCGTATAGATGACCTTCCCATGCAGATGAGCCAGTTTGACTGTATCCTGTTTGATACAACACAACAGCTAGTAAGCTGGCTGCCTTTAGGCATTGTACAATACATGTAAATGAATAGCTTGAACTGCTTTTAGAACAAGCGTAAAGTCTTAAAACAATAAGTGATAAATGTTTAGATTAAATAGAGCAAACTGTGTTCGTTTAAGAGGCTAAGAACATAGCAGGTATTTCCAGGAAATGAAGACTTTCACAGCTGTCTGTGTTTGTGAAAGACAGTTAGCTTTTTAGCAGGTAGCAAACAGTCCAGTCATCACTGGGACAAGCTACTAGCACAACATTTATCAATTTCCTTTGACAGTTGCTTTGTTACCAACCAGCTGCACTCATATATATATA
>JBAMHW010000006.1:3938394-3961159 GCA_037177495.1 Rhadinocentrus ornatus | reverse complement strand
TTGAATGCTGGCAGTGCTTTCACTCTAGTGGTAGCATGAGACGGAGTCTACAACCCACACAAGTAGCTCAGGTAGTGTAGCTCATCCAGGATGGCACATCAATGCAAGCTGTGGCAAGAGGGTTTGCTGTATCTGTCAGCGTAGTGTCCAGAGCATGGAGGCGCTACCAGCAGACAGGCCAGTACATCAGGAGATGTAATATTACTGTATTACTGTAGGCAACTTTACTCAGGTAGTTATGAATACTTTCTGAGGTGTCATTTGACACTAGTACTAACTGTAGAAAAGTAGCTACTTCTCCCAAGCTAGCAATTAGCTTAACATCCAGTATTGCAGAACTGAACAGCAGAAGCAAGAATAAATTGCTGATTGACAACTTACGCTGCTAGCTTTGTATAGGCCTAGTGCAGGACGGTCCGGGTCTCTCCTGCCAGTGACATTACTGCTTCATAATACATAGTATTAGTAATAGTAATAGATAGTAAATAGTATTTAAGCTGCAAATGAGGTCATGCAGGAGGTATTTCCTTTAGTAACACTCACTCATGCTAATCAGACAACCAACGTCGTGCATAGTTGCACATTTAAACTGACTGTATGATTCATATATAAAAAAGTTAAGTGAATTGATTGTGTGTTATAAAAGCACATGCAAGCAGTTAGAATTTGACAGCAGATATTTGGTTTGTTATAATGCCTTTTAAAATGCATTATATATGCTGTACACGCTTTCTGTCTCTCTCTCTTTCTCACACACACACACACATATATGCTTACTTCTTGCCACTCATCACTTGTTTGGCACAGTTCGACTTGCTCACACTCCGAAATAAAACTTCTCTTTTCTTAGTCTAGACAAAGCTGCTATAGTGAATTTTGATGATTCTGAGTGATAAAAGTATTTCTTCCTTTTCTCTGCCTTTCTTTTTTTTTTTTTACTATAGACCCATGTGTGCCTTTAATAAAGTAAACTAACTAACTATGCTTCTGAAACCAGACTGAATGTTATCAGGACTTTAGTTGGCTCAATGGCTGGTGGGTAAAACTGGTGGTGATTATGGTGTGGTAAATTGCATGTAATATCCAGAGTTCTTTTTTCCCATGCAATGAACTGTTGCAAGCACATGTTCTCATGTTTATGCTGTTTGTGAGATGGGAACTTCTCTTAGGGCCTGCTGCAATCCTTTTTCTCTAAGTTTCTCCACCCCCTGCCCACATACAGGAAGCACATAATAAGACAAACACAGGAAGCAGGACAAGCTGTCGTGTTGTGAAGCTATTTTTCTTCCCCTCTCCTTCCATCACAAGCTTAGGCTGTGTCAACTTCTCTTTATGAACGATGTCAGTTTTTGAATGGTACCAGGAAAGCACCGTGCAGGAAGTACAATCTCCATTTTAAGCTCTCGCCCTGATCCTACCAAACCCAATCTCAAACAACAACCTGTTCCAGTTTTTTAACTTAAAGACAATCTAAATAGCACCACTTCCGCTTTTGCCCAAAAATGTATACTTTGAACAACAAATGCTCTGTTGACGCTCACATTTTTCAGTCCTGCACAAGTCGTTCCTCTGAACAGGGGGTCATAAATATATCTTTTGAAGCTTTATTTAAAGATAACCATTGTTTTTTGAGTGCTCTAAAAACCAGACCCTTTCCTTCCTATCTTTCTCTCTGTGCCTCTTCTCACGCTTTCATCTATGCATCCCTTGGTGCCTGTTATCCACTCTTTAAAAGTAAATGTTTGTGGCAAGTTCTAGACTTTTTATGTTTGCACTGGTAATAATTATCTGTCTGTAATGTTCTGAATGTCAATTTGAAGAAAAGTAGTAATGAAAACTTTGTCTGAATTTTTTTTTTATTTGTTTTTTTACCCGGGGTCCTCTTTTAGAGTGTCAGTGATTAATAGTATGAAATCACCTTATAATTATTTGACTGGATCACAATTCTTAAAAAGTCATTGAAGCTTCATTCATTAATTTGACAAGCTCTCATCATAAAGGCAACCTGAATTTGTCCAGTCACTTCACTTTGCTTGGAGTCCTCTTCAGTGAAGAAAAAGAACTTTTTTTTTTTAGATTGCCTGTCTCAGTGTCCTTAGTTATTTTTGGCCGATTCATTTGTCTCTTTGTAATCTTTTAGACCCTAAAAGATGAGAAATATTTTTTCCATAATACCAAAACTTTATCTTGATTGTGGCTCCTCTCCTATTAACTCAGGGCATCTCCAATAAAACTGACCCAAAGTATTTAATATGATATTTGACCAAATTGTGGGATGTCGGAAGAAGTCTTTCAAATGAAACAGTCATAGTTATAATTTTTTAAACCCTCATGGTGGCGTGGCTCAGTGGGTAAACTGGTCGCCTTTTAGCCTGAGGGTTGCCAGTTCGATCCTCGGCCTGTCATGGTCATGTCGAAGTGTCCCTGAGCAAGACACCGAACCCCTAATTGCTCCTGATGGGTCGTGGTGAGCACCTTGCATGGCAGATTCCACCATCAGTGTGTGAATATGTGTGTATATTGTAAAGTGCTTTGGGTAAAAGCGCTATATAAATACAGACCATTTACCAAAGGGGAAGGAGGGATAGTTGGACGCTTTAAATTAAAATAAATTGTTCTCATAATACAAACATCACTGTCATGGATGCCATTTCAAGGTGCCATTGTTACATGTAAACACATGTTATGATTACACTGTCATGATTGATTGGTTTTAAGCTATAGCATCACTTGGATGGGTTTTGAAAAGGATCATGGTGAGGGCTTCTTACAATGCAACCATAACCTTCATTGATGCCATTCTTACATATGCTGTTGCCCTGACACTGCAAAGAGTCACATATTATAGTAATTATGGTCCTTATCTGTCTGCGTGCACATTTACATCATGGATACGTTTTGGGAAGGACGGTCTACAAATTTAATTAGAATATATATATGTGACTGAATTAAAAAAAAAACATTAACATTAATTAGATTTATTTTTTAAATTTAATTTGAAAATTAGTATATGCTTCCAATTAACCAATAGAGGATTTTAGGCTCATTTTACTTGGATGTTGATGCACACACTGTCAATTTTAGTTCCTCCAGGATACTTTTTTATATTTTAGTTTTCAGAAGGAGAACTGATGAGTCCAGATTTACCCGGTTTCAGTGATGGGAGCATCAGGGTACAGAGGGGAAGATGAAGTGATGCAGTCATTATGTCTCGTGTCTACTGTTCAAGCCTGTGGGGTCAGTCTATGATTTGGGGTTGCTGCAGTTGGTCTGGTCCCAGTTCAGCAACATTATGTGTCTAAAGAATGAGGTCAGCTGACTAATTTAATATCCTGAATCACCAGGTTATTCCACTAATGGATTTTTTTCCTCTGATCTCACGGCCATATTCCAATATTCTCAATGCCAGGATTCATAGAACTCAGATGGTGAAAGTGGTTCAGGGAATAGGAGACATCATTTTCACACATGGACTCACCACCAGAGTCCAGAACTAAACCAAACCTGAAGATGGTCCAACAAAATATTAAGTGTGACCTTTTTTGTGGTGTCAACTTCTTTTTTTTTTTAGGCCAGGCAGTGTATGTGTTACTGCCTTAAAAAGAAATACAAGGAGTTACTTTGAAAAAAGCTTGGAAGTTTTAGTCATCATGACACCATCTAAGAGAATAGCAATAAATTAAATGTGTAAAAATCATTTAGTCTGACCCATCTGAAAACATTTATTTAGCTATGATGATCATGGGTGAATTGATGGGTGAATTTCTAAAACTGGGGGTTTAAACTTGTGGCAGGTCACATCTATCTTTTGTGCAACATGCTGCATGATCACCATCTGTTGTATAATAAGTGAGCATGAAGCAGGAAAAAGTGACTGTAGGCTTTATTGTTCGCTATTGTTCGTTATAACTTCATGCATCCTGACTCATACACATTTCTCTCATTAAAGTCCAAGTGGCCTGTATTGGATTCCACTTGATGTACGTCCTTGGAGAGAGTCCGTGATACTGGATACTGTTTATGGTGAGAGCAGGTGTACAATGCATTGACAAGAAAAACCACTGCATTCATTATTTACTGAGCGGTCTAGAAGCTGACGTGTGACATGAGCTCAGAGGAAGTCTGATAATTTGGAAAGAGAGACTGTGCAACTTCTTTTTTTAGCTGTAAGGAGTTTCTCGAAGCTCTGTGTGAAGTTAAATCAAAGAGCCATGTCCGGGTCATGTGTGTCTACAGCCTGAGAGTTTTTTTGACTCTGTAAAAATATGTTACACTAATAAAGTTTATTAATAACAGCTAGAAAACTATAATTTAAGAGTCTAAAACTGGCATCCATCAGTGTGTGAAAGCACACACAGCAAACATCTGTTCAGGCTCAACAAGTCTTACATAAGTTACTTAACATTATAAAACAGGTGAAAGATCATGAGCCCATCTCAGAATAAACCCTTCAACCTCCACATTAGCTTTAGCCCATTTTGTTAGTCCTGAGGTCAGTGCATTAGCAGTTTACTCAACAAAACAAAAACACCACCATGCAGTTAAACAAGGCTAAAATCCATAACTCTATGTCATCTTTAAGCTTATGCTGATGTCAACATGCTGACAGGCTAAAAAAAACACCCCAAAAAACAAAAAAGTGTGAAGTCAGTAATGTTTAGAATCATGTTCATCACCTTGAACACAAATGCTAACTGGTAGTAAACATGACAGCTAAGGCTAAAGCTGGATTTATACTCGCATGGCATCTGCGTGTGGTCAGGGTTCTTTTGATGGTTCCCTTCAGTTTGGTAAGTATTTTCTGTTATAGAAAACAATAATGGCGCCCAGTATGGTTCAGTGTCTTTATTAGCTTGTAGAAGAAAATGAAGAAATAATTTGATCAGCCTCTCATCAACTTGGTTGACCAATCACAAGGGAGTACTTCCTCGTAATCGTCTGCGTAGCAGCGGTGCACGTCAGGTCTGGAAGAGGTGCGCATCGAGCCTTTGCGGAGCTATGCAGCACCAACGGCGGTTACGCAGACGCCACGTAAGTACACATCTGCCTTACGGTGTGTATAAGTTTAGCAGGTTGTGTAGAAGAATTTGGATTCTTTGAAGTCAAATTTAGACTTAAAGAGGTTCTTTAGAGGGAAGGTCATTACAATTATTTCAGTGTGAATTCTTGAGGAATCCTTCGAGATAAAGATAATTTTATAGAAACCAACAACTGTTATGTTATAATGAAACTATAAGGAAACTTCAACCAAACCACACAGCCTCCCTTAGATTTGTGCTGCTACCATGGTTAAATATCTTACATCAGGAAAAGAACCTGTTAATGCCATTCAAGTCATAAGCCTTTAACTAAATCAGTTAAACTGTGCTTGAATTGAACCTCAGATAACTTTTGTTTGGAATTAGCCCTTTAAAACAAAAGTAAACTGAATTGAAATTTAACAGATGTGCTGTTTGGATGTCACAGTACTGCATTAGATAGGACTGTATCATTACAAAAATTCTGGTAGTAGTATGTCACACTGAATTTGTGTTTTGTTTTGAGCCACTTAACCTGGCCTGCATGATTCTAAATTTTGAATGTGAGCCCTTGTTTGTATATTAGTTAGCACTGTAACAGACTGACAACATGTGCCAGTCTCTGTCCCTGTGGCAGCTGGGATATAGTGCATACATTCTTAACCCTGAGCAAGATTGCATAGCAGAATGGATGGAAAGAAGGATGCTTGTTGATAAACTAAATATGTTATAATCAGGGTTGTTTCAGGCAGATGGCTGTCCTCCAAACAGACATGGTTTGTGTAGAATAGACCCTTATAAAATATATTTTCATGTGTGTTACTGTGGAGGGAATTCATTTCTGTTTAAAGGGTGGTTTTCCTCTCCACTGTGCATACTCAGTATGGGGGATTTAACTTAACGACTGTCCTATTTTACTCAAGTTCTGTTTAGATTACCAGAGAAAAACTTAGGAAACACCTCTTCAACCTGTTGGTTCTAGATGTTCCATGGATGGGAAATGACAAATACAGCATGTATTTTACTCAATCCACCTTTCAAGTACCTCCACATATTATTATTACTATTCCAGGCTAATCATAACTGTAGATTTGGTAAATTTTTATTTTTTTTAAATTAATTTCTATCTAACTAGTTGAATCCATAACGCTTCTGTAAAATAGTACTTCTGCAGAAGGCAGCAAAGTCACACAGTCATCTCTGGCTTTCTGTTTGAACCCCTCTGACTGTTTCCCCTCAGGGTTTTCTAAAACCAGTCTACCGCATCTGCTGTTTATTCAACAAACTGGTAGTTGAATGCAGCTCATATGGTTTCATGTGACACTGCTCTAAGTACAGTCAGTTCTGTAGACGAGTTGAGCCGTGATAAATGGAAAGTTCTCCTGATGCCCTTTTAGCTCTGTTAAATCTCGTTATCATGCCAAGATCAGACAATCACTGATGGAAGAGGCTGTTAATGAAAAAATACCTTGAACATAATCACAGAACACAGCTGTGACGTATGTGATGAAGTCACCCAACAGAGCTGTAACTCTGTACAACACGCTGAATGAGTTTCAATTAGGCCAAAAGAAAACAAACCCACCTGTGAAGTTTCCAATTCATCGCTGTCTTCCCTCCTCCGTGAATGGTTGACTGGGGTTCCTCTGTCAGGTGATAAAGGTCGGTAGCCAATGAGAGGCACATCGTTTGACTCCACCCCCGGCAGATCATAGCCACCTGTTCGCATGTTACGGGGGAGCATGGTGCCAGCTGCCACAGACAGGAAGAACATAAAAGAAGAAATGATTCCTGGTCTCTTCAGCAGGTGTTAAGCAAAATATTGTTGATGCTTTTTTGATAGGTAGAAATGATCCTCCAACCACTCTCTGTGTGTTCAGGAATTTAACTTTAATTAAACAAAGATAGCAAAAACTGGCCCACATCTGCAGTTAAATTTGGTCCATTTACTCTTTGTGAGTGTGCTTGTCAAAACTCAGTCACATGACTAACACATGTGGACCACAAGGAAGTTGCCATAATCTATGTCTAGGCCGGACCACATCTGGCCCACATAATATCTGCCAGTACTTTAACTGAGCCATAAGAGCCGTAAGTAACCCGGATTAGGCTCAACTGTGTCTGCTACCTGGCAACAATTAGCTAAAGTCTGCTTCTTTCTTTAGGGTCAAAACTTAGCATGGAGGGGTTTAATTTGTTATTTTTTTTAATTATTTGCTTTATAATACATATTTTGAAAAGTTCCTGTACTTTTCATTCTTCTGAATGAGAAAAATACATGCAGTAAAACATCATTTGATTTTCCAATTATTGTCACAAGAAAAGAACCAAATCTTACAATTATCACATTAAATATATTACTGTTATTTCAATTTGTCCAAAAAAAACCCAAACATTTTTGATTACTTAAAGTGTTATGACAAGAAAGGGCATCAAGGTCATCTTTGTAGTTCTGCTAATTAACTAATCAATTAAAAGCTTATTGAACAAAACAGAAGGACTTCATTGTATTTGCTCAATAAAATGTTCAAAAATATTCTTTTTAAGCTGTAAACACATTTATACTTCATACACAGATGCTGTCTAGACACATCCAGTGGCATTTATTCTGTAATAAAACCTAATAAAGTTCAATGTTTGTTTACCTGGAGCTAAGTGACCTGCTAAAGACTGGACATTGGACAAAGTGCAAAGGCACTGCCTTGCTTTGTTGGTCATTAAAGCAACTTCTTTAAAGACATTTTTTTAATGTGTTAGTTGTTGGTAGCCTGGAGGCCTTGGTTCATTTGTTTAACACATTCACCATGCCGAACACCAGTCCAGGATTTGCATAGCAACCCTTCCTTGTTTTTCCCCTTTCCTTTCATTGGTATTTGGACTGCCGTGAAGATAGACATCAAGTAAACACCGCTTGAGGAAGAGAGGTGTAGGAGGGACAGAGATGTGTTGATATGGTGTGTAATGTGCTGTGGAAATGTCAGATGCAGACTGTTATACAGTGATGCTAACCTGTAGCTGTTTGGTTAAACCCTTGTTATATGTGCAGGTAATGTGTGATATAATAATAAATACTATGTGTGTTNNNNTTTTTTTATATATATTTCTTTTTCTCTTAAGGGAAACAGGAAGAGTGGCTGCAAGGTGAGTGCTTTAACAGAAAATCCACAGAGCCCACCCAGCAGTCTACTAACACCTTCATTCAGGTGGATATGACCTTCAGTCAAGGCACTAGACCCATCTGTCTTACAGCTTTTGATAAGAACAGCAGCTATAAAAAGCTCTTTCCTCTTCTAAAAGCTCAAATAGTGCATCTCTGTTGATTTTGTACAACACCAATTTTATCTTGTATAATCCTTTTTTGTTGTAGCTTTCTGATTTTGTTTATTATGTTCTTATGCAAGAGAGCAAGTTTGCATTAAGTGTGAGTAAGTAGGAAAATATAAGCAGGCTGGAGGGGAAAGAAGGCATTAACAGTGCAGCTTGTGCCCTGACCGACAGCAATGCAGAGGTCTGAAAGACTGCTATTCACAAGCTCTGACCAAAGCAAACAGCCCACATATGACTGAGGTATACACACACACACACACACACACACGCATATACGTACACATATACAAAGCTGTAACTAGGTTACAGTTAAGTCACACCCCATAATACTCCATTTCAGCTCAATAAATGCAGCCAAAGGGAGGTGCTGCAGACATGTTGAGCATACATGATTGTGTCAGGATGACGATAAAGCCCGAGACTGCGAGGACTGAAAGTTTGCTCGTGCTGACACTCCCATCAAAGCACACAAGAGCAAACGATGGTAGTTCCTTCCTACTGTGACTCACTCAGTGGCATGAAGGCCATTAAAATGTTTTTTAAAAAGCTATTATTAACCAGACTAAGAAACAGAGGAAGCTGTTATTCAACTTACTAATAGACAAGTGTCATTCGCAGGACGTTATGGTTCCAACTGTGGGCAGCCGGATCAGAGACAGCATTGGATGACCGCCGCTGGATCGTTGGCTGGCTCAGCTGAATGGAGTTGCGCCCATCTGTGCCACCGTCACAACCGACAACTACAAGGGGAGTCCCGCCGTCTGACACCCCACCACCCACACCCTGTCTCTCCCCTCTATCAACGTCCCCACACTGGTCGTCTGTCCAGCCTTCAGCAGCTGATAGCGCACTTCGGTGTGGCTGCAAACTCCCTCCCTATCCTCCTCCCTCCCCCCCTCCTGCTCCCCCTAACGTCGCAGTTCCTGCATGTTGTGCACTCAGCGCGTTCACAACAAATCCGTCTCCCTGTGGTTCACCATGTGAGGACGCGACACACAAAACCACAACGCTCCTCCGGGAAGATGACACTTCAGAGACCAGCTGGTAGACGGTACTAATCGCGCAGGAATGCGGTTACGCGCGCGCTCAACGCACGCAGCCACGCGCGTTTTTTGTTGTCATAATAACCTCTTTTTAGCGACTTGAACTTCATAAGTTGAATAAATAAACCTTGTGCTTATCTTCCGGCTATTACAGGTTAAAATTAAAGCTTCAAAACATATTTAAACCCAGCCATACACAACACAATCTGTCCTTAAAGGTAAATTTCCAAACACAACAGAGTAAACTTCAACTCACATGTCCGCACCAAGTCCTTTGTATCCTTCGTTTGGTCGCGCACATTGCCCTCTTTCAAGCCCAGACATTTCCCTGCAAATTTGCATATCAGCCATAAAAACTTTGAGATGTTATCTTTTGCACGGCTTATGTAATGGACCAATAATCACGCACATCACAGCCTATGTAAATTTCCTGAAAAGTTGATTGTTTTTTCTAAAGTGCAGCAACTAACAATAAATAAATAAATAAATAAACAAATAAAATAAAATAAAAAATTATAAAAACAATACAATTTTTACATAATATACAAAAGTAACAGTGTTTCTGAAGTCTTTTATAAACAGCAAGTAAAAGTGCCATGATTGGGTATAAAAGGAGCATCTTCCAAAGGTTTACTTTATAGGTCGTGGCTCAACACTTTGTGTAAAATTTAATCAGCGTCATCAATATGTGAAGAAAAATCTTATTGCAAGTCTGTAAAGACCAATGGATGGTCTTGACCTTTGAAATTTTAGGCAGCACTATGAAACCGTCATGACACCATGATCAATATGGTCACATGAGCTCAGGAGGACCTTGGAAAACTATTTTCACTCAGCACAAAAATATACCTTTAAACTATATTTCACAAGAAGGAAATTTGTGAAGGTACTGTTGAGAAAGAGGATTTTATTGGAAGTGATGTCTTATTTTAGAATAACAATCCCCAACCTGTATGACCTACAACAGCATGGCTTCATACACACAGTGTATGTGCTTGACTGACCTGCCTGCAGTCTATGTCTCCTATTGAAAATGTATGGTGCATCATGAAGATGAGGATTAGACAACAACAAGTGGAAACTGGTGAACAACATCTTGGATTCGGTAAAAATGGACAGATTCCGCTGAAAAACTGTAACAGTTACCATACCATTAAATGTGATTTATGGGAAGAAATCCTCTTCAGCTGTTAAACTTGTGGACCTTTAATGCTGATTATTTTTATACACATCATGTAAATAATACAGTAAGGTTGGAATATATTATAGGTATCTCATCTTGTACAAAGCCCTAAATATGTTCCCTAGAGTTGCTTTATATACAATGTGTATTATTTTATATAGAGGGATTTTTTTCCTTTTCACTCACTCTGCAGAGCAACTTTTATGCCATGGTTTTACATCCTGGTTCATGAGATTGGTATGAACTTGGAAAAACTGCTTTTAATCTGAGTTCACCTGATGACTTAAACAAAGCATTTCCTTAACCTTTTAAAACCCAAGGTCTCCCGACTGGGAGATGTTTAGAACAACCGGTGCCAAACTGCGCCAAAATGGTTATTTTAAAGACTTCTCCCGAAATTGCCTGAACTAAAACCTCTCTAATTTTGTTCTGCTTTACTTTATCAGAGTTCTTTGCTGAGATAATGTTCACATATTGTTCTATGATTTATAGAAGCTTAGCGATATAGCTGCATCATTTTAAAGAAATATTTTACATTCTGAAAGTGTTTTTAAGGCAACCAAGAAACTTTTCTGTATACTATGTGTCATCTTCATTTATTCTTCACCAGTATCACATACATTGATATTTACACATCTTAACAAACCTCTCCTTATTATAACTACAAAAGTATTTAAATATACCTTGTGGTTGCAGAGATATACTCATTTCATAAAATAACTTAAACTGAATTAAATTTTATATTTAAATAATTTTAAACAATAAATCAGTCACCACGCCAGCCAAGTTCATGAATTCTACTTATCAAACTTTGCCGTTTTGGCTCTTGGTTGTTTGTTGTTTTTAAATCTTTTTAAATGCTTTCATGTCTTGAAAATTGGGACACTCTTTAATATTCAAGTATTGATAAAGGTTGCAAACTTATATTAAGAACATCAATTATAATCTTAGTAAACTTTGCTTATAATTTATACATTTGGAAAATATTGTGCTCAAAGGCTGGAAAAAAATCGAAAATGTGAGAAGCAGCAGCCACAAAATTTGGATTTTGAGTGTGGGCAAGGACCCAGAACTGCTGAATCCAAACTTCCTACAATACGTAGTTAAAAGTACATTTTATTAACTGCCTGTCTGATTCTATATTCTCTTAAACTGTACATTCTTCTCCCCAAAAGTCATTGGTCATATAGGTATTTTCATGCATACCTTTACTGACCAATCAAGCCATCTTCTTAAAAAAAATAATAATAAAAAAATAAAAAAATAAAACTTTTTAAAAAGTTGTTTATACTGGACAAGACTCAAAATGAACAGAAACAGCATATGCCATAAACTGACATACTCTTATAATCTGCTTTGATTCCTCATTATAAGCTGTGTGAGTTATGAAGAGTTAAAGAGACATGATGTTCCTTTGGGAGCTTATTTTTCTTGTCATCGTCACACCCCCTGGGGCTTTTGTCGTACTTACTCTTTCTGCTCCCGATCATCTGTCAGACTGGTTGCAAAAAGCTCCTGGTATTTGCTCGCCACCCAGTGGTCACGTTTGGAAAATGTCATTTCACCTCTTTAAGCTGCCAGGGGCCATTTTGAACCTTACAATGGTGATACACATACTAATCCAAAGCCATAAGACATAAACAAATGAGGATTAAAAGGCAGAAACAAAACCTTGAATCTGCTAGTAATAATCCAAATGTCCAAGCAACAGCATTTTTCTCCATGCTTGTTACTCTGTTAAAGCACTTTCTAAGCAGTTATTATGAGCTGCTATGAATTCCACAACGTGAAGTCTATTTTCAGTCTAGCTCTATGAACGACTAACCTGTTCGCCTGAAGCTGGTGCACGTGTTTTCATTTTCCATTTCACATTCCAGATGTACAGGACGTGACCCTCTAAATGTTTAATTCACACTTGAATTTACCTCTACTTTCGCTTAAATTTGCCCAATTAATTTTAGGGAAAATAAATATTCTGTATGGTTTTATAAACGTCCACCAGGACAGACCACCTCAGATCGGATAATTCTGCAGGACAAGACTCTAAAACTCATCTCCGATGCTCAACAGTTGAGGTGTTCAGCATTGCCTCTTCTGTTGGAAAACTTTGAAACCTTAGATTTGTCCGGTCCCTTTTTTTGGAGACCAATTAATGAGGCGGCTAAACTCACTAATTGGCCACTTAATTGGTCTCCTGCTACAGCGCGCGCTTCACCGCCATCCCTCCCTCCTGCTCTCAGACATCCCAATCCCACCTTGTCAGAACGATTTAGGGTCAAGTCTGTCAGACAGGAAGGTACTCTCTCCGAAGAAACCCCAACCCCAGCATCCACCTCTGGATTAGTATCTCCCTCCCACTCTATCTCAGTGTTTTATGTCTGCGTCACAACAAGTCGGTCGAGAGCGAGAGGTAGGGATGATGGCGTCTCTGGCGGCTTGATTCCGGTGCAGCGCTTACAAACCCGCCTTAATAGCATCAGTAGGTGGTGGCGGAGAGGTGGTGGGGGTAGGGGGGGACAAGAGCAACAGCGACGGGAACATGACGAAACGACACCGCGGAGGACGGACAAACTAGACTGAGAGACGGACGGACAGTCAGTCGCCTTTCCCCCCTCTCCTCCTCCTCCGCCTCCTCGGTGACGGCTTGACTGACACACACCGGCGCTTGGCACAGACAGGGACATACATGCACACCATCCACTTTTTGCAAACACGCAAGCTGCGCATTGGAGCGGACAATAATTGGGCAGCGGAGATCCACAGCAGATGAGGGCATTTTATGTCCACCCTGTCCAGGAATCACTGTGACCCCGACGGAAAGGAGTTTGACTTGACAGGTACCCTTCAGCCGGCCAGCTCACTGTACAATTTGCCTAATTTCCATCTGATGCACACACACTGTTTTGCACCCTGCGCCTGTCTTTACTTGAGTGTACATGCACTGGAACAAATGCTCAATGTGCAGATAATGCCTGCAGAGTCATTTCATGCACCTATTCAAGTTTCTAAGGTGTTGGGAGAGGAGGTGAAGAAAACAGCAAAGTGCATGGCAGATGCTTCAAGTAGCAGCTCAGTGATCTTTACCCATTCACTCAAGCTGTATTGCAGTAGTCATCATGCAGTGTTTTATTCTGTGTGTGTATGTGCGTGTGTTTGATGCATGCAGTAATCATTTGTCTTGCTCTCTGGTTGTGTACTCACTCTCATCTTTCACTGTGGTGGATACAGGCTGTCGCTATGCTCAGGTCTAAAAAAAGGAGGAGGGGAAGGATTTTAACCCCTTTGTGCCGAAGCCCGCTTGTCTCACCCGGGCCGTAAACCCCCTCTGTCAGCAGTGGCAGCAAAGTATTCAGCGAATAAATCGGATTTCTATTTCACATGAGCCCTGCTCTCTCCTCTCTGTGTCTCTTCTCAGGATGGGGGGAGTAAGCGAGGGAGATGATGTGTTGACTCGATGGAGTGATGGACTACTGTACCTCGGGAATGTGAAAAGAGTGAGTGTGGATGTGTGTGTGTGTATGACAGAAACATACTACTGAGTTTGTGTGCTGTGCGTATTTGTCTGTAAGTGTGTTCACGTGGATTTAAAGACTTCCATTTAGTTTTGTCAATCATTTCGCTCACCTGCTATCTCTCTTTCAGGTAGATGGAGTCAAGCAATGTTGTCTGGTGAGATTTGAGGACAACTCCGAGTTCTGGGTACTGAGGAAAGACATACACTCATGTGAGAACTCTTGTCCCTCTTCCTTCTCCCTCAGTTAGGAATGGAAAAAGTTTCCTTGTTGGAAGAACTTTTCTCTGTGTTGTGGTAGAAATAAATACTTTCCTTTTTTTTTAAACCAAAGAGGTTGAGTCTTGACTTTATTAAATATATAGATAAATTGTTATTCTTGAAAATGTGGACATAGTGCTGGTGGGAGCAGCAGTGTCTTAATATCAGAGTTCATTTATGAATTTATTAAATTAATGAATCCTCAGGGAGATGGCTCCCCACCCTTCTCCACCTTTTATCAAGTCAAAGGGGATGTTGGACACTTGTTAGAACCAGGCTGAACATCCGGATGTCAAGTATAGTGAAATCTGAAAGAGAGCAGGAGACGCTGTAATCAATGAGGTGGCAAGGATGTGAATCAATATACATAAATTAATGCAGTTGACTGCTCTCTCTGTCTTCCTCTCTCGCATTTACTTCCTCCCCTCCCCTGCCTCTCTCTGTCTTTTTTCTGTTTGCCTCAGTCGCTGCTGGAGTGGAAGAAGTTTGCTGTATTTGTGACGCTCCACCTCTTAAAGAACCCCTCATAAATTGTCTTAAATGTCGCCACGGTAAGGAAGTACGTCTCATCATACGCTGTCAAACATTGGCTCTCCATCAGTACTTGCAGTGACCTTGAAGACTTGACACTCTGGTAAATAACAATGCCACTCTAAAACAAAAAAAGAATAGAAAGCCCCATATCATAAATGATATTTATGAGCTTCTGCACCTGCATCCTGACTGGAGTGGAAATAAATTAGATTTTTACCTTATTTTCCTTGTAGGTATGTGTCTAGTTCCCATCCAGACAAAAACATGAAAATACTTAAAGTATAATGCTGTTTGAAAGTTTGTTAAATCTTTAGATTTCTCTATATTTCTGCATAAATACAGAACTTTACAAAAGTCTTTAGCCACCTGAAAGGCAGGCTTTCTTGTCATTTCTTTAAATAGTCTTCAGGAATAGTTCTACAGGCTTCCTGAAGGACTTTTTAAAGCTTTTCATTAAAAGTCAGCTGCTTTTTGTTCTGCTCTCTGTTAAGATGATCCCACACTGCCTCAGTAAAATTGAGGTCCGAGATCTAGGGCGGATCCATCCCTCCCTCAGACCTGTTGCCACTGATTTTCAGTCCAGTTCTTGTGTTATGTGAAATACCAGCCATTTCTTCCTGTTTCCCTTCTTTAAGAATGGCTACTTGACAGCCATATTTCAATAGAGACCATTTCTAATGATGCTTCAGCCGACAGTATATGGATCAGCTGAAGGTCCAGATGCATCTTTCATGTCCTGGTTCAGGTCTTTCCTGAATTTGTTCTTTTTTCTTCAAGATATCACTGTCAGATTCTATAGATGCAGTAGTTCTTTTAGTCTGAACACTTATTTTCTCCTCCACATGTTCAGTTTCTTCAAATGTTTTAAGGACATTCTGCACATCATGCTGAGATATGCCAAGGTTTCAACTAAAAGCTCTTCGGAAATCACTTTGTTGCTGCAAAAACACCACTTTCTGTCTGTTAAACTGTGTTGTCCTCGGCATGTTTCCTAGATGCAGCTAAAGAAATAAGAGCAAATAATGTGTCTTTGTGACAGGCTGCTGATATAAAAAAATTGCTTTATTTTAATGTTATGTTGTACCATATAGCACTTTGGTCAACTTTGTTGTTTTTAAAGTGCATCATAAAAGTCGAAGCTGCAGATAATTAAGACACCCCTAAAGAAGTGGAGGGTTACCAAAAGATGCCTCTGAGTAAGACCTGGGAGAAATCCCTGTCTGATGAGGATGTAGTGCACATGTGTTGCTGCAAAGTTTCACCACCCACTACAGGCCTAGCGTGCATACTATATTATTTCCATTCCAGAGTGTTTTCCCTTTGTAATTACGCAATGGGAAAAGTTTTGGGATTTTGCATGAAATGTGTAAATGGAACATGAAAGTCTTGCAGCAAGTCTTTAATCTTAAAAACACAAGTTTTTATTTTTTTTTATTTTTATGAATGAATGATTAAAAAGGAGAAAAAAGTTAATATTTTAGTTAGAAATATTGTGGAAGGACCATAAGTTGAAAGGTTTAATGTTAATAATATTCATGCAGCAATATAACAGCAGCAACATAACAGATAAAAAACCTTTAAGTACTAAATTTGTTCCCTAATATTTGAATTATTTTTCATTCATGAC
The DNA here is from genome assembly GCA_037177495.1 of Rhadinocentrus ornatus. Lineage (NCBI taxonomy): Eukaryota > Metazoa > Chordata > Actinopteri > Atheriniformes > Melanotaeniidae > Rhadinocentrus > Rhadinocentrus ornatus. The sequence continues at coordinate 3,944,655 of JBAMHW010000006.1, read as the reverse complement.
AATATTTATACATACCATAACATTTGGGTGCCCTTTTTTCCCCCAAAAGTATCCCCCCATCCCTCCTATATACAATCTTACGCTCTCTTTTTAAATTATAAGTACAAAGTAGTTATACATATATATATATACACATACACACACACATACATACATACACATACATATACATACACAGCAAAGAGGTGAACGACATTAGAATATTTAAGAAGATAAATAAAATAAGTATATAAATACATAAATTCATTACCTTAGATGTTTAATACAGCCTTTCAAAAAAAGAAAGAGAGGAAAAAAACTACAAATAATAAATTTAAACAGGACTTTTGACCAGTAGACCATTATATTAAATACTACATTTTTAATTTAAAAAATGTTAGCTTTCAGGGGTCCTTGTGTTATCTAAGATATGCACAGAACCATGTTTGGCTTAATGCTTTCACACCTCAAACTCTGATATAAAGTGATGCGTTCTCACATCAAAAGATTTTTGAGTCACAGTTGAAGAATCGTGCTTGTGTCAAACTCTGCATTTCCTGCCGAGTGAAGGTCACACTTCTAAGTGGAGCAAAGCACATTTCTGCTCAGATGGACCATAAAACTGTTGAGATTATATCAAACATTCTCAAGTGTGGTTCGAAGGAAGTTTTTAAATCACACAGCAGCAGAATGCACGAGAAGCAAATAGAAGCTAATTTTACTGTCAATGCAGTCAAGGTTGTTGACAGTCTTTTTTGAGGAAACGAGGAGTCGAACATGCTCCCTGCTTCTTAAATGCAAATAGTGTTGTTAAATGTTTGCATGCTTCTATAACTTTAATAGCACAAAACATGGAGCTTCCCCATCATTATTGTCACTCTGACTGTCTTTCTTGATTTAAATGCTCTGCTTCCTTCTCCCATTACAGGTTATCATCCAGAGTGCCACACACCAGCCATCGAACCGGAAGCTGACAGCGATTCGTGGATATGTCGGCAATGTGTCTTTGCAGTTACAACCAAGGTCAGACTGCTAATCTCTGTCTCACACTGGTAAAAAACATTCAGTGCGTCATATGAAAGATCCAGCCTAATAAATCAACTTACACTGTTGTGGGCTGCAGTTATTGTGTTTATATGGGGCAAAGGCACTATAATTCTCTAAGTACTGACTTCATTATTAGATATTCTAGATTTTGTCACAGAAAGTGTGAACAATCAATAGTTATGAGGCTGATAAGTTACACTCCAGTTGAGACAAGTACATTGAAAGTTAATCCATCACAAGTGCTCCATTTCTGTAGATATTAGATAAGAAAGAACTTGCTTAATTGTCAATCAGTCAATGTCCTTCTCTTAATGTCCAGACTTCCACTGTCTCAGACATTATCTCTCACAGCTGACCTACAATAAAATGATGAGAACATTCTTCTTCTCATCTAATGTGATCTGTCGGCTGACATGACATTGATTTGAAGGGTCACCACCAATCAGCGCTGTTCTAAAATTGTGTTGGCAGAGAGGAGGGGCCCTGAAACGGGGACGCTTTGCCCGGCTCATGCAGTTCATGAAACTCCGGGTCCCTTACCAGCTGTCATCTTTAGACTGGGACCCGCAGCATCTGACCAATCAGCAGCAGTGTTACTGCTACTGTGCCGGACCTGGAGAGTGAGTGATAGTTGATGAGTTTTTGAGTGCTCTAACCTTGGGTTTATGCTGCATGCAGTTTATGTACATGAGCATTTTATTTTCGCTCTTTTGGAATAATGCACAAAGGATACTTAGGGTTTTGGTTCAGATATTCAATAAAACACAGGCGCAAAGAACCTTTCTTTTCTTTTCTTTTTTAACACTGCATGTTATATTTGGCTATTATGCACTCTTACACTTTAGTGGCAAAGAAAACTCACTTGGTACCTCAAGCAGGATAAAACAAACTAAAATAGTAGTGTGAAACCGGTTCTCACTAGTATATGAATAAAACTTTACAGTCTTTTATGGGTTTAAAGTCATTGTGTTCTTGTTCAACTGCAGGTGGAACCTGAAGATGCTGCAGTGTGCCAGCTGTGGTCAGTGGTTCCACGAGGCCTGTACACAGTGTCTAACCAAGCCATTGCTGTACGGTGACAGGTATGTTACCAAGCATCCTGTGGAAATATGAAAATTCCCTGTTCTTGTAATTAGGTAATTAGGTCCTATCATTTAATTCGTACTTTTCTTACAGTAAATAAGAAAAAAAATGATACAATGTTATAGCTAATTTGAAGCAGATATAGTGCCCATTTATTCCTATTATTCTTATTTATGCTAATAAATAACAAAATAATGCAAAAGAGCTGCTTTAGCCAGCAGACAAATAGACATGATGTTTGTGAACCTTAATTTAGATGCAGAAATTGTGTATTTAATTTGTTATTGGTAAACAATTGTATGTTGTCAAATATTTAACTCCACCCCTAAATTAGTCAACATCTATCCTTGAAAAAAGTGCATCATTTGTGCACTATTACTGCTTGACCATAAAATATAAAACCTTTAATAACAGACATAAGTAAATGTAAATATTAAAAAAAGTCAGTCTAGTTTAAAGTTAATATCATTATCATAAATAATAACTTTGAGCAATAATTAAATAAAAATATAAGCTATTTGAGCTAACTTTAGCTAACTACGGGTTAGCTTACTACAGGGTAGCTAATGTTAACTAATTAGTTTACCAAATGTAGCTAATCATTCCCATGTTACAATTTGTGTCCAAACTTAGCTTGTGGTAATTAATTAATTAATTAATTAATTAGCACTAGCCAACTATTCCCAGTTTACAGTTTGTGTCCAAACTTAGCTTGTAGGTAATTAATTAGCTAACATTAGCTAACTGTTTCCAGGTCAAAGCTACAAACAAGGATCTATCAAGCTTTTTTCATTTTAAGAAATCCTCTGTAGTTATCTTTAAATCTTTCCTTAAAACCTTTCTTTTGATAAAATGATTTTTACTAATATCTCATTTCTTCATCAGATATTTTTTTATATTCATTATTCTGTGAACATTTGTTTAAATGAACATATCTTTTCTTCTTGTAAAGCATTTTGTATTTTTAAGAGAACTGCAATGCAAATAATGCTTTATTGTTTTCTTTTTTTCCTCATCTTCCACTTTTTATTAGAGAAAACGAGACAAATTAAGCAAATTAAAGAAAGAGAATTATTTTAATAATAGTATAATCACAATAAAGATCTGATATTTGGTTTACATTTTAGGATAAAATGGTTACATCTAAGTTAACAGAGTCTACATAGATTTATTTTCATTACTACTACTTACCGAATGTTTTACATTTTAATAATATCAAAGGGAGATTTAACAGAAAATCCTCTTGGGTTGCAACTGACAGTTTATGTTGTTTAATTAATAACTATAAAGGATTTAAAAAATATACGTAAGTATATTACACTGAAAAACATACCTAAAATTGAACACAGCCAGATGCCAGAGGTTTTCCTAACCAACAATAACCTATTTCTATTTAGTTATGATGACACAGATTAAAGTATTTTTAAGTAGCTGTAGCGAAGGTTTGTCATTTTTATTACACAAATAAACCATTAATTAAAATGAATTATTAACTGATTAATTATTGCAGTGTTAGAGTCTGATCTTAATAAGATGATCAAGATGTCTACATGACAGCTTCACTTGTCTTCCTTAATTAGCTTAAGATTAAATAATTACTGTGCACGTTAATGTTCTGAGTGACTCAAGCTTCAAGGATGAGAGCTCATTTTATCCTTGGAGCAAAGGTATAGACACCAGAGCTGGTAAATCAGACCTCTGCAAGCAGTTCAGACATGATGCTGGGTGGATATGGAAGGCAAGCTGCATCTCATGCATGTAATGAAATGTATCCATCTATTAAGTTATTATTGTCATTAACCATCTGTGTTAGCTGAGTGGCTTTTACGCCCATCTTGACACACGGCTACTGCCCAGACCGTGTGAGGGGAGGAAAAAGGAGGGATTAAAGTGAGATTGACAGTTGGGCAGAGTGAGGCGGGATTGGTAGAACATCTGCTGAGCAGGTGATGGAGGAAGAGTGAAGACTGAGCTCACAGGATTTGTAAGCATGTGCTGCCATCATACCATGTCTGTGCTGAATCTTTCCCAGTGTCCTTCATGCAAATAGAAGGACAGATACACACAATGTTGTGGTATGAGTTTCAGGGTCGCTGAGAGCAGGTTGTTGGTATTATTGTGAAAGATATACATTTGTCTGTTAATTATTTCTATTTCATGTTTGGACTAAATCAGACGTTTGTAAGGTGGAAAGAGTTCATTTTATAGTATGAAATGTTCAGACTATGTAAATAAGAATAAAACCAAAGAAGGAAATATTTCACAAGATGCAGGATCACACATTCTGTAAACTATAGATGAGCCAGTTGACGATGAGAGAGACAAATATGTGTGTTAATACGTACCATTGAAAAACATCCTTATATGCATCTATGCATATGCACCAAGTGCATCAGTATCTGGCTCTATATGCAAAGAAGCATGCCACCTATGTCACACAATCAGCCATCAGCTGAGCAACAAACTGAAAATTAGCAGGTCTAATGATGTTCCTCCTAATTCATGAATACATTCAGCAATATGGTGCAGATTTGTTTTAGACACATTTATTGCAGCTTATTTTTACAAACATCAGATAAACTCATTTATGCAACAGACATAGGCAAGGCAAGTTTATTTGTATAGCACAATTCAACAACAGGGTAATTAAAAGTGCTTTGCAGAAGACAAAAAGCATAATTTAACATTAAAAACAAAAGAAAACGCAAAACACTGGTTACAAACATTATTAAAACATGATGAAATTGAAAAATTCAAGCCTATAAGAAACATGCAGATTTGGGCATAACAGAGAACAAGATTAAAATGTAGAAATATTTATGCAGAGATTGTGTCATCACACTTTTGATGACTGATGACACAATCTTAGGCTTTGTATAAATTAACATGGGGGCTTATATCTCATCCATAAAGAAACACAGTGACATCTCATTCTACAAATGGCACCATATTCTTGCCTTGTTATTGTCCCGGGCAGCTGTTGCTCAGGAGGAAGAGAACTTCCCCTGACTACATGACAAAGTGTTCTTGGGCAAGGCACTGAGCCCCACGTTTATGCCCAATGTGTCTATCAGAGTATGAATGTGTGTTAGAGCAAAAGTACTCAGTATATAACCATAGAAGACTAATCTGGTATGGGCCCTGAGCTCTCTAAATAGACAAACTGGATGTGTACTATAAAGTAGTAAAACACTGTTTCTGGTCTATTTTTAGTATGTTTTCTAGGCTAACCCCTTACCTTATCCAAGAATAATCACGCACATTTACCATTACACAGTTAACACTGGCAGGTCTGTTTAGTAACCTGAGCAGTTAGTTTCTATACCCCAGTATCATTCCCAGAAAAGGAATAAGAAATAAACACAGACATCCGAACCTAGAGAACTGCAACTTGTTTTTCAACAAATAATTAGATCCAAAAACAAACTGACCACTCTGTATCACTTTTTAGTTTAAAATGGAATACACAAACTAATTAAGTCAAGTGGGCCCACTCACCAAACACACTTAACTAAAGCCGGCATATCATTTATCAAATATATAGGAGAAAAGAAAAATAAATAAAAGGTGCAGGCCTGATGCGATGCTTGGGAGCGGTACAGCCCAAAACTTTATGGCTGGTTAGAAGCATTAAAATAAAATGAGGTACCTTCAATTGTTGAAGAAACTCTTTTGCAACTGCCACCAGAGAAGAAGCTGGAAATGATGGATGGTGGTCCCAAGAGTAGCTTGCTCCGTGCAGGCTTTGATCTCCAACCTTGGTCCTTATCTGGTCGCGCCGACAGCTGCTAGATTTCCTAAGCCTCCCCTTCGGAAGCCTTGAATAATGCCTGATGGAAGCTGGGTTAGCTTCGGTCGGCTAACAGTCTGCCACACTGGGCTAGTGTTGGTTAAAGGTGGATTTATGCTTGCACGGCGTCTGCGTCCGCGTAACTGGCGTAGACTCGGCGTAGCTCTGCAGAGGTTCAACATGCACCTCTTCCAGACCTGGACCCCTGCTACGCAGGCAGTTATTCGGAGGTTCTCCCCTGTTATTGGTCAGTTTGGGATCACGTGTTGCCGGATATCTGGGTCGTGTGGCTGAATTTGTGTGGTAACCACCGTTTCTAAAAACAATAACCAGTGGATCAAGTTGATGAGAGGCTGATCGAA
>JBAMHW010000006.1:3910095-3928923 GCA_037177495.1 Rhadinocentrus ornatus | reverse complement strand
GTGTCATCTGCAAACTTGACAATGATGTTGGAATTATGTCCAGGTCTGCAGTCGTGAGTGAATAGGGAGTAGAGGAAGTGAGGCAGTATACATTAAGCTTACTTTTGAAAAATACTTTATTTTATATACTTAAGAATAGTATAGTGAGGTAAACTTGGTTAATACTGAAAAGTATAAAGATAAGTCGAAGACTAAGTACATTAGTACTACACTTACATTTATACTTTAATACTAAAGCTTGTACATGCTACAGAATAAGGTCAAGTCATTGACTTGTGCTTCCCTTTGCAAAAAGTCAAAGTCAAAGTTTATTTTATTAAGTACGCTTCAGTATAACTTTAGATATACTATGGACTGTGTACTTGTAGTGTACTTGAAAGTTTACTTACTTAATACTTTAAACTAAAATTGAAATATTTTAAGTTAATAAAAGTATACTCAACGTATACTTGAATAAACTAAAATGTGGATTAGAAGTATATAACTACTACAGTGGCAGTATATAGCCTAGATGAGAATACTTGTATACTTGAAAGTATACTATTAAACTTCATATGACCTTATAAAAGTTCATAAAACCCAAATAGAAATATAATTACATTAGTTGAAGGTCAGTTGGGACACAAATTGATGATCAGATGTCCTGCAGTTAAAAAACTGCACTTTGTGTAGCATTTAGCATGAAAAAGGATTTATAAATAAATGTTATGTATGTTTAATGTAAAATTAACTGATTAATTAATTATTGCATGCAGAGTTCATGATGGCTCTTTCATCCGCTGCATCGACACAAGCATCAACAAACAGTTGCCATGGAAACATGCTGTGTATCATCAATTCGCAGAAATAAACCAGAGTAGGATACAAAGATTTCTTTTTTGTTATACGAATTTTGGAAAGTTAAATTAGAGCTGAGAATATTATTCAGATAAATAATGGACTGCAGGGAGAATCGACAGAGCTCAAACAGAAAATCATCAGGATTCAAGATCTAAACCAGGTCTGATCAGACTTCCAGTGAATGATTTGATGTCGACTGATTTCAAAAGAAAAAAAAAAAAGAGAGACACCACGTCTGATCAGCGATTTAGTTCAATGTGAATGTGCAGCTGACGAGGAGAAATTCAGAGTTGCTCGGTCTAAACCTGCCAGCGAGCAGGTTAGTCTCACAGAGTCTGTTACCATGGTAACTGAGAATATTGCAGTACACAGTTGCAAGACAACAGAAACCTGTCGTTTTACAAACTAGCTAGCCGAAGCTAACATGCGTCCACACACAGAAGCTCGAGCTACACTTGACATAATTTACCTGCTGTTATTCAAGCACTTAGAGAAACTGATTTTCATCTCGACAAAATCTTTTTCCCTCTTCCGACTCTTATTTTGAGCCCCTGACAGCTTCCTTTTTTGCCTGTCCATCTTTATCTCCAGATCAATTACAAGGTGATTCAAATGAAAATACTCCAGCGCACACTCCCTCGAGACCACACTGGAGCATCTAGCATACAGAGATTGTGAGAGAACGAGGAACGGGGGGTTTCTAATCAGTAACGTGCCTCTGTTATTGATGATGGTCGTATCATTTACACGGCCAAAAGCAATTCAAATAATTTCCCCCAATCCTTTTGCTCCCTCCCCTGGTGCAGCGCCCCTATGTGCCGCATATATTGCATGCCCACTTTTTGCGTCACTGACAATAAGCCATGGCTGTTTACTTGGATATTCATGTACATTGTGTTATTAATCCTTAATATTTTGTCTAGAGTCACCATCATGTCAGCACTTTCCTGACCAGCTCTCTCCTGGTGAACTCCACAACTAATTTAACTGGGGTTAAATTATCTTTTTTTATATCAAGTACTTGAAGCAGATTCTCATTGTATTCCCACTCGCAAAGTAGAAATATTAAAGTTTTATATGCATATTATAACTACAATACTCCCCTTTCTATATTAACTTTCCACAAGATTTTTCTCGTATCAGCCAAAGAACAAAATGTTAACTTTAAAGACTCATAATCCACTGCCCAGATTGCCATCATTTTTACTGAATACATCATTGCTACAAAGAGGATAAGCTTTTATTTTTTAATATCTCTGTGGTTTTTTCTTGATCGTTTCCCCCAGGATGAAATACACTTTAAAATTTCTAATGCTGGTATAATTCCAATTATAGTATAATAAAGAATGCATTGTTTGTGCATGGGTTTAATGGACTTTTTAGCCACTTATGGGATTTTTTGAACCCTAAAGTGACACTTTCATGAGCAAGTAAAGTCAACAAGCTCGGTTGCGAGGGATAAGAGGGAAAAATCTGACTGTTGTTTAGGTATAAACATACGGAAAAAACCACTATTTTAGTTTTAAAGTTTCACAACAGAATAATTTAAAAAAGTAAAAAAATTGGTTAATGCAACCTCAGAAGAAAACATCACATGGCATACCGTACTGGACTGTTGTAGATTTGCTTCTGTGTTTGGAATCATTGTCCTGTTGCATGAGCCGATTTCAGCCAAGCTTTAGCTGTACATTTAGTGTCTAGAGTACTTTGGTATACAGAGGGCCTTGTGGTCCAAGGTGACCAGGTCCTGTAGCTGCAAAACAAGAACTGATAAAAAAAAAATTTAAAAGAAGGATTAGATTTATATTGTGCTTTTCTGTTCAGTTCTGGGTATTTAAAGAACAATGTTGTTAAGCTTTATGTGTAGTCACAGCTTACTGGGGGAAACATGTAAACATGGCAACCAATTTGTGCCAACAACCTTACCAACCACCATCAAACATTCATACACCAGCGATGCCAACATATTATCATTCCTCCACCACCGTGCTTGACAGTTGGGTATGAGATTTTTGTGCTGATCTGCTGTGCTTGGTTTTCCTCAAACATGTTGCTGGGCATCTTGAGTGAACATCTCCACTTGGAACTCATCATTCCAAACAACATTGTTTCAGAAGTCTTGTGGTTTGTTTTCTCCTGCAACCATGGCTGCTACAAGCCATACTTGCTAAGTCTTCTCATTGTACTGCCATGAACTTTCATGCTAAATAAGCCCTGGAGAGTCTAAGATGTAGCTCTTGTATTTTATTTTATTATTCTTATTTTATGTTTCTCTGAGCTTTGCATGGGACTGAACATACTGAGATTTCCACTCCTGGGAAGACTGTCAGCTGTGTTGAATGTTTTACACTTGTGAATAATATGTCCTGCTGTATAATGATGGACTCCAAATATTTTGTAAATGGCCTTGTCATCCTTTCCAGCAACATTTTATTCTCTTAGAGCATAATCAGTATTGTGTTAACACACACTTGAATTCTGCAAACTGCCCAAACTTCTGCTTTTAAAGAGATCTTCCCATCTGTTTCTGTATTTTGACTAAGGTTTTGTTAAATAGATATTGTCACCAATATGTCATGTGCTGCTCTTAATCTGAGGTTGCATTTTTCTAATAACAAAACCTGGGAAAGTGCTCAAATGTAAAACTTTAAATTGAAAGTAGTTTATTTTTCACGACTGTATCCTTGTATGTTAGACTTGTCAGGAAACCTTTGTGTAGCCACAATAATACATGAGACTCATCCACATGGGGACTGTATTTATGATTTAATGATCATATACTTATTTATGTGTGTTTTTGTTCTCCGTAGCCCGTTGTCACTACCCTGCCAGAGAAGAGTTGGGGGGCCAGAGTCACGTAAATCAAAGCGTCGCATCATGGAGACACAGGTCAGCGCCTCTGTCTCAGGAGGAGGAGGAGGAGGGGGAGGTCTGGGCCACTAACCTCACTGATATTTTCTTCCTTTTTTCTTTTAAATGCAGCCAGGTAAACAGCTCTCTGCGACCCAAATAACCTGTCAGTCAGACGATGTGGCGAAGGTTCATTTCGCAGTCTAGATCAGTCTGTGTGTCTTTTTACATCCTTTGAAGCTCAATACCTCAGCTTTTTTTCAGTCCTTTCTCCTGTATGTTTAAAGTCTTTAGATGATGTAGAGTAAACTGTAAGATTTGAGGTAGCTGAGAGATGAGGTGTCATGTGTTTTGCTCTATTAAAAATATGAAATCCAAATCCAATCTTGCAAAAATCTACTAATATATTTCATCAACACCTGCAGTTCAGAGCCGCATTTATCGTTATCATCAAAGCCAATTCCCAGCAGATCACACTGAAACAAGCAAGACATGTGGTGGTTACTATTTTTGTATGACATTCTTAGCCGTGAATGCTCATTGTGTTATACTCTTCCTACACATCACTGTGATCTGTGTATGTGCACATACTGTAATCCTGGAACAATACACCCCACAGAGCACTCATTTTCCCTTTGGCACATCCAGGGCTCTTTGTTCCCCTTCTGATTGATGCTAATCTCCGTCCGTCTTGGAGGAGCAGGTTTGCTGTGGTGGGGAAAGTGAGATGGGTAAGAATGCTGATATGCATAGCCTGGGATCATTTCCAAGTGCACTTTGCAGTCAATTACAGTTTGGCCAGGTGGCGCTGGCACCTTGACAGTACAGCTCTGACAGAGCTCATCCATTTAAAGGCACAGACGTCAAGCGGGCCACTGAATAACAATCTCCCATCCTTATAGTCAAGCTAGAGAAGGGGATGGTAATGGGCTCAGTGTGGTGCTGTACGTCACAGTCCAGTGATAAGAAATCTTTCGGTGGCGTCCTCACCAATATTATTCCCAGTGATTGATGGCTCTGATGATTTTCTGATGTTTTTACTTTTCATGAGTCTTGAGTAGGCGGAGGGATGCCTCACTAACCAGTCAGCCCCTTATGATGTACGATGGAGATGATCCATTGAAGTGGGATATCATGCATTTGTGTCTTAGGAGCATGTTAATGTTGCTTACTCCAATTCTGGTGGGAATTTGGAGATATCTGGCCATGTTTGCCTCTAGATTATGCAAAACGTGAGACTTCATTATATTTTTAATGGTTTAACAAAGATGTGCAAAGCAGAATGTTTCATATTCAGAATTAACCTAATGTACGAGTAAACATGAAGGTATGAATGTCTGATTTACTCCTGTGATGATGTTGGCATCCTGACACTGGCTGGCCTGTGTGTCTCCTGTACCCAGGCCTGTCCACCCCCAGTTGCTGCCAACCCTGTTGAGTTACTGCCATGTTGCCACGGCTACATGGGAGGGGCCAGCCTTTACAACTCCAGGAAGTCAGAGGAGGAGCTTAGCGTGAGGTGAGGAGAGATGCATTTTATTTTATTTTTATACTTTATTTAGAAAACAAAATAACAAACAACAATACTAAAGCACGGGTGCTGCAAGATCGTGAAAACACAAAAACAAGGGAGAACATGAGGGAATAAAGACAAGAACCATCAGAGTAAATGTGTGAAGTATTGATCTGATATCATTCATTTCTATACTAATACTAATCATATCAACATTCATTATACCAATAAACTCATTAACCTCATAATTAAGTCAAAGTTATAGGTCACATCATACTCATGAGATGAGATGAAATTAGATACGTAAATCAAATCTCTATTGTCATTATACTGACATTCACTGTGCAGTTGTACAGCTAGATTGGTCTAGTAGCAAGTCGTCCGACCGGAAGGTTGGAAGTTCAAATCCCACTCCCCCAGTCATCTGTTGTGTGCTTGGGCACGACACTTGCACTTGCGCATGGTCGACTTCAAGGAAGTAAAGCATTGATCAGAGTTGTAAAACTGTCCCTAAGTCTGTTACTGTGTGACCTCAGCACTCTGCATATATGGCCTTGGGGCAGCAGCTCAAACACCCAGTCCTGGGTGTGTACAGTCTCTTACAACGCTGCATGCCCTCTTCAGACCGGTTCTGAAGAGGGCATGCAGGGAGGGAAGAGGGTGACCAGTGATCTTCTGGTTGGTGTTAAAGATCCTCTGTAATGCTTTCTTATGTGCCATGGTTCAGCTTGGGAAACAGAAATGCAGCACGTTAGCACACTTAATGGAGAAATGGTAGAAGATGGTCAGCAGCTCCCAGTCTCCTGAGGATCATCAGAAAGTAGAGACGTTGCTAGGCCTTCTTTATTATCGCTGAGGTGTTGGAGCTGCATTAAAGGTCTACATCCATGTGCACACCCAGGAACTTAAAGCAAGCCACCCTATCCACACACTCCCAACTGATGATGATGGGCTGCAGGTCCAATGATTACCTCCATGGTCTTGGTCATGTTCAATACCAAGTTGTTATCAGCACAATTAAATAATATATAAGCAATTATATAATAGTAACTTACCAATATTAGTAAACAAATACTAATAAAAATACTAATAATACAAATACTAAAAGTCACTATTATCACCATCATTATTATCAACATCTAAGTCAGCCTTCCCACTGTTATCTCCACTGAAGACAAGAATTCGTAAAAAGAAATATTAGAATTAGATTATATAGTTTATTCCACCCAAAATCAGCAGAGCTGAAACCAGGAAATGAGCTAGGTCCCCGATCCAGAGGTTCCCCCAGCAAGCCACCAGGCTAGGATCGATCAGGCCAGAGGTGTTGCTTTGATTTCCTTATTGTTTTATTTTATTCATTCACCATTAAGGACCACACCACAATGATCTAAGCTGGATTTATTGTAGGAAGGAGAATGTAAAGTGGACACGAGGGGTGGGTTGTGACGAGCCGGTCGAGGGAGGTCAGGGACGGGTAAGAGTGGAACAAACAGAGTTAAGGAAGTGAACCAAGTATAAGAAGGCTCACCAGGTGATTAGAGGTGCCCCGAACCTAAGTTGACCTATTAACTTAAGTTTATTTATTTTATTTTTTTCACCTATTTGTTAAGTTTTGTCATTCGGACAGAAACCAACAGCCGTGAGTCGCCCTCAGACCTCGGATTTCCATTCATTGTTTTTAATCTACTGACACTTGGATACAAACAATTTGAGTTTATGCTACAAAAGCCTAAAATGTACCCACCTTAGTGTTGTAACACGTTACCATGTGGAATATATTTTAGGAAATTAGATGATACCAGTGATAAAACCGATGCAAATAAACTGGATGTACAGACTGATGTTTGAGGACATCTGCCACCACCAAGGCACAATAGATGTTGGTAGAAAAGACTCTCAGATGTCAGCTTTTAGTATTGTGAACAAAACAGAGAAAATTCTTCTCACATCTTGTAGCTGAGCGACAGCAGAGGTCTGTAAATGCACTGAGAGCAGATTAGCTTTGAGGTAAGATACCAGAGGGGGCATTTTTATTTTATTTTGTATGAAAGGAGCTTCTAAATTGTATTCTTTTCTGCATTTCTGCAACTTTAGATCACATCTTGATGACAATATGATTTAGTTATAGAATAAAGTTGTCCGCCTCTGTGCATCTCATCCACAGCTCTCCTCCCAAGCGGATGTACGCTCTATACCACACAGCCTACAATGGAAATACTGCATTCTCCAGGAGTCTTCATCACTACAACAGGTTTTTCTTATTTATTATTAGTCCCTCATTAACAATTAGGAAGTATATGTAAGAATAACCAGCGGGAAACTTTAAAGTTTGGATCACAACTTCAATTAAATCTTGATCTTTGATCTGGAAATGGCTTTTTTTTAAAATGACAGATTTACTAATGTGAAAAATGAGTTACACACATTTTTCAGTGTGTATACAGACTTAATTTCCTGAGTGAATTTTCTAAAATTAAACGCCTAAACTACTTTGATTATTAGTTTGGAGACTTGTTCACAAGTCCAAAGGAAATAAACTTCTGTTCCTGCATTGACCAACTTCAATACACTCAAAAAAGTTGGAAAAAAGGCATATTAATTATTGTGTCACTCATCCTTTAAAGTAACACATTATGTTCTGACTTTAACAGCAATGAGACAAGAGTTAACGTTGGACTGACTTACTGGTTGGAGAGAGTACAGATGGATGGTGGATGCTTGATTAGCCGTTGTTAGGGGGCGTCTCAGTGAGAAAATCTACCAAAATTTAGCAGTGGGGATTTAAATAACAGAGCACAAGTACCTGCATTTAAGTACTTGCCAATACTGAGAAATGGGCTTATTAACTTTTGAATAGTTGTAACTAATTAAATAACTGGACTTTTTTGTCTTTGTCTCTTTAGATCTTTTTGAGAAGTCACACACTGAAATGAAGATGAACAAACTGTTTAAATAGCTGCAAAGTTTCACAAATCACCATTCAGAAGTGTTACGTATCATCAGTTCTGTTTCAAACTGCATTGATTGGTTTGGTGGGGTATATTTTAGTGCAGGTTAAGCAGAAGACATATCATTGACATACTATCAGTTAACAAAGTCAAAACGCGAAACGTGTCAGCAAACAGCTGCATGTTTACACAGGCAGAGGAGAAAATATCAACACCCGCATCTCGTCTTGTTTCTGGATTCATTACAAGTGAAAGTATGATAAAAACTGTAAAAACCTGTTTTTGTCTCCACCAACTCCTTAGTAAAATGTTTGGATCCTAACCTGCTACTGAGCTGTTTCATATGGCGCTCAAACAAATGCTCAGTGGGATCTTCACATGTCAAATCAACTCAAAGAACCTTTTATTTTATTTTTCATATAGGTTGATAAAAATCTGTAACAGAAAATGATTTCATATATTTCATGAAACGATATGACAACAAGAACTCTGCAGAGAAAAACAATAAACCAAAACAACCCACAAAATGTTATAAAACAGAATAAAAAAATTAAAGCTGTTTCTTATAAGAAGTTAAGTGTTAACTTTAAAAGGCTAACTCTGCTTGCTACTTTGCATTGGCTTCCTGTTAGTTTTTGGACTTAAGTACAAAATTGTATTACTTGTTTTTAAAGTCTTAAACGGTTTGGCTCCCTTGTACTCGTCAGAGCTGCTGCACCAGCATGCTTCAGCCCAGGCTCTGAGGTCACCTACATGGCTCCATCTGAAGGTCCCGTCTTCTGGGCTTAAATCCAGGGGTGACAGAGCGTTTTCGGTTGCCGCTCCAAAATTGTGGAACAGTTTACCATTTTACATTAGAGCTGCTCTGTCTATTTCTGGGTTTAAGTCTTTGCTTAAGACCCACTTCTTTGCACTGGCCTTTGAGCTTACTTTTACTCTTCATTCCAGTCTTGTGTTGTTTGTGTTTTACTGATTTTAATTATTTATTGTTTAACTGTGTAGTGTTTTATGTTGTAGTTGCTTTATTTAGCACTCTGGACGACTGGGGTTGCAGTAAATGTGCTATATAAAAAAAGAGAACTTGAGCTTTACACAGATCTGTGTAGTGGGACTTTCCTGCAGTGTGGAGATGAAAAAGGCCTGGTCATGTTTTGTTTTGTGGCATGAGTGAGGGACTGAAATGAAATGACCTCAGGTTGATTTTATCAGTACTGTATATAAAGTCTCATTTGAAACCACATTTCTTTATATTTTTATTCTAGGCAGTCTTGTTATATTTTAACATATATATTTTCAATGAAATGTGCCTTTTTGTTTGTTCAATAACTAAAGACTGACCTAAGAATCATTCCAGCATAAAAAGGCTCCTAGCTGAAGGGATGAACCAGTGTTGTGTCTACTGATAAAGGACAACTTTTCTTTGCAATGGACCTCCCAGCACTTTGTTTCCAGCAGCCTGTTACAAAGACATCATTTGTTCCCATTTCTTTAGTTGCATGCATCTATGAAAAATGCAATGGAAACATTTTGAAAAAGTATTTTTGCAGCAAAAAGGCGATTCCCAAAGAGCTACTACTATACTTTCAAGCTCCATAGAATTGTGCAAACTTTAAAACCTTTTCATCATTAATCACTCTGTTTCTCAATCAGCAAGAACTACACGACATAATCCCTTCGTAACTGCTGCATTTGGAACTAACTAGTCTAATGAGGTTTGATAGTAAAACTAATAAACTGGGAGGTTCTTCTTTCCAGCAAAGAAATGATTAAAGCAAGTTAAAATCCAGGAAACACCAAGACTTTTGTATAATAAAAACACAGATAAATAAGTTATTGAAGTGTTTTCTACATAACATTTTTTTTGTCAAATAAATTGATTAAAACAGAGAAGCCAACTTTCAGTCCACCAAAAGTTGGTGGTGATGCTGATTTAACTGTCAGACTAATTCACAAACCATTCAGAAAAATTTCACAAACTTTCCAGTATTGTCTTTGTTTTGTCAAAGAAACAAATTATTTATCTCTTGTATGACTTGTGTGCTTTCCACTTTGTTTCCCCCAGTGCGGAAGACACCTGTAGGTCACCAACAACGTGTTTCTCTTATCCAATAAACTCCAGTGGCAACCACAACCAACACCACCTCCACCAGCATCAGCACCAGCACCAACACCTACACCAGCCAGGGCAGAAGCAGCTCGAGCCGCTCGTCCTACGCGACATTCCGCCTTATCAGGCCGGCATGGGTGGAGGGGGTGGAGCAGGAGGAGGAGGAGTGGGGATGGGAGTGGGAGGTGGGGATGGGACTGTGAATAGGAGCTGGGGAGGAGGGGAAGCGGTGAGGATCTTGGCAAGACGTGTTACACCAGATGGGAAGGTGCAGTACCTGGTGGAGTGGGAGAACGTGAGTTTGTACTGAGGCAGAGACTGTTTTACAGTTGCCACGGAACCACTGTGTATTCGATATGTGGCATTGTACAAAAAAAAACAAAAAAGATCCCTACATGATGCAGATCCAGGTTGCTCTCATAGTATCACCTCAATTCTACATCATTATAACCTCACTACTCGTTACTAAATGTCCCTCTTTGCTAGTGTTTCTCTGATATTTGTACTGTTAACTTTGGAATATGCCTTGACATTGCTCATGTTTTACTGTGATGGGGGAAAGTATTTCGACCTCCTGATGATTTGTAGGTGATCGGGCTGAATTAGGAAAAAAATAGCTGCAATTATTCATGGAGACACTGCTGCAGATGCACAAGTTTAGAGAAGAACTTAAATATTTTACAGTTTACTTTAGGTTTATTTGTATTTTTATTGTATTTTATGTATTTTTATTTTAATAGATCCCTTAGTATAAAACCTGGATGCCTTAAAGGGTTTTCCTTGACCAGTCCATTTTTATTTATTTATTTTTTGCTTAGTTTAAAAAAATGACATTTGAAAGTTTTCTAGGGGATTTTATTTCAGATAAAAATAATAATAATAAAAGATATAAATTATATTAGCAGTAATGTTCATAAAGAAGACTGCACAGTCCTCCCAGTCCTGCAGAAAGTTGCTACATTGTCAAATTTAACCTGTAAATCAATAGTTGCCCCAAAACTGTTTAAATTAGCAAAATTTGAAGAAGCAAAGGAAGTAAAAACAGATGGGGGGGCGTTTGCTAATCAGCACACTACCACGCATTTCCACGGGGTCTTAAAACATGGAGGGAATTGAGTAGGATTAGATCTGTGTGAGTTTATGTTGATGTAATTTTCTGCTTATAAGTTTAACTTCAGCCCTCCACACCCTTCTGAATGGCTTTCAAACATGGTGCCATTCCTCTGTGAATGTCTCCCCTGATGAATCAGAGCTGCGTAAACTTGACCTTCCAGTCTACTTTTGTACATTACGAAATAAAATAAAAAGGCAGCCAGATTCTTAAAAGTAATAAACTGTCCTGTTTAAATGGGCCGTGTGACAAAAGCTTGCATAAGGGAGATTTGCCATGGCAGCACACCGATAGCCTGTGGGTTTTTTATTGGATGCATGTTGTTTAAGAAGCCACCGATAGGTCAGCAGTGCGGAGGGCATTGTTTTGTTTTTTTTCCCCTCAGTGCAGCTGCAGTCATGCAAAAACCGAACGAATCATTTTTAAGGAAACAAACAAACAAAAATTATTTTCACAAAGAATATGCGATGGTTACAGGGAACTTTGTTGAGTTTATTTATATTAGATTTACATCAGTGAGTTTGAACGTGACATGGTTTATGGTCTTAGTATTTACTGGGATTTGCACACACAATCATCTCCAGGGTTTATAGAGAATAGTCTGAGGAAGAGAAAATAACCAGTGAGCAGCAGTTGTCCGGGCCACAATATCTTGTTGGTCAGAGGTGAGAGGAGAATGGGCAGACTGGTTTGAGATTATAGAAAGGCAACAGGAAGTCAAATAAGCACTGGTTCCATCCAAGGTCTGCAGAACAGCATCTCTGAACACACAACACGTCCAACTTTGAAGCAGATGGACTACAGCAGCAGAAGACCATACCGGGTGCTTCCTGTCAGCTAAGAACAGGAAACTGAGGCTACAATTCACACGGACTCACCAACACTGGACAATAGAAGATGGAGAAACTTTGCTGGTCTGATGAGTCTCCATTTCAGCTCCAAATTCAGATGCTAGGATCAGAATTTGTTGGCAACATCATGAAAACATGGATCGATCCTGCCTGGTATCAACTCTTCAGACTGCTGGTGGTGTAATAGTGTGGGGGATATTTTCATGGCCCACTTTGAGTCCCTTAGCACCAACGTGGCCTGGTTTAACCAGCACCTGAGTATTGTTGCAGACCATGTCCATCCCTTTATGACCACAGTGTAGCATCTTCTGATGTTACTTTCCAGCAGAATAATGCACAAACCTGAAATTTCCAAATAAATGTTTTGAACATGACAATAAGTTCAGTGGGCTCCAACGGCCTCCACAGTCACCAGATCTCCATCCAACAGAGCAGCTTTGGGATGTGATGGAACGGGAGATTCTCATCATAAATGTGCAGAAACTGTGTGATGCTGTCATGTCAATATGGAGCAAAATCTCTAAGAAATGTTCCATCACCTTATTGAATCTATGACACAAAGAATTAAGGCAGTTTTAGAGGCAGAAGGAGGTCAATCACATTTATATATGGCTACTAATATAAATTACTGTCATCAATGTTCCTTGCAGCAAAAAGAAACCAAACTGTCAAAAAAACCCTCAAAGTCAAATGTTTATCGATTTCTGGTAAAACAAAAAAAATGGGCTAGTTTGTGAGAAAAGTGGAGCCTAGTTAGCACTGGAAAAAAAAAGTTTTTAGGACAACAAATGTTTAATAAAATCAGCCTTCACTATTGTTACCCCAGCAACAAGGAGGATAATTAGTCAATAATATGCGTTCATTAGCTTTCACCTCGGTAACTGCTCGTTTATCATCATATAGTTCATGTTATGGAGTTCAATAGGTAAATTAGCCCTGAGAATTGGCAAGGATGAATGGTACATCATCATGAGAGCTACGCTGAAGAAGCAGGAATGAGAAGGAGGAGACATGTTTTGTATTTTTAGTCCTGCATGGGAGTGTGTGTGTGTGTGGGGGGCGGGGGATTATTGCCTGCTGAAGGGATTTGACTTTGGCTTCATGAACAACAAATTCTCTGGATTTTTTCTTATTTTTTTCTCATCACTGTATGTTAATAGGAGATTGTAAACATGTTATTATATGGTTCCTTTTTTGTTATGTTAGATTTTGTCATACATACTTTACAGTTAAACTGCTGTATGTCAGAAATCTGAGCCGCAGAGCTTTTGATTTATAGATACAATTATATACTCGAAATATATTACTAAGATGAAATTAGTTTTTTTTTTAATTATATGTTTTGACGTGGTTGAACAGTGCCTAAATGGGTTGCTGATTGATTTGGCTAATCTGAGGCACCAGTGAGAGAATAAGAAGTCTAAAATTAGTACTAAGCAGGAGGAGGTGAAAGGAAGGACCAATTTTATGTCAAAAACAGTTTTCAATCTGTTATCACAGGACTGTGATGTTACTGTACATTCCAAACTTCAAAATAGTTGCATATGTGAGCGAAATACATGTTTTAAGTAATTAAAATTGACTTTCTTTTCAAATATATGTCACTTTTCTACGTTTAACGAGAGTTAAACAAGTTAAGGGTCCTGCCACTCTGCTGTTTTCCACTAACTCAAGCCTGTGTTGAGTCCAACCAACAGTCCTGACTTACTGTTTTCTACTCAGACGTGTTCATGGAGGCAAGTGCAGATTTATTTATTTTGTGCAAACAGGTTACATAAATCAAAAATACTGTGCAAGTTTCAGAGTTTATATTTTATACTAAAACTTTATGTTAGCAACAAGTCCAGTTAAGTCACAAAACATGTACATTTTTCAGGTTTATCAATGAGGACAGACTTGCTTAGTTAAATTAAAAAAAAAGATAAATCTAGCACATATTTTATTTAAAGCAGGATCTCCCTGTTGGATCTTCCCATCTCTGGGAAAATGATGTTTTATTGCTATTTTAATCCTCCTCAGTGACTGTAAGTGTGTGATGAAGCTTTCCTGGCGATGGTGATGAATGTATTTGTTTCCTTGACGTTTCCACACCGGACAAGTGCTTGTTCCAGATTGTACTATTAGCTCAACCCGATTACTTTAAAAGAGAACAGGAGGAAATGAAGTCATCAGAGTTAAGAAAAAAGCATCCGTACCGGGGGAGACAGTCTTCTTTTTCTGATTAGTAGTCAGGTCCAAGTTCAGTTTGATGTATTTTTAGAGAAAATGCGTTTGTACATGTATACTCTGCGTTGGTACACCTACTATGTAATGAGAATAATAATAATAATAATAATAATAAATAAAAAAAAAACAGTTTCACCTCATGAAGTTTTTTCTTTTACCTTTTTTTTTTAGACTTAGTCTTTTTGTCCAAAGCTATTTAACCTTACTGTAACAGGACGTTAGAGTGAGGCGTTGTCAGAAATATGGAAATTATTTGTGTCAAGAATGGTGGCAGCAGGAGATGAGGAAGGTGACCCAAATACAGGGATTTAGTGGTTTTTTAACAAGAAAGAAAGGTGCAGGACAAAGAGGGAAACAAACTGAACCGATAAAGGAACTCAGAAAACAACTAAACTTGCTGATTTAACAAACAAGACAACTGGTGACACAACATAACTACATGGACTGAGACGATGCGCTAACACAAACTGGCTAAGTGTAACTGGGAATTAAATCACAATAAGGAAGCAGGTGTGATGATTAGCAGGAAGCAGGGAGCAGAATAATTAAGGGGGATAAACTCTACAAAACAGGAAACAAGAGAGAGGACTAAAAGACATGACCTGAAACTAAAGAAAAACAGAAAAACTAAACCAAGAACCTACGGATCATGACAAGGTGTGAAGTTGTGACGTGCACAAACCAGAATGATGGCTCTTCTGGGATTAGATCAAATTCTTATCATTTGAAATAATGAGAGTTAGCGGCTTCCCGGGGGCCGAGGGAAAAATGAAAAAGTATTTTTCAAATAATTTCAGACCATAAACATCCTCAGATTTAAGAATTAACAGCCCCTAACAATAAACTTGAAGCTTTAACATCTGGCTCATTAAAACCATTAACATGAGAGAGGAAATGACAGCTTATCAATGAATCACCAATTCTGAAAAAAAAACCAAAAACATTTGAAAATTCTCATTGGCAGGTCGGCCAGATTTGTTGCAGAATCAGTCAGTTTATCAATCCATCAAACTTCGTACAAAAGTGAAAGGAACTCAAAGTTCTTTTTAAAATGCAAAAGATCTGACAAAACAAAAGGATTAAATGCTTAACATTCAGAAGCTCACAGGGTTAGAGGTGAAAAACTGAGGAAACACTGTCACATTTGGAGGAAAATATAAAAGTGTTTTAAAAATTTGCATCAAGAAATGCAGGAGGCAGATAAAAAAAAAGTTGTAAAAGTGATAAAAATTCCCAGAAAATGTTGAAGGATTAAAGCTGAAAAAATGAAAAGAAATCAAATAAAATGAACAAATTTGCTAGTTAGTGAAAAAGTGAAAGAACAAGTAGGATTAAACTAAAGCCAGACTCAAAGTACAAAAAAATGAATGATTAAAAATAATGAATTTTGATAATTAATAATAATAATAATATGTCTTAGTTTGGAAAACATATTCCACATTTTATTTTTAATGCTTGGTGGCCACATAAACAAATGCCCCAACCATGAAAATAAAAATAAATAAATAAAATTAAATAATTAAAAATAAGTCTTCATTGCATATTAAATACAGGCAGCAGGGGGCGTCAGAGAGGACGCTGAACATCATCAGTTTTGACCCGAGTCCGCTCTCATCCTCCACTCATCATTAAGTTACAAAACCAGGAGATACAGCTGCTCCACCACAACTTTATAACAATTTATAACTTGTTTTCATCATTCCTGATTAGGATAGGATTTTTGTATTTCTGTCATTATAAATAATATAAAATTGTTAACAGATAACGCCCATGTTTGCTTTCATGCATGACACAGTGTAACGCTGAGCGTGATTTAAGTTTCACAGCATAAAACCTGTGAAACCTGTACACCATGTTTCCTTCCAGCAGATAAACTGTTTTGTTCTTTTAACTGCTTTCAGAATAACTGTTAATAATTCTGTTAAAGGCTTTTATTTTCTAAAATGTATTCATTCATTTGCTCAACTTCTATTTAACAAAAAAAAATAAATAAATAAATAAAAAATCTCACAAAGGTAATAAACTTTCTTTGAACCATAACTAACTTTTTTTTCTTTCCTGAAAGATTCAAGAGAAACTCTTAGCTGATCGTATAATTATTACTATTTATGCAACAAGAAGAAGCTGCTGGCTGGAGGTTTTTTCTACATCGGTCCTTTTATTTAGTTCTTTATAAACAACTATTCTTTTATTTTGGTTTTCTGCAAAAGCATAATACCGAATATTCAACAACACAAATAAATAAATGACTAAATATATAAAATATTGCTTTCTTTAAGGCTTTTTTAAAAGTATATTTACAAATCAAAGGCGTAGCAAACTCTTTTGAGAGTGACACACTGATATATGGTGATCATCTGTAACATTGAATTTGACATGTCAGACCTATAGAACCTTTTCTTTTTCTTTTTAAGTTGCCTAGATATGCTTTGTGTTTGCTTAAATTTAAGATGACTCTTAAACCAGACTAGATACATTTCTTCTAAAGCTTTGTAGCAGAAAAAATAAAAAAATAAAATAAAAATCCAACCTGGTGAACTGAGCAACTTAACATGCTCCTAATAATGAGATCATAATTTTTTAATGTGCTGTTTATTGGCCAGTTTTTTTTGTCACACATGCAATCATTCCTAAAAGTGAGGTAGCTTCCAACCATTAAAGTCCAAATCATGCTTGCTATTTGTCTCGTTTCATGGATCAGCAGTATTATAGTTGGAAATCAAAATCAAGAAATATTGTAAGAATCCTTCAAAATAATTTTATTCTGATGGGTATATGATTTGCATTGCTGCCAAGCATGTCCTGAAGGAGGATTTAACAGCTTTTTGTTTGGCATAGTATTCACGGTTGCTGACAACATGCAAGACAGATGTTTACTTTGTTTTTGCGCCAGTTCTCAAGATGAATGGCGATGCCAAATAATGTCTTGTAAGAATAATACAAGACCTGTGACAAATTTTGTTTTAGAGAGGCAGATGGATTGCTGTTGAAATTTTGCTGCACTTTCTATTTTCAGGGTAATGTCAAGAGATTAGCAAACTTTGCGGCTCCTCAGATGCAAATACATTAATATCTTTTTCAACGTTGTAAGCATTTTTAAAATATAAATAATGTTCCACTGGGTGTGTCAATAGACATTTTTTACAAGGCCATTTTGACAAGCTACAGCAGAAACATGTTCAACATGATGAAATAAATGATGAATGATTCAATACAGCTGGACTGCTGTAGTTTCTAGAGGCTGATATTACTGCTGCAGCATCACTCTGCCACCAGCAGGGCTTACAGGGACACATGTCAGAGCCACTGCTAATGTCTGCCTCTGCTAATTTTACATTTGTCCACTGTAACAGTATTAAGGATCAAATGGAAATCCTTATAAACAATCCTTTTCATAAAGCCCCCCCCAAAACTTGCTTTCATCTTAACAGAAAAAGTTGAATGGAGTGATGTGTTTTCTCTTTCATTATGAACATTTAGTCTAAACTATAGTTTAAATTAAAGCGCTGGTGATAAATAACATGGATTTTCTAAAATTTAATTAAACTCTTAAAACAATCAGATGCAATTGCATCATTTGACCACAAGATGGAGACAAACACTCAACATTTACACAGAGGAGGGCGCTACTGTGTGCTGCCTTAAGGGTCCCTCTGAAACTATGAAGCTCAGAGCAAAATGCTAAAAAGTATGATTTTCTTTCTGTGTGTGTTTTTTTTTTAGTTGGTTCTTTTCATTGGAGGTCAAAAACAGAACATTGCTCTTTTTCAAGCAGGTCCTACGGAAGGGCAATGTGCCATGCAAGTGAATTAAGCTTCAGATAAATTAATGCAAAATTAACCAGTGTGCCGTTATCCTCTGTGCCTAAAACCATCCTCATTTTAATCTTATTAGTTTACCTGTGGTTATTGAGCTAAAACAGTCAAAACGTAGGAAGACTTATAGCATCTAGTAATTTTTTAAATGCCAAAAAGCACACCTAGAAAACTTAAATGCTTAAATAAACATTTTAAAATTAACTTTAATCAGATTAAGAACGGCGATGACGTTGGCCCATTATTTCATGCAAATTACCATAATGTCTATTTCTCCCACGGACCTTAAAGGCAGCACAGGATCTTGAAAGGGGCCATTTTGGCTCTGCAGTTTCTCATTTTTGCAGTTTGTTTTGGCATCTGATTTAGCCTTTATTTTTATTTTCTTGTCAATCAAAAAGATGATAACGAGGCTTGAAGTTAATTTAAATTATTTATACTGGGGAATAAAAAAATGTATATATATATATATACTGTGTATATATATATATATATATATATATATATATATATATATATATATATACATATATATTTTCCTTTTTGCATATACATCCTGCTGGCCTT
>JBAMHW010000006.1:3869998-3881048 GCA_037177495.1 Rhadinocentrus ornatus | reverse complement strand
TGTTGTCTCTGTTCACCAGCTGTTTGTCATACAGTGCTGATGCACTACAAGCAAAGGTGTGTCATGAGTGAGAAGTTTTAGTGACAACCCTTTGGGTAATAGGACAATGACACAGTTCCCAGTCTATCTCTGGATTGAGGACAGATGACTATAATTATTCTTTATCTCTTAGGGACAGCTTGGCTCGGCCCGCTTTCAATCAGCATGGTGACACCAAAGTGAGAAACAAAAACAGACAGGGTCAGGTCACGGGGACCATGACTTGCAGTTCCTGCTGCACCGGCGGTGTTGTGGTTTGGAAACCCTAAGCTCTGCTCTGCTTCGTGCTGCGGATAAAGGCTCACTGCAGGAAAAAATATTAATATAATGTAAAAACATTGAAAGTGGAAGATTTGTTTACTTCAGTTGCTCAGGGTATTCCGGTATGGATGCTATAATTCCACATGTTCTTGGGTTTAAATCTTTGGGCTCAAGCAATAGGTTCAGGTTGTTATGTAACACAAATGTAAGCTTCCTGACAGACTGCTCATTTTTGGTGATATTTGTCAGGTTACTTAGCAGCTAATCAAATTGCTGATGTACTCTTCCTTACCTGTGGGATTGTTGGCACGTATTCTATTCAGTGTGCATTTTTACCAGAGAATCATAAGCAAACCAAATAAAGGTTGTGTTTATTCATGGTTATACCATATGGACTAAGCTGTCAGTGAGGCCTTTTTTGGTCCTAACTTAAGATAAGAAACTGTATTTATGAATTCATGCATGTGGTTAACTATCTCACTGATAAGAAATTACTTATCACTGGGTTTTAAATGATCCTTAGGATTTCCCACCATCCCATGTAACTCTGGTGTCTCTAGAAAGTGAGTCTCTACCTGTAATCATATTATGTCAGCCTCCAGGAAAGTTGCATCAAATTAAGATAATGAGGTAATTTTCTATACAGTCAGAAAACAATAGTAAAAAAAACAGGTGTGCTATACCAAAATTGGACAATTTTGTTAACTTTATGTATAAATTAGATCTAAATGTAAGATAGTAGGCTGCTGAATCTAGGTCTTAAAGGAGAAGTGCACACATTTAATGGCATCCGGTGGTTAGGTTAGATTGCAGTCAATGTAAAAGATAGTGGCCACTGAAAATGAAAAAAAAAAATCTTTATTTTTATGCTGTTATACACACATTAAACCAAAGTCATGATTTTTGCAGTAGCGTCTGTATTAACAGTATCACGAATCAGAGCCCAGTTTGAACTATAAGGATGGGATTACTTCAATATGCAGACCTTTGGATAGAATACATATGTCATGAATCAGTCAATAGATCAATGTTACCCTTAAAATTCAGATGAATAAGGTTTTGTTTTAGATCCAACCCAGAATCAAAGTAGAATTTCTTCATTAATGTGAAAGCAAACATAAGAGTGAGTCCATTATAGGGCCATGGTAGTACTTAGTGTGTGCAGACTTTGCACATCCTTCAAAGAGAGCATGAGTCAGCCTGCCCCCAGATGCTCTCGTCAGTCTTAGTGGTAAAAGTGACATAAGTCTGTAATTGTTGCTGGAAAGGGAAACAAAACAAATCATGTCACCCAAGATTGGCATAGTTTACAAAACACCATTAAATCTAAGGCAAATCTATTGGAAGTCATTTTGATTTTTATAAGAATAAGACTTTGAAAAGTTTGTTGAGCATCGATTAAGTGCAGCCCTGAGCACTCACCTTGTGAGACTTACATAGGATAAAGACACAGATGTTAAAGACCTAATAAACCACAACTTTGACACAGTTTGCAGGTTTAAAGATAATAACAAACATATAGTTGAGTTGTAGTAAAATATACCAACAAATGTATGCCAGAATTTAATATCGAAGTAAAAATAATTAAAAAGAAGAACTATAAATTTTTTTTTTGAATAATTTAAAAAAGGAAAAAAGTTGTGGTTGCAAGGTCTTATATTAAGCATTTGAAGGCAGTTAATCAATACCACAGTTTTCATTTATTCTCCCTATTGCATTAAAAAATCAGTGACTTTTTTTTAGAATGCATTAAATCACCTGAAATATTTAGTTTAAAAATTATTTTTTCTAAAATTACATATTACCCATCTATCTTAATACAAAATGATACAAACCGCTACTATTTTGTCTCCAAATTTTTACATAGTGGACCTTTAAAAGACAAGTTTAGAAATGTTGAATTCTGTGTTCAATAACACAAAGTAAACAACAATTGTTGTCGGTGTTTTGCTGACGGGGTGTAATGCATCAGTCCAGCAGTTACATTAGGAGTGCACGTTGCACCAGAGCACCCTGACACTTTGATTATACTGGAGAAACTTGGGAACCAAAAATTCAATTTTCATGGGAGGAGATAACATATTGGCTTGCTGCTTTTGTCAAATGGGGGTTTAGTGTATGTAATTACTATGTGAAATTAGGTGAGCAGCCAAACTGAAGATGCAGCAGTTTTCAAAAGGATGGGGGCAACTGTTAAGCTCTCCCTGACATCCAAGCTTCTGCTTTCTCAGTCTATGCTCTGTGCTCAATTGCACTTGTAGAGGTCAGCAACAAGAGAAAACGATTCTGTCCCAACATTGTGTTAAAAACGTTTATGAAAGACCTGGCAAATCTAAATTGTTGGAAATGTACCAAAAATATAGTGGCAAATATATATATACTGTGTTTACACTAATATAGCTTGTAGTTTGATAAGTGAACTTGTGTTTACATATTCTTAAAACACAAAAAATCGTAAAAAACGTAAGTCGACATACAGAAACATGAAAAAACTCTGGTTACAGTTTTTTACTGTAGATGGATACTTTTAACTATATGGTCACCAGCTACTTCATTATGTGTACCTGTCTTAATTTCTTGTGAACACAAATATCTAATCAGCCAATCACATTGCAGCAACTCAATAAATGTAGTCATGTAGACATGGTCAAGACGACTTGACAGCTGAAGTTCAAACTGCGCATCACAATGAGAATGAAAGGGGTTTGAGTGATTTTGAATGTGGCATGGTTGTTGGTCTGAGTGTTTCAGAAACTGCTTTATGAACACAGTGTAGCATCTTCTGATGGCTACTTCTAGCACGATAATGTACCATGTCACACAGCTCAGATGATCTCCAGCTGCTTTCTTGAATAGAACAATGAGTTCACTGGGCTCCAACGGCCTCCACAGTCATCAGATCTCAGTCCAGTAGAGCAGCTTTGGGATGTGGTGGAACGGGAGATTCTCATCATGGATGTAGCCGACAAATGTGCAGCAACTGTTTGATGCTGTCATGTCAATATACGTTAAAATCCATTGAATCCATGTAAAAAATTAAGGCAGAGGGTCCAACCCAGTAGTAGCACAGCAGACCTAATAAAGGCGCCACTGAATGTGCCTTTGAGAAAATTACTAATAACTTTATCTGTTCTGCGAGAGACTTAAGATGACCAGGTAGATAGAAGGGATCTTGTTACATCAGTTTTACAGTGTCTGTTGTAGCTAGTTGCAGTGATATGACTAATACCAGCGTAAATAACCAGGCGGTGAGCACACTCTTACATCCAGACCTCCCTTTGCTCCCTACAAATTCAATATCACCTTCACAACCAGGTGGAGAGGCAGGACAACACCTCTGAATGAAGCAGCAGCAGCAGAGAGGACGTCCAGTGTCTCATTTCTACCCCACAGAGTTTGTTTATTTACACCCTGAGTGAAAATGTGCTTGCAAAGCAGCCTTGATTTTTTCCCCTTGTAGTCTGTCAGAGCATTTTGTGGTAAATACAGGAGAAATTAAAAGACAGATTAAAAAGATGGATTTGCAGGAGATAACATGAGGGGGGACAAAGTGTACAAATCACTAAGTATAAAAGGGAGAGAGTGTCTTAGAAAGAAAGTAGCTGCTTTTCTGAATGACACACAGATTCATACTCATATTTAATTTGTGAAAATGTTTGATTTAGTCTTAAATGTGAAGAAAAAACCATACATGATGAGCACACTGACTTGGCATTAAAAACTCTCAGTGTGTTGTTCCATGTAGGCGTAGCACGACACACAACCAGCCTGGACACTCTTGTTCTGCATCAATATTACAGTTCAGAAATATTTGCCTCTTCTTCCATGAATGGGATGCTTATTTAGTTTTCAACATACTTTGCCTTTACATCATTGTGCTGTATATCCTGCATTTTATCTCTATGAAAACCGTTCACTTTATTTCCTGGTTTTTATTGAGAAAAACAAGCTGTGCCTCAGTCACGTCCCTTGTGGAAATACAAGTCATGCTTTATATCTGTGTCATTATAAAAATCTTCAAGAAAATATTATTATTATTAAAATATTGACATTTTGTTAAAAACATGTAGCCGGGATGAGAGTTAGAGTTAAAAGACATTAGGTAAGTGATGGAGAAATGGGAACAGAGAATGAGAGAGCCAAAAGGGAGTTGTGGGAGGGAGCTAGTGGGAGCCTGAGAGCGAAAGAGTGGCAGAGAGGGTGATTAAGAGCGAAGGCTACTATACAGCTGCAACAGGTCAGTGTTACTATTGACCAAAGCCTGAATGGCCTAAAGCAGCTCCTGTCATTCATTTGCATTGGTTTAGCCAGTTTAGCTCGCAGTTTTCATGCCACTTGGGGACAGCACATCCAGTTAACACCTAGCATCATTAGCTGTCATTTGGTGTTGTTTCTACCTACCTGGGAATATAAAGCAATTTTTTTACTGTTCTTTTTGCCCAACAACTGACAAAATGATCACTTGCTTACCTGCAAAACAGTTGGTTGGTGTAGAACAGCTGTGTTGACCACAATTTCTTTCATTCATTTTTTATTATTTAACCAAAGGAATTCCACTGGCCGTGAGTCTGCAATGCCTCATTGATATGCCCTTGCACCACTTCATACTACACCTGTAAGATTTCAGAAGCAGAACATTTAAATTCACATTCAATTCACATTCAGTGAGGCAGAATCACATATTTCTGTGGTATCTGTCTACTTCTGTTACACACACACCCTCTTTTTGCAAAGCTCCCAGCTTGAGCTGCATGATAAGGAAAAACGTGCAATATTTGATGTTGTTGAATTTAGGGATAATGTGATATAAAATATAAAAAAAACAACTAAATACATTATGTTAATCCCAAACCTATTAATGCTGCTTTCCGCTCCTGCACCTGTGCATGCTAGTTAGTTGCTGAATATGCATGAATGCAATCCTCATTGGTCCACCTGTGCTTGTCTTACTTCGCGTCAGAATGTCTTAGCAATATTGATATTGCATGAGTTAATATTCAGTGTACTGAGCAGCCCTCCTAGCATTAATCTCTAAGTCATGAGGTTTATTAAACATATCTGTAGATTGCGGTTTACCTTTCTGAATAGTACTGCAGTTTATGTTGCTTGTGGTGAGGTATGTGATTGAGACAGAATGTGTCTTGTTTGCTATCCTGCTCAGCTCATATCTCATAAGCTCAATGCTGCACAAATTCTCTTGAAAGAAAAGAAAAGAAAAAAAAACCATTAATGGTCCATATTTTTGGGAGCTGAGTGGAAAGCTACTATGGGTTTGCTTATGAAATGTGCCATTCAACACCTGGTGGAGGGTTATTTACATTGTCAAACTCTGGTGAGTTCTGGTCAGCCTAAAATGGCACAGCTACCACTTCACGTGAGTGTTAAGCTAGCAGGTGAGTCTGCTAGTTTGTTGTTGTTGCAGAGTAAGACAGCTGCTGTATACAACAGCAAAAGATGGCTGTAGCTTTGTTAATTACGTAAAATTAAAAATACTTACAAAATCAGCTTCTCTGTTGTTTTGATTGTTCAGGACCAGTGTTGTACTAGTTACTGAAAAAAGGTAACAACTTACAGTTACTAGTCACTTCATAAAGTAACTGAGCTTGGTTTGGAGGCAGATGCAGGAAAGTTTTACCCTTGTGCTGTCCTTTCGCCTCTGCTCCCTTGCACAGCGGAGACCATCCCTCGGTCATTGTCCAACAATGCAGGTCTTAGCCATTGTCAGTACGGCACACTTGCTACTGTGGTTCGACATCCTAGCATGGGAGAGAATGGATTTTAAAACAAAAGTGGCAGGCAAAATCTATTTCACAACTAAAAACATGTGAGTCAAGTAATGCTGGTCAAGACGGTTACACAACCACCTTAAACTGACTTAACCTAAGAAAACTTCTTTAGATAACAGCACATTCATGAAACTGTTCTCAAAGGATTGAGGACTAACTGATGCTGGTTGGCTCAGCTACACTTTGATATTCCTCCAAATGCAGCACACGCAGGTGTCTGTTGACTGATAACAGGAAACATCTTTAAGCCAAAATATCAGCAAAGTGTGAAAAAAGTCAGATAAGTCATTGAGAAAAACGAGAACCAAAACATGCACGTTCAGTTTTCTAAAAAAAAAAAAAAAAAAAGGAAAATTCTTTAATTTGGAACAAGAAATTAGTTTACATCAGTTCCAGCAATGAAATCAAACACTAACGTTTCTTATTCCCTGAATCCCAATAAGTTGCTTAATTTATTTTTGCAAAAGTTAACAGGGAAATTTTGAGGCCATGTGTGTTACCAGCACCACAGTTTTCTTCCCACCAAAGGATTAAAATGATCCCACTACCAAACACAAAAGTTGAACAGATGGAGGTTTTTGTATTTGTATTGCATTGTGTTGTTATTATTAGCAAACTGTCAATCCCTGCATGTGTGCCTACATGTGTTTGTACAGTCTAATGAACCAAGAATATGGATTTGTCGAAGAGCGCCAAACATGTGTTAGAAGAAGCTGGAAAGTCCAAATTTGAAATGTGAGATTACACATGGAATAACTGATTAAATAAAGCGGAGATCAAGCAATATGAATCAAAGTATGATGGAAGACAACGGGGTGGTGGAGTGGATAGTAAAACTGTGATTGTGGGAGAGATTATGTAATTTTTTTTATATACGTACAAGATTGAGGAATACTGAGAATAAAGAGGGTGGAGGAGAGGCCATTTATTACAGAAAAGAAATGGGAAGAGAGACAGAGATAGATTGATATACATACATAGGAGAAATAAATCAGTGAGGTAGCCAGAGAGCGAAGGGATGGGGGGGCTGAGAAACAGATGGGCAGAAGGAGGAGGAGAGAAATGACTGGGAAAGGGGAGGGGGGTATTTGGAAAGAAGCTGCCAGGAGTTAGTCCAGAAAGTTGGACCGCTTTAGATTCATGGTGGGATGATGGCCCACATCAATTACTTCCTCTCCCTGTAGACAAGCTGTATTTTGGCTTTTACTTTGAGGTCACCTCATGTGTAGAGTCAGCATCCTCTGCTGGTATTCTGCATAGACAAAAGCAAAACCTGTCATTTACAAACTATTTAGTCTAATTCACTAAGTCTCTTCAGACTTTAAATACTTGGAGCTATGTAGGTATTTGTACCATTTCTCTCAGCAGTCTCTTGGGTCTCAGAGGTGGCTTTGAAATTCAATTGTCAGGTTTGGCAAACCACCAATTTGTTTAAGGATAGTTAGAGATTTGTCCTGAAGCCACTACAGTTGGTTTTAGTCCCCTGCCGTGCTGAAATGTGAGGGCCTCTTTGTATGATGCTGCCACCACCGTGCTTTACTGTTAGTATGGTGTTAGGTGAGCTGGCAAGTTCATGCAAAAAATTCTGTTTAGTGTCTGTATTCCACACATGCTTCAAGAAGACCATCATTGTCCCTGTCCCCAAGAGAACCAAAATCCTTTGCCTGAATGACTACCGCCCAGTAGCACTCACTTCCACCATCATGAAGTGCTTTGAGCGGTTAGTCAAATCATTCATCACTTCCTCCATCCCGGACTCATTGGACCCACTTCAGTTTGCCGGATGGGCGGCACCACATCCTCCACCCTGACTCTGAACACCGGCGCCCCCCAGGGCTGTGTGCTCAGTCCTCTGCTGTACTCCTTGTTCACGCATGAGTGCATGGCCACCCATAGCTCCAATACCATCGTTAAATTTTCCTAATCACCGTCAATGACGAGACGGCCTACAGAGAGGAGGTCAGAGGCCTGACATCTTGGTGCCAGGACAAAAATCTCCATCTTAACGTCAACAACCCGTCTTAACGTCAACAACCACATTGTTAGGTGAGCCTGGGATTCAATAATTTCATTACCAATAGTTGTTGATATAATTGTTGTGCAATGAAAATAAATTCATTTATTCATTCATGTATGTTTAGGTTACACTCATCTTGTTGTTAAGATAAGATGGAACGTGGCTGCAATTAGCAGATATTTTAGGTTATTGTTTGCTTTCTTCTTGCGTCAAAATATGCACAAATTTCAAAAGTCTTGATTTCACTTTGTCATCACTTTATCAATCTAGTTAAGAAGAGCAGACTGATGCAAATTTTCTGCATCCGAAATTAAATTGACAACATAAGGAGCACGAAATAAAAGACTTTGGAAACTAACTACCACATCTTCATTGCTTCTTATGTCTGCAGGTAGAGGAAAAGGTCTTTATTTGTACAAGAATGTATTGTGGTTCACTACTTTGTCCTAAACTTAGTCAGAGATGCAGAAAAATGTGGTCTTATGTACAGAGCTATTGTGAAAAGATTCAAGGAATCTCAGGAAAATCTTAAGCCAAGGACAGAAACCACTGTTGGATGGTTATGACCTTCATGCCCTTAGACAGCACTGCAGGAGAAACCACATGGCCTCAAAAGGGCCTCATAAAGCCAATTTTATTGCTGCAATCAAAATGCAACCTCAAACTATATTATACAATAAGGAAGTCAAATAACAGAAACACCGCAGAGTTCTCATTTCATCTGTCTCAAAAACAGACGTTCTGTGGTCAGATGTGTCCACATTTCAGCTATGTGCTGTTAGAGAAAGCTGCAAAAGCTTGTTTCTGTGATACAAAGGGGGTCATCAGTGCCTATGGCGTGGATGAATTTTTGTGTGACGGTACCGTTGATGCAGAGGTGGATGTTGGACACATATGCTACCATCAGTGAGGTCTGTGGTTATTTTAGCTGGACGATGCCAGACCTCATTCTGCACGACTTCCTGTATTGTGGTGTCATTCACACAGAGTGTGTTTGCTTGACTGGTCTGCCTGCGGTCCAGATTTCTGTCCCATTCAAATTATATGGAGCATCATGAAGAAGAGAATCAGACAACAACCACAAACTGTTAAGCAGCTGAAATCTTGGATTTAGCAAAAATGGACACAGACTCCATTGAAAAAACTGAAACTTCAGTATTTTTAGTTCCAAAACTATTGAACAGAGTCATTAAAAGGATAGAAGGAGCAATGCAATGATAAACACACCTCTATCACAGCTTTGAGATTTGATTAAATTTTCTAAATCTAGTGAAGTTGTTTTAAAAACTTTCCCTCTGTCTGTTAGATCATTTCAAACATATAGTCAAATCCCAGATTTAAGTTTTTAGAGCATTAAAAAGTTCCCAACATTTCTGGAAATGGGATTTGTATCTCAGAGTACAACAGGTTTGTCAACAGGCTTTTCTCCCATTTGTGTGGCCATTTGGAGCACTCTTACGTCTTGAAACGTTTCAACAACTCTACAGAAATTAATTCCCCATACATCAGGCCTTTACAGTGTGGATGCATTGGGGTGTATTGGTTCACAGCCAGGAGGAGGACTGATTGCAGCAACCAGTAACTCTTGTAATATCCATATGGAATGTTTTAAGACAGCCTTGAAAAATATATTAAGCAACATTAAATCTGGCTAATGTGAGCGTAAAAGCACAGATTAGCTGTTGTGGTGCCGCACATTGCTGCACATTGATGGTATATTTGGTAGCTTTTGATAGCTGATGTGTTTGACGATGTTGCAGAGCTTGGATTACTGCATACATACTCAGTGCCAACTTACGCTCACGGTGTGTGTGTATATATAGTTAGTGATGGAAAGAGAAAAGGAGAGGGGGAGGGATGGAGAGACAGAAACAGAGAGAGTAAGAGAGTGAGAGGGGGGTACAAGTCAGTATTTCATGGATGGCTGTGTTGCTATGGGAACAAGATGTGGGCTCCCTATTCCCAAAAAAGTGTCCTCCTTCCTTCCTTCCTTCCTTCCCTCTTTCTGTCTCTGATTACTTCATTTCTCTCTCGTTGTCTTCACATCATCCACACCTCTCTCCATCCTTCCTGTTCTCTTTTCCCCGATCAAATCCCACCACATGCCTCCTCTCACTTATCCTCTCTCCTCTGTCATCCATCCTTTCCCCACCCACTCATTTACCTCTTTCACTCTCAGTCCATTATGTGCCTGTCCACTTCATCTTCTCTGTTCCCCATTTTCCCCTTACTGTCCCCTTGATCTCTCCTCTCTTGTTTCTCCCTTTCCATCCCTCTTTTTCCCTGTCTCTCTGATCCTTCTGTCTCTTTAACACTTACTTATATTCTATTCTTTTCTCGGTTGTCATGGCAATAGGCTGGGGGCGTGAGGGAGCGAGTGCGAGCAAGCGAGCGGGAGTGGGTGTTTCGGAAGTGACATCTCTTGGGCTGTAACCTTGTTTCCTGTGTGGTGGAGTTGGGGGCGGATTCAAGCGCTAGCAGCGCAGCAACAGTGACGCCGTGTGGACGCTTTGGGTGAGCAATGGGGAACCCGGGATGCGCCGTGCAAGGGCTGGGTAAATGATCTGATAGGTGAGAATACTCTGCCTCCATCTCTGCAGCTCTTCTATCACTCTGTGACACACACACACCCTTTTACCCCTATCCTCCCTACTGCTCATCTAACATCTCTCTCCTCAAGGTTGAAGTGGATTGATTGCTGATGGAGACATTGAAAGGGATCAAAGCCTTTTGGCTGGTCTCACACAGCAGGTTGGCATAATGGGAAGAGCAGCTTTGCACAAATAAAACACACTTACATTCAGGAACAAACACTTAAGTACATTATTTTGCTTTGGATTTGCAGTTAATTGGTGCTAATTATGGCTACAGTGATCTATCTATCTATCTATCTATCTATCTATCTATCTATCTATCTATCTATCTATCTATCTATCTATCTATCTAT
>JBAMHW010000006.1:3849196-3863294 GCA_037177495.1 Rhadinocentrus ornatus | reverse complement strand
CCCCTCTCTCTCTCTCCTGTTCCTCAGTGTCTGAGGGAGTGGATAGCAATACAGAGCTAGTGTGGGGAGTGAAATGCAATAGAAATCTGAGCAAAATATAGCACAAATAAAGCAGAATCACCAATGATTTAAAAATTCTAGACCAGACACATTTTTAGCTCTCATAAAGAGGACGTGTCTGGGTAAAAGAGGACATCTTTTCACCCTATTTTATACCTATACATTTCCACTTCTGTGTAGTAAACCTGACCATCTATCCTGAATAACCTCATAATACAAGCTGAGTTCAGATTTATTAGTGATGTAAAAGATATAAAAATTCATCCCCCTGATTTTTGTAATGGTTTATATTCAGACATAAAAATTAGAAGCACTCAGAGAGCGCAGACCTCCTCCAAGTCATGTAATTTATTTTTAGCAAATGATTGGGGTTATTATGTTTTAGTTAGATGCTCTAATGACAAAATTATCCCTTTCTCCCCACAAATAATAATTCTTTAAATATTTCTGGATCCAGGTGGTGATCCGGATCACCCCAAAATTTTATCATTTGTTTCTTATTCCATTTGCAAAATTTCCTGAAATTGTTTTCGTAATCCATCCATAACTTTTCAGTTATGCTGCTAACAGATAAAGCAACACTGTTGAATATATGACCTCTGCCTTGGCAGAGGTAACAATCCAACCTCAAGTGGACCAATAGAAATTGTAGTTACTTTTATTTAAAAATTACAGTTAAGATTTTCAAGTTTCACAATGAAAACATTCCTCCAGTGGGCCAGTTTGGACCCTCTTGTGGCCCGGTATTGGCTGAGTAGATGGAGGGGCATCCGCAATGTGCATTTCAGCAACAGACCTAATACTTCTGGGCCTCTGCGACCCCACTGCTGACCAGTGTTGTGCTAGTTACTGAAAAACTAGTTACAGTAACTAGTTACAGTTACTAGTTACCTTATTCAAAAAGTAACTCAGTTACTTTGATGATGACTTACACCAAAAAGTAATGAGTTACAGTTAAAAGTAACTTTTTAGTTACTATTTTAAAGAACATTCTTAAAAACATTCCCATAAATGTCCTTGTTATATAATTTCAAAGTTGTACAAAATATAATACAAACACAAAATAATCTTAAACACTAGTTTATTGAAAGTAGGTAGCAAATTATTTAAAATTTGTAATGTGTGAATATGAATAAAGTGCAACCTCATACATATTAAGCAACTGCTGATATACATTTTCAACATTTTCTTAAAAAATAATATTAAACAGCCTATTCTGAGAAACACAATGCATTTTAAATCAAATAAATGTTCTTAAATGTAACAGAAAATTGTCATTGTGACTGCTAAGTGAAAAAGTTTTTTTGTTAATACTTTCCTGTAACTGCAGACAGTAAAGAAAGTAAGACCCCCGTAAGGGGACAGATAAAAGTCAAAGAGACTCACACAAAAAGAAATTAGAGAGATCTGCAATAACTCCCAATAAGTAAACATAAAGAAAATATAACTTAATTTCTCTGAATTTCACAATTTTCTTGAAATCCGCAACGAAATTATGTAGAACACAGACAGAACTGCAGCTTAACTTAGGAAGAAAACACCTTCCAAGTGCATAAATTAGACAGTGAAAAACCCTTTTGAAATTAAATAAAGTTGCATGCCAGTAACTTATTTAAAGTAATCCGTATGTATCCTGTCAAGTGTAAAAATTAAACTGAACACCATACACATAAGCACAGTGTGACAGCTTCCATGAGTGCATCATTGTTTTCGAAGACAGACGCAAAACATGTTTTGATAGCCTGCAAAACACACAGTAACACAGACATCGGAATGAGTAAAAATGACCTTTATGTACATTCTATGATAGCTATTTATCACCATGTGTTCTATGACTTATTGGCAAGAGTTCTAAAATAATTTAAAAAACAAAAATGTAATATATTTGTAGAACTGATTAAACAAAAATAAAATTTTATTTCACAAAAATGACTTGTTATACTGTTATTGCTTATTTTTTATGCATTCTGTCGACATGTGCAGTGTATATTAGTGGTTTCTCAGATAAAAATATCAATACTTACATCAATAAATTTCTCCTGTGTGATACACTTGCGCCATATGTGCCGTATTGAAAAATGAGTCATCCACCGACTAAATGCTGCTTTTTTGTGCTACAAGAAAAAAATGATAAAAAAAGGTGTTCATGAATCTTTCTTACCTGAACAATGGAATCTGGTAAGCCATTTGGAATAATCCAACCTTCTTTCATTTCCAGTGTCTTTGACATAAATACTTCTAAAATGGGCAGGGGGGTGCCAAAGTAACAGTTCTCTTCTCCTTGCAGGAGATCCAGAGCAACTGTGAGAGGCTTCATGATCGCACAGTATTCCTTGAGAAACTGAAGTTCTCTTTCACTGATACATTTTAACTGTAACCGATCAGAAATGTTATTCAAGTCAGTTATTGGTGTTTTAGTGATTCTTGCTACAGCATCATAGGAGTACCATCTTGTAGAACACGGCACCAACAGCTTTTTACCAACAACACAACACTGTCTCCGAGGCTAAGGTCGATCTGCTAGTCTTGGTCCACAGAGCTATGCACTTGCCTGTAAATGCCTTTAGTACCAGGATTTGAAAGGAGCCACTTGTCCACATCAGAACATGAAATCAAGTTTAGTGTATGAGACGCACACCTTAGGTGTGGAGGTAAAACTAATCCTTCTTCTGCCGCAGTGTTAAGCACATCTGAAACATCTGTGAAGATGACGTTATTGTCATCTTTCTCATCATCATCCTCATCATCATCAGACGGCGAACCTGGTTGGTGCACGTGAAAGGCTTTTTATAAAGTTGGAGCCATTATCAGTAACTGTAGCTGTGACTTTTGTCGACAGTCCAAACAATGAATGAATATGGTTGATCTCAGCAGCAATTACATCATATGTGAGCCTACCTGTGATCCTTTTACACGCTGATGCAGCTTTCTGGCGTTTAAAAGTAGTGGTTTTTCTCCAGGCCCTGCGATGGACTGGTGACCTGTCCAGGGTGTACCCTGCCTTCACCTGAAACACTGCTGGGATAGGCTCCAGCTCACCCCGCGACCCCTACTGGGAACCAGCGGTACAGAAAATGGATGGATGGGGTTTTTCTCCAGTAAGCAGTTATCCCCAGGAAGCTCTTGTTGTGAACGGACCAAATATCTGCTGTTGTCGAATGGTTATTTATCCCCTCCAATGTCGCTTTAAGCTCAATTTCCATTTTTGTATACTTCTTATCCAAGTAGTTGGAAAAAGTTTTTTTGTCCCATTTGGCGTGTGCTATTTGCATGTTATCAAACTTATTATTTGCCTAAAAGCGGGTGATTCCACAGTTGAAATTGTGCATGTTCTCAACAATAAAACGTGCAATAACTTTGTTGATCTGCCCCTGGCTAACACCAGTGTTGTTAAAATCCAACCGCTGTTGTGTAGGTGGCGGAGCGTGCCTTATTTCGCGCCGGTCCACAGCCTCGACTAGCTTTGTGGAGGCATGTAGCTTCTGGAGGTGCTTGAGTAAATTGGAGTTTCTGTTTGTCGCAGTAGACAGGACCTTCAATCGAGAAAGACATAGGGTGCATTTGACTAGAATGTTCTTCTCTTTGTGCTTGACTAATATAAAATAGTGAGCGTATTTCCAGGTTAAAAAACTAGTTTTGCTTCCGCTTTGATCCGCCATAACCACGCGCACACCCACGCATCCTAAAAGCATCACTACAGATGCCGAAAGCAGACGTACATTACCGCTGTTAACAGGAAGGAAGCACAAAACTGTCGGCCAATATTAATTAATTAAGCTAGTAACTGTAACTGAGTTACTTTATTTAAAGAGTAATGCGTTTGAGTATTAGTTACTGACAAAAGTACGGTGTTACAGTGCCGTTACTGCACAACACTGCTGCTGACACATGACATCCCCCTTGACTTAGAACTGACAGCAGCCTATACCGCTCTGCACACATTTATCACTCCGTCTCACAGCTTGTCGAAGTGCAGCGCTGCATCATGTTCTCATGGCCATCTGCACATTTGTCTATTCCTCTGCTGCACTTTGTAGTGATCTATTCGCACGCAAAAATAAGGGGTGGTTGTGCAGCAGACGTCTCAGTAAAGACGAAGCTTTCTTGCCAAGAATGTAAGATGCTTCAATGCTAACAGGAGTGCATTATCTGCCCCGGGCGGCCCTGGGATATTGCAAGCTTTATTTTTAGCATAGTTTTGGAGATCAGTGATGTGTATAAATCAACATTAGGACTGTCGGGTTCCAGTAATAACAGCGTTGACTGGGCCTGACCAGTCATCTGATTGGTGCATGGCATTCCTCTTTGAAAAACTGCAAAGGACAGCAGAAAAAGGAAAAGAGCCCACAGAGAAGGAAGGAAGAGTGGAACAAAGGCAGCGAAAGAAATAAAGGGAGCAGACTGTAGAGAGTAAATGAAAGACAGAGTGAGGAAGGGGAGATGTGCATAGAAAAGAGGCATCTCAGCATATCTCCTTGTGCTAAATCGTTAGAATATATTCATGCAACCTAGAGCTGTGCCTGTGCAGCCTGTGTGTATGAACGGACAGACAGAAGAAAGAGTGTGCTTATTGAAATTCTGTCCACTGTGCTTCACAGGCCCCTAATAGACAGCCTCGGGGGTGGAGAGGTAGGCCTACAGTAGAGTAGTGCAGAATGGGGTTGTGGATGACTCATGCTTCGATCCCATGGTGAAAATCTCAGCATCATGACT
Organism: Rhadinocentrus ornatus; assembly: GCA_037177495.1. NCBI lineage: Eukaryota > Metazoa > Chordata > Actinopteri > Atheriniformes > Melanotaeniidae > Rhadinocentrus > Rhadinocentrus ornatus. The sequence continues at coordinate 3,858,521 of JBAMHW010000006.1, read as the reverse complement.
TTGCATTGCACATTTGCAAAGTTTGGATTTGGGGGCTTAGTTGCTTTTTGGAGACAGCGTGCCACACACTACTTAACTTCCCTTGAGCTTTGTGGTAATGAGCTGGGATTCATAGTGCACTTAGTCAGCATCTGTCAAATCTCTGTCTGCAGTTTAGCTCTAAGTCAACAAACCTGCACAGAGGGGCATACAACATAGAATCAGCTCCATAAATGACCCTGATTGTCTGTCTTTAAATATTATAATACTGTGTAGGGGAGATGCAATGAGGTAAACTTTTTGGCTTTAAGGTGGGGTCTAAGACATGATGTTTAGCACTGATGCTTCACAACAAGAAGGTTCCTGGTATGAACCAGGAATAGGCACAAATTGAAATTGGGTGGCTGTGACTTTCTGACTGATGCTTGATCAGGAGTTTTTAATGTTTTCCAATACACAGGAAACTGCTCTAGATCTGAGTATTGCAAGGTCATCTTCTGTGGTGAACAAAACTGTTTCTATCACCGGGCTTATCAACAACTAACATGGACTGTGTGGAGACACTGAAGTGAAGGGGGGAGGGAATTAGAAGACACCTGATTCCCAAACATAAACTTCATGTACCAGCCCAGTCTTGATGCTGCTGTTTTACTTTTTTATTTTACTTATTTACTTACTTTACTTATTGCTCTACAACTGCGATAGGTTCCACACTTTAACCCTTTAAAGCCCAACCCAAGAAACAATGAGCAGAAATTTTAAATTTAAAATAAAATCTGAAGACTTTATTTAACAAAATGATTTTATTCTGTACCGGTGGTGTTGCAGTTTCCCGATTTTCTAGATTATGTGTGTACGGCTGGGTTGGAGTAGCCTTGAAGGTAGGAACTTTTACCCAACAAGTTTGGTTTTCAAAAATCCAAAAGCTGACTACTGACTTCTGTAAAGTCCTCTGAGACAACTTTGTTGTGATATAGGGCTATACAAATAAACTTGATTGATGATTTGATAACTTTGTCTCGTGAGAGTTGCAAGCTTTTGACTGTTAATGAAATGTGTGCTGATTGGCTGCAGGCAGGCCAGTGAGAAGGGGGGCTGACCCAGTGCCTGCACAGTGCGATCAACAGCTTAGTGAGCAAACCTGACCGAGGAGCAGCTTACGGATTTCAGCCATTTATGTTTGAACCAGACTGGAAAGTGAAGATACGAGATGGTGGAAGAAGCACGTTTACAACAAAATGAAAGCGCGGGGCTCATTTCTACATTGCAGGGGGATAAACTTTTAGGCTCGTCCCTTAGCATTAGCATTAGCTGTGCCAGCTTAACTCACGGTCGACATCTTCAAGCAACTTTTTGTTATGGCGACTGCGGTAGGCTGAGCAGGTGATTAGGTGTGGAAGAGGGGCTGGCATATTCCTGTAATGACGAAATCCCAAGAGCAAATTAAAATCACAGGTTTGCGAGAGTTTACACTTGTTGGCGATTCTGCTGTGAACATAGAGCCCCGATAGAAAAATGCGACCGTCTTCAAAAGAAAGGCTTTCAGGGAAGTTAATGCTTCGGTCCAACACCAATACACATGTTTTAACTTGAAAAGTGCAATTTCCGAGTGACGACTCCTTTAAAGTGCAATAATAATGCTTTGAGGATAATTTGCTTTTTCAGAACTGATGCAGTAACCTCTGACCAAGTGTTGGGTGGTGGCTTCAATATGTGAAGGTTAAAAAAACATCTCCATACATCAAGTTAAAAAAACTAGTTTTAACAAAACAAACCAACACAACTTAAATAAATTTAACTGGGTTTTGGGCTGCACGGTGGTGTGGTGGTTAGCACCCTTCCACCACACCTCCGGCTTCCTCCATCCCATGTTAGGTTTATTGATGACTCTAAATTCTCCCTAGGAGTAAGTGTGAGTGTGAATGGTTGTTTGTATCTCTGTGTTGGTCCTGCGATTACCAGCTGGTGACCTGTCCAGGGTGGACCTTGCCTCTCACCTGTTAAATGCTGGGTTAGGCTCCAGCTTCCTTTAATGAATGAAGCGGTACAGATAAAGAATGATTGAATTAACCAGGTTCTTTAATGATTTTTCCTTTTTGTCATAAACAATTTGGGATATTTTGATCTGATATTTTGATTTGATAGTGGCATATATTGACAACTGAGGGATTAACCTGACATTGGAAAACAAATATTATGGCTGTCAATATGCTGTGTGGTGTAAATTAGGCCCGTAGCATGTCCATGACAGAAATAAATTAATTTACAGATTACCATATTTCCTACTCAAACCCCCTTTTCTATTTTCTTTGACTCTGTACACTGTTTATATTTTTAAAACAGGCTGTTGTTCTGACCCTTGAATTCAGCACAATTGCACTGGCCTATAATCCTGGCCTCAAGCTTCTGTCCACCATCATGATTCAAACCCCCTTTTAATTTTTCAAATTGGCTTGCTAGAATGTGAACATGTACATGTACAGCTTTTCAGGACTGGACAAAAATGTTGACTCTGGGTTGCTCTCATATCAGAGAGAGTTCAATTACAGTATATTCCAACACATCTGTCAAGTGTGATTGAAGTGCTCTCAAGCAAGACGTTTTCTTCTCTCCATATAAAGATGACAACTATGTGACCACTCTCCATGATTCATCTCCTTTCATTTCTTGATTCGCCCATATTAATTAGTTCCACTTGTTTAGGAGCTAATCAATATTTCAGCAGCTCGATTCATAATTAATCTGGAAACCTGAAAGATCATCTGAGTTATTATTTTGCTACAATTAGATGATTGCCTGTTTTCTTTGGAAGAGCTGCAGCCAAATACTGGGAAGGGAGAGGGGGGAGGGAGGGTGGGGTGTTGTAAAATAATGATGCAGGAATATAATCGGTCATGACATGCTGTGCATGTTGTGTTGTGCTGTGGGTTGCCTGCTTTTCCATTTTTGGATTCACGAGGAGAGAGTCTCCTCCATGATCTGTTATTATCAAAAGCTTGGATGTGTAAAAAAAAAAAAAAAAAAAAAAAAATCACACTGAAAAAATGATGTGCACAGAAGGTCACCGCCAGGGCATGAAGTGCCACTCGGGGTTATGTGTGTACTGAGTGAAATAAACAGTAGTTTTCACTCCCCTTGTCTTTGACTCCATGTGAGTGTGAAAGTGTGTGTGCATCTCAGTGTTGTAGTACAGCCTCCAGATGTTGGAAGTGTGAATTTGGCTTTTCGTTGGTGCATGAGGTGCAAGCCGCAGGGGAGATGTTGCTTTGACTGACTCACACACACTGCAGCAGCCTTTTTTTTTCTAAATGGCTATTTCTGGACTTAGTTCGTAACTCATTGAACACTTCGGACCACTTGGAAGATACGATGAAGGCGCTTGACTGATCATTTCCCTTACATGAAATAATATTCCTTTATATTGTCAAGTTTAGGCAGTTAGCAGTGGTTTTTACTGTTGGAAATAGAAACAAAGGATAGTTATGGAATTCCAGCCCGGAGCTGGATGAGTGACGTGCAGAAGAGACTAGTGTCACAAGATGTTTGCTTTCTGTATCTGAGGCTAAAAACTATAAAGTGCTTCGTTACATAATCTGGAAATGCTGCCTTTTTCTTCATAGAATAGAAAGAAAAATGAAAAAACTTAAACTGAGAGAATAAATAAAGAGGGAGAGGAAATTTGAGGTCAGCTTTAAAGCTGCAGATCCATCATGAATGGAACTCCAGATGCAGAATGCAAAGTGAGGATATAAGCTTGGACAGAGTATTTCTCCATGTTTACAATGAAGACAAAATCCTTCATTTGCCAACAGTCATGCAGTTTTTTAGTTCAAGTCAGCAGGAGCCTAAAAACGATTGAAATGATGGTCTTCAGTACTGTGTGATCAATTCCTCTAATTATCTGAAGCACAGTCAGAGTCACAGTCAATCCTTAAATGTCATCTCTATTCTTTTTCTTTTTAAATGATCCTTTGAATCAAAGATTACATCGACGAAAACTCGTTCCCCCATGGAGAAGATTGCGGTTCAGCTTCTGTGTCTGTCTGTCAGCAGGATATCTCAGAACAGATTTCTGCTAATTTTGGTGGACAGGACAGCCGCAGGCCAAGGAACAGATTAGCTAATAGTGGCAAGTCAGAACTGGGACTTCTTCAATTAGACAATCATCATTTTTAGCCATGACCATAAAACTAACAAAGAAAAGGGATTATTAAATCCACAATCTGGTGCATTCCACTCATTAATAAAAGAGTGATTAACTTCAGTAATGGGAGCAGTATTCCTTTTTTTTCTCTCTTTGAATTGTTTCCAGATACTTTTTAAGCTTTTGGTCTGTTTGTGTGAATGAAATTAAGGTTGAAAAAAATAAAAATAAATAAAAAGCAGAAAAAAATGGAATTAGACATTTAATTCAAACATTGATTCAGCTCGGTTTATTTGTTAAATTTCACACACAATTAGAGCAAAGGATGCTAATAGTGCCTCTAAGTGATATTTTTCCCTTCATGTTTGCTTATGATCCGGTCTGTCATTCCTTTCGATGGAGCTGGCTAATGCTAAGCTAACTGTTTCATTACTTTGGCTTTTATTTGAAGAATAAGTCTTCACATCCAAATCTGACTTAATTTAAGAATAAATTTTGTCATGGTCTTGCTCTTTGGGTTTCTTGCCCTCCAAGTGTTTGTTATGTTGTTGTTATTCTTCACCCCATGAGGTATTTTTCCTGTGAACTTTAATTCACATGAACAGATGTCTGGTGACCTCACCAGCTACAGCGCGCACTGATGTTATGAAGACAGAAATGTGCAGCATCACAACCCTTTTACCAATGATCCTAACTGACCTTGTCCTCCCTCCTTTTTTTCTCCCTACTGCACCCCCCTCCCACCCTCACCCCACCACCACCTCTCCTCCCTGTCTCCTTTCCAGATGCAAGGTGTGCCGTCCCCCCCTCCTATCATCATCACCATCATCGCGCCCACGCCCAGTCCTTCCACGCTCCTTCCTACGACCATTCCTCTCACGACCGTCCCTCCTTCGACCGTCCCTCCTACGATCGTCCCTCCTACGACCGTCCATCTTACGACCGTCCATCTTACGACCGTCCATCCTACGACCGTCCTTCCTTCGACCGTCCTTCCTACAACCGCTCCTTGCACGAGCGTCCCATCTACGATCGTCCCCCGCACAACCTTCCACCCCAAGACGGCTGGAACCCCCGCCTTCGCGTGAGCTCTGGAAATCAGTTCTACATGTTGGACCAGGAGGAGGTAAGGTCCTGCACACCCCAAGAATACACTGATTCTCATGCTGAGTTTGTTTTTATACTGGTTTTGAGAAGTTGGGCATAAATGCTGTCACAAAAATGTTGTTTTCATCCTTGAACTGATGCAGACACTATCTGCCGTTCTTTTCCATAAATGTCAGCCAGAACAAATAATAGTTTAATAACTGAGATTTTATGTATCAAAAAAATAAAAGAGTGTAGTAAGAAGATTGAAATTAGCCTACCACATAGAGGGTCATATGGGTTTTAGAAATACTCAGATCCACCACCCATTACCTCCCACACGTCTAAAGAGACCTGAATTTATTTAAAATGGAAGCAACTTATCTTTCACACAAAACTTGTTCTGTGTCCTTTTGTCTCTTTTCTCTACCAATTCTGTCCTTGTCCTTTTGCTCTCTTCTTTCCTTGATACTTCCTGTCTTCTTCCCTGTCTCTGCTAAAAAACATTTATAGCAAAGCTATCTACATCTTCCTCAAGTTTGTCTTTTTGCTTTCATACTATTGTATTTTTGTGTATTTTGTGTACTATACCGTAAAAGTACACAAATGTAAAGAAAACATTATTTATTCAGTAATACACACATACTATCATACCTCTGGGAAAACAAAACAATTCTTTCTCTCTCACAATTATAAATATTCAGTTAACCATTAGCCAAGACAAATTAAACTGATGTTATTATCTATCTTAACTACTGAATTTTTTTCCTTTTTTTTTTTCCTTTTAAAGCTCACAGTGACAAGTTCTGCTTATTTAAATGAAACCTGGTCTATCTAGTGATGAAACCTTACCTGACTAAATCTATGCTCGTGATCTCGGAGATGTATCACTTCAACCTGAACTCATGCAGCATTAACTTATTTCATAACCATATTTATTTTTGTATGTTCAAACCAAACAGGATCCTTCAGTTTTTGGAATGGGGGAAACTCTTGTTGCTTTCAACATCAACACAAAAACCCAAGCCTAGCAGACAGATATAAATCCCTCCCCTAAAGTTCAGCTACAGTGCTGCACATTTCCAATAGCTCCACATTTTCACCCTCTGCAATTACCTGATAATACTTGATGGTACCTGCATGCAGCACCAAAGGACTTAGAGTGACGTCTTTCTATGCCCTAGCAGCACCTTTTCCTCCCCTTCCCAATGTGTTACGGTTGGTTCTCAGAAGTGTAAGGAAGTTTGTGGTCTTCCCACAGATCACGTTGTTGCTGTTCGTTGAGCCGAAATTCTTCCACACACGACTATGTGTTGGACTGAGTAATCAGTGAACAGTTTTTTGGGACTCTACTCTGTGGCTTATTTTGCATATGACTGGCAGGTGGAGAAAGTAGTAGTTTGGTTACTCACTACTGTGTTCATGTTAATGATAATTAATAATATGAGGGTGAAATTTAGAATGAGATTCAGTTCTAGAATATATTTAGTATGAAGAATCACTACTGGTTCTCAATCTTTTTAAATTATCATGTAGCTTAAAACCATTTATTTTATAATTGAACAGAAAAACACGAAGGTCCAGATCTTGGTGTCATCAATAGTAGGTACGGCCATGACCACATACACTGTGTACACTACATCACTTTATATGCTTGCATGTACTTAATATAACAGCTCTGTCCCTAAATATGCAAAAATAAGGACTAAGATTGGCAAGATGTTTCAAGAGATTCTACAAAAATCTTCCTCCTGCTTTAGTTACAGATCAGAACCGGTCATTTCACATTGAAATGTGAAAAGTCTTTGTGCTACTTAAAAGGCCCTCGTTTTCTGATAATGACGGTTGAAAAGGAGGTCAGAGAGGGAGAATGTATCCAGAATGGGGGCTAACATCCTGAGTTGGGTCATTGTCAGCTCTGGCTGAATTTTGGAAGGTGATTTTTAAAGGAAATTTTGATTCAGTGTTAAGCTGTCTGGTTCTTTTTCTTGCTACAATGTTTTTGGATAAACACAGGCTGTGTAATATGACCAGTTTTGGGACAAAAAGATAATCTGTCATGAGTATATGTACTTTAGTGTTACTTTCTTAAGTTTTCTATCAACTGAAATGTAGCAGATGAAAATCAGAATTTTATAGACAGATAATGTAGTTTTGAGTGGAAACAACCCTCGGTTCTAACCAGAGATTTTCACAAGCCCTTTTTGCAAGTCCAATTCAAGTCTCAAGTCTTTGACCTTAAGTCCAAGTCAAGTTGCAAGTCACTTGGTAGTAATTTGGAATTTGTCATGTGACGCCTGTTGTCTGGTCTGCTTAAAAGATTAATTATAATCCAAGGAATTTAAAATCTGTGCTCATTCTTTAGTAACAGCACTGATCTGTAGCTTAAACTGACCAAGGCTCTGTCCTTCTCCTCTGGATGTTTTATTTCATTAGTGAATTTGGAAAACCTGCAGATGAACTTGGCAATTATTCAGATTCTCAACATAACTTATCCAAGAGATTTTAATGTCAACTAAAATCCATCTGCACCCACAAAAAGATAAATTCCTAAATCAGTAATGACTGTACTTTTCTAATAAACTGACCCAGAAAAAACGCATTACTTACAGTGAGTCTGACCCCAGTTCAATGTGGTCATGGCAAAGTCCCAGTTAATGGAAACTGTACAGAAAATGTCTCATTCTTTTTCTGAACAGTCAGTGGAGCCAATCTGAGGCGTTCACGTGACTTTAGTACAAAACTAGTAACAAGCTAAGATTTACACTGCTGTGGCTCTAAATTCATTGCTAACATAGATGCTAACATTAGTTTCACAATATAAAGGTGTGTTTTACGGTAAATTAAGGTGGATGTAATAAGATAAGAAAAGATAAGATAAAGTACTCAGAGAGTGCAGACCTCCACCAAGCCAATGATTTCAACAAATGAAAATAAAAAAAGTTAAATAAATCAATTCAATATAAAGATAAAAAAACAAACAAACAAAAAAAAAAACAGTTTTGCAAAAATAGGGTTAAAACAAACACACAATTAGAAAAAATATTAAGAAAATAATAAGTTATGAAATCCATAATGATGTCAAGAAAAATTTTACTAACGTCTGACTTTACTAGTATCAGATTTTAGATTTATTTCATGTTTTGGGCCCGTGATGGTCTGGAATCGGCTTCTCCCCCATTCCCATCGCTGGATATTGGTTTGCTGACTAAAAAGTCTTTTTCCTTTTTGGCTCTTTGACATAATTTGCACTCTTTATATTTGTCATTACGAGCCAGAACTGATGTGGCCCACTAATTGAAAGTCAAAAGCATCTCTCATTAGTGTACATCTGTGTTTTAAAAAGTCTACAACTTTGTAAATTGGTTATTCATTAATAAAACATTACAGACAGCAAGTTTAAAGTGCTTCAGGGTGGATCTTTATGTTCCTCCTGAATAGTTGTGTATTAACTGAAGTTAGTGCCTTATTTGTTTGTTTATTGAATTGGGCATAAAAGTGCCAGTGTAAATCTGACATATGTGTAGCTGGCAATGTTTCAGAGGTATTTTATTTCACCACTTGGCAGCTTTACTGTTAAACTGCTGTTAAACAAGCTTAAGATTTAGCTGTTAAGGAAGAGGAAGTAGCTCATTACATTGGCTCTCTGTGTCCTTCCTTGCTTGGACAAGCAGTGTGTAAGTTCTGTTTAACTTGATTATTTTTGTCTTCAGCTTTTTGTGTGTTGCTTCTGCAAGCGCAGATATCTCATACATCTGATGCTGTTGGGAGTAAAATCTCATCTCACTTTTCGGGCCAGGAGAGGGTACTGTTCTTCAGCTTTTTTAACTCTGCATCAAAAAGCAGTTCCATACAGAAAATGTCACACAGCTGCGGATTTATAACACCACCCAGAACATCAGCAGAAAGGGAGCAGGGCCTTGTGAAAACCAGAGGCCATCTCCCCAGATTCGACAGGTCAGTTATTAGACCATGTAAATGCAAATGTAGTTTTTAATCTACCTAAACTGTGACAAAGCAGCTCTTTATGGAAGCAGAATGCAGTTTGCAGCAGATATGAGAATGCAGAAATACAGCTGATTGCTTATCAGATTATTATTGCCCAAAACAGATTTT
>JBAMHW010000006.1:3830476-3848965 GCA_037177495.1 Rhadinocentrus ornatus | reverse complement strand
ATATATATATATATATATATATATATATATATATATATTATTAATCCAATAAATAAATAAATGTTATTGGGCATTAAATGAATACAAACTTTAATGAATTGGGCTAATTTGGGTTGAATTGTATTATAGGATTTGATTGAACTGCATCCATTTTTGTTTTCAGGCTTCCAGCTAATTTTCCCAAAACATTGGGACAGTAAAGCTGTTACAACTCTGCAATTGTGCTATTCCTTTTTACACCACTAAAAAGACATTTAAGCATTAAGGATACTAAGTAGTAAAGAGTTTGAGGTAAGATTTTTGTCCCATTTGTCCCATAAACGTGTCCTAACATGTGCAACAATATGGGGTCATCAATGTTGCATTTTTCTTTTAAAATTCCTGTGTTCTCCAGTGAGGTTAGACGAGTTCAGTACCGTCTTCTTCCTCAGCTATGCTGCTGTAATGTGAGCAGGATCTGGTTTTGCATTGCCTTGTAAAAAAATGACTTCCCTTGAAAAGATGTGGTCTTGTAGCCACCATGTGTTGCTGTAAAATCATAAGGAGGGAAGACTATGTCACTCTTTTGGGCTGAGCCTGGCCGTGCCCCATAGGTATCAGCTCCACCACTAGGCACTCGCCTCTGTGCCCTACATCCAGGCCTGGCTCCAGAAGGAGCCCTAGTGTTCGACATCCTACAGACCTGTGTGCCTTGGGTGACCCTAACAGGGACATAAAGCTCCCGACAATATAGCTCCTAGGATCGTACACAAACCCCTTCACCGTAGCAAAGCGGTGGCTCAGGGAGGGGCAGAGTGAGAAATGTGCAGATCTATGATGATCTTTCTTTGAGGAACATTGTTTTCATTTTAATGATTACTTTCAAACTTTTTGAGATGCTGCTTTTTCTGGTAAATCACCTGTTGAAATAAAATTTTTCAATTCTTTCTTCATAAATTGTCGTTGTCCCAAACTTCTATGTGCCATTTGTCAGTCCTGTAATGCAGATACATGCTATACAATAAATTATGTAGACCAGACAAAACAAGAAATATCTTCTTACACCCTGCAGTGAAATATAAATTTCCCAACCTTACCAGCTTTTTGTGATTTCAGGTTGCATAATTTATATTGTCTGCAAATTGCACTATGCTCAGACAAATTCCCATGAGTCTTCCTTTGGCCAGTAAGAGTGACTTTAGGTGTGAGTGTGCATGGCTGCCATTAGTATTTCAGCTCGTAATCACTCAGAGGAAAGGAGCACACTGTGATCCAGATAAGTGACCTGTGCAGCTGTGGAGGGATTAATTGGAGAGCCTGGTTCAATTAATCAGAGCCTTATCCCTGTCTAATTGTGCCAGTAACAGTAGCTGTGAATGGATCCGAAGCAAGACTGACATGCTGATATTCGTCACCTCGGCAACGGTGAGTGGCATTAAATATTCATGCCTGTCACTCACCTCGTGCAGAGCAGGGTGTCTCTACTCCTCCCTTTTCTTTACCCACACACAGATACACACACTCAGCCTTCAATTTATTTCCATTCGTTTTAGATGGCTTCAGTGGCTTGCCAGAAAAGCGATTATTGGTACTGTACTTTTCAGAACAGGGACTTAGAGGATCATGGGAGGATCTTATTCTATTCTTTCTTTCTCACCAGTGTCACTGCTTCTTCTGCACTTTGATATCAGTCATCACAACAAAGAAACACCTTTCTGAGTTTAGCTTGCTTTGCATTGACTGTGTTCAGAGTTCCTCCTCTCTGCTAAGTCTGTTACCTTCTGCCCCGTTCCCTGTTTTTATTCCCTTCATCAATCTATCACTCAACCCTCTGCTCCATCTCTCCTGCCCTCACCCTTCCACCACATCCACCCGCCCACTCTGTCTGTCCTCTCCTCCTTCCTCCCTTTCTCTCTAAGCTGATTGGCAGCACTCTCCTGCTCTCCCACAAGCCACCTGTCTCAGCGAGCCTCACATCTTTATTCACTTTTCTTTCTTTCTTTCTTTTTTAGAATGATAATTACATACAGATTCACATGACTTAATATAATTTGAATCTGTCATGTAAATAAAACAACAGGGTAAGACTGACCAGAGCTTTATAGATGTATTTTTGATTTTTAACTTATATCTTTGACAGATAAGTACGCAGGATTAACCAATAATAATAACAAAAAAAAATGTTAAGAAACATAATTTAACAGAATCCCATAGAAAACATCAGGTGTGTCAAACAGTAGGATTAAAGATATCAATTTTAAAGAAATATAAAGTTAAGCCTAACCATGCTACGTTACAGTAACACAGACACAAAAACAGAATGCATACATAATTTTGCACATGAAATCTACATGATGGAACACGAATGATGACAGAGGACTTCGTGGAAATTCAGTCACACAATTTAATAAATTTTGAAAAAACTGAGACTTAACTTCGGCACTTATATTTTTTTCAAGCGAGCAACTTATAAGGAAACGTCCTGAAACCATCAAGGCTTGACAGATCATCAACCATGGTTACCATGGTATCAGACAGCCCAGAAGTAAAACAACATACTGTACAACACGCCCACTAGAGCCAGAGGGAGACACAGAGTAGCTTTCAGAGGGAAGGAAAAGCATGAAGAAACAGTCATCTTGACCTCACAGCTTTACTGAAAGTGGCACAAATATGAATACAAGGAATAAATTGTCTACTAAGAGCTGGACAGCACACTGCAAAGAGTTCTGCACTAAAAAACAGCTGGTAATAAAAAGCAATGCTGAATATTACAAGTGAAGTTGCATTAACTAATAATAATAAAGACAATATTCTGATTATGGTGTTTAAATGAGTTGCAAGCCGGATATCTTTTGACTTTCCTGATGAGTCGTTGCAAAGTATAGAAGGATTAACGAGTTAAATCTAAATTATTTTCCCCAACGGTAGCCCCTGTAACTGTACCCCATCAAAAGTCTTAATTATATACATTTTACTTCCTTATGCCAAAGGTGTGCTATCTTTGTTTTAACCATAAACTTCTAGTTCTGCTCTGTACTCCACTACTCCCAGTGTTGCCAGATCTTGTAACAGGAAGAAGCAATCTAGTTTAAAAACGAGCCAGAATGGTGCTCTTCAAAATAAAAAATACAAACAAACAAACATAAAACAAGCCAGTATTTGCAATTTTGCAACCTTAACAATGGGTTTAAAGCAACTTTGTGCCAAAAGATGCTTTGAAAACTCAGCTAGGATCTATTGTTCTTACTGAGGCATTTACATGTCTGCAGCGATTCAGATTTAAATATTTAATATAGCTTAATTTGATTATTGCTTACTATAAATATAAGCTAGGGAAATCATGAAATATTAACATTTCCTGTGTCTTATCCCAGGGCTGGACTGCTTACCCTCCAGTTGGTAGATGATCCCTTTAATACCTGATCATACCCATCTGCATAAATGTGTGCACGTAATTGCACATTTCATTTACTATTTGATAATCTCTTGAGTATTGGGCCAAAGTCCCAGTTAAAAGAAGAAGAGGAAGTTTTCAGAAGAACCAAAATACATACACAAGTAATTAATTATCAGCAGGCTATTGTTTGTTACTAACTGATTGACATTTAATATAATGAAAAATGCTAAGATGATTCAGAGTCAATCAGTCAGTTAATGAGATGATGAAATTTTGTAATAAAAAAAATTGGATATCTGTTAGGACTACTGATTGGAAAAACAATGTGAAAGATTCTTGTAATCAGACATATGGAAAGATCATTTTTATTTTAACTCATTTCAAGACAACTGGAACACTTGATCTTGTGTGAACAAAATTAAGCAAAGATGAAAATAAATATTGAAACTTTGCTTGATTGCTTTTTCTCTGACTTCTTAACTAATCTGTGAGACTAATATCTGTGTAATAACTCCAACTCTACTCCCTTTGCGGCTCCTGAAAGACTGCGCCCCTCTCTTCTTTCCTGTAGGGGGGGGAAAAGAGCTGACATTGGTAGCTGAATGTCATCCTCTTCCTCCCCCAATTCTTCCTCTCATCTCGCATTAATGTGAGATGACAGAGTTTCATGTAACACTGCCACGCACCAGTGCCTTGTCCCCCAAGTCATTGGTCTGAGCTTTTACTCCTCCAACTGTGTTATGTAATGAAAACTGTTGAGAGGCTCAAGCCTTGTTCAGCATGCTAGGTTTTAAAAGAAGCTGAGATTTGCAGCTTTAATACAGAATTTGAAGAACCAAAGCCTGTCTGCAAACAATTCACAGCACCCCATGGCTTGGGCCTGTGTCCACTGTTGTCACAGTGCATGAAGAATAGCTTAGAGGTAGATAGTATGTTTGCTCATGACCCACGAGAACACATTCAGGTGGCTGCTGTGTGGGAGTTGTGGCATTAATTATGTAATAAATGTAGGTGGGCAGTAAAGAGAACAGAAAAAGGCTGATTCTTTCAGTAAGATTGCTGACATCAACCTTTGTGCTGATGTTAACAAGAAAGTCTTGGTACTTGTGGAACAATTAGATGCCATTTAAATGAAAATTGTCATTCACTCAGCAACGAAACATTTTTCAAAAGGTCATCTGGTACGTACAAGGTTTAAATTACTTTTGTCTTAGCACTTTGATTCACTCGCCTCTCTGTGTGGAAAGTGTACAGTTTTCCTTTTCTTCAGTACCTTTGAGGCACCAAGAAAAAAAGGAAAACTGGGCGTAATTTGTCTTCTGCCAGCCTACTAAGAGCAACTGCTAGATCTCTACGACCTTAAAAGTGATCCTCTGCCATTTATCATTTTTATTAAGAAGAATTGTACTTGCTCAGATGTTTTACTGTGTGATGCAGCGACTCGTGGGTGGCTTGAAATGCTCTTTTGCACTTATAGCATCTACAAGTATTTGTAATTGATGGAACAATTTATTTTACTTATAGATATTATTTACAGTGTTTACAGCTGCAAGAACACTGCAGCAGTCCAATTAAATTACAGCGTATGGCAACAACAACAGCAATACAACTGAACAAAAGAAACAAATGGAATGAATGGAAATATGAATGTAAAAGAATAAAAGTAAAAAAATTGTCCATCATAATCAAGATAGAATAACAAGAAAAAAAGAACAGACACCAGACAGAAAGCACAAACTTGAATCCATTATGAGGTAAATCAGAGAAATCTAAGTTGTCCAAGAAAAATAAAATAAAATAAAAAAAAACACAGGAAAAGGCTTTAATAGCTCAAGTTTATTAACCCCTTTCCGTTTAAGTCTAATAAAGTAAAGTATGCTCTTATCCCATGTAGGAGGCCATCTTTGTTGATTTCTATTAATCACTACCAGTCATCGGGCTGCAAGGTACACAAGAGCCAGGACCTTCTTCTTGGATGACGGGAGAGATAAAAAAAAATAATGGGAAATCCTCAAACAGTGAACTCAAGGTGTCTGGTTCTATCCTTTTTCTGCTGTCTTTGACGTTTGAAAATCTTTGTTCAAAAGGTGTGAACGGAGAGACGCGAACAAGTATTTAAGGTTTGACAACTTTGGTTTATTTTACATGAATGAGACAATGTCTTATATAAAAAGGCAAACTGAGTATACATTTTTAGTAAATTTCTAATGAAGAGTCTTGGTAGGTTAGGAAGAGTAGATCTATGAGAAAAAAAACTGTAGACCCTGAGAGAGAAACTGTTAAAAGCATGCAAAAACGTCTTTAAAGGTTATAATAGCTTGAGCTTACCATGAGGAAAAGATGCCATCCACTTGGGGAGTGGGCAAAACAGGATTAGTACCAAGTTGGGCATAAATGTAGAGTGATTATAAACCAAAGTAACTGTTAAATGGCCTCCAAATCTCAGGAGAGGTTCTGACAATCATTTGTTTTATGCGCAAAAAAGTAAAAGAATTAAGAGAGTGCAGTAGGGCTTTCAATGAAACAGGTTTTCACAGACATTGCCTATAAAACTATTATCTAAAGATTGTCATTTTGGTGGTCTTGTAATTAAAAACCCAAGATCTAAGTGGGCATTTCATCATCTCATTTCTCCTTAGTGAAACAATGATTAATAGTTCTACAACATAGAATATAAAAAAAATAGCCAAAATAAGAGGAAATATTTACTTGTGTTTAGGTACATCGTGTCATGTATATGTTTATCATGGGATATTACCAAATGATTAATGTAGAAATGGCCAAGGGTTGGAAACAGCTAAATATGACATATAAAATAGCAAGTTTTGTAATAATATGTTTTTTTTTTGTTTGTTTTATAGTATTTTTGTATATGCTTTTGATAGGAAATCCACCCACAATGAATATTGTTTGTTCTAACAGAAGCTTGTGTGGAGGAATAAAGCAGCTTTACCCAAGAAATAACATTCCCAAGGCAAAATTTTACCAAAGTATTAAAAAAGGTAATCCACTGCTTCTGCAATGTTGACTGCTTTCTTAGCTTCCAAGAACATAAAAGGATTAAGCATATCAGGTGTTAGATTTAAATATGATATTTTTCATAAATCTTTCCTAATCTAAAGTAATATGCCTAAACATAGAAAATTAAAAAAAATTTAGTGCCTAACCCTAACAATTTAGTACCTAAACCTGACAAAGTGGTTTACATGCCTAAACCTAAACAAGCAGTGAGTAAATGAATCATCACTGAAAGCAAAGTGTGAATTCTGTTTAATTTTGTTTTAAATGTATTTTTTTTTTTTTTTTTTTTTAAACTATGTTTGGTTAGACAAATCAAGACACCTGAACTACACAGTTGTCTTTAGGCACAACAGACTATTCAGTGAGAAAATGAGATTGTTTTGTTTCATGAAGTCGGCAACATGTTAGATGCAAACTAATTCAAGGCACTAAAGAAGTTTACAGCTGAAATAAATTTGTTAGGAAGCTGTGCTGGATGTCATGGAAAAAAATACATTTTGTGTCCATTTGCAGAAAGAAAATGTTTGTTTATAGCTATTTCACAAATTTTCTTAAAACTGGGATAAAATGTGATTCCTGTTGGCATGACTCAACTTGAGTGTGCTTGTTTGATTAATATTTTTTTCATGAGTTGGATCACTGTGGATTTTTTCATGAACACTGCCAGTACTTGCAGTCATAAGGAGGATGAACATCTGTCAGTGAAAGGATGCTGCTGATAGTCTGAAGGACAAACAAACACACTTTTGGCTTGATTATCCTTTGCAGTAGTGTGCGTTTGTGTTGCTGCTAAGGTCAAATTATTGTGCAGCTGCATGGCCAACGTTTTGTTAGTGTTTGTGTGTTAAATGTATGCTCTTGTATGTTTTCTATTTGAGCCTGTGTTAGAAAGCCAGCAGATTTGATTACCACCCTGTTAAGAAATAATAGATTGCACAGTTTTCCCACATAAATGTATTTCTTCCTGCACAAACTTTTTTTTTTTCCTCTCTCTCTCTTTCTTGCAAGTACACACAAAAACACACTCGTGCACACTCGTATACGTTGTTCCACCACATTCTCCTGCTCCTCACAGCTGGGCCCGAGGAAGTAACAGTGACATATGGGCTAGTCAGCCTGCAGCATCGCTCAACCTCAACCTGCCAAGCTGAACAAAAACACCCTCTCTCCCTCACATCAATGGCCCTCCCTTCCTCCCTCGAACACCATCTTTTCTTCTATGTCCACCATCTTCAGAGCCACCATCCCTCTGTCGACCCCTTTTTTCCTGATGCCAAGATTAGCGTCTGTTTCATAAGGCGAGCAGTTGTTTTTCATCCAACTGCGACTTTATAAGCATGTTAATTTTCAATCATGAGGGAGTAATCACACATGGATCAATTTTATTTCTCATCACAGGTACATGAACCCATTAGATGTGCAATTTATATGTTATCTTGACTTAATCACAATAAAATCACAATAAAATAGATTTTTGCACAGCACAAATGTCTAAAAGGTCCATGAATATGGACCTTCCGTGTCCTCTCTATCATCCTCATCTTCATTTAGGAACAAATGTGAAAATAAAGTACACTCATACATTGATGTCCAGAATCCAATTCGGACACTGGTTGGTGGTGGTAATGCACCACTGTAAAGTTGGTTGCAACCAATCCAACACACTCAGAGAAATGTTCAAAAGTTCTCGCCATCTTTGCAGTTGTTGCATTTGTCGTCTTCTTATTTTTCCTGCCTCCTGCTGTTCCTCTTCTTCTTCTTCTTTGGTTTCTTCCTTTTGCTGGTCAACACCGACCTAATGGTTTCCGGTGGTATTGCTCCGTTTGCTGCGTCAAGCGATGAATCCGCAAGGCCCCTGAAAATACATTAATTACGCATGTAAACAATGTAGGGCATGGACAAAATTATCTCTCTTTCTATCTCTGTCTGTCTGTCCGTCCTCCATCTGTTGATTCATTCATCCATCCACCTTAAACTTAAACACACCATGTATGCATAAAGCTGTGAGGCTCCCAGAAGCGTTAAAAAATCCCTTGTGCGCTTGTAAACTAATCTGTGCAAAAATGCAGTTTTGTCTGTAAATACCAGGTGATTTGTTCACACGTATTTAGCGATTTGTCTACATAGAAGCCCATTTTAACACGAAAGTATTAGATTTGTGAGGCTGAGGGTAAAAAGTAATATATGTAGAATATTAATGTTTGTGCTTTCCTGTAATTTGTACATTCATTTTGTGTACGTTGATGTTGCTTTATGGATAAATGCCCCAAGTTACACACAAAAGGGTTTACACACCATGTGTTTCACACTTAAGTGCCTACAGTTACACACAAATTAGTTTGCAGTAGACAAACCACTTATTATTTACGCAATGATATTGAGTTGTTTTTTTCTCACCATATATTACAGAGGTTTTTTATTTTATTTCAGTATCCCTGTAGTGTTTTCTCCATTATCTCATCTCTTTCTCCATAGCTTTTACATAAGAACTGTACTTTTTTGCCAGAAATATTCTCAGCAAAGTCAGAAAAAAAGGCTTGTGAATCCTCAAACAGCATCTCAGTTCTCATTAAAAAAATGTGTTTCTCACAATTTGTGTCATTTTTTGCAGATAGTGTAATCCAACCAGCACGCACATTTACCAACTGGCCAGGCATTGAAAAGTGAGACAATCCCAAACAGTAAATTCTTTATCAAGCTGTTTTCTTTTTCAGCCTTTTATAGCAACATCTTTCCAAATACCACTGAGCAAATCACCATGAATGTCTCTGACAAGGCACTGGCCTATCACTGTAGTGTGTCCCTCTGCTTGGAATAGAAACAAGAAATAATTTATTTCAAATATACCCCAACTTTTAAAAGATAATAAATATGTTTGCTCTATCATATGAGGTCTAATGGACATCAGAGCTGAGTTTTTAGTCGGCACCATACCAAGCTGTATTTTATTTTTGGTAAATTGTGCTCTAAATCGAAAAA
This sequence comes from Rhadinocentrus ornatus, assembly GCA_037177495.1. Taxonomy (NCBI): domain Eukaryota; kingdom Metazoa; phylum Chordata; class Actinopteri; order Atheriniformes; family Melanotaeniidae; genus Rhadinocentrus; species Rhadinocentrus ornatus. Next base: position 3,839,586 of record JBAMHW010000006.1, on the reverse strand, counting down.
CCTCCTTTAAATATGTATGTGAAATGTTCGTGCAGCAGTAGACATAGTTAAGAGTCAGTGTGCGAATGTAATGCTGCCTCTCCATGGACACCCAGCGCAGGCCTGCCAGCTTCCCGTGTCAACTTATGGCAAGCCCAGAGCTGGTGTTATGTCACATCTCCAGCTGCAAAACTTGCAACATCTGACCAATCAAATCGTGCCGCACAGAGAGAAAAAATAGCCTCCAGATTTTTTCTCTGCTGGTTGCAGTGGTGGGATGCTTGTTGGTGGGATGATGTGTCAGGGTGGTTAAATAGGTATTTCTAGGTCTTTTTCATAAGTCAAGTTGGCAGTGATGAATTGTGCAAGGCAGCAGTAAAAGAAACTAAGGGGCTTGTTTTTTTTCAAGTGTATGTGACTAAAGAAAATGACCATATTTAGCTCCTTGTATTTGGACTGTGTTGACAGTTAGATGTTTGGCTAACAGCTTAGCTGAAGACTCATTGATATAATTTTTTTTATTTATGATCTTAATGTAAAATACTTGTCTGCAACCTGTTTTGCAGAACCAAGTGTTAAATGAGAGACAGCAGAAGGTGCTGATTAGTATCGGAAGATACAAACCTACAGTATTCTTTTACAACTTAACATGTATTTTGTAACCTTCTCATAACTCATGCTGTAGATAAAAGTGAGTGCAGCCCATTTGTCTCCTCTGGATTCCATGGCAACAGCTGAAAATCTGAACAGAGCGAAGCATCACTTTAACCCTACTGAAAATCACAGCCATCCCTTCAATAACCACAGAGCCATTCAGTGACATTACCTGTTGTATGAGTTTGCTACTCCCCCGTACTCCCCTCTTTCATGGAGTCAGAGCTGACGCAGTGCTAACATTATGAAATCACTTTGTTTATACATAAATTTAGCAACACTAAAGCATCACAGATGCAGTGAAGCTTCAGTTATTTATTTATTTTTTCTGATCAATAGAGAGCTGACGGGAGATTAATCCATTGGCACTAAAGGATATTCAGTAAGATGAACAGAGTGTTTGGTAACTGCTGCTGTTTCCCTCATTGATCTGGGAGAGGAAATTAAAAGAACGTTAGAGAAAAGCTGTCTGCACCGACAGAACTTGGATTTGAGTTTAAGTAAGATGTTTTCAGAAGGTTTAAAATGAGATTGAAGCCTTGAGTCTTTTTTTTTTCCCCGAGAGTGATAATGTCATCCTGGTAGAAGGAAGTTCTTTCGAATGGTAGGTAATAAAGAACATGCTGTAAATATGCTACATGTATTAAACCATATTACAGCTTTGATGTCTCTGGTCATATCAAGTAGTTGCAAATCAGGCTCTATTAAAAAAATTATGTTTTATTTATTTGGAGAATGAGTGATTAAATTAAATAGATAAAAACGACTTGATGGAAAAACTCCAGATGTCCTTATTATTTATTTTTAGTCATTCATGCAGGTCTGAGTTATTTAAGTGTTGAAGTTGCAATTAAATAATTGTTTTTTTCACACAGGATTAAATTGCAAAGTACACATTTTATTGCATTAAAGTGGTAGTTAGGCTTACACCTACCTGCCACTTTATAGGGTACACATATTCAATTGATTTTAGCACAAGAACCTGATCAGCCAATCACATGGTAACAGCTCAATGCTGCAAAATTTAATCATGTAGACATGGTTAAGATGACTTGCTGAAGTTCAATCAGAATGAGGAAGAAAGAGGGTTTTAGTGACTTTGAACATGGCGTGGTTATTGGTCTGAGTATTTTAGAAACTGTTGATCTACTGGGAGTTTTGCACACAACCAAAGCAGATGCATAACAGGTAAAAGGCGGGTGACAAGACAAAACTGAGAACATCTGGACTTAGTGACATGTAGTAAAGCGCTCTGAAACAGACAAGAACCAAAAATTAACAGATTACACAAACTGTCAAACTCAAGTCAATCCAGCTTTATTTATACTGCGCAAATTCATGACACAGTAATCTCAATGCAATTTTAAAGATGCAGTCCAAATTCAATCCAGTTAATTGTAATCCAAATATAATCAAATTAAAACAAATGCAGAACATGATCTACATTAGTCCAACTTATGATAACTGTGTTCATATCATTCCTGAAAAATAATTGCCTAGCTAAGGAAACCAACCAAATCTTCCCTTCAATTCAATCTGCCACCCTGAGCATGCATGGGGCAAACAGTCTGTCTGGACTGGCTGGGGGAGAGGACAGAAAACAAGGAGTCAACAGCTACCATAACTCTAAGCCAGTGGTAGCTACTGAGAAAGAAATAGAGAAATACAAGAAAATTACAATAATGTCATATCTTTATACCTAAAAAACAGAATAAAGATATAAAAGTGAAGAGTAGTGCTCAGCAGTCTAAGCCTGTGACAGTTTAACTGAAGGGATGACTAAGGCTCACCAAGTCCGCTCCAACTGTAAACTTTATCGATAAAGGAAACATTTTAAGCCTTATCTTAGACGTAGAACATTGCTTATGTACTGTAATCCCAGTTTATATGAGTATAGAAGGGTGCAGCCCTTTAAGGCTATTGCTTTTGGGTATATCCCTCCGCGCACGTGCAGTACTGCAAGCTTTAGTCTACGCCCACCTGCTGGGTGAGTCCCACCTCGGCCTCGAGTATAAATTAGGATGAGACCGGACAATTGGATCCCAGAAAACAACTTTTTCTTCAGCCGTTTTAGGAGCCAGTGAGGCCCACAGCTTAAAGGACTGCACCTATACTCGTAGAAGCTGGGGTTACAATATGTAACCAATGTTCTATTTCGTATAGGCTTCGCCCTTCAAGGCTATCGCTATTGGGTTAAAGGCAAAGCAGGATGTAGTCTATGCCTCACTGCTGGGAACATTTAGTACACACCTTCATGTAATAACCCAGAAAGGTCCAGTGGCTGCGTCATGCGTATTTGCACAGTGCGATGGCCCTGTACAGAAGAACAGCAGAGAGGAGGTTCTGCATCAAGGAGAGACTGGACAATGATACAGCTACTGCTGTGAAAAACCCACGATGAAGGTCCAAACGTGAGCCAAGATGGGAGAAGGTACCATCTCCAAATGCCAGCAGGCAGACGGAGAAGCACCATATTTACTCCAATAAAACACCTAGAACAGAATGGCTCAGAGAGAAGCCGGAGACATCCCACAAGTAAAAGCGGATAAAAGATCATGGAGAAGACCATGACGCTGCATTACAGATGTCCTCCACTGACATCCCTCCATGCAGGGCAGTGGATGATGAAATCCCCTTGGTGGAGTGCGTTCTGAGTCCCTCTGGGAGATCCACTCAAGAGGAAACATGAGCCTGTGAAATGGCATCACGCAGCCAGTGTGACAGGTGCTGAGCAGACCGGAGAGCTTCCTCCATACTGCACAAACAGACGTTGAGAACAGTGAAATGAGGCTGTGCGCGCCCGTGGGGAGGCGGATAAAAGCCATTCAGCGTGATTACCCTGGATGTGAAAGAGCTGGTAATGTTTTTAGGAGTGAATGCTGGATTTGGATACAGCACAGCTGAGCTGCCGTCGCCCTGGATCCTGGGGCAGGAATTAGCCACAGAGACCAGCGTTAAGTCCCACTGAGGTGTTAGACCGCGTGTCACATCTGTGTCTGCGCACTCCTTTCAAGAAGCTTTGATCAGAGGATGACTAAAAAGAGATCTGTCACTAAACCCTTCATGACAGGATGAGATGGCTGCAGCATAATGTTTTAATGGTGCTGAAAGCCAAATTCCTTTCCATCAGCATCTGGAGAAAGGAGATCACCCAGGGTAGCGTGCACGCTGTGGGATTAAATCCTTTCTCTAGACACCAGCACTGAAAAGCTGACCATTTGGCTGGGTAAGATGCTTTTGCTGAAGCGGCTCTGGCATTTTGGATCAGGCACACCAATTCTGAGGAATGCCCGAGCCCTTCTAAGCACTCCCACTCAGCGGCTAGGCCCAGAGAAGTTGGCCTATCACCGGGTAACCCCTGATGGCTCCCCCTGCCTGAGAGAGCGCATCCGTGCGACAGCAGTTGCTGTAGGCACGGGAACCACAGAGGGCCTATGCGCTCCAAATGGGATCAGGGTGACTGACAGCTGCTCATCTCTGATCCGATCCAGGAGAGGAGAGACCAACGGAACAGGAGGGAAGGCGTACAGCATTGTCTGGGGCCACAGACGGTGCGCGAATGCGTGCACTCCTAGAGGGGGTGTGTCCCGGCCAGAACCAGAGGACACCGGGGATGTACACCGCTCTGATTGAGAGCAGGTGTGTATGAGCCCAGCGCAGCAACTGTCTGGCCACGTTTAGCAGTTGTTCAGCGCGCAATCCCCCCTGATGGCTGATATATGCTGCTGTCACCTTGTTGTCTGTGTGGATCAGGACATGCTGATTCCGCAGCAGTGGGGAAAAATGCTGGATCACCTTCCACACCGTGAGGAGTTCTGGCCACTGTCCTCCCACCACCTGGGACAGACAGGTCCTGCCCTAGCCCTAGAGAGACGCGTCTGTGAACACTGAAATGTGAGATGTTGCTCTGCTCAGAGGCACCCCCTCGGAAAACACAAGGGTCTCTCCAGTGGGCCAGGTTGGCTGCCACGGAGAGAGGAACCACAATCATGCGCCTCTTCTGTGGCACGGGATCGATGTGGAGACGACGGTGACTAACGGAGCCGAGTGTCTCAACTCATGCTCACAGAAATGAGATGAGAAGAGACACCGCTCAGACACTGGGGACCTGATTCTGTCAACACATTACCGGCGGCATTAGAGGGGTTATTACCCAGAACCGCCAGTGCGTGTAACCGCAACAACTGTGTGTTTCACAGGAGGTGCACAGTCCCGTTTATAGGCGAAATACCGGCACCTGCTAACTGGCAAGTTAGCAGTCACCGATTCAGTCAGTGTGAGGAACGGATGTGGAGCAGTTGTGGCAGTCGATTGGCCTGACAGCAGACTGGTCTCAGGGTGGCTCTCAGGGTGAAAAGGTTTGCATTTTAGTAAACAAACATTTAGCATCCCCAAGTGCACTAACATCCTCCCCAAAATGCCTTCTCTGCGCTCTCTGTTGGTCCAAGAACAGGCCAGCTGTTGTTCAGAGAAACCTTTCACTCTGGTAATTGGGGTGTAGGTAGAGACAGGTGCCCTCAGCTTACCTGGATCAGCTGCTGCACCAGACTGGTAAGCCTTAATGGCTGGGAAAGGGGCCAGATGGGATCGTAGCGGCCAGAATGTTCAGCAGAAAATCTTCCCGCCATGTCCATGGTGGAGGTGGCGCCTGCGCTGAAGGAACGGCGAGGCCTTTGAAAGCAGCAGCTTTTCCAAAGCAACGTTTTGCCGGCAGTGAGGTGGAGGCTGACAGGGGCACCCTAGAAGCCTGGAGCTCGCCGTCTGTATCCTGCAACCCCACCTTCTCAGGCCTTTCCGGCAGGAAGGGTGGAGAAAGGCTGGGCGTGTATGGATTGTGGTGGGAGAAGAGTCATCCGACTCCCGCCCGTCGAAGAGGTCCACCGCAGTGACCAAATTATGTTCCGCAGCAGGGAAGACCTCCTCGGCCGTTTCTTTTTCTTTTTTTTTCGTTAGAGGGTGAAGAAGTCAACCGTGCATAGTTCCTCCTCCAGATGAAGGAGCTTGCAGAAAGGGCAGGAAGCCTGGGGGGTCAATGCCACGCCAACATGGAGAGCGCCCGGGCAGCCCTCGCATTTCCCATGAAGGTCGTGCTAAGGATGTAGCCAGTCTGGCAGACCGGGCACTGACGGACACTGGTAGACATTCTTGTGGATGATCCTTGGTGGATCTTCTTAAGGAGTCAGTATTTGCATGCGTAGCTGAAGAAAAATGGGGAGCCGATTGTCCGGTCTCGTCCTAATTTATACTCGAGGCCCAAATGGGGCCCACCCAGCAGGTAGGCGTGGACTTAGGTGTTCAGTACTGCACATGCGCGTGGAAGGATATACCCAATAGCGGTAGCCTTAAAGGGCGAAGCCTATATGAAATAGAAAATTCTGTGCGCGGCATTTCTGACTTGTTTGATGGCACAGTGACATCTTTTATGTGCATTTCTGGAGCCATTGTTGGCCAGCAGTGTAGAAAGAAAGAGAGGAAGGGGCATATTGGAGATAAGACAAGAGTCAACATCAAATAGACTTTTTCTGGCTGGAAGAGCACAGACTACAGGTAGGATGCAAGATGGATGGTGAATTAACCATTGATTGGGGGCTCGTCACTTCCCCCAAATCTGCTAAATTTCTATAGTGCATCTTTTAAAATCTAAATTTTTAAGCACGATTTATTTCTCTTAACAAATTTCTACCTCCAGCAGTGCTTCTGTATTGAATACGTATTCAAACTGACATTTGTCACACTTTGTGTGTGTTGTTTCAATGGCCGCCAGCAGCGAAACCAGTGTTTGAAATACCTGTAATTCAGTTAAGACTCTTTCTGATATACAGTATGTCCAAATATGTGCAATAAAAGTCAGGTTACTTTTGCTTTAACCTCCATGTAACTACAAAAATGAAACCGTTATTGCAGTGGTTAGTTACGTCAACATGAATATCCAGTGTTTATCAGCTGCTCCAAAGTATTGCAGCAACACTGATACCACTGTCAATCCCAAATACATGATAAATGACAAAACTTCACATTATACAAAAGTTCATTAAAAAAAGGAAGCCAGTAAAATAATATGTGTTCTATGCAGTTGTTACTCTGGGCTTCTTTAATATGGATGCTGCTTAATATATTTTTCTTTACTGTTTCTGTGTAATTTAATCATACCAAACACGTTAGTTTAAAAAATGCAATGAACAACAATGTACTTTTGTGCACAGTGGTTGGAGAAATAGCAAAGAGGAAAATAATTGCCCAGGCTGCTGGTTTATGGTGCTGTACCTGATTAAGTTGACTAAAGAGACTCATATGTGAAGCTTCTTCTGCTGGGCGGCTCTAACCACATTACTGCAGCAGAGATGTGTGCATGTGCACGCTCATCTGTCTATTGTGATGCAACAGTAGTAGTAGCTTAATTTGGAGCAGTGTCTGCATTAAACTTTTATGTGCTGTTGCTTTAAATGAGTACACGCTTAATAGTAGTTTTGGTGTACATTCACAAATCACAAAGGCCTACAAACTGCAACACCCCCACATATAGTCTCTGGCTTTCTTTTATCTCAGCTGAGCTAATATAATATATGTGGCACTCTGCTGTCTTGTGGGACATATGGCTTACTGTGACCTGCCAGTGTCCTTCACTGTTGCTGGATTCGGCCCAAAGCCCCCCAGGCAGCACTATCCTGCACTGTTCTCTGCAGTTAGTACCACCTTCTGACACCGGCTCTTTGTGCTCACACCAGCTTGTTTATGTCCTCACATTGCAGTTGCAGACACAGATTAGATCAGAACACAAATAAGGCTGCTGCTGTCATTTCTGCAGATTCTTTGAATTTATGCCAGCGACTACACAAAGAGAACAGTAGCTGCAGCTCAGATTTAAAGATGATGCTGGTATTCATGTTTAAAATGATGAGTTTAGAGAACACAGATGTAACCTGGAAAACACAACTTTTACATATATGGTGCTTACATTCTACACTCATTTACTCAGATAAACCTGCAAGACTTGTATAGTCCAACAGTCAATCATAAACAGAATAAGGCTTAGGTTTAAACATGCATCATCAGTGGATGGTACATTGTACCGGGAAGTCTATTTATGGATATCAATTAAACACATTTTAACATAATTGGCCTATTACAACTCGATGTCTAGCCATAACCTCAGTAACGAGGTCATTGATTTTAAATTAGTAAATTAATATTTCATGGAAAGTTTTAGTTCCATGACTTTTTGCATTTCTGTAACTTACTTCGAGACCTTTTCAATAAAAATGAACACTTTATTTGTCCCCAGGGCATTTTTAAAAGAGGAGCATCAAAGTACCTTCATAAATAAATAAACCCACAGAAATCAAATTTTACTTATTATAAACTAAAATGAACAAATAAAATAGAATAGTTACAGATCAAAAACTGTTACATCACTTTAGAAATATAAACGGAACACACTTATATAGCACCTTTTTACTTTGCATCAGCTCATTCAGCCCTTCACACATGCACTCATACACCTTCATTTAATTTGTGGTGTCCTCTTTATGCTCTGGAAATTAGCAGAACACTTCATGGTTCATCATACTGTCAGTAATTTTTTTTTATCAAAATGTTTTTCTTCATTAAAACCAAACTTTCAGACTGAAAAACTTGATTTTAATTATAAAAGTATTCCCTGCCTTTGGGAGATGATTTGATTTAGCATGTGCAAAATGAAAGTCAGCTCTTGCAAATTAATGATTTTGTTTTGCAGCAGTCTCCCCTACAGCTGTTATAGAATAGAATGCCTTTATTGTCATTATACAACAGTACAACGAGATTAAGCCATCACCAAACAGTGCTGATATTGGTCATATCAGTCAGTTAACCAGGTTATTAGACGTACTTTTAAAATCTCTTTCAACATAAAAGAACTTTGATATTTGCTTCAAATTTTAAAGACACAAAATCTCTTCTTTATTCACTTTCTTGGCAGCTTCAGTTCGACTGCCGAAAGAATTGAGCTGAAAATTTGGCAATTAGCTAAATGGGGCTAAAACGTAGCATCTATCCAGTTTAGACGAACCAAGTAAAAGCTAGCATGGCTCAATGCAGCAGCCCAGCTTTCACCTGTCAGTGCATCAGTGTGCTACGCTGAAGCAGAGTTTCATCATGAATTGTTGTATTCAGTTTATATTCCATTGAGTTTTTTTTTTTTTTTTTTCTGGTTCCAACAAAGTTCGAGCGCTTTGTTCAGTCGAGATTTATAGGTTTTAAACTTTACAGTATATGCTGTATTTTCTGAGTGTAACTGCAATGTTTCAAAAAGGCCTTTATTTGTTTTTCCTCAAGTCTCACTTTTATGAATTCAGGGACTTTGGGGCCAAACATGGCCGCGGTGTGAAATATGGTTTATATATGTTTCTTTTCCTTCATTTTTCTCTTTCAGTTTCAGTTATTTTGGATTAGATTTTTTTGCCTTTAACATGAAGCCTTATGGTTGATTCTTATATATA
>JBAMHW010000006.1:3801375-3824823 GCA_037177495.1 Rhadinocentrus ornatus | reverse complement strand
TACCTTACCTTACCTTACCTTACCTTACCTTACCTTACCTTACCTTACCTTACCTTACCTTACCTTACCTTACCTTATTACTCTACTAATTTAGATTCAAACAAACAAAGCAGGACTTTTCTATTTTTTCTTTCTTTCTTTGTTTCCTTTTTTCCTTTTTTTACACTGTGGCCTTATCATTCTGTCCTTATTGTATTTAGGTCATTCAATTCAACATGTTTTAAAAACATAGGACCATTTATCTCCTCTGAAATAATAAATTAATTGAGTCTTTTAACAAAGTTAAAAGATGTGATATTACCGTTATCAATAGATGAAAAAAGACAGTTGAAAATTAATTTTTCTGTGAGAAGATTAAAGTGCAGATACTCAGCAACTGCACCTGCTTATCAACCGTTCATGTGTTTTTGACAATGCAGGTACAGCATGTTAAATTTGATTCTCGATTCATCACAAGGACAAACGGCTACATTTTTCACGTGATATTGATAAGTGTAAACATCTGACAACAATCTCAGCCCGGGTGGTTGATGCTTGGTTTCAGACAGATGGAAGAAACGGGGCTTTTTACAGTCTGTTTGCTATAACTCAAACTCACAGTGTCACACAGGTTTTTTTTTTCTTTAATATCTCCTGTCCCTGAACAGCTGAAGATTTTACTATTATTTCCCTTTACATTCACTTGTGCAAAGTTTTTTTAGTTTAGCCAGCAATTAAAGCATAATGAAGACATTAGTTTAGCTGCATAATTAGTGCAACACAAGCATTTAATGCATGTGTAATTACTGCTGTATTTAATGATTATGACAGGGCAAAATCATTTCAATTGACGTGGAAAAAATATTCCTCCTATGTTTCATGCTTTATTGCAAACTGCTTGCTTAATTTTGATTATTAAAGATTAGCACTAACAGTGTGCATTTATTTTAAAAATTCCTTGTGGGACACATTTATTCCACATGGTATTTAGCAACAAATATTACCATATAAGGTAAGAATAACACTTTCTCCACCCCTTTATTTGGCAATATGGTCTTAATATTAGAAGATCAGTTCAGCCAAATGTTATTTGAGGACATTTTGCAGCTAAATGTCATATGCTATTTGTAGCTAATTTGAATTTTTAGTAGTTAGATGCATAGTCGGGAAAATTAAAAGAGAGATTTCACTTTCTCCCTCCTCTCTTGCTCATTAACCTCTCCAGAATAGGACTGATAATCCCCATTAATGAATCTTGCCTTTAATGTTTTGTGCTCAAATTGTAAATTGACTTCATTTGAGTCTGCTCTGCTGAGAAAAACCTTATTATGAGAATGGCTTAGCTGCAGGGAGAAATATCACAGCATTACAGTGCTAAATGCTTTTAAAGTCCAGCTGAAGGATATGGCACTTTTCCTCACTTTGTCCTTGTAGATCTCTCTTATTGCTTTAGCCAACTCAGCTTAGCAGACAAAGCAGCTGAGCAACTGTTTCAGTGCCCTTTACATCGTTTAACCTTCATACAGTGTTTTCATGTATTTCAGCTGAGATGTTGCATTTTGATGTCAGCAATTCAGCAAATGCAGATTTTTTTTTTCAAAATTTATTTATTTGCCCTTTATTTAGCCAGAAAAGTCACATAGTTCTCTTATTTCAAGAGGATCAAAGTAAATAGGATAATAAATTTCAGAGTCACTGAAACAATTTTCAAATGTTTTATGGTATTTAACTTAATCCCTCTCTGATCCCCAATCATTTCACCTGTAAAGTTCATATGTTCCTTCTTCCTGAAATAAGGAAATAATAATAATTTAAAAAAAAAGATAATTAAATAAAATAAAGACAAGTCACATAAATTAAACTTTTTCTTTTGCTGGTTTGGAGACAAGTACAGTGAGTCATTCAAACTCATTTCACTAAGAATAAGACAAAATAATATGAGCCATTTCTCCAAATCACAAATAGAGTTTTTTTTTTGTTGTTTTTTTCCATTAGTTTTAAAATATACATGAAGTGTGGTTGAGGTTTAGATTTATTATCTTAAACATTGATTTACAAATTATTCTGTTGCATACTTAAAGAAAAATAGGTAAAAACGGGTGAAAAGGGCTATACAGCAGCCTGATTAGTGATAGGTCAGAACCTTTTAGTTCTTGTCTGTTTCTTGCCTGATGGTCGAATTTCCTTAAGGGTAGTCTATTATTATTGTTATAAGTTTGTCAGAAACCGTCTTCTTTCATTTTGAGCATTTTCATGAACACTGTGATGTTTGTTACCTGAATTTGGTGGGCTTTCCTCGATCCATTAACCACAGCGTAAATCAACCCATAACAACTACATTAAGTCTTGGAAAAATGTATGAAAAGTCTTGAAATTTATATGAGCTGAGTTTTCCCCATGTTGATTGCAGAGAACCATAGCCCCAATAAGCCTGAAGTTCCCAGTACTTTTTAAAGTCATGATACAAGATCTCTGGATGACCAAACAGTGCTCTAACAATTCAAATAATGTTAGTATAGAGCCAAATGTAACTTCTTCCTTTTTATTTACTGATACTTCTTTATCCTTCCTGTTTCACAGCTATAAAATAAAAAATAATGACATTAAGGTAAAAATCCTTTATTAGTTCCATAGTTGGGAAATTCTTTAATTTAACCCATCCAAGTTGCTAGGAGCAGTGGGCTGCCAGATTTCGGCGCCCAGTGGTTAAGAGTCTTGCTCAGTGACCACAGTGGTTTTTACCTTAGTTGCCAACACAGGGACTTGAACCCAGGTTCTCCAGACCAAAGCCCACCTCTGTAACCACTAGGTAGCCAGACACTAGACATATGCATCTTTATTGTTTCACTGAAGTTGGAAAAGGACCACTTAATACTACAGTTCTGTAAAAGCTGTGGGCCTCTACTCTGAATTAGCTTTTGTGTTTCAGTATAGCACTGCGTAATAGTTAGCTAGCTAACTAGCTAGCTATCGTGGCATCCTATAATGATACCTGCTATCATAGCTAGCCAGCTATTAGCCAACTAGCAGCTATCATGGCATGCTATAAAGATACACAGTAATAGCTAGCCAGCTGTCTTGATTAAGTACAAGAAGTATTTGTGGAAATAGATTAAATAGTTATCCTGCTTCTGATAACACTTCTGAACCTGATTATTGAAATGCCCATGCTCCTGAAAGTTAAAGCATCTATTGATGGTCCAGCATTATGAGGGGTTTTAAACAATGCATGATGCAACAGCCTTTCACAGAGATTCTTCTGTTATTCTTAATCTTTCAAATTAATGCCTGTGGTCATATTTTTGTGAGAAAGTGTGTCTCTCATTTCTATAAGGGCCTTTTTTGTGTGTAACTTACTGGCAAATTCGAGTCGAGTAAATCAAGATGACAGCCCTGCTACCCAGATTGAAACCAATAAAATCTGAGAGAAAGCATGTAATTTAAATGCCACTGATCTTGTATCCCAACTGATGGCACACACAAACACAAGGTTGCTTATCTTACAATCTTAAGTTTTGACCAAGAATTCGTATAAATTATTAATGTTGTTAACTTCGCAGTAAGTGAGCCTCATTGTGATCCTTGATTCGTGATGCTTTTCTTCAATTGACCTTAACTCTCCTTAATGTTCAGTCAAATTACCCTTGATAGCAACCTGCACACTTATTCTTCTGCTCCATCAACAGTTTAAGTACCTGCCAGCCTGAAATGAGCCTGCTGCCATGGATTTCAAGATCTTTAGAAATATCTGACAGGCTTTCAGGCCCTTGATGTAGTTAATACCTTTTCATTTAACTTTAAATAATAATCAACTCAAATTGTTCCATTAAATAGATGGAAAAAGAAAAATACAAAACATTTTTGAGCAACTTTGCTGCTTTAATATGTCCTCTTATTGTAGAGTAATAATGAAAAGTTGAATGGAAAAGTAAATGTAGAGTTTTTTGCTTTGTATTATAAACCTGCAACTTCAGCTTTGTCAGTGTTTTTGAGTTCAGTGATGAGTTAATTTAGAGATATCTGACAATAGATGCATCAGTGCAAGCTGCAGAAGGAGTGTTAACTTGCAGGTCAAAAGTTTATTAACCTTGGGTTTCAATTGCTGGGAAAAAAATTTACTTTCTCCCAAGAAGCTTAGGTCTGTGTTTTGAGAGATTTGCTGAATCATCTAGCTGTCTTTCCTTTGGAACTGCGGATGAATACAAATAGGTTGCTACACGGTTGTGTTCTCTGTTTGATGGACATGAACACAGAGGCCTCGTGAAAATGAGTGCTGCACTTGTCGGAAAGCTGCATATTTACTGGGGTGGTTCAGTTGAGTGTATGAGTAATTCTGCACTTTCCTCCATTGTTTGATACGCATTTCAAATTTACTCATATGCATATTTTAGCTCATGCAAACGTTGACTCATTATCATACTTGAAATCACACAAAGTTGGTTTTTGGAAGTTGTTTGAATTTTTTCTTAAACTACAGGGCTCCCCTGGGGTATATCAAATCAAAGGCCTGATGTAACTTGGAAATGGAAATTAGTCAGGAAATAATTATATTTGTACAGTTTTATTTTATTCTTAAACCTGCATATTCCCGACAATAACAGTCTGTCTTTCCCAAAAGCTATATATCAGACTCTCCAAGCGTCAGTTAGCATGCTAAATGTTATGCTAACTGGTATGGGAGAGTTGCAGGAGAAAGCCTCTTTCCTTAAAGAACATGGAATGACTGTTAAGGTTGGCATCTGATCAAACCACAAGACTTCTGAAACATTGTCCTTTGGACAGATGAGATCAAAGTGGAGATGTTTGGTTATAATGCAAAGCAGCATGTTGGTGGAGACCTGATAATTTGGTCTTGTTTTACAGCCACACGACTAGAACACTTTGCAGTCATTGAGTGGACCATGAACTCCTCTGTATACCAATGTATTCTGAAGTAAAATGTGACCTCACTTCTCTGACAGCAAAGACTTGGCTGAAACGGGCTTATTGAAAAATCATCCCAAACACACCAGCAAATCTACAACAGAATGACTGAAAAAGGAAAAGAATTAAGGTGTTGACATGGTCCAGTCAAAGTCCAGACTTCAACCTGTCTGAAATGCTGTGGTGGGACCTTCTGGGTCCTTAAATGAATGCTGCAAACTTCAATGCACCAAGGGAAGGTGGTAAAGAAGAGTGGATTAAAACTCCTCCACAGCCATGTGAGAGACTGAATACATTATATAGAAAATAATTAATTCAAGCTTTTACTGCTAAAGGTTGTTCTACAAGCCATCAAATCGTGGGGTGGACTTAATGTTTTTACTCATTGCTCATGGCTTAATATGAAGTACTGTGTCCTGATACATAAAACCTTAGAATTGAAAGAAAGTGTACTTTTGTTTTTAAACTGATAATATTCCTATTTTTGATAACTTTACAATTTCAAGTGCTCAAGCTTTAAAACTTGGCAAAACCAGCCCATCAATCCATTTGGATGTTGCTTCTTATGAAAGCATGTTATATTCAAAGGAGAAGTTGACACATGAAAAATAGAACATTTAATATCGACTGGATCGATAAGTATACATACATCCTAAATGCTGAGGGCAATCTTAATCTGCTCACTGAGTAAAGAAAATACTATGCAGAGGCAACTCAAGACGATCCACACCAATTTTGACAACAAATATCTACCAGGCTTTGATTTGTCTTAGTAAAAAAAACCTGACTACTTAAAAAATATTGAGAGAATTTTAAACCACAAACTGGTTATGTTAGCCTTTCTTAGGATTAACAATAGACCCACTGGCCATAGCCTTCCAACTATTTGGCCCATGGGAAAATGTAGTTGAATAGCCCTGCTTTAAACCCAGATAGGTACATGTGTACAGAAGACTGTGGAGGCAGAACTTTACATTTCAACATCCAGGGGACCAGAGACCTAACATAGAGATATTAGTCATCCACTGGTGTTTGGGTAGGCGGTTTCAGTCAAATGGAGTTTATCCAGTTTATCTGACATGATTAGAAAACAGATATTTCAGAACTTTTCTACCACCTGCATTATTGGCAGATCTCTTGAATGTGTTTGCTCACAGCTGGCATTTTGAGAAAATATCACAGGCCGTCTTAACCAATGCCATATATTAGGATTTTCATGCATAATGCCATGTAAATGAGGTGATTACATAACTAAATGTCTTTCAGAGTGAAAGACCTTGTAGGCTGGTGTGATAAAGCGGTCAGCTATATCATCGTATCTTCTCAACATGCATAGAGGGACAAAAAGCAGGATAAGTCTAGTTAGCCTGGTCTCAGATTGAGTGACAGGCGGCCACCGGCTCTGTGCACACATGGTTCTTCAGATTTTCAGCACTGCAGTTCTTATCCAGCTTTAGATGTAGATGTCTGCTCTTACAAAGACAAACACACAGCATCCTGATAGCTTTGCACGTTGTCCACAGAAACTTCTTCTGTTGAAAAAGATGAGAGAATTTAAGTCTCATGAAAGGTTCAGTCACTAAACACTCTTTGATTTCAAGGTGTGTAAAACAAATGTACAAATGATTATTTCAATCCCATCCGCTTGTTTTTTAGATGTACTATGCACTAAAAAAGTAAAGTAAAAAATGTCTATATGTTACGACATAGACTGTCTGCGTCATGTCCAATAATTATTCTTAAAGGCTGTGCCTTTCAAAATGAGAGATCTGTGCACTCAGAACTGCATCCACGAGCAGAAAAGCTTCCTCTCAAGGGATCATGCCTTGTCTGTATGCACAGATGTGGTCCTGGCAGCAACGCACGCTCAACCCTCTCTCCTAACAAGTTTTCTACTTGTGGATATTGTTTTACATGTGTGTATCCTACACATGGCTTTTGAGCCTAATTAAACTCCAAACTGCTTATTTGCCTTTAGTATCAGATCTCAGTAGCTTTTGGGCAGAAATTCTGACAAGACTCAAGTCATTGATCTTTGTAGAATATAATTAATGGCAACCATCTGTGAAATACTGATGATGTGCACTAGAGATTCTTCATCAATGATAGATGATAGAAGTCAACAGTTTGTGTTTAGCAGTCAAATATACACCAGAGTTACCAAAGAATCAGAAAGCTGTAGTCATAAAAACGTTTCCTGTTTGATGGAAAAAAACCCCGTCTACTTTTACTTTTAAGTGACTGTAGTTTAAGTAACAATTAGATTTATTTCATTCCATTTATCTGCACTCATTTGCTAGATCGAACAACCTGTTGGATTGAGTAGTCTCACATAGGACGGGACACTGATTCTACACATTGGAATAATCACATAAAGAGACTAGAAAAGGCAGCTAAGGGTTGCATGCTAAAAGATGGATGTAGGCTTGATGTAAAGAACGGATGAGAAAATAGTGTTAAGCTTGACTGGAAATGTAGTAAATGAAAATCAAACAACATATCTGTTGATATAGCAGTTTTTTATTTGTGAAGAAAAAAAATTGTCATTAATGTTTGAATTAGTGGACATTTTATAACCATCCATTTTCTATACCACTTTGTCTAATTTAGAGTTGTGGGGAAGCTGGAATCTTTCCCAACAACTAGCAGGTGAGAGGCAGGGTACACCCTGGACAGGTCGCCAATCAATCACAGGGCCAATAACAAACATAAAAATATTTCATTTTATTTAATCTTCTCAACCATCTGGTTAATCAGTTTTCACTTTTTAATGCTTTTAATAAATGAGTGAAAAGATTAAAATGTTAAGAACCTAATTTGGTGATGGATGATTTACTGTAATTTCTACTTTGTTGACTTTGAAAAAAAAACCTACTCCTGGAATTTTTAGTGCTTTGTTCTATTTGGATTTTAAGTGAGAGAAAAATAAGACCCTGTAGCCTGGTGCTGCTTTAAAGAAAAAGTTGTTTATGTTCACGTTTTTAACCCCATGCACTTTGATACACACCTACAGTATACAGGTGTCACGAATGGTGGTGGTGGTGAGGACCCAAACGCAGGCAGTCGAGGACAGGAGGCAGAATCGTCCAGTTAACTAAGGTTTATATCCACATAATGCAGGAACGTGAACCACATACGACAGGGAGTAACCAATATCACACATACAATGCAAACAACGCAACGCATGCAAGGATCTGACAAGGAAAATCTGAAACCATGGGGTATATAAACACAGGGGAACATATTGCAAACAGGTGAAGTGAATCAAAATCAAACGGGTGAGCTAAGTCTTATCCAGCCATGGACCAAACAGAAACTATACATGACAAAAAAACAGAAATATAACCACAATCACGACAGAACTAAAACTCCACAAAACCAAAACACAAAAACCTGTGAAACATGACAATAGGCATATGAACTTTTTTGCATTCCTTTAACAAATAAATGCATCCAAATTAACTTAGAAATACAGTAAAATGATGATGACAAATAAGAAAATTTCATATTAATATTATGGTAATTGTCTTCTGACTTAATTAAGGACAGAACCTATAGGGGGTTTATAGAACTGTCAGATACTTTATATGCTAATAATAAATATTCAGTTCTGTTCAGTAACGCAATCAGGCACAACCATGCAGCATAAACAAGTCTAAAAATTGTAAAGGGTCATGATCTTTAGTCTGGATGTGACCAGACTGGTCAGTCGAGCTTATTTTCATAGCTTACTATACTTGTTTATTTCTTGCAGATGAATAACTAAATTCTAATGATCTCTATACAGCTGTTGCTATGATATACGGACCACCATGGCTCTTGTTTTTTAGCAGATCTGTTGCTTTTTATGGCAGATGTCCTCTTGTGAAAGTGTTTGCAACTTTCCTTATTTTGATTCTGCACAAACAGGAGTTTTAACTGATTATTTGGTGAGGTTGCTATCTGTTATTTTATAAATACATTCATGCCACTCTGAAGGTTCAAACTAGAAACAAGGAAGAAAATAGACAAAGCTGGGGTTTTATGGTCACTGTCATTTTGAAAGATGAACCTCCACAGCACTGGCAATTCTTTATAACACTAAAACACATTTTTCTTAAGCATTTATCTGCATTTAGCAGCATTCTTCTTATCTTCCAGTGTCCCAAGCCTTGCTGATTACACAGCATGATGCTGCCCCCACCATGCTTTGCTGTTGGGATGATGCTTTCTGGGTTATGGATACATGCAATGAGTGGCAGTTTTCTTAATAGGAAAATAGGTTTTGACTTACATGCCATCTTTCAAGTCTTGGGCGAGTCTCCCAGAGGATTTTTGTCATTTTTACTAAGTGATGGCCACTTTTCTATCTTCTATGTGTGTAGAGCCTGTTGCTGTAAATGGTCCTATGGACCTTTCTGCTCTGCAGCTTCTTAAAGCCCATTTATGCTTCCTTACATACATAAATAGGGACAGCCGTTTCAAACATTGTCATACGTCACCGTCCTCATACTTCTATGCATCTTTTACGTTACCATGGTTGTTAAGTCAGTTCCTCTACTAGTGGGCAGTGCTGAGTTCAGAGTTCACTCCACGAGTCGACGTCAGTTTCAGACACCGGTTGGCGGCAGTAATGCACAACTTGTTTCCAGCTGCCCAACACACCCTAAAAACTCTCATAGCCTTTTTTTCAAAACTTGCGCAATTTTGACAACTGCTGTCCCAATCTTTGTTCTTCTTCTGCTTTTGTTTCCTTTCTGTTCTTCTTCTTCTTTTCTGGTTTGTTTCTTTCACTGGTCAGATGTCAGCTATTCTGCTCAGCACTGCCCCCGGTATTTCCTGTGGTTTTCTGCATCAAGCAACGGATGTCTAAGCTTCGTGAAGACGGACCAAATCTGCATATCAGTGTTCTGTGGCGAGCATAAGTGGCCTTTAAGGGTGATTTCAGGCTTTACTGTTACTTCCCTGATTATTGCCTTTCTTTTCTGGTCTGGGAGTTTTGTTGCTTTTCCTTTTTGTGGCAGGTTTGTTGCCCTGCCATGTTCTTTTAACACTCTACTAATGAATTTAATACTGGTGTAAAGGATATTCAGCTTTTTAGATTTTCTAATAATCCAACCCTAAATCTCTACCTCTTCAGAACTTTGTCGCTGACCTGTTTGGTTGTAATTGTGCTGTTTGCTTAGTGGTGTTGCAGAATCTGGAGCATTTCACAGCAGGTTTACAGGCACTGAATGGGTGATGATAACAATGCACATGGGTGGACTTTTTAAAATTAACGCTGTGATTTCTGAAGGTAAGTGGACACCACATAATGGTTTTAATTATCATTTTAGAATGAGCTTACAGCTTTTACTTAAAATCAATAGACTTTGTGTGGGTTATTATTCAGCATATCTATGTTCCATTTAGTTTACTGAGAGCAATAAACATGAGCTCATGTTTCTGACAGCTGATCAAGCTGTACAAACACAGTCCTGTTTTCATTTCTGACATTTATGTGTTAACCATAACAAGAGACGGACACGTAAGCTGGTTACACAGCAAATCTGTTTCCAAATAAAAAATTTTTTGACAAAAAGAAATTGACTTTGTTATCCAGTTTTGTTTTTTAGTGCTTCATGTAGAATAATTAACCTTTTAAAACATGATGTCCTTTATGTGATGGACTTTGTGAAAAGTGGTACAGAACTGGGCCTCGCCTAAATTGTCTACTAAAACTTCTCAGATTTTTTTCTGCTTCACTTTATCAGAGTCAGCCTTTGCAGATATAATGTTCACATGCTGTACTATGATCTGAGGTGTAAAGCTACAGCTTCATCATTTCTTAGGATTATTCATATTTATCCTGATATCATCCTGATTTTTTAGATGAGCCTGAAACTTTTTTCATTCGTGTCACCTTCATTTATTTAACACATATACTGATAATTTCACAAGTGTTCCTTTTACTATGACCCTGTTTCAACCAAGGGGTCCGGCTTAGCACGGTTTGGTACGGTAAACTCTGAAATCTGTTGCGCTTCCATAGCCAACCATACTCTTACCTGGTAGGTGGGGTTTCAACTAGATTGCAATACACACGTCAGCTAGGTAACAATGTGATGTCATAGCGATGTGATGCCTTCCTTGAATTATAATGAAGTAGAATGTGACGCAGAAACAAAGATTGAGAAACTGCTGGTGGACATCCAGCAGTTTGTGTTCTTTTCCCAGATAATGGACATGTTTAGGCCAAATCTGGACTTCTTTGGCACTTATGACTCAGTTATGGCCCTGCCAAGTGTTGTGTGGGCCAAAAGTGGACCGGATGTCAGTTGCCAGCCTGGCATGGATTAAGGCATGTCTCCTGTGGGCCAAAAGTGGTGCAGATGCCAGTTGTTGGCCTGAACGAGGATCGTAGCAAGTATTTTGTAGACCAGAAGTGGTCCTAGTACAGGAAGCTGGCCTGGATATAATTTCCTTGTGGGCCACATGTGGTGATCATTTTGGCAGTTTTGGCAGCCACACTCTTATTGTGTCATCGCTTTGAATCAAGACCAAATTGGGGCCAAACAAAAATGCACATTTGGGCCATATTTGGGTCAAATGTGGGCATGATTTTCATCTGGTATGTGGCTTTATACAGCAAAAAAACGTGGTATATTTGAACATGGCGCTGTAGCCGCTTTGTTCTTTTTATTTAAAGTGCCTCCAAACCCTGTCGATGCAGATGGCTGCCCTTCCCTGAGCTGGGTTCTGCTGGATTCTTTCCTTCCTGTTAAAAGGAAGTTTTTTCCTTTCCTCTGTCGCTCCTTGCTCAGGATGGAGGATTGGATCGAAGTCAGGATTCAATGCAATCTGTTGGTTTTCCTTCACTAGGCTATTTTTTATTATGGATTGGCTAGAATTGATTTGTCCGGTATGTGACCTGAGATGACGTTGTGAAGTGGCACTGCACAAATAAAGCTAAATTGAAATAAATTTACTGAGTCACGCAGGAAAAAATGGTTCTTTACACCAATCAATAAACTGCAGTGTGTCAAGCTCCATTCTTTTGGGTTTAATTGGTAAGTCTCAAAAAAGAACAGGTTGGATTGGATACTCTGGCACTCCTTCCAGTTTTTGCCTTTGAGAACATAAAAAATTACCTATAGACCTGTCCTGTACTGACCTGTAGCCACTGATGGAAACAGGGCTTATGTCTCAAAAAGTATTCAATTAGACCTTGTGGTTGCAGAGATATACTCATTTCATTGTAGGTTTGCTGTTTTCAACAAGAGGCCTAAAAAATAAGGACATGGCTCAAAGGGTTTATGCTCACACTTGAGGCATGTTTAGTTTTAGATTTAACTGCAGAGTTTAGGATGTTTTCAAGTTTAGAAATCATTTGACAACTTGTGATTCTTGTTTTTTTGCATTTTTTTTTTTTGTAAAGAAAAACATTACTTATGATCAGTAGCTGAGTTTTTTTGTTGTTTTTTAAGACTTTTAATACCCTTGCAGCTGGTCTTATTAAAGCGTAACATCATTATGACACTTGTCGTCACTCTTCATGTCAACATGCATCTAAAGATGCAGGCAGACAGACATGTTTTTACATGTGCCACATCAAATGACATCAGTTCAAGTGTCCCTTGTGGCATTTATGGAGGTCTGGCACATCTACATACAAACCAGTGGGAAATAAACTGCTTCCTGTTTAGTTTACTCTCCTTCAGAAGGGGATCAGGTACTCAGCTTAAAAAAAGATGGCTGTCATCTTTCTTGCTTAGTTTTATACTTACATCAAATTTACTAAGTGTGTGTGTGCAGTGACACCTCAGTTCACTCATATTCCCACCTGGCAGATGCCCTGTGCAACCAGTCATTTAGCACATGTATCTGGCTCTTTAAATTTGTAGCTGTAGCTGCAGGTGTGTTCCTCATTTACTGCCATATTTTACTCAAATTTTAGCTCTTAAAAAATGGAAAAACAAGTTTTGAATGTCACTACATAATATTTTACATGCTCTCGTCCGATATCGGAAATCACTGCAGTTGTTTAAATAGTAATAGTCAAGATAGTTTTCCAATCACACAAAAAATGTTTCCTAACATCACTGTTATATTCATCTTCAACATGTGTAATCTGCCTTCCAAAATACTTTATTGTGTTTGAAAAAAAAATGTGCTGAAGAAGCAATAATAACTGCTGTGCTGACTTTGTGCATATTTTATTGATATTAGTGCATCCTAGCTCTAACACCATTTTTATTATCTAGCACTATTTCTAAAACTACAAATATACTTAAAACTCGGTTTCTCTGTGCAGCTAAGAAAGATTGCCTTTCTTTGTACCACATATCTTGAAAGCAATAAAAGAAAAAACATGTTCCCGCTGCTGAACATGAAACATTGTCACTTCTGGTAAAGCAACTGTGTTTTCATCTCTTGAGAGAACTCCACTGGGCGAGGCTCAGCAACATCTCGTGTGCCCTCTTTCTGCACTGGAAGCGTTTCAAAAGCAGAGCATGTTGTCTGTCCAACTGCAGGACACAATTAAATTAAGAGAATCATTTTTTATTTATATGGTTTCTTACAACTTGCCTTATCGCAATCTTTTCAGAATCAGACACATTTTATTGATCCCAGAACAGGAAATTCTAACGTTACAGTAGCTTATATAGAAAAAGAAAAAAATATGAATTAAATTTAATAACTGCACGATACAAAAATACTATATACAAAACAAAAATACCCAGATAAAAAATATACACAATATACAATTTACAATTATCCAGGAAAAAATTAAAAAGGGGATTTATAATGTAAAAGGAGGTGCAGTGGTATGAAAAAATTCCAGTTATTCCCAAAGTCCTCCAATGTATTTCCATCCCTCGTCCCCTCTGGTGTGTAACCTGAAAAGCTGCACAATTCTTGCAAAGTTTGTGTAATTACAATAATGACAGAATCAGGTTAGATTGTTTGTGGTTGAAACACGAGGGTTCAGACATATATGTGTCTAAAACTGGTAGCCACAACACGACAATTAACAATGGCAGCTCCAGTTTACTGGTTTTGTGTGTAACACATCTCATTGATCAAAGAGTGATGGACAGATTTTTATCTGCTAGGAATGTATTTGATGCCTCCCTGTAGGTTCTGTGAAACAAACCATCTGTTACATTCAGTACCTATGTTTTTCTCCTTCATAAAAATAACTGCTTAACCTTGTTATACACGTTTTAAAATCCTCGAATTGCTTCCTGTAATTGTGCTGCAGGCTGAGTTGATCTGATAGTGTCACATATGATCTTCAATGTGTACGTAAGTGTTACTTTTTTAAGACGACTGAAATATTTTAGGTCTTCTTTATGGATGCACTTAGGTATCTGCATGATCTCGAGGATTTTAGGGATTTACCAACAAAGTTAGACTTGTATGTAGTTGTACAAAAACCTAGCATTATTTAGCACCACAATCGAGCAAGTGTAAATAAACACATCAGCCGTTTTAAATGCGCACTGTGGCTAATTGAGCGAATACATGCAAGAAGACATTATCAATCTGTAGAATCAAGTGTAGAAATATCCCTTTATGTTCCCATAGACAAACGTCCTATTAACCAAAACAGAAACAGTATAATAAGGTTGTTTTAGTGGGTGCATCTTAACAAAAATTTTAACTCACTACTTTTGCTGTAAAAATAAAACAAAAACTAAATATGGCCAACGATAGTACAAAGGTTTCATCATAGAAACACCGACAGGACTCGTAAACAAACCAAAGTAATATAAATACTCAGTAAACAATGTCAACACAAAACATACAGCCGTACATGTTTCAGCCACATGAGCTGAACTTCTCATTTTTTGCTCTTGGAGCAGACTTTGTGAACACGTCTGCTGCCATGTTTTCTGTTGGACAATACACCAAAACAATATTACCCTGTAATACACTTCACCTTATAAAGTGATGCCTTATGTGCACATGTTTGCTCCTCTGGCGGATTACAGGATTCTTTGCCAGGCATATGGTCCCTTAATTATTCTAAAAAAACTCCCCGAGGTATCCTGGAAACAATGACCCATATCATTCAGTAGTTGTGTGAGGTAGAGCGCTTCCTTAACTGCGGCTGATAATGCCATGTACTCGGCCTTACACGTTGACAATGCAACAGTTTGCTGTTTCTTCGTCTTCCATGAGATAACAGCCCCACCACTCTGTAAGCTGAAGCAATACCCTGTGGTGCATTTTCTGTCCTCTGGATCGTTAGCCCAATCTGTGTCAGTTCCAGTTTACTGTGTTCTTTCTTGTAACATATCTCAAAGACTTTAGTTCCCTTCAGGTATCTGTACACATGTTTCACTGCAGTCATATGTTTTTCTCTGGGATCTGACAAATACTGTTATGGTTTGCTCACAATCCAACTGCTATCTGGTCTAGTACAGGTCATGATGTAGATGAGGCTGCCTAACATTTCTCTGTACTTTTTCCTGATCTGTTTGATTTCCCGTTGTAGTGAGATCACATTTCACCTCACTGGGTGTGGCTATGCTTTGACACTCTGACATGCCGAGTCTACTCAAGATTCTTTCAATGTACCTAGACTGCTTCATTTTAACAGTACCAGCTGTTTGACTGAAGTCAGTACCAATGAAATGAGTAAGTTGTCCTAAATCTTTCAAAATCTTTCATCTTAAACTGCTCTCTCAGTTTCTCCTTTATTTCTTTTCAAAGTTTCTCACTACTTGCAGCCACGACTATATCATTTACCCATACCAGCAAGATTACTTTCTCTTCATCTGACAATTTGGTATAAATACAGTTGTCTGTTTGACTCTGTGTAAATCCATTCTCAATTAGAGAGCTGTGAAGCATCATATTCCAGTTTCTTCCAGACCATAATTAACCATGAATAGACTTGTTTAATCTGCATACAAGTTTCTCACCTTTTTCAGAACTCACATGGAAACCCTGTGGTTGTTAAATGTGTATCTCATAGTCAATAGGTCACACCTGGTCTGTGTGTGACTCTCTGTTGTTCCTTTTGTGATGATGTGTACCAGCCTGTGTTTCCAAACCTTGTTGGTTTCTGGGAAAAATTACATATCTGTTGAGGAACATCGATCAAAACCTACAAAAATTCCCTTTTTACCTTTTGGATCCAACTTCTTTCTGTTCTGTTCGTATACAATGCATTCTGAACCAAACTTTTTCATTCTTGATAGGTCTGGTTTCTTACCAGTGAATAGGTAATTCGGAGTTTCTCCTGTCCTCTTACAGTAACACCTGTTTCTTATTACCGCTGCCATCCTGGCTGCGTAAGGCCATAACTCTTTTGGTAAACCAGATTCAATCAGCATGCATCTGACCATTTCAAACAGTGTACGCCAGTTTCTTTCTGCTGTCCTATTTTGATGGGGAGACTACGAGGCAGATCCCTCACATTTAATGATGTTGTCCCTCAGTAGTGACTGATACTGTTTAACTCGGTCCCATTATCTGACCTGAGGCGTTTTACTTTGCCATAAGGTGCTATGTCTGCTAAAAACTGCTTTGTAGCTTGGACTGTTTTGTCTTTGTTTCTTAGGAAGTACACATATGTTACACCTGGAAAATCATCAGTAATGTAATAGTATATTTACCCCTCAAATGACTCTGGAACTATAGGACCTCCCAGGTCTGTATGTACCAGTTCTAATGGTATTTTAGCTTTTACATCACTTTCTTCATTTCTTGTCTAATTAAGTTTGCCCTGCAGGCAGACATTACACTGGTCAGGTTTGTTAGCTTTCCCCCTGATTTTCATACCATCTACGTAAATCAAAACACGCTACACAGGCATCTTTACAAGTTTAATTTTTTTTTGTCACAGTGTCCAGATAATACAGTTTACCTTTTATCTTCATGTTGCATGTTGTTGCAGGTAAGACCATCTGGTTATTGTTCTTCTCAAAGTTAAACTTTGCTCTATTCGCAACTGCTGTCTCCATAGACAAGATGCTCTGCGGGTAGTCGGGGATCAGTAGACCACCAGAGAGTGTGATGTCTATCACCTTTCCTCTGTTGTCGATCACCTTGATCCGTGCATCACCTTTCCTTAGGGCGCGCCCCATTTTCCGAGTGCCATCTGCTAACTCCATTATGTGGATCCTCGGGTGAAAAGACTCGTCGAACTGTTTGAAGGCGCTTTCGTCGGTCACGATGTGAGCCGATGCGCCGCTGTCGACAAGAAGATCCTTATGATGTGCAGGTTGAGGGTTGTAGTCATCCATCTTGAGGGTGTACTCGTGTTTCTCCTCCTCTGCCGATCTTTGTTCTTTTCCAACCAGAGCATGGTCACACTGAGTTTTTAAAGTGGCCGCTGCCATTGCCGTGTAGAGCAGCTCGCCATCGTTTTATTCTGCTGGGCTTTCTTTTCTTTATTCCAGCAGTCTCTCGCTCTATGTCCTGTTTCCTGACATACAAAGCACTCCCCGCTGAAATATTTTACTTCTTTTTCTTTAACCTTTGGTTGTGAGGCTTGTCTTTTGCCATCATCACCTTATCGGTTCGGGGTTTGTTGCAATAGCGGAGTGTGCATTCAAAGCTCCTTAGCCTAGCTTTGAACTCTGTGAATGATAAAGTCTCTCTCGTCTGAGTTACGTGCACTGTGAATGGACTGTATTCTTCTTTCAGCCCTTTTAATACCATTGCCACCAAAAGTGCATCACTGAGCTTCTCTTTTGCTCTATTTAACACCACAACTATCTTCTAAAAATGGTTTAGATAGTCCGTGAGTTCTTCATTGTCAGCCTGTTAGCATGTTCATTAGCTCGGTGTAGAGGCCTTCGATTTGCGGTTTTTCTTCTGAATCAAAATAGCGCCTCAGTATTTCCAGACTTTTGTTTCCATTGTCTGGGGCCTTGTAGATGATTTGCATTAGTGTCTTGTCATCCAGACATCCACACAGTTCTGCATAAGCAAGCTACTTTTTACTACCAACCTCTGTGGCAGCAGACTCCGCTCACCAGTATAGCATCTTTTAGGCCTATCATCTTCAAATAAACCAAAAACCTTGCTTCCTAGATATGATATCTGGCTGCGTCTCCATCGAAACGGGGTGGCGGCCCGCGTCCATATATGTATGAAATCTGGGCAACTCTGGGCCCATAACCTGTTGGTAGAGTTGTAGCAGGTGTTTTTTCTTGGTCACGTGATTCCTTTATCGAGGCTCTCGTGGAGGTTGGCATCCTTCACATGTATATATATGAGACTTGCACTCACACAAACGACACGAGACATACTATGCTTGAACTAGCTGCGTGGTCCTCTCTTCCTCTCACATGGATGAACATTTCAGCTCAACATATAGAGCTCCACTAACTGAGGTAAGAGGTCCCACTCTCTTTATTAATAACTGCACACAGAACAGAGAACTTCTGCATGTGTGCCGAGATCGTCTATAGTGACTATAGTACTCATCGTACTCTAACAAATTA
Organism: Rhadinocentrus ornatus; assembly: GCA_037177495.1. Lineage (NCBI taxonomy): Eukaryota > Metazoa > Chordata > Actinopteri > Atheriniformes > Melanotaeniidae > Rhadinocentrus > Rhadinocentrus ornatus. The sequence continues at coordinate 3,806,497 of JBAMHW010000006.1, read as the reverse complement.
CTATCAAAGCAAACTTATTCAGTTTTGCTTACAGCTTTTGGCTTAGGATTGGAAACGCAGTCCTTGATTGTAGGAACAGACCCTACTTTCAGCTAAAGCATGGTTGCAAACCTCTTGTTGTACTGGCCCTTATTCATCCAGCAGTCTTCGGTGAAGCGCTGGTCACAAATACAAACGTTGCAACTCTGTGGCTGGTTCCCAAAAACAAACTCCATTTACTGCTGTCTAACTGTGGAATTTGAGCAAATGTTGCTTTTCCACACAGCCAAACTGAGCATTGAAGGTGTGCCTTTCTTCCCTGGAGAAGATAACTAATAACTGAGTTCATAGCATAATAAGGCTCCTTTAAATAAGTTCATGTCCATTTATCAAATATCTGTTGACTTAATTTAGTTAAACTTACAAAAACTTAACCTCATAAGACTATGTAAAGGAAAAGTGACAGAATCACCAAGGTTACAATTAATGATCTGGCTAAAATGAATGTCTAGGTCTGTGGTTCCGACCCTGGGGTCTCTGGTCCCCCAAAGGGGTCCCTCACAGAGCACAAGGGGTCCCCGAGGCTTTGTCTTTTCAGAGTCAGTGAGAATTAAATTAAAGCCATGTCCACACAGAGACGAGTTGAGGTGTAAACGCTGAAGTTTTTTATCATTTGGGTGTTGAATTTACCTGGAGCCAGTGTTTTGGGAGCCTGCAAAAACTAACTTTGCACCATTTCATTAATAAAACCTGTCTGAAAGACGCCACAATGCAGATAGTTAGTCCCTATTTAAAAAAAAATAAAGAAAAAAAGAAAAGGTCAGGAAAGGCTATATGTTGATAATTCCTTTAGCTTTGGTTTTATCTAAGGTAAGGAGTCAGGCAGAATACATCATTTATGATGAGAAGCAGCTGATGAAAGCCTAAAACTGAGCATGGTTTCAACACGGGGCAGGCGGGGGGTCCACAGCTTTTTGCTAGTTGCATAAAGAATGTCCTCTGGGACAGTCCATTTAAAAACTGTTTAGATATTTTAGTTTGGTACAAATTGGTCAGAAAAATTGGCCATCAGACCAACATACTGCTAGAGTGGGATGATTCAAAATGAAGTGAGTATGCTTTATGAGGTGAAAACCCTCTCATTTGATGCTATAAACTGAACTTTTAAACATGAAAACATCCAAATTTTGGTGTGTTTTCAGGCTCCAGTGGATTCATATTACTCAGCGAGATCACCTTAGAGCCATAAACCCCAGCATATAGAAGCCCAAGTCACTTAATTTTTTAGACATTTAGGTTCCTGTCACTTCTCTGAAATGCCACAACCTCCCAGGTGTAAAACATGAAACAGATGCAAACAGCTGTATACAGCTGAGGTTACAATTAGTTCAATGCAGAGATGCACAAAGAAACCAAGGAGCAATAACTTTGATAGAGCTGCTGCTAATCTGGCAATAAATTTGCTTTAACAAAGACGTGCAAATGGAGTTGAGGAAGTGGTATGAAAATGGCAAGGACAAGCCGGTCAGCGTGACAATAACAGGCATGGAAATATTCGCTGTGGAGCGTTTATGACATCAGGAGCAGCTCTTTGTGAAATTTAAAATACCACAGAGATTGTGTTACTGTAAATAGTATTAAATTATTTGCAACCTAGCAACTAAGAAGCTAGGGAATAAACTGAAAGAAGAAAGCAGAATTGAAGGCATAACAAGACCTAAGTGGTCATCTCATTTCCAACCGTTCCGTTCCGTTAATGGTACCTTAATAAGAAATTCACTGTGCTAATTTAAAGTCTCCAAAGCAGTTATTACTTTGGAGGAATAATTACTTTAATGACATGATCAAGTACCTTTATTGTAGTAGAATATATGATTTTATATTACGAAGTAAGGAGTTAACAAGATCTCGAATGTGTCCACTTTCTGTACAAAAAGCTGTTTTTAAGCAGACTGACACACACTTATATAAACTTACATAAACACCATCCAATTATTTTTTTATTATATAAACTATAGGGACATCGACCCTGTCCTCACAAAACATGAAGTCCACAGTGCCAGATGTCCATTCATTTTCTATACCCACTTATTCTAATGCAAGGTCACAAGAGGAGTTTGTGGATTCTGGATGTCCCCAGACACCACCATGTTAAATGTATGCTGGTAAAATGTCCCCAAAAATCACATTTACCAACACAAACACACACACACAGTCTGTTAGAATGTAGCGCTTGTACAAAGATGTGCTACTTTTGTTCTGGAAAAAAAACAAACTGAAAACTATCAGCTTCTTCACGTCAGTTGTCTGATTTTTAATTAGTTTATTTGCAAAATATGGTGAAAAATAAATATTTGGTCAATAACAAAGGTTCATCCCAATACTTTGTTATACAGTGGTCCCTCGCCATATTGCGGTTCATCTTCTGCGGTTTCGCTGTTTTGCAGATTTTTTTTGTATGCAGCACTGCATATTTAAGTATATGTAAATCCTATTTCAACCATTCTATGTCCAAATTTTACTGTAGGAATCAGCCGACTGTGGTTTCTTTCTTGATTGAACGACGTTACAGACAAGGGTGGGGACGCAGTGCCAGCATATAGGCTGTAATATATTTTATGGGATGGGTAATTATTAAGAAATTCACGTTGTTAAATATATGTAGGTTTTTGAGAGTGTATAAAGAATGTTAAAAATGTTCATAATAGTTTGGGAAAGGTCGATAAACACTCCGGAGAGGAATAATTAGGCCTTAACATGCATTTCAATTGTAAAATGTTAATAAGGTCGTCATTTCATGGATTTCATTTATCGCGGGGTGTTTTCAGAACGTAACCCCTGCAATAAACGAGGGACCACTGTATACCCTTTCTTGGCAATGACAGAGGACAGAGGTCAAATGTTTTTTGTAAGTCTTCCCAAGGTTTTCGCACACTGTTGCTGGTATTTTGGCCCATTCCTCCATGCAGATCTCCTCTACAGCGGTGATGTTTTGGGGCTGTCGCTGGGCAACATGGACTTTCAACCCCCTCTAAAGATTTTCTATGGGGTTGAGATCTGGAGACTGGCTAAGCCACTCTAGAACCTTGAAATGCTTCTTACGAAGCCACTCCTTCATTGCCCGGGCGGTGTGTTTGGGATCATTGTCATGCTGAAAGACCCAGCCAATTTTCATCATCACTGCCCTTGCTGATGGAAGGAGGTTTTCTCTCAAAATCTCAAGATACATGGTCCCATTCATTCTTTTCTTTACATGGATCGGTCTTCCTGGTCCCTTTGCAGAAAAACAGCCCCAAAGCATGATGTTTCCATCCCCATGCTTCACAGTAGGTATGGTGTTCTTTGGATGCAACTCAGCATTCTTTCTCTACAAACACGACAGGTTGAGTTTTTACCGAAAAGTTCTATTTTGGTTTCATCTGACCATATCAATCCTCTTCTGGATCCTCCAAAAGCTCTCTAGCAAACTTCAACCGGGCCTGGACATGTACTGGCTTAAGCAGGGGGACACGTCTGGCACTGCAGGATTTGAGTCCCTGGCGGCCTTGTTAATTTGGTCCCAGCTCTCTGCAGGTCATCCACTAGGTCCCCTCATGTGGTTCTGGGATTTTTGCTCACCGTTCTCGTGATCATTTTGACCCCACGGAGTGAGATCTTGTGTTGAGCCCCAGATCGAGATAAAGTATCAGTTGTCTTGTATTTTCTAATAAATGCTCCCACAGTTGATTTCTTCACACCAAGCTGCTTTCCTATTGCAGATTCAGTCTTCCCAGCCTGGTGTAGGTCCATTTTGTACCATTTTGTTTCTGGTGTCCTTTGACGGCTCTTTGGTCTTGGCCATAGTGGCGTTTGGAGTCTGACTGTTTGAGGTTGTGGACAGGTGTCTTTTATACTGATAGCGAGTTCAAAAAGGTGACATCAATACAGGTAATGAGTGGAGGACAGAGGAGCCTCTTAAAGAAGAAGTTACAGGTCTGACAGCCAGAAATCTTGTTTGTTTGTAGGTGACCTACTACTGAGGAATTAACCAATTAATTAATTAAAAATCAGACAATGTCATTTTCTGGATTTTTTTTTTCTTTCTTTCTCGTTTTGTCTCCCATAGTTAAGGTATACCTATGATGGAAATTAAAGGTCTTTCTCATCTTTTTAGGTGGGAGAACCTGCACAATTGGTGGCTGACTAAATACTTTTTTGGCCCTCTGTAAAGACATGGACACTACCACGTGTACAACCCCGCCCTGCTCTGGGCAAAGTTTCCCGTTAAGTATGAAATAACCGCGTCACTTTTCTCTTGCACCGACGGCAGCTAATTCAGCCATCCTGTCTCTAAGATCTCTAAGGCCAGGAAAAGTCAGACAGATGTTGACTCTTGTCTTATCTGTTGCTCTCTCTTTCTTTTCTTCACTTCCTTTTAATAATGTCTTCCTGCATTTCTCTGCTGAATCAGTCATGTTGCATGTTCAAAATGTCCTATCTGATATAAAGCAAACATGAGGCCCTGGATTGGAAAAACAAGTTGTAAATTGTAGTTTCTCAGCCTTGGGACGCTGCAGGGTAACAATGGCTCCAGTGATGTATAATGAATGCCATCAAAACAAGTCAGAAGCATAAAGTTTTTTAGGCCGGAAAGTTTTGAAGTATTGCTTTAAATGTGATGCAATGGCTCTTTTGTGACATTGTATTCATCTGTGGAATTGTTGTCCATCTGCACAATAAAAATAAATAACAAAAATCAAGCAAATTTCATGTCTGTGCAGAGAAATAATTTCATTTAGTTTATTTATTTTCTTTGGCATGTTTTCTGCTAACATACTTTTAATCATTCATAGGATTATCTCACAGTTGTGTAAACATGCCTTCTGTTTTTATTCTCCCTGTGGATGGAATAAGCTTTTAAACAGCTTACAAACATCACCCTCATTAAATATCTTGATGGATCTTTCATAAATGGCCCTGGAGGAAAATTAGTTGGTGTTTTATGTTGTCTTTAACTGGAAGTGAAACATGTTTTGGATGTATTTGGTGTGGCCATTAGATCTGCCTGTGTTACTCTGTAGACCTACCAAATTTAATTTAATTTAATTTAATTTAATTTAATTTAATTTAATTTAATTTAATTTAATTTAATTTAATTTAATTT
>JBAMHW010000006.1:3777236-3791217 GCA_037177495.1 Rhadinocentrus ornatus | reverse complement strand
TATATATATACACACACATATTTCTTTATTAAGAACCACCATAGAATATTTATTTTTAAACACATTTTAAACACATTTTTTATTTATATATATAAATATATATATAAAAAGTTGCCTCAAACCTATAGTTGTCATGGAAACAGATCTAAGATAAGCTTTCTTTCTATTTGCTAAATCGAGCTTTATGATAGAAAACATGCTTAATGCTGCTTGTTTCAGTCACACAAAGTTAGCTGCAGCCCACTGAGACGTAAACCAAAGTGATTGGCTTAAGTAATTACATGTATTTGCCCCAATTTTATGTTTCTGAAGAGCTGCATGTTTCATGAAATCAGCAGGGGTCGGTTAACACTCGGGTCTAGAAATGATCAGCATCGGTTTTGTTTTTGAACGGTCATTATTTGCCAGTAGGCGTATAAAATGCATCGGGGGTCGTATGAACTGGGCTCTGAGAATATAAATCATGTGGGTAATAATACGCGCGCGAACTTCCCACGCTTTTGCCCTTGGCTCTGAACTTTAAACTGCACTAAGCGTGCATGTGTGCGTGACAGCAGAAAGTTCCAGGTAACTAGAAATTAATGAGGCTGAGGGGAAAGGAGGAGAGGAAGAAAGAGAGGATGAGTGCTTAAAATCACTCCTGGTCCCAGCAGGGATCCATCCAGCCCCACCTCCTCTGAGCCTCTCTTTTTTTCAGCCTCTCCCGCTCTGGCTGTTTCGCTGGAGATAACTCAGAGAGAAGCGGGGAGAGACGGAAGCGCAGGGCATGAGTGCGCTGCTGCTGCTTCTGCCTCCCCAAAAAAAACGTCCTCCTGTCCACCTGCGCGGGATAATCTCGTCCCGGTAGATGACAGGAGACTACAACATCAGTCGCTTTGCCAAGCGGATTATTTGAGGGTGCGCCGCGGTTTGGTGGAAGGGAAGATGATGGACTAAGTTACCATCGCAGCCGCATGTTTTTTCCTCCTGCCGCCTGTCATCTTGGATGCAAATAGATGCGGTTTGTAGACTTTTCTCACGGGGCGTTTGTTTTTTTTATTTCTTGCACTCGAAACGGAAGCTTTCGTTTTCCGTGAAGCTGCTCCAGAAAGACGCAGCAGACAGCGAAGCGAGTTCCTTTAGCCTTTGGCGCACATATTGATCGGCGGATTTTTCTGCCCCTTGACACACACATTTACTCGGATATGCACGTCCCCATACGCACATGGCTTCACCCGCATTCAATCACCTTTTTCTCTCCCCCTTCTTCTCCTTGCCCACCTAGCGTTTGATCGCAGTTAAACTGCCGCTCACCCACCAATCTCAGCCAAGTTCATCGTTGACATGCACCAGGCGGGCGCGCGCTAAGGAAAGCATCTCTCAGAAACATTCCCATCTAAAAGATGAGAGAAACTGGCCTCAGCAGATCTGTCGTTGGTCACCGGGATTGCGAGTGTAGGGTCGGGCCTGAGGGCACCGGGGAGAGAGGACAGGAAGAGGCCGGGGAGGAGAAGCTGTCATTCGGGCTGCCCGCTGTGGACCTGCCGCTGCTGCCGGTGCTCGAGAAGCAGGTTGCTGCCGGAGGGAGGCGGGGGGAGGACGACCAGCGCCTCAGCGTGAAATTATAACACTCAGCTGGCTTTGGGAGTGTTTGTTTTTCTGTCGTCTTACCACTCACTAATTAATCTGAGGGATGCGAGATAACGAGCAGTGGCCTACTTCATAACTGTCACCCCGTACTCTTCAGTGTGTCACTTTTGGGTCACCTTACAAGTAAATTCAGCACTTTGGAGAAATATAAGCCTGAAGTTGGAGTGGATTTACCTTTTGGCTGGACATTCTCCCACCAACACATCACATAACCAACGGCAGTTCAACCTTGCCTCTTTTTTTTTTACCTGTTTGTGGTTGAAAAGTCAATAGAGAAATATTCCTAATAATCGTCATATGGTTTGTGTGTGTCATGCTCAGGAGTGAGTTTATTGCACTTGATATTTTTTTATTTCTTAAATAGCGAATGCTATTTCTTTGAAATATTCAATAAATATATAGTTTATAATTTTATGTATTGTTTGTAGAGCATTTTACTTAAATTTAGTACACGATTAATCCTTTTTATTATCACCTACTGGGAAATATCCATATACTTTGAAGGAGCCCTGCTTCCAGGTGCCTTGGTAGTGGAGATAGGTGATTTGTCTTTTTTTCATTTGTGTCCAAGACACATTTAAAGGTCATGGACTGATTTAAGACTAACATTTATATAGTTGCTACATGGAAATGTTTTTGCTGTACTGAGCTTTTGTAGTGGAATTGATTTCCCTTTGCTTTATTGCAAATATTCTTCTAGACTGAATAGTGTACTTGACTTTTTTTTTTTTTGGAGGGGGGGGGGGGGGGATTAATCCTTCTCTGACTGGAACTTTTACACAGCCTTAAAAACCTATCAGAGGATGATCACCTGCTTATTAGACGGGCAGAGAAACACCTCTCTGTCATAATACTTGCTGGCTGGTGCTGTTTGCAGACACATTCAAGTTATTTATATCACTGTGTGTTTTTGGAGTATGGGGTTTAGAGCAAGTGGCGATGCTTGACGGGATCTAATACAATCTGAGGAGCTGCAGAAGTTTCGGATAAATACGAAGACTCGGAATTCAGGTTGGAGTCGTCTGTTTGCTGGCGTCAGCTTTCTGTGGAGTCCCACGCCATAACCTGGAAGCTCAGAGACTCTGTCTTGACTCTGTCTCTGTCTGGGAGTTTGGATATAAAGCACAAGAGCCCCCGCCTGATCTAGGTAGGACATGTTCATCTTTCTGTTTGAAACCATATATTTTTCAAGTCCAAACCAAAAAGCAAAAAAGAAAGAACAGTTTAAAAAATCAGCAGATTATCCTAATCAACAAAACCACAAAAGACACTCCACTAACACAAAGAATGCTTTTTTGTTCCTGCCGTCGTACTTTCAGAGCTACTGTAATCTTCACCCTATTTGCACTCATCTCTTGCATGACATCATTCCTTTCCATGTGTTTCTTTGGGTTTTGTCTTCAACCTCAAGAGCATAAATGGTGAACTGCTTCCCATGTGCTGTGTCCTCACATGCAAGCGAAAAACTGCATTTAACTGTAAAAATATTCCTCATTTCATGCTGACCAGCTGAGTCAATATATCTTTACATTAAACAACACTTTACCCCAACTAAACACTCTTTTCTCCTTACAACTGAACAGACTTTTTACTTAAGAAAAATCAATAAATATTAGTGGCTCCTGATGTCCTTGCGTTGCACATAAAAGGGAGGATTACACATCCAGTAAATAATATGACAAGCATTAACAGGGTAAATCAGATCAGACTGTAGCCTGCTCCCTTTTCTCAAACAAATCAACTGTCTCCCACAATAAACCCAAGCTGGAGCCAAAATTAGACCTTTCATTTTTTTGCTAGGTGTGTTTGCAGAGAAGCTGAAAAATCTCCACTTCCCACCAAAGCAAAGGCAAAAGCAATCAGTTGGCAGCTGACTGACAGCTCTGAATAAAGTTAACCTCAGATTCCCAAAACACAGCATTACTGGTGACGGCAAATAAAAGCAAAATACAATATCAGTGTAATCAAGGCTCTGACATTATATTACTCATTTCTCTTCACACGGCTTGGGAACTAATTTTGTCTGATTCCAAGAAAATGTCAACCTATAAAACTCAGTTAGAGCAGTAAAATATGTTGAGCTGCAGCAGTGGTAGAATTTCTTTTTTTATTATTATTATTATTATTATTTGTGACTGGTGGCTTGTGAGATTTAAAACCTTTTTTTGTTCCAAGGAAATCAGCTTTGCAAGTCTAAATGATTGTCCAGAATCCTGGTAAATCGCCAGGTTGGCTAGTTTTGTTCATGAAGAGTGAAGAAACTTGTGATCATCAGTCCAATTGTGTCATAGTTGGACTGCTGGCTGGTGCTTCTGTCCCACTCTGTCATATTTTCCAGTTTTCCAGTTTTCAGTAACAATGTCTGAAAGTCTCAGCATTTAACTGCTCACTTGGGTGTCAGCTGTGGAGCATTGAAGACATTTTACTTGTTTAGCAGAGTTGCATGCCTGACATTAGTTTTATCATTTGTTTCACATGATCTGGGCGTTACACATGACAGACAGGTATTTAGCCAATTGACGAATTAATTGCTACATCAGATCAGTTGCACCACCCCAAATTGATGGACCTTTTATTTGCCACATCAGATTGGTGTTTTTTTTAAAGATCCCTCCTCATATTTATGTTGATGTGTTTGTGTTTCCTACAATGTCTGACTTCAATGTAACGTACTTGTATTAGTGCACATCGTCACTAGTTTCATATTTCTGTTGTAAGGGGCAAAAGTCTCTGGACAATAATATGTTCAAACAAATAAGTGAGATTTGGTTTGACAGAAATTCAAATGTCAGCAACTGTCCAGAGTCCACTAAAGAAACCTGAAACATGCAGGACAGAAGTGAGAGTACAAAAGTAACAAATAACATATCAAGGATGCATACTACGTTTGCATCTCTGATATAACTGATTGTTTACTTTTTATTGCAAAGAAAAATCTTGTGTCGGACTTGGGGATTGATAAATATCACCAATATTTCCGAATAATTATTCCAGAATAATTATGCAGATCAGTCATGGACCTTAACACAGCCTCATCTCCCCCCACATCAGAACATGCCTCCACCTCCTCTGTCTCCACCTCCAGCCTGCAGTCAGGTGAAGAAGCATCTGGAGAGACTGAACCGGAACAAGGCTGCAGGTCCAGATTGTGTCAGCTCCAGGGTTCTGAAAACCTGCTGAAACGATTTGTTAGATTCTTCAGCATCTTTTTAACACCAGCCTGAGTCAGAAAAAAAGTTCCTGTTCTGTGGAAAACATCCTGCCTTGTTCCAGTACCCCAAAAAATCCCAACCATCTGAACCGAATGACTACAGAGTTGCCCTAACATCTCACATCATTAAAGTCTTACAGAGACTGTTATTGGATCATCTCAATATGCAAATCACGACCTTTCAGGACCCATTACAGTTTGCTTATCGTAAGGTTCTTGGGGTTAAAGACGCCATCTATCTGCTTAATAAAGCCCACTCTCATCTGGACCAATCAGGCGGCACATTGAGGATCGTGTTTTTTTTTATTTCTTGAGTTCTTTTAACACAATTCAGCTGTTCTGTTATGTGAAGAGCTCCATAAATTTCAGGTGGATACCTCCACAGCCACCTAGATATATGACTATCTAACAAACAGAGCACAGTTTGTGAGACTGAAAGGTTGTTTGTCTGAGATGGTGGTCAGCAGCACAGAGGCACCACAAGGGACTGTACTCTCACCATTTCTCTTCACATTGTACACCTCAGACTTCCAATACAACTCTGAATCCCGTCATCTACAGAAATACTCTGATTACTCTGCAGGTGTGGGGAGTATCAGTGATGGACAAGAAGCTGAGCACAGAACTGGTCAGTCAGTTTGTGAGATGGAGCAGAAACAATCAACTCATCTTGAATGCAAACAAAACAAAAGAGATGACTTCAGGAGGAACAGGAGTAAACATAACACTGTTTGCATCCTTGGAGAAGAGGTGGTGGAGGAATACAAGTACCTTAGAGTTCAGCTGGACAACAGATAGGAATGCAACGCAGAAGCATCTAGAAGAAAGGACAGAGCAGACTCTACTTAACAAAGACACACTATGTAACTGTCCTTGAAACCTTAAAACCTTAACATTAAAACTCTGTTCTGGACTCATGTAATGGCATAGTGATATCTATTGTGCGAATTTCTGCATAATGAAAATGCAGTTTAACTGTTTGTGTGGTTTACCTCCTGTATGTTGTTTTTAGATTGGGTTGTACACTGCAGTAATTGTGTGGCTGGCCCAAGTTTCTGTGGACAAAACACTAAACCAAAGCAGCACCTTGCATGGCAGCTCCACTGGTGTATAAATCTAGGAGGGTGAAAGAAGCAACAGCATAGTAAAGTAATTTGTAACTACCAGGAAAACCTAAGAAATGCAACTCTAAAAATCACTTGCGGCAGCTCCAACTGTTCGAACAAATTCCATTTCTTATTTATTCATACCGGGATGAAGAGGCCACTTTTTTTTTTTTTTAAAGTGCTGATTGGCGGATTGAACATTTATCCACGTTCAGATTGTTTAGATTTTTGGTTTGAAGAGCCACAAATACTGCAAGTGTTTCTCCAGATTAATGTTTTCCAAAATATTCAAACTGCAAAATGCTACAATGAAGGATAAAATTCCTAAATTTCCTATGTTACTCTTTGCTTTACCTTAATGGCTCTTGAGGACAACATTTATACATAAACTTATTAATGAGAGTTTTACGTGGGGATGCTGTACATTATACAGCAAATACAGGAGAGACTGGCTTGCTTTTGTAGTCAGAGTTCATGGATCAAAAGCAAACAGGGAGCCAACCAGCGTTCTGTCATAACAAAGGCAAACATACAAAAAGCCCTGAGCATTTCAGTGCTATTAAGACACCCACTCCCTCTCCAGCCTCCATCTCTGGCTCTTGTGCTCTCTCTTTCTGTCTCCATCCAACTCCCCCTTCCTCAGTGCAACTCCCATCTCTCTCACTCTTGTTACCACTCCCCCAGATGCATTTCCTCCATCTCTATCCTTTTTTCTTCTATTCAGCTGTCATCCTGCCTTCACTCCATATAGTCATTTTCTTTCCCAGCTACTCCTACATGCATACTTACCAACACCACCCCCTCACATGCACTGTTTCTTTCTTTTTTTTTAAACTAGCCTCTTACTCATGTGTCTACATCCCTCCCTCCCACTCTTTTAACTCTGTCTCTCTCTCAGCTCTCAGAGGGTCTAAGCTGGAAGCGATTGCCACCCACACATTCTCTCTTCAGCTTTCAGCTTGACATCAAATTTACATTCACAATGAACGAGCACAGCATTTTACATGTTGCCTAGCACAAGGCTGCACACACAAACATGTGAATGCAGGAGCTGGCTGCTGCCACATGTGAGCAAACGTGCCGTTAAATGAGATGTAAAATTTGGCGTTTGTGTATGCCCTGGAATACAATAATGACGACTAATCCCAGTCAGAACTATTTTCTGAAACTGTTAGGACATTGTATGGAAATTCACCCTGTTGAAAGAAATCAATAGATAAAATGTCAATAATTTTCAATATGCAGTAACTATATGAGGGCATTGCTTATGATTATCAAGTCTCTATCAATGTGGTTCTGAATAAAATTCTTCAGCATGCGCCTTTGTAGTCCCATACCAACTACAATGTGAGATTGGTAACTGATCCAGATCGGAGGTAGCACTGCGTTTCAGCTTCACCTTTCAACAAATTCAATCCATTTTCTTCTGTTCTTGCTATTTCTCATAAATTTATGTAAAATTTCTGCAAACTTCAGCATTGAAGCTACATTTTTTAATGAAGGCAGAGCATCTAGCTAGCTAGCTGCTAGTCTGAAGCAAATGCACTGAGTAGTTTTCTAGTCCACGTTCCAGTGTTAAGCATAGTGTCTGCTTACATCATCACTCTACGCCATGCAAGTTGATTTTAGACCTGACCTGAAAATCCCGAACAGAAAATCAGTGAAAGACTGTTTGACAAATTCTTGACTTCTTTTAAAGAATCTTTTTCCTGTCCAACACACTACATGTTTCCACTGAATCTTTGCTTTACTTGGACTTAAATTTGTTTTTTTCTCTTTAGCTTTTTCAGATTTCCATATGTTTTTATCTCCTTCCTGTCTTTGCTCTGAACCAGTCACGTTTGATCATAGACTTTTTACTTCCTTTCTTTGACCTTATTTGTCACTTATTTCCTCTCATCTATCCTCCTGAATGAATTTCTTGTTGGAGACATGCAGCCTGCGCAATCCTGCTATTAAAGTAAAATACTGGCACTAAGTGATGAACACAGTTATAATATTCCGGCTGGTCTCAGAAGACTAAGTTCTTCTCCAGGAGAGAAGAGTAAAATATAAAATAAAAAACCACAAGTTTTAAGCGGTACCAAGTTTTATACCAAAGGGGAAAAAAAATCAAAGTGCAAAGAAACTGGGAATGGTCATTAATTGCTAAAGCACAATTATATACATACAATGTGACTATTCAAGAGTCTGCGCATTCGAGTGTTTGAAGGGGGGACAACAGAAAAAACTGCACAAAGGAAGCGTCCTGTCGGCCCGACCAGAGCACAGGCGTTTCAGTTTGGTTCCAAACACAAACCTTCGGGCGGGTTTGCCCAGAGTTTATTGGGTTTTGGCTCGTCATTAAAAACCTGGCCAATTTAGTAGTTTATATCAAGTGCACCGCTTCGTTCAAGGCATGGCGGCTCTGGCAGTTTGCTCCTTGCAGCAGTGTTTTCCCATGTGTGCCCCATTCGCATCTGCCGGTGGCAAATTACTTCCGGGTATTATGCTACTCTGATTGGCCGCAACTGGTCATGTGACTCATGTGCGTTAATAACGCAAAGGCAACCACGTAAATCCAGTTGAGGGCAACATACATAGCAGGATAGTAATTTTATCACCGGGTTGCATTTTGGTGGCTTAATTAAAACAGCAACTATTATTTGGGAAAAGTAACATAACTGCATGAAGCAAGTGTACACACGACAGGTGTTTTACAAAAAGCAAAGGCAGATTAAGTATTTGACTCATAAAGCAGCAGAAATGCATAGATCTGATTGGCTCAGAGCTAAAGTTAGATGGAAAAACAATGAAATATAGAAATAATAATGGTAGAGGCAATTCGTCTATAGAAAAAAGGGAAAGAATAAGTAAGTAAATAAGTAAGTAAGTAATAATATTAATAATGATAATAATAATAAACATTGGGAAAAAAGGAAAATATTAGATAATTTATAAGAGACATGAATAAATATATTTTAGGATAAAATATAGAAATAGACTAGATAAATGAGTAAGGCAAAAATACATAAAAAAGGTTTTGATAATAATTTTATTTTGTAATTTGGCTATTATTTTCTCATTTATAGGTTCTTTTTTTTGTCTTTACATTTCTACATTTTTTTAATTATTTTTTTTAAGAGTTTCTCATTCTATGTCTTATATTTTAAGGCATTTGTTGTCACTATCATTGCACAGAATAGTTGAGGATAGAGAAGGGAAGATCATATCCTTTCAGTATGTTGTGAATGGATGAGCTTCTCTTCCATCATCCTTTGCATTACGTCCTTGGCCACGCACTTCCCCCTAAGGATTATACAGACTGACCCGAATTGAACTCTCCTCAGAGGGTTTGATGGAGGGCGCTGTCTCTGGATTACAAGTCAATGTCCTGTCAACCTGATTTTGAAGCTGTTATTTTTTTAGGTTTATTAAAAGTTACATATAGCTCAAATGAAACTGAGTCCCAGCTGTCTTATAAGGTAAAATCAGTTGATCTTGTTTTCTTCAGTCCACAAGCTCTTCTTTACAGACACTGTGTGAGATATTATGGTTGTGCAACTTTCAGCAGCTCTGCAGCATCCTCATTAATATTACTGTTTACACCCCAGTGTTGTGTTCGTGGAACTAAATGCTGATTAAATCCTGTCCCTTTGCACTAATGTTAGTGGGTGTGGGTTGATTTTTAAAGAAGAATTGTACAGAAGTGGTTTTGGGTGTAGAGTTCTGTTGTGTGCTTATGTTGGGTGAGCAAGTAATTAGAAAAGAAAGTTGTACATTAGTTAGAATTTTTGCAATGTAATAGTTGTTTCTAATAGAAATACCTGAGATTTTTCATGACTCTGAAAATTACTCAGAAATAAGCTGATCAAAAAGCGTGCTTTTATTAAGACTTTTCATGAGTTACTTAATCAGAAATATTTTCTACCCTGTTTGAGTAACATTTTTTTAAAAACGTTATTCCCACATTGTCTGATTTATTGAATGATCAAAAAGAAATATCCAAAAATTTCTTTGTAAATCCCCTAACTGTACTAATATTTCCACCAAAACAAGTACAGATATTTAACTGAACAGTTTTAATGGTTTCATTTCGAGATAGGTACACATACAGTACGTAGTACTGCATTTAGATATTCAAAGTTTCAGTTTTTAACCTTTATTGTAGTTTAATGTTAGAAATTATTTGTAATTTTTACAACTTCTGTTTTTGTTAGTCTAGAATTGGATAACTATAAGAATTGTTGTGTTTATTAAAGACTTAAAAAAGTATTCAAGATTTAGGTAACATTGCTATTTTATTTCAAACAAGTCTGTTAATGGGGCCTTTTGCATTTTTCTCAGCTACTGTAGTTGTTACTACAGTTATGGAGGATGTGTAATCGTGGTTTAAATTCACAAGATTTAGATAGTCTTTTTTTTTATGTGTTCGATTCTTGAGCCTTTCATCCTTTAAGTAAACAGGAAAATATTGTAGCACACTAGTTGCAAGAAAGAACAACTTAAACAATGTTACTTGGACACTCGGATGATTTATTGGGCAGCTAGGTAAAAGAGACAGGCGCGTCTATTCAGCATGACCCCGGGAAAGCAGAATCACAACCTCCTGTGACACAATGATGCCTCAGCCGGGCTGCATTTTTCAAGTCTGCTTTTCAAGCCTTTACATCACCTCTAAACAACAGTTGCATAACAGTATTTTAAAATAGATGGAAGAAGCAAATCGGTTCTCAATGTGCCTGCACGCTTTTCATTTCAACGCTGCTCATAATCACCGTTCATTAACGCATCCTGTCAGTCCTCAGCAGTGAGCCCAAAACTAATGATGCTTTTAAATGATTTATTTTTGGGATCTATCGGGCACGGTTCTGCCTGTTTAACGCACAGATTGATTTGTGTGTGTGTTGTTAAGACCCCTATAATGCCTAAGCACCTGTGTTTTGAGATTGGATGTACAGTGGGTCTAAAGTATGTCTGAAAATAAATGGTTAGGTACTTCATGAAGAAAAATGTTGCCATGACAACGAAACACAGAGCCTGAGTAGGAATCAGAAAGACAACGAGTGAATGAGAAATAGATTCAAATGGGCCTATTCAGACTTTTTAAAATGCAGGCCGAGCCTTTTCTAAACGCTTTTAAGAATAGAAAAAAAAAAGCTTAATGGCTTCAATTAATTTAGACAGTCGAGGGTGCAGGTGCTCGGACGAGACAGAGAAGACAATGACTAGGTCAACTTTTTTGTTTTAATTTGTCACTGACTAAAACCTCCGTCCGACCTTAACCATCTTAAACCCAAAATATTGGGACAAAGACTGTGGGTCACATGATTTACATACTACTTTAAATGAGTCTTTGTATACAAGTTGTCACCTGGAGCAATATGTTTTATTTACAAAGCAAACACAACAAAGCTGTAGTTTACACACAGTGTTAATTTTAAAATTTCTAACAAACTTGGGTTGATAGACAAAAGGTAGACTAATAGACTAATGTCCTCCTTTCAGCACTTAGCTTAAGATGGTTCTCACATTTAAACAAAAGCAGTTTGAGACTAAGTTTAACAGCAACATGAGTCATGCAAGTTCATTTTGAATAATAGCAGCATGCATATAGCACGCTGTTGCTCTGATAGAACTAGGTACACAACCTGGGGTGTTTTTTGGATCATCATGCTCCAGCAACAGATGGATTGGCTATGCTGGTTTGCTTATCTATGAGCTTAATGTTGTAGTAATGGTGTTTGGAGAACAGGCTTGCAGCCTCTTGCATGCATATGATTGCCTGTTTACATTACATGCAACAATGTAATTTCCTGCAATCAGCAGAATGCATGAAGGTGGGGATTTTTCACTAGCTAAATATGTCATGATGTGTAGTATGCTGTGTACTTTCAGTCAATAGTAATCTGCCCTTTGTGGCCAGTACATAATGTATTAAAGAGATTAGTTTTCCCCATAAAGGCTGGAAATATCAGGTTTTGGGGCTAAAGCCTCAAAATCTCAGCATGGATAGAGAGTAAATGCATACACAGTGCATTGAATTTTTCTTTATTTCTAAATTAAACATGAGATGAACTAATGCAAGCTGTGCCTCTCTCAGTGGCCAAAACTAGCACACCACAGGGTCCAGTGGCCTGTGGGATGAATTTGGTAAATCTGCAAATAACATAGAGGACATTAGGAGCATGCTTTTTTAATTAAAGTAACTGCAATGTTTATGTTTAAATATAACCTTTCATAACATTTTTTGTTTAATAGATCTAACTGAGCCAGTTCAGGTGGTCACAGATAATGTGAAATTCTGTTTTTCTCAGTTCCAGGTACGTGTGATTAAATGTTGTGATTAAATGTGATTTTGTAGATCAATTGTGATCTGTAAGTTAAAATACACATGTAAATAATAAACTGAGGCAAAAACATTGTTTTCATTTAAAAAAATTCCATTATTTTACTGGCCAGGTCACTTGGGATCACCTTGTACTGTATGTGGCCCCTGAAGTTAAATAAGTTTGACACCCCTGCTTTAAAGCATAACCCAAGAAATAAATAGTAGAATTATTAAGTCTTTATTTGGCTCTTTAACAACATGTAACATTAAATAATCAATTTGCATATAAACTGTTAATTAGCATGTGAATTGGCTGAATTATTGTAGTGCATAAAGTCTCCACTAGGGGGGCAGAAGGTAAGTTACAGATGTATGTAACAGGGTTTTAAGTTTTTACCATTGGGAGATGCAATAGGTTTCAGAGACTGTATTTATTATTTTATGTGTAGTGTTAAAAGGGTTAAAGAAACACAATTAGTATCTTATCTCTTGTAAATAGAAATCATTAGGGTGGTTGATATACTGATTACAGATTACTTTTCATAAAATTATTAAACATGTTTATGCCAGTTTTTTGTGCAGTGCAACTTACTTTGTTTTTATTGCCTAAATACTTATCTTACTTTCTTTTTTTTCACAGCCCCATATCTAAAAACAATACACTTTCTTTCAATATTTGTTTGTTTTGAATTTTTTTTTTTTTTATAGTTACCCTAAGGGTTTAGGATACTACATCAACTCACACATTGCTTGATCTCATTGTCTAAAGCCAACCCTATAGAAACGGCTCAAACTGCTACCGATGCCAGTAAAATCCTCTATTGCGCCATTCTACTGTGCACAGTCTGCTCCTGCTCATTAAACTAATATGTGAGAAACAATAACTTCTCAACTAAAACATGGCTCCTGGGCCATTTCATGGAGATGACAGCTAATAATATGTCTAAATGGCTTAACCTCCAGCATTATTTAATGACACTTTTTGAATAGTAACAAACGCTTAAGAAAAAGCTGAAGATGAGAGAATATTTAAATAGATCTTCTCAAGTTCATGAACCCATTCAGGATCTGTGACCTAAAGCAGATACAGTCCTTTAGCTTTTTAGCTATTCATTAACTTTAAAGTCTTTAAAATACTTTGGGTAGCAAATGGTATAGTCTTAATTTTGTGTCAGTCATCTACACTTTTAAGGTCTGTTCTAGTGAATCAGAAAAGAGCTACAGTATATAACACTAGCAGCTTGTAGTCATTCAGACAATGTTTAAAAATTTTCCTCACAATTTCATTTAAAATATAATGAGCCTGTTTACATGCACACCAAAACTCTGATTGTTATCTAATTTCTGTAATCATATCATTCAAGTGGTCACCTAGATCTAAATCTGATTTATTAGATAACTGCCATTGTCTGATTATGAAAGAATGGATTAAAACTTCTAGATTTTCTCCTCAATACTGTTTTCATGCATGTAGATGTAATTGATTTTGTCTTTTTCCATCTGCGCATGTGCAAAAAATGTGTTGCTTCGACACCTCCGCTAAAAAGATGGAAGAAATTCCATAACGTCACATCACCAAACAGGATGGTGTTCAGCAGCCGGACAGTGAAGTAAAATATAGAAAAGCATTCTCATTTTTGTTGATTTTGAAGGTTGTTAGCTCTTTCATTAGCCAATGCTAAAAAGGTGGGCGCCGCCATGTTTAACAAAGACTGGATATATATA
>JBAMHW010000006.1:3754261-3777136 GCA_037177495.1 Rhadinocentrus ornatus | reverse complement strand
TGTATATATATATATTTAAAAAAATCTGATGTTTTGAAAGTAACAGGAATTTGCATCACTACGTACGTACTCCAGTAATATCTGATCATAGCCTGAAAAATATAAACAGGTTTTTTACGAAGCAGATACGTAAAATCTGATTATCACAATTAGCTGATTACTCCTAGATATGTGATTTTGATGGTCATGTAAACAGGCTCAATGGCAAAAATACAATGCATGTACAATATTTGCTATCCATGCCAGACTTTATACTACAGTACTTTATAGTACATTGTACTTCATACATTGAGTTGTATTACAAACATCCTTAGAGTCATAGTGTCATAACACAACATATCTGCTTTCCAAGTAATATGACTAAACCCAACCAACCAAATACCAACCCCAAAATATTTCTTTCTTACATGAACTGTATATTTTGTGATTTGAAGATGTTATTGCACTGCTGTGACCCTGTCCCTGATATCAGCTTTGTGTGTGAGATTTTTTTATTTTATATTTGTAATTATTATTACCTGTTCATGATATTTTATTAGTTTATTGTTATTTTTAAATTAACAGTGATTGTGTGAGAAGCAGCTTGACCAAAAACTATGTAAGTCTTATAGAGTTACTTTTTTATATTTACTTTACTTGGCAAAGTGACTATATATTCCTTTGCCATGTGAGCACATTGTGTTAAAAAAATGTTGATGCAGCCAGGTACTGAAGGGAAAACATTTCCTTACAGTAAGTCCTGCTTGGTTCATATGGACATGTTATGTTAAAAGTGAGAAGTGTGGTGTGTGTTATAAGGTAAAATCATTAATGTCTCCCATCACAAAATGCTGCCCACGCATCTTGTTGCCAGTACGACTTAACTTTGTTAATATTTTCCAACTTTTCCTCGTAACTGTACTGCAGATCTGTCAGATTGTATCTCTTGTGAAAAGCCCTCTTTTAGTCACCTCACAGATTATCTATTGTATTAAGCTCTGGGCTCTGGCTGGGCTACTCCAAAACGCATGTTTTTTCTGGGGAAGTTATTATTTTGTTAATTAGGTTGAATGCTTGGTTGTGTGTGTTTAAAGGTGAAATTTCAAGATTCACATTTTTCTCACATGCTTTTGGGAAACTATATTTTTGCAAATTGTAGCTGGATTTGGATATTTTTGTTGGAAAATGCTTCCATCTTTCAACTCTACCCCAAGGTCCAGACATAAAGAGAATGCACAGAGATTCTTGTCCCATGTAGTACACAACCGATACTTTCCAGAAAATCCTGAAGCTTCCTCAGAATTACTGTAGATCTCTTAGCAGCCTCCCTGACAAGTTTTCATCTTTGTCTTTTTAGTGATTTTGGGAGAGTGTCCAAGTCTCTGCAATGCCATTATTGCCCCATATCTTTTACACTTTATCATGGCCATCTTAGTTGCAAGCACAAATGGACATATCTCAGACCAGCATGGATGAACTGAGTCACTTCTGTCACTTCCATTCCAGTTGCAGGTATGAACTGCTGCAGTGTACCTGAAGTTTCAGGTATGTAGTAAGCTATCGGTAGAAGGAGAGTCAGTCCAGCTGTGGAAAGTTGTTAGTGGTGCATGCTTTTATCCCAGCTGCTTCTGATGAAAGTTTGCAACACTGTCACCCTGTCACTCTACACAAAATCAATCTGTCAAACATTCCCAGGTGCAGACTTCTGACCTCAGTGGTGTGATGTTGGCTTTTCACTAAATGAATCCTCTGTGTAGCTTGCTGAGCTGAGGTGTAGCTTCTTCAGCATTTATGATGTCATGTTTTAGCTTAACTATTCACAAACTTTATCCACTTCTTTCTCTTGTCATTCCAAGTGTGATGATGAGGCAGAGTTAGCTACCTAGCTGTCAGATACATAGTGAGGTAGCTTGTTTGGCTCACCGGAGGTTATTTCCATTGCAGATGGTCTATTATCAGAAGCTAAACAAAATACTGGGGATTTATTTTACAATTTTAAGGGAGCTAAAACTGTGACATAACAGTTCCTTTTATATCATATTTATTTCTGTTCCCCTCAAACTCTGACATGATAGGTTTTGGGTTTTTTTTCCTCCATGCGTAGGTTGTAGAAAATGTTAGGATTGCAGAAAGAGAGACTGGTGCGCTCAGAGTGAAAAGATTGCCATTTGGACAGGTAAATGAAAGACAGTGAAAGGAGAGGGCCGAGAGAAAAAATTAGGAAAACAGATAAAGGTAAGCATGGAAAAAATGGAGGGCTCTTGATGCCAAACCAAATTGAATGGGATGGAACATCAGGATGCTGCAAAGACAAGGAGGAGATGCAGGGAGGAGGAAGAAATTGTAGGAGAGATGGGGAGAGGTAAAAGATTGAGGGCTGAGAAAAGGTTGAGGGAAAAAATATACTATATGAATTATGTAAAATAGCTGTGTGGGAGGTGGAGGCATATGTGTGTCTGGGCATCAGAGTGACAAAAGAGCCTGAGAGAATGATAGAGCAAGGAAAGAGCAGAAAAGATGACATGGTTAACAGAAGAAGTCAGAGGCTTAAATGCACAAAAATAAACTATTTAATAAATTTAACCATCCTACATATTTTGTCACAGTTGGCTTGCTGAAGATTGATGTTTACAATAAAAATGAAAAGGGAAGCTTTTAAAGACATACAGAGATGAAAAGTGGGCTTTGATATCTTCCTGCTGTGTTCATTTTACTGAAAATGATTATTCAAGCAGGAGTCTTCCATGGGTGGCCACCATGATTTTATTAGACAGAGATATGTTTTGTCCTTATCTCGAGTACAACATGCTGTAAGCTACTCATACCTCACTGTGGAGCATAAAAAGCCATAATTGTGTATGGTTTTAGCTGGGGTTTTTTTCTTTTTATGCTAGCAGAATTATTTATTATTTGTCTGGCATGATCATCTATTGAGTTATTATGTCACTTCTAGCTTCATTGCAACATCCACATTTTCATTTAATCAGTGAAATCTACCAGATGGCTTCCAGTCTATCATTTTTAATGACTGACTTTTCCTTCAGTGCATATGGCTCACAGTTGTAAAAATTGTAGCGTTTCCAATAATCTCAGCTGTGCTTTATGTTTCCTGCTTATTTAAAAATATGTTAGCATGCTAGCATCGTGCTAGCATGCTAACATATTTATCAGCTAATGTTTATCAGCTTCAAATACGACCAAATTTTTAAAAGTTATTATTTTTTTATAATTAGTTTTAAGAGTATTAAAGTATTTATACCAAGCCAGATACAAAGCACAGTTTTTATATATGTTACACACCAATAATTACCTGTTAACAAATTAAAACATTAAATTTCTTCTGCTGAATTTCTATGGAAAGAATCCAAATCCATAGCACAGAACTTAAACACAACCAGGGTTCTTTCAAGGACCTCACCGATTTTTGCAGCCCTTTTGACTATGGATGTCACAATTCCATAATTAAGGACAGGGTTAAACACTACAATTAATTGTATGGATCCATCAAAATCGTCACTTTCTATGAAGGATAACATCTGAACCATATCAGCAGATCAGCTTCCACAACTTCCGTACGGAACAAAAACAAAAAGTTACACATCATCATCTGAGTGTTACCGCTTGTGTTGCTTTGTTTTCATTTCATGTGAGTTGCACAAGGGGCTTGTTAAAGTGGGACAGTATGGAAACGTCATCCTTGTCAGAATTATTTTCTTTTTTTTGGTTATAGGAAAAAAGAATAAGGAGTCATTGTGGAGGACAGTTCACCAGCCTGTAAAGCAGGACATCAAAAGTCCTTTCACCACCTGTAGGATAAACAGCGGCTCTTTATATTAAAGGAATAACGGGATATTTTACAAACGAGAACAAAACTAAAACCTTCTTTGACTGAGAGTTTCACTGTTGTAACATAACCGACTCTGCAGGTCGATGCCTTTCGGTGTCACTTTGGTTGTAGAAGAAGCTGCATTTAATTTCAGAATTTTTTTCTGGAATAGTGGAAATGAAAAGAAACCGGTAGTGAGTGAAGATAAACGCAATACTGGGGGACTACCTTGTTATTGATGCTCCACTACTGCAGTGTTCTCCATTTTGAATGTTTGTTTGTGAAGGGTAACTATTTTCTGCACTGCAAGCTTACAGATTTTACAAGTAATGGTAGCTTGATAGCTGAAAAAGGTGGCATTAAAACCGTGACTACTCAAGCAGTGAGAAGGTTCTGGGTAATCTACCTGCTCCAGGAAAAAAAACTCCTCCTGAACTCTGTTTAGCCCCTGGTTCATGCATTGGAAATGAAAGCGGTCATGGAAAGGACTCTTCAAAGACCCCACTTCTTCCCTGCAGCTGAAATGTAGCTTTTAGTAAGTTGCTGGGCCTGCACTGCACCGTGGCATCATTCTTCTAAAAGATATTCCCTCATCTAATGTTTGAATGCTCGCTATAAAACTCTGCTGTCAAAAGCATCGGTCCAGAATCTCCTAGGTCCTTAATTTATGTAAGATCTTATGACTATGAAGGCTATATCTGAAGGCATGTGGTTTGTATAATTTTTGCCTTTAAACCATATGGATGGGGACATTGTTCCCTGGATCTAACTGAAGGCAGCTCACACAGCATAAC
Organism: Rhadinocentrus ornatus; assembly: GCA_037177495.1. NCBI lineage: Eukaryota > Metazoa > Chordata > Actinopteri > Atheriniformes > Melanotaeniidae > Rhadinocentrus > Rhadinocentrus ornatus. The sequence goes on along the minus strand of JBAMHW010000006.1, from coordinate 3,772,537 downwards.
AACTCATTTTCCTTACTGTAGTGGTCAAGGGTTGGGGGATTAGGGATATTGAGAATAAGGCATTTTTGGAATAATAAAACCACTGATATTTAATATTCCCCAATGATTGTCCTAAAAATTACTTTCACCATAATACCTGTGCAGGAATTTCCCTTCAGGAAATTGGTGCAGTAATTCAGTACTGACATTTTATTAAGTTTCCTTAGATTTGATGGATAGATACCCGAGAGAGACATTTTCTTACAAGCTGATAAAAGTTCCTCAGGTCTAAATTAAATGTATTTGGCGTGTTTTGGTCAAATGAGAGAGAGTCCATCAGCTCTTTACACAGGCTGTTTTTAGACATGAAGAAACCCTGCCACTTCATTTCACCCCTCGCTGTAGGGTCTGCCTCTTTTAAGATCAGTAGTACTCAAATTATTACTATGTAACAGAGCATCCATTAAAAGAACCTCATTGTGACTGATTGACTGTGATACTTGACTGTCAGTGTAATTCTTAAATGTTTAGAGTTTCCTCTTCTGCAGTTAAACCAGAGGCATACTGGTTACTGGTACTGGTTCCCCTTTCAGGCATGATTCATGCGGGCCCAGGTTGATAAAACACTACAATACAGAACACAACAGTCAATGAATGATTAATACATCAAAAATCATGTGGTAATTTATCCCTCACTTACTAGATCTATAACTGATATTGCTAGCTTATTTCTATGCTGGAGGTTGTGTTATAAATCACACGATTCCCCAATGAAATTAAGGAATAGGAAGTGGGACAAACAAAGGGGGAAAAAAACATACCTGAGTAAGATTACCTAGTTAGGGATGTAAAATATTAGATAAAGACCCAGTAGTGTGATTAACTCACATAACTGCTAAGAAGAATTTTCTTTCAATTAATTAAAAGCAAGAAAAAAGATTTTGGACTTTGGAGATATGTTAAATTCTACAACTGTGGCAAAGATCACATGAATGCACAAAGCCTTTATTCCCCAGAGGTTTGCACATGTACAAAAACACAAGACTGGATCAGTAAAATTCCATCTTGGAATAAAGCTCTGCTGTTACCCTCCGAGGTACATTGGTTGTATGTTTTATAAAACTGCAGGAAACAAAAGAGTAATTGAATCAGGACATCTACAACTGAACAAGCTGCGGCTAAAACTGGATTTATACTTTAGAAACAAGATGTGTGGTTTTTTTTCAAGGCAAAAAAAGAAGCTTGTTGGTGCAACTTTCTTGTCTGTGCTGGATTATAGAGATTTCTTGTATATGAAAAAATCGGCTCAATATCTTAGAATGGTTGACACCGTTCACCGCTCTGATTTATACTGTCGGGTTGGATGGCCTGGTCTGGCCACCCGAAGGACTGTCACTGGCACACTTTCATGTCCAAGGCACTGCTTGGTTTACTGCTACTTACATATGTACTCAGAGAAGTGGTAATTCTTACTCTCTCCAGTCATCAGTAGTTGCTTTCTGTTCCACATGCTCCGCCTGAATTAGGTAAAAAGGCTTTTGTTTACTCTGCACCCTCTGCTTGGATCACATTGCACAAGGGTGGAGGGAAACTAACTGGATTAATTGCATAGACTGCTTTTAAATCCAAACTGATTTGTTGAGACTGATTCCACAACATGCACTTGTTTTTATAATTCACTTGTAAAAGTAATTTTCTCTTTTTAATTGTCTTTTGTGTGTTACTTGGTACCTTATGGAACCATTTTTTGGATTTGCTGCTGCCTATCGTGGACCAGGACTCCCTTGTAAAAGAGATTTTTAATCTTAGTGGGATTCATTTTTTTTCTGGTTAAATAAAGGTTAAATCTTTTTTTGATTTTTTTTAATGTACAGCAGATAAATGATGCATTTTCAGACAAAAACAGGATTACCTCATGGGCATATTCCCTCTGTGTAATGAGCACCAAGCAGATGTGGGCTTCTGAATCAAATAACAAGCTCAAGTGTAGAGTTAATAATAACATGGTGAAAAACTTCTGTGCCACCGTTTACACATCAATGAACTCACTGGTTTAACATGCTTCAGCAGGAAACAAAGTCCTGTTATATATATATAAATATATATATATATGAATAAATCGTGCGCCTGTGCATTTTCAGTCTCACAGACTTGGAGTACTTCAGCTATGATGATAGGCTTGTTCTCTTTTAAATTCATTCTGTGTCAAGGACATTCATGCAGAAGAGACAAAACTTAAATTAAAAAATGACTGTGAAAAAATATCTGAAACATAACAGCTCACTCCTGGCCATGGCTAAATAGTTTAAACTGGCCAGTGGAAGTAACTGGAATTCATAATTTTTCAATGTGACATTATATATTTTATATCTTTCTTATACTTTATTGATCTGACTTCAGTTTTTTATTTCAAGATGAGTCAGTTAATGTGGTCAGGATTACTACACAAATGTGAAAATGTACCACTATGAGCATTTAAAATAACTTCCAGCTCATATTATTTAATACTGTGGGTTTTTTTATTTAATTCATAGGTCTTTCTATTCTGGTCCGCTCAAACTCAAAAAGTGTTGTACGTGGTCCTTGAACTAAAATGAGTTTGACACCTCTCTTCTACACTAACTGGGTAGTGTGATGCTGAAATCTACTGGACATCTGAAGGCCTCACTGAATAGCGTTTGCAAGCCTAATAGGACCCAAACAAAAGGGAGACTTAAATATTTGCTCTCAAACACAGAATATGTGATGTCTTTTTTTAACATTCACTTTACATTTTGGTGTAATTTTTATGCTAATTTAGTGATTTCTGTTTTTTTCTCTCACTGCACATTCACATGATCTTTCAAGTGAAGGACGGGAGTTTATACCACGCTTAGTTGATACTTTAGCCACTAACTCCCTGACAGAAGTCAATAAACGCTTTATTTGATGTTCACTTCTCTCTACCATTGCATCTCCAATTTCTTCTGTACAACATGCAGACTGTTAATATTGCCTCATCTTGCATCCAGACAGAAAATCTTATGTTAAATGTTGAGCCCTGTACTCGTGTTGCCGATGGTGTTTCCCTCCTGCTGACATCAAACTGCAACTTACCTGTTGGCCTTTTCTCCCTCCTGCAGATCATCGTGCTCGGAGGAAGAGTATAGCCACTGGGAAGCAGCCCAGCATGGAGGTCCCTCCCACTGCCCCCCTTCAACCCTTCCGACAATCCGTGAGTAACCCCCCCTGTTCCCGGCCTCGCTCGCTGCCTCCATCCCTCTCGCTGTCCCTTCTCCTTCCTCCCGCCCTGGGTCCACCACATATCTGTGGCAGACGGACCAGCGGCACCCCGCCTCACCATTTTCCCCTCTCCCTGGCCGTCTCCCCCTCACACGCCTTTTGCCCTCAGCCGCAAAAGGGTTACAAGAAAGGGCCGAGCACACCTCCGTTACCCCGCTCGCTGCCTCTCTCCCCCTCCCTGTCCTTCACCCTGCCCCACTCGCCTGCCGCCTCCTCATCCTCACCCCCCTTCCTATACTGGGGAGGAGAGTGGAGGGCTGCCGGTTCGAGTCCAGTGGCGGGAGGAACGTTTATTGAACCACTGCCTCCTGTTGAGGTATGTGACACAGACGTGTCTAGATACTGTTTATATTCACCACAAATATTCCAGCCTGTTTCTCATTGCCAGGGCGACAGATCAGCATCCTTACTATCGTTGCCATGACGCACTGACCAAAAAATGCCTTATAAATGAGTAAAACAGCTTTTGTTGGGAGGAACATCTTAAGAATAAGATCCAGGACATCTATTTGGAAACTTAGATTGAGTTCCTGAGTGTATGTTTAAATCAGTTTTGTAAAGAAAATAGTTAAATTTAGGCACTAAAACTACTTAGTTTCAGATTTCCACTACATGTTCATGATGCTTAATTGAATTTCACTTACAGGTAGAAGTGGTTGAAAGTGTTTTGATTTTATTGTCTGAGATCACAATATTATTATAGGTGCACTGTTAAGTAATATTGATATTTTAATTCTTTATATATCATTATAATTGTCAGCACCAGTATACACTGTAACAATCCAGTATGACAGTAATTCAGCGGATTTTGTTGGGACATATTTTAGGGCCTAAATCCTTTTCTTCCGAAACCTAACCAACGAATGATTGGAAACAAAATAAGTAAATAAATAAAATCAATGAAGTATTAAAAAAAAGGTCATTTAAACAGTAATAAAAACAAACTTTGGCTATTTGTCAAAGTTAAAATCGGCAGTGTGTTTCAGTGCATCTTTGTTTGCATGAAAATATTATCATTTTTATTCTTTATTATTTTGTTCCCTTGCCATGGGAGGCTTTAACCCCTTAATTTACCACCCGAATTTATTGACAATGATGTAAACAAAATGAATAAGGGGGAAAAAACAACAAAAAGATTGGATGAGAATAAAATACAATTAATTATCAAAGAAATGAATAACAATTAATGAAAGAAGATAATATAAAAATAAATGCATACATTAAATTGAATGAAAGCAAAAAAATACATTAAATATACTAGTTTGATAAAAGAAAAAAGAAATAAATAAAATTAACAAATACCAGAAGTTGTTTGTTGCAAACTCTCAAGGGGTCAAGAGACTAAAATCAAAAGAAATTTTTTTACAACATCTCTCAACAGTCTACAAATAAATTTCAGAATAAACAAATAAACAAAACAGAATGAATATTTTAGCTGATGTCTGCTGCTGTGCTAATTTTTCACCTATATATAAAGATTTTCTGGCAAAGTTTTAATTAATTAATTCATTTTATGTCATTTTCATCTGGGGATTGATAATTTGGAGCCTGTAAGAGGAGATTAAAGAAAAGACATTTAATATTGGTTTCTGGTGCACTTCATTAAGTATTTAGTGCACCACAAAAACCTCTGTACACATCTACCTATCCATGCAGTTGCCCGGATGTTTCTAACTGATCATAAATGAAAGTCTGTTCTTCGGTACGAAAGTAGACCATGTGACTTTAAAACCTTTTTCTAAGTGTTATTCAGAGAAAACATAACGGTGACAATTAGACAAGTAAAGCTGCAATGTCTTTAAAGTGAGTCCAGTCTTTAGGCAGCCCAGTTAAGTGACATATTCCACACAGCTGACTGAAATGCGGTGCACTCTCCAGATAATTTCTCATACACACACTAAACTCAACAACTTCTGGTTAATAAAGCATTTTTTCATTCATTGAAGTTGTTTCTAATATTAATGTGTTTTTATTTGGGATCTTTTTAAGGAAATTAATTAAATGACTTTTGTGATGAAAAAAAAAATCGGAATCCAATGAAATATAAAACTCTGTTAAATGTATCAACAGTTTGAGTTTAAAGTAGAAATTAATTCAAACTAATGGATCCTTTGTATAGTAAGCAAGAATTAAAACAAAGTGACTTGTAGTAAATGGAATGAAACTGAAAACACGGATGCGTCTTAAATGTCAGCAGTATTAAAATGTGCTGTCACTCTTACTTCATCATGTCTCTTTTAATATGAGACGCAGCCTCGTTCGAAGATAGATAATCTGGTTATTGTTTTATACGTGGCAGCAGAAACACATCAGAACGTATTCAACGTGAACATGAAAAAACTTGTGTAGTTAAGTTTGCACCAGTAGTCATTTGTCTTCTTCCCGTTATTTTTGCAGACTATTAGCATATCATTTGCTTCCCGTTACCTGTTGTAGAATGAAAAGTAGATTTTCATCCTTCAGAACTGCCAGAGAATCCATTAGAGGAAATGTGAAGCCTCGGCTTAGCTTGTTCAGGTCAGACTTTTTCTGTTTTGTCAGTATTTCAGAGTTAAATGTTGCGTTTGTATATCAATATTTCAAGTTCTTGGATTGCTCAAGCACAGAGAAGTGACACAATATCACTTATCAGTGTAGTTTTCAGCTCAAAGCAGCCAGCCACATCAGCTGTGGTGTTAACTACCTGGAGAGATTTCAGATCCCTGTCTTTAATCCTGAAGGCAGTGCCTTTTGTCAGGCAAAATGGCGGCACGCCAGCGGAGAAGTGCTGCCTCTAAGGATCCTCAAAGCTTTTTTCCAACCTGGCCTTTTTTCTGAAAATGTACCTATAGTGGCTCTCTGTTCATGCCAGCTCGGTTCTAATGATGAGGGGAAATGTGTAAAGCAGTAAATGGGGCCCGAAGCAAACAAACAGCTGGAACTAAAAGGATTCATGTGTATAAATAAAATGAAAAAGGATACTGATTTAAAAGAAATGTAGAAGTGTAGAACAGCCTAAATGTCGTTGATTGGTGAAAAAGCTAAGCAAGGAGTTGTTACACAAGTTTAAAGATCTTTTCTTTTTTTTTTTTAGCTCAGATCCCGAAAAGTGACCCAGCAGCAGATTGATGGTGAATGCCAGTGAAACTTAGATTGATAGCCCGGCTCCTTTCTTTCCATCACCTTCTGTTATTGCATTTGATTTGGTTCAGGCTCTTTTTTCTTTCTTTCTTTGTGTGTCATATGTCTACTTTTTGAGACTTAAAGTGTCAGACAGAGCTGCTAATCAAATTAGATTTAGTCATGCTGGCTATTAACTTTGAACCAGCATATGGAGCCAAGCCTTTAGTCATATCCTCAAGACAGGCTTCAAAGCCATTTGACTCATGCCACATGACAAGGTGTTATTTCCCTCCAGTCACTCTCCCACTGAATAATGCCGTTATCTAATAGGTATACAAATGAGTGCTCAGCATGCACCTAATACCTGGTTTGGTGTAGCTTCTATAAGTGAAAGACAAGTAGGGAAAACCACACAATATGATTTTCATGCTCATTTTAAAACATTTAAACTTTAAATTGACTTTCTTAGCTCATATTTTAAGATTCAGACTACAAAAACAGGTTGGAAATTTGACAAAAATCAGTTGTTCTAGGAAACAGACAATAAGAAGGTAAAATGTGAGTCCAGGCTTCTTCTTGCCAAGGTGATGCTATCTGGATGCCTTTTCTATGACTAGCTATTTAATCCTTAAATATATAACATATGTAGTTATAAATAATAATTTCCCTTCAACATTGCTTAAGATAATTCACAAATTATTTCAACTATTTGACTGTCAGTTGAAGAAATGTTAACTCTGTTCCATAAAAGTTTTTCTTTCCAACATCTTTTCAGCTAAATGGCCCATAATATTTGATCATTAATATTTAAACTTGACATTTCTTTTAAACAGCTGGAAGAACTAGAAAAGAAAAATGCAATTATCCTGCTCTTCTGTTATTTTCTCACTGGCTGGACTCTGCAGTAAAATATGACCAGACCATACAGTTAGTCATGTTCCAGCCTGATCTTTACAGAACATAATGCTCCTACACACAAATCATGCCACTCAGCCCTTATACATACAGTACTTTACATTTTACACTTTACAAAGCATCCATAAAAAAACATGGTTGACTTCTTTGTTTGCTTTGTTGGAAAATATTTTCTGCTGGAAAATTCACAAATAATTATTGTTATTATTATTGATTTCCAATGACTTTTAATTTCCTGCATTGTTTGTGATGTAACTGCTGCAACTGTTCACTAGAACTAATATGTTGCATAAAACACTGTGTTCAAGTTTTGCGCCACCCCTCATTTTTTCATATTTTGCTTATTTTGCAATAGTTCTCCAGACTTTCTTAAAGTTTTTCTTTCCTCATTGGCTACTGTTTCGCTCATCTTCAGTTTAGTCTTTGTCCCTCACCGTTTTCAGAGGAACATGGTTTGACTAACCCTTTAACACTGACTTATGAGTTATTCAAGCATTAAAAAGGCTCCTAACTCATGGGATAAATCGACACATAACAGAAAACTTTGCAAAGCCTCTTTGTTACTTGCAGTCCGGTATGCAGCATGTCCTTAAAACAGGGCTGCCCAAGTCCAGTCCTTGAGATCTACTATCCAGCAGCTTTTTGATGCACCCCTTCTCCAGCACACCTGAATCAAATGGCTTAAATACCCTCATTCACATGTTATTCAGTTCAGCAGAGGCCTGGTAACGAGCCATTCATTGATTCAGGTGTGTTGGAAATGGGACGTATCTAAAAGTTGCAGGATAGTGCCTGCCTTGAAAAATTGGGGGAACTATACAACTTCAAGGGCAAAAAAGTGTTAGGACTAGAACACTGTCTACATCAGTTAAACAGGGTCAAAAAGTGATTCTGGTTCAGCAAAGACCTGAACCAGGACCTGCGAGATGCATCTGGACCTTCAGTTGATCCATCTACTGTTGGCTGAAACATCATCAGATATCGTCTCCATAGAAGGGTTGATGTCAAAAATGAATTCTTAAGGAAGGTAAACATGGAGAAAAGGCTAAGGTATGTCACATGACACGAGAACAGGACCGAAAATCAGTGGAAACAGGTCGGATGGAGGATGAATCCTCCCCATAACCCAGATCTCAACGTTATCGACAGAGAACAAAACAAAAGGCAGAAATATCCAAAGAAGAGCTTTGAAAAGTCCTTAAGAAGCCTGGAGAACTTTTCCTGAAGATTACTTAGAGATATTACAAGAAATCTTGTCTTTGAAAGTTCAGGCTGTGTTGAAGAACATATATTGACTTTCAAAATCATTAGAATTATACAAACAGTTTTATCTAAAATACTTAATTTATTTTTTTATATGTTTCAATACATTTCTTAATTTTTTTTTCCACAATATCAAGAAGTGAACGGTGGCATTTTTTGCAGCATTGTTTAAAGTGTTCAGGTTTGTAGGATGCTTTTAAGAAAAAGCATGTCTCATTGTTTTAGATATGCGACTTAATCATGTAAGGAAGTTCATCTAGGACAATCTCTATCTATGTGTGAAGCTGTGTGTTACACTACTGCCCACCACAGGATCTGCTGCTGCACTGCAGTTCCCTGTGGCAGGTGCACATGTGCTGGAATGAGATTTCTTGTTGATAATGTACTGTGTGCTCTCCCCATCATACCTTTTTTTTGTGTCTATTTGGTTTTGGTATTATTTTAATACATCTTATGCAAACTACACTTTATGTTTATCCCATAAACATCTCGCCTGAACCACCCTGGACTCTTGCGTCCTCTCCTCACTGTTCAATTACTCATCTGGAATTTCACGCCCGGCATGCCCTCCTTTTTTTTCTCCCTTTGTCTTTGTCGTCATTCTCCCCCTTCTTCTCCGCCACCCTCCAGAGTTTCCTTAGTAGAAGGTTGAAGGGCTCAATCAAGAGGGCCAAGAGTCAGCCCAAACTGGATCGAACTAGCAGTTTCCGCCACATGATCCTCCCTCGCTTCCGCAGTGCCGACCAAGACAGGTCAGTTCTGTGACATGCTGAATTTCTGTGAGTGTTTGGCCAATATGGTGACTTGTGACTTGCTTGTATGGATTTTCTTTTTTTAAGATATGGCATCACAATTTATTTTTTCATTTACCTTTAAAATCCAGATTTTTCTTCTTTAATTAATGTAATTTGGGGTTTAGAATTGGTAAGAATGTGGTTAATGACTCTCTAAAGACATGAATATAAAAGTCATTGCACATGTGAGAATGTGCAGGTTTTATTAGATGGCAGATAAACGTTATTGACTCCATTACAGGAATCAAAGTATGTTTGCTGGAACATTAGGAATACAGTTTGGAAATCTTAACTCAAATTCCCAGAAAATGGCACTGTTCTACACCTCAGTGCTAGATTTGGCTCTTTTGCTTTGGATTACTATCACTTTTATCTCCAGTCATTGTTGCTGTAAGTCCAAACAAAGCTTTCAGAAAACCTCGTTACTGTCACCACATATGAGTTCATTGGTGGTATGTGAATTGTAGTCTCAGTTTCCTGTTCTTAGCTGACAGGAGGCCCCTGGTGTGGTCTTCTGCTGCTGTAGCCCATCTGCTTCAAGACTGTACGTGTTGTGTGTTCAGAGATGCTGTTCTGCAGACCTTGGTTGGAACCAGTGCTGATTTGACTTCCTGTTGTCTTTCTATCATCTCCAACCAGTCTGCCCATACTCCTCTGACCTCTGACATCAACAAGACATTTTGGTCCAGACAACTGTTGCTCACTGGATGTTTTTTCTTCTTTAGACTATTCTCTTTAAACCCTAGAGATGGTTGTGTGTAAAAATCCCAATAGATCAGCAGTTTCTAAAACACTTAGACCAACAACCATGCTACGTTCAAAGTCACTTAAATCGCATTTCTTCCTCATTGTGATGCTCAATTTCAACTATAGCAAGTGAATTGTTGCCGTGTGATTGGCTAATTAGCTATTTGTGTTCACATGCATTTGAGCAGGTGGACCTAATCAAGTGGCCAGTAAGTATAATTTTCAATATATCTATCTCTTTGCATTTATCATCTTTTAGAGAAATTCTTGATTATTTTACATTCTTATGTCCAACTGCTGAATCACTTACAACTGAAACCATTAGCATCATCACTGTTTTTCTGCCATGGTGATAAAGAAACATCCCTTCTCTCACCATGGCAACTAGCAGACAGCCATATGGCCGCTGTACAGACCATAATGAGACTGTGGGAGATTTGCTTAATTATACCTCCTCTGTATCCTGTACGTTGTTGTAGCTGTGCTAAGATTCTTCAGGCTCAGCTGCACAGAAGCTACATGGCTAATCTTGGCAAAAATGTAGTCCAGAGTGGGTTAGACTAGTTATGGTTATCATACAACATCATCATATAACCTAAATTAAACAGTTAATATTAAACAGTCTGTCGGGGATCGATTACAGGCTTCCCATGACTCTATGCCAAAGTGGCCTTGGGCAAGACAGTGAACCCCACGTTGTCTCCTGATGCGTCTATCGGGGTATGAATGTGTGTGTGAATGTGCCATGTACTGTTAAGCGCTTCGAGTATTCAGCATGATTGGAAAAACGCTATATAAGTACAGTCCATTTACTATACATTTTATTGGAAAGGTGTCAACATTATTCTGTTTAGAGGATACTGATTTCCATTATCAGTTCATCTCCTTATTAATTCATCTGTTAAAAAAATGACTCAAGATTCAACATCTTTATTGTCATTATGCAAGCATAACAACAGTTTGAGGAGTCTCTCATCTTAAGCACTCATAAATAACAGAACAGAAATATAATAAGTAAAAAATAAAGATATAAAAGATATAAAAGAAATAAGAACACTTATATATTTACAGGAAATGAGAGAATTCCCAGCAGACAGTAATATTTACAGGGTGGATAAAATGCATCCTAGTGTAAGGACAGGGGTGTGTGTGTTTGTGTGTGTGTCTGACAAGGGATGAATCTAAAATGTGTGTGGCTGTAGAGGGTTGGGTGCATGTGTGTGAGTACTGTGGGGGGTGTAAATGTTGAACTACAGGGGATTATTGCTTTCACAGCTCTTTTTGTGGTGGTTTTAATGTTCCTGTACTGCTTTCCTGATGGAAGTGGTACAAACAGAGGATTACCTGGGTGGGTGGGGTCGGCTGCAATGAGTCTGGCCCTCTTCTTGACTCAGATGGTGTTGATGTAGTCCAGATCTGGTAGACGGCCGCCCAGAATCCCCTTAGCTCTCCCCACCACCCGACTAAGTTCTTCTTGTCCTGTGCTGTGCAGCTGCCATACTGCACCGTCACACTGAGACACAGGATGCTCTCTGTAAAAGTTCACCAGCAGCTGAGAAGAGAGTCCCGTCCGCTTCAACTTCCTGAGAAAGAAGAGCCATTGTTGGGCCTTCTTCACCAGGTGGGAAGTGTTCACAGTCCAGGAGGGGTCAGAGGACATGTGGATGCCCAGGAACTTGATGCTGTCCACATGCTCCACTGCCTCTCCATGTAGACTCAAGCCCGGAGTGACATTTTTCAGCTTATCTTGTTTAATAAGACCAGTGGCTGAAGATATTAAGACCAATGTTTTACAAATGAGTAAAAGATGCATATTATTATGATTAAAGAATTAGGTTTTAATTGACTGTCAGTGGAGATGCCAATTAATTTCCATCTATCCAGCCTTCATTTTGTCCATCCACTTCATCCGTTAGTTTCCACCGGACAATCACAGTGTGTTTACGAAGGAGAGCGCCACAGATGTAAAACCTTTTTTAAGACAGGTGTTTGCAAGGGTACATTTTCACACTCTCCTCACATTCATTTGGGAAGATTGTGGATATTTATTATTCCTGTTTGGATTGAGGAGGCAGACTGGACAAAGAAATCAAGACCTTGTGAAATCAAGGTTTTTTGCCAATTTTCTTGTGGCTGATATCTATTTTCAAAGTGCCTTGTTTACCCACAGGAATGCTGGTAAACATCTGCAGTGTTCATTTGTATTCCGTGTTTTTACGATGAACCTGTTTCAGCATGGGTTGCATTCATCCAGCCATTAACATGCCTCTGAGCGCTCTCACAGGCTGTAAAATCTGCAGTGATATTCATCTTTGCACATAATTTTTCAGTAATAGCTCCCAACACCTGATTTTATCACCCACAATACTTAGACTACTGAATATTGATTTTCAAACTGCCTTTATATTACTTTGACACTTTGATTCCCTCAACAGCAGCAGCCTCCACAGATGTCAGTGCAAACATAGTAGTAATTCTCTAACCCAGTGGTTCCCAAACTTTATTTGCAGGGCCCCCTTTTGATTAAGAACAATAATGTCAGGCCCCCCCATCCCAGTACCACATGCACCCCAATGCTTAAGAGAAACATGCAAAGAAATGTGCCACGAAATATTTAAAGGAATGATCCACTCATCTGCTGTAGTGTGATATGTTTTAAACCAGGAAACTCTGCAAAGTACCTCAGGTGAGTTGAGCTTTCAATAAGACAGATGCTGCTTTAGTAAAATAACTGTGCTATATATGATAGGTGAGTAGCTTATTTCTAAAGTAATCAACAGTCTTTTCTTCGTGTTCAGGATGAAAAGTCCCCAAGTAGCGTTATTACTTGTTTGGCTTCATACTGTCAGATGCAGATATTTTGAGACATACAACACACTGTGGTCTGTCTTCATTTCCCACCATTGACCATTACCAATACTTGACCATTACCTAGGGCTGGGCGATATGGCCTAAAAATTAAACCTCTGATTTTTTTCTAACCAAATTTCTGATTCTAATTGATTTATTTTTTTTATTTCAATAAACATAAATAAACTTATTAAAAACATTTATTTATTTATTTATTTATATGAATTAATGCCAGCTAAAAGAAAGTAAATAATGTCATAACTTTCCCACCGTATAAATGACTTTATATCTGCAAAATATGCAACACAACTGCATCCGTGATCACTTACCATCTGGATCCTTATCATACAGGATCCACTGCGGAAATAATTCCCCTGATGTTGGTCGTCTCTTAATGAGAGTTTGTGGGCTGAAGTTGACTTCTGCATCTTGTGGAGAGCAGCATTTCTTACTGCTTTATACGTACAGCTAAATCCCAGGCGTAAGTGACGGCTCATTTCACTGTAAATCTGTCAAACACCGTTCTGGTGTGGAGGGAGGGCTAAGTCCGCTGCTAACTAACTAAGGGAAAAATTACAGATTTTCATAAAAATAAATCGCCAGAAATGGAAAATTCATTTTATCGATTAATCTCCCAGCCCTACCATTACCTGGTCATGCCTAGGGAAGCAAGATATGCCTAATCATATTCTTCTTTTTTGTTGTTGTTGTTGATAGATGAAATCTCTCTTCTTGATTCATCATTGTTTGCCCAATGTTACTTTCACAAATGTGTCAATGTTTTGCTAGCAGTGTTTTATTTAGCCTTGCTGAGCCCCCCCTGTTATGGCTCTGGGCCCCCCAGTTTGGGAACCACTGCTCTAACCCATGGAATCCAATTGATCCACATAAATCTCCCAGAGCCAGACATCACAGGACCCTTTTTGAGACATATGTTTAGGCAGGTGGTTTTTATGTTTATGATGGTCATGGTATATTTCAGCTTGTTTTTAAGTAGCTTTACAATGCAGTTTCAAGGAACCAAGGAAACCAAGGAACTTGACTTAATTAGGTAGCAACACGCAAGCTGCAGCATAAATATTCAAACACACACATAAACACACGCTGAGCGTAATCACGGCCTTGGGAAAACACATTTTTGAGTTTCAGTTTGATTAAGGAGCTGTTTAACACTTCAGGTCAGCAGGTCTGCAGACTAGCAACACCTTTAAAAATCTGAATTAATTTCTTTAAACAAATTCACACCAGAATGTTTAATAGCTACATTATATTGCAGTACAGGCTCAAAAATAGTAAATTCAATGCACTCTGTGGAACCTATTGTCTTCAAATATTATTCCATATTGCTCTGGGAGGTTTGATTCCAGTGATTTTGCAAGTACATTGACTTTTAATGTAGCTCTACAATTAAGTCCAACAAGAAAAAATAGGCAAAAGGAGAAATGTCCAATTACCAATTTTACAGAAATTAGGTTTCTTGTCTGAGCCGTTAAATTGTCCTGTGGTACATCAGGACAAGGTTGTTGGTTAATCTGAGCAACACTTATCGCTTAAAATCCTTAAACTTAAGGACTGTCCCATCTGTTTAAAAAATATGGTATTTTATAGTTTATTAGCAAACTATACTAGAAATCATAATTGAAATAGAGTGCAGTCATTTAACTTTTAACTGTTTTATTATGACTATAAGATTTGCCTACATTTAAGACATTTGGAGAAACCAATCCTAAGTACTTGCAGAACAAATTGAATGTGATGAAGCATGAGCTGGAACCTAATGCTCTTATTGCTAAACGAACAGACACCGGTCACTAACCATTAGCTGCTAGCTCCTGTTAGCTTCTCATTAGAGCACTGATAGATCTCCACTGTATGATGACATATTCAGGCTTTTTTTTGTTTTTTTTATCTTAAAAACATTAAGATATTTCCAATTTTGAAAAACTAATAGTTTTGGGGGGTTTAAGCTGGACTTTGACATTATTGTACCAGTATTGTTTCTGCTTGTGCATGCTAATGTTAGCACTGTTAAACCTAAACAGAGCAGCACAGATCCAGTCTTAATATATGATGAATTTTTTCTTCGTTTTAGACTTTCATTCAGCACATCAACGATTGTCCAACTGTGATGTTAGCTTCATATTAAGTTCCTAAAAACAGAAAAAATGTATCTTCATGTTGAAGAGGTTAATCTCTTCTTAGAAAAAGCATCAAACCCATAAACATAAAAGTAAAATTTCACTCTTCAGTATTTGTTGTCAGACTTGCTTTTCCTTAGTTTGCCGTGTCCTCGTTTCCAGCCTGTCATTGCAGCTGAGTTTCCCTCTCAGGTGTGTGCTTCATCTGTCATGATGTTTTACAAAAAATTTGCAAGGGTTGTGTGTTGTCTTTTAATGTTTCCCCACTGCGACCTGGCGTAGACCTAATTTTTTCCTCCAGCACTCCTGCTGTCTTCTCAATCCCTTCACGCTTCCCGACCCTCACACTGCTTTTCTTCCTCCACTTTATTTCCTCAATCCATACTCTCACTTTCTTCCTCACCAAAGGATCGACTGTTTACATAATTCCACTCTTTCCTTCTCTCATATCCTTCTATGACTTCCCCCACTGTTTTCTTCCTCTCCTCTGTATTCCCTTCAAACTGACTCATTCCTTTGGGTCTATTTTTATCTCTCCCTCACTCTGAGCTCCTCTCTCCTCAGTTCTCTACATGCAATCAGCGTCCTCTTGATGAACGTTATGATTGAATATAGACAAAAGCAGTGTGAGTGCAAGCAGGGGAGAAGCAGAAACGGAGTCAAGGATAAACAGTGTGTTTTCTACCTTTAGTTTGCTTTTTTTATCGTTTTTGTCCCCCTTTCTTTTTTGGTGTGAAGGGGTTTTTCATCGTACCTGACCAGCGCTCCTCGCTCTCTGGTTAGACTCATTATGTCTTCATATGTAGGTAGTGGCTATGTAACTGTCAACTGTTTGCGTGCATGCATGTGTGCATAGTAGCAAAAAGGCAATCAGGGTGAATGGACTAGTACGATGTTTGTGCTTATATAAGTGTCAGGATTGAGGATGTTATTAAGAATTATTTTGAGATTCTGCTTATAGAGTTTGAAATGTATGAGAGCAAAAGGAGTTGGATATATCTGAAAAAACAAATATCTATTTAGGTTCATTTTATGGCGACTGGGATCCATTTGATTGTAAGCAACTGCTCAAATAATGTTTAATTGTAAAGTGCAGATTTGATAACATTTGACTTTCCATTCTTTTCAGCTATATTTTCTGCATGTTGCTTCTTCACTTCTACCCTTTAATATTGCAGTAATGAATATGTTTCAGCTGGCAACAAGGTCTTTAATTGTTCCACGATGCAGATTTAAATGCCTTCAAGCAGACTCAATAACTTTGAGAGCCACTGCCTTAAAAAAACATATCTAAAGGCACATCCTGTGGTTGTGGAAAGGATCTTACACTCTTTCAGAAGTTTGAAATTATTGGGCTGCATCAGTCTGCATAAAACTAAAATTTGCTAAAAAACAGTTAAACGCACTATTAACTTGAGGTTAAGGAACAGAAGTATTTGGCAGCTCAATCTTTTAGTTTTATTGTGAATTATTTCCTTTCTCCCAAAGAATTTATCATTGAGTGCCTCTTTCATGTCTTCCCAGGCAAGAAAAGAAGAAGTATTCAAAGAATGAAAGGCTTATACACATCATATCCAGTCTGAATAGAGTAATATAGAAGTATTTAAATCATGTATTGATTAACACGTCAGTTTTTCATTTAGCAGTTTGTTGGTTTACAAAATCCTTCACCTGATTGTACGATTAACATGCAAAAAATGTCATGAAGAGCTTCTCCACGGTTCCTTGTGCTAAATCTTAAGCTGCTTTCAATAAAAAGAACCCCTCCCCTCTCATCTCCCCTCACCAACATCTAACAAACTATTGCTCTCCCAGGACCCGTTTGATGCAGAGCTTCAAAGAGTCCCACTCCCATGAGTCCTTGCTGTCTCCCAGCAGTGCTGCCGAGGCGCTGGACCTCACCCTGGACGAGGACGCCATTATCAAACCTGTCCATTCGAGCATCCTGGGACAGGAGTATTGCTTTGAGGTGAGAGCTGAGCTGCATGACGGACAAGCAAAAGCAACCTTACACACAAATACAGTGTACAAAACAGTTCATGGCACCAGAAAACAAAAAAACAAGATGTGAACTGAATGTTATTTTCTTATTAGCCTGTGAAAAGAACACAGCACAAATATTGAAATTAGTTCATCCTTTCCAATCACCTTTTAATTAGTGGAACATGACAGAGGCTGAGAGTGAATGCAAGACATTGTTTTGGCTCCTTAGCTGCAGTCTCCATAGTGACTAATGGCTGTGGTTGTTGAATTTACCATTGGCTATAACCTCAGGTGACTACAGCATCGGGAACCAAGTGCTTTGCGTGTCGCTCAGCTGCAGAGAGAGACAAATGGATCGAGAACCTGCAGAGAGCTGTCAAGCCCAACAAGGTGAGGGGAGAGAAAGGGATGCGGTAGAGGAAGAAACAAAAGAATGATCCCTCTGTCTGTGTGTCTCTCTCTCTCCTCCCTGTCTCCCGTTGTTGTTTGTTTTTAATAAGAGCGCACCGCTTCATTTCTCTGTGTGAACTCCATCCTTGTGTCTGTGTGTGTCTGTGTTGAGCAATTTAGTAGCTTCTCAGAGCAAATGTTCAAGTCGCACACAGTGATGTTTCAGGGTGGAGGGCCCCCATTGCTGTTTTGAAAAACCACAAATCAGGTAATGTGATTTTAGTGAATTGTACTCAGCAGGTTGATGTTTATCAGCCCAGCATGTCTGTGATGGTTGAAACCGAGTGGTGCTGATGGGACAAAAGGTGAAGAGGAAAACGTGAGTCCCGATGCTCAGTGAGCCCCATGTAAGAACTAATTCAAGCAGATTTGATAAGTGGGATATCCATGATATTTTAAAGGGATTTAAGAGAGATGTTTTATTACGTAATACCAGCTGAAAAGTTAGGGGGGAAAAGCAGACACTTCTAAAAAATACTAAGCAGATGATTGGACAAAGCCTTAGCAAAAGTGTCTACCTAAAGTGTGGTGTAGCAAAAACTATAAGATGCTGATGGTTCCAAACTTTACACAGATAATCCAGACTGTTACAAGCGATGTAGATCAAATTTTCCAACTTTCACAATTGATACACAAAAAAATACTGTTTTGCTAAATGATGAGTGATGTTTTACCAGCGGAAGGCAGTCAGAACATATCAAATCAAAATCAAGTTTATTTGTATAGCCCTATATCACAACAAAGTTGTCTCAGAGGACTTTACAGAAAGAGGT
>JBAMHW010000006.1:3730734-3754161 GCA_037177495.1 Rhadinocentrus ornatus | reverse complement strand
AAAGTTGTCTCAGAGGACTTTACAGAAAGAGGTGTAAATAAACAAACAGAATCAGTAATAAACAACATGAATGTACAAACAACATCCACTGTTTGGAGAAGCAGATCCTAATGGAAGGGCCAAGCTAACTGCTAGTCAACCCAACAGAATAATGAATTTTACTTAAAGAAACACAAACCCAAAAACATATATATATATTTGTTTCCCCAAGTGTTTTATTGTGGATTTCTACACTGTATAACCTTTCTGTCAGACAGTTAGAAATCTGAATGGACACCCCGAGGTCCACCTCAGGTGATTGACAGGTCACTGGAGGAGGTGGACAGAAAAGTCTTTCCAGACCCTCATGGATCACCAGCATCACTACACAAGTTTGAAGTAAATTTTAAAGTAGTTTCCTAATAAGTCATCCTTTAAAATATTAACATTTGGCTACACATTTCTAGAAATTAGGATGTCCTTGTGCAAGTACAACTACTAATGTTGTGGAAGACTATTACCCTGTTAGCATAAAGCTACATAGTGGTGCTAATCTAGTTATATGCTAGCACTATATTAGATGTAAGATGTAAACAATGTCATATTTAGTTTTCAGTGAGTGTATTTAGGGACTACACATCAATTAATCAAGATTTTGACATTGGAACTAAAAATAAGCTATAAAGATTCTTAAAGAGGACCTCAATATCCACGTTACTTAGCGCTAACTAAGCTAGAGCTACATGATCCAGTTTCAATTAAACAGAAGGCTAGCAAGGCTGCTTGTTGATTTTAAGGTAAACTATGACATGAAAATGACGACATATAGCCTGTAAACAGTCTGAAATTGTATAGGAAGATACAAGAATAAAGAGAAAGGGGGATATTTCTGACTTTTTAATTGAAAATAAGCGAAAAGACACAGATCAGGCCAAGATTGACCTTAGTTCCAATGCAGAGCTAGCCACACAAAGATCCAGTCTACCACTGCCAGTAAACCAAAACGTCTATGATGAGAAGCCATTGAACCCCCTTCTACCATATCAAGCGCCACATCCTGCACTCCAAAACTACCAACATACATTTTTATATTATGTTTCTTTATTTTTTTAATTGTTGCTGGTATTTCCATTTGGTGATCCAGATTACTAATGTACAGATGTTTAATTTCTCATGTTTCTTTGTGTCAACAGTTATTACAGTAGTGTATGTGAGTGTGTTTGTTAGAGAAAGGAACACAATCATTCCCTTTCTTGTTATATGACCCCCTGATAGTCTTGCCCACCCTCTGGCCATCTGGTATACAAATGTTTAGCTCAACCACTGTCTGTTTACTACATGTTCTCAACTGAAGAACATCTGTATTCTTCAGTTGGGGAACAAATCCCTGCATGTTTTAGATCTTTCCCTGCTCCAACACACCTGATTGAAATTAATTGGATCTCAACTGCTTTTTCTTAAGTTCTCCACAAGCCTTGTAATGACCCAGTCGTTTAAGCCAGGTGAGTGCAACCTTGAGAGATTTGAGATGTTTTAGATGCCAAATATTCCCTCTTCTGCTCTGCCCATTCTGAGCAGCAGCTAGTAAATTTTTCCTTTTTACAATAAAAAAACAAAAAAACAAAAAAGACTTTCTCTACTTCTCCAAACTAAGAGCGCAGTGACCAGCATCTTCTACAAGTAGCTCATGAACTTCTCGTAAGTACTGTACTTTATACAACCCAATAGAAATATCCCTTTAATATGAGTGGACTCTGAGTCTTGTAAATCGTTATTCAGCTCACCACACTATCATGGACATGCTAATGTGTCAAGAGGTTTGCAGATCATGGAATATTATTAGGCTTACTCTGTCCAGGAAGACAGATCCCCTAATCTGTATGCAGGATTCTCCTAAATGATAACAGACATACATATGTGTGTGTGTGTCATCTGATTTCTCCTAATTCAGTGCTATTGATGTTAAATATAAAACCTTACCTTCCCAACAGTTTGCAGACTGAATCAAACCATCTAACCCACATCTGTGCATTATGGAGAGGCACCAGTTCTTTTGAGCTCTTTTTTAAGGCATCAGTTCTTCTGAGCTCTTTAAAAGGAAAAAGAGGATGAGACCTTTAGTGTGTCAATGACACTACCTGTGCTGATGAGATGTCATTATTTTTTTCAGCACTGTTGTGCAATTTAGGAATGATTTTTTCAGTGGATCTCTAAATTACAGGGATTTGATTTCCATCCTCTAAGCTTAAATTCAGCTAATCTCAGCCCTTCATATTGGCTCACCAATATCCTGATTTTCGCCTAGATTTCACAGTTTGGTAAACATTTACTCCCCTCACAGTTATCATTAAAGGTGAGCAGGAATTCAGGACATGTAGCTTTGATAGCAACCAGAAACTGAAGAGATATTAAGCTTGTCTGAGATAAAGTGCCATGTAAGCTGGATGCCTCGTCCAGATGCTCATGCCGCGGGGGTCCTGGCTGAGTCATGAAGCTCCAAGGATTCCTCACGGTTGCTCTCTTCAAAATCCCATTCCCTCCCCTACCTCTTAACAACACACACCATGCATCTCAGACCAGATGCACCAGCAGCGATAAGACTCACCACAGAGACAAGGATTATCATTATTCTTCGTAACTTTCCAGACCCTTTAAGCCCCTCTTTGAGCCTTACACCTTTCTTCCTGGAGCAACAACTTCACCGTGATTCAGTGTGTTATTAGCCTTTTGATAGTGAAATTGAGATACGACCGATATAGGGATGCTGTAACACAATGTCGAGGCGGAGAACTCGAGCCCATGCTGGTGCTGCTGCAATGTGCCATGCGCTCTGGCAAACTGAGCCACCAGATGCCCAGCGCATTCAAACTCAGAGGCTTGGAATTAATTATGCCTTATGTTTGGCACAAGTTACCATGGAGCATACAAACAATAAAGTTTAGTAGATGATCTCGATGATGCTCACACATTTGGGATTTGGTATTAGAATTTAAATAGTCTAAAGCAAATAATGACATTTCAGCTTAAATGAAATGACTCAGCCTGAGTTGACTGAAACATCACTTTCCAATCACCGTGGCGCTCTCTTCTGCTGCGGGAGATGCCAAATAAAACTTTGTGATCATGATTAGGAAGTGTTAGGAAGTGTAGCTGTCTGCAGAAACATTGCCATCATTGTTTGCCCTTTTCTTTGCTGCACATGGTGCATTGTGTGCTTTGTGGGGTTCTTATGTGTTGAAGTGGATTACTCTTTTCATTTTCTGTCATCTTTCTTTTGTGTGCATGTCGTGCTGTTTTCTGTCTCTGTGTTCACGTTGAGAGTTGAGAGCAACTCATCAACCGCAGTCTACTATCCACAGTAGCCAACCCACCATGTCACCAGCTATTTATTTCTTGTCATTTACTCTGTTGCCTGCAGGCTGACCTGCTGTCGCCCTTTCTTCACAACAACTTTGCTTCCACA
Source organism: Rhadinocentrus ornatus (assembly GCA_037177495.1). Lineage (NCBI taxonomy): Eukaryota > Metazoa > Chordata > Actinopteri > Atheriniformes > Melanotaeniidae > Rhadinocentrus > Rhadinocentrus ornatus. The sequence goes on along the minus strand of JBAMHW010000006.1, from coordinate 3,750,719 downwards.
TCTTTAAAAATTGTATTGTAGTTTCTTTATGTTTCCCCCTACATTGCATCACTCTCTATCTGTAAAGCCTAATAATGGTTGTTATTTTATGCATTAGTTTGACCCAACTACTTCTTCACACAGGACAACAGCCGGAGGGTGGACAATGTGCTCAAACTGTGGATCATAGAGGCCCGGGAACTTCCAGCTAAGAAACGCTACTACTGCGAGCTTTGTCTGGACGACATGCTGTACGCCCGCACCACCAGCAAGCCCCGCACCGACACCGTTTTCTGGGGCGAGCACTTTGAATTTAATAACCTGCCAGCCGTCCGAAATCTACGCCTTCATCTATACAAGGAGACAGACAAGAAGAGACGCAAGGTGACAGAGAGCTCTGCAGGGTGGCATGAATGTCTGAAAGAGACTGAGTTGCTGTTAGAATTGTTAAAATATACTTTTTAGAAACCTGTTGTTAAAAACAGAGGTTTTTTTCTAGAATTATTTGTCAGTTCTTATGGGATTACTTATTAGCATTTAAAAAACTTTTTCTCAATATTACAGACATTTAATCAATTCCCAGAGTAGAAATGGGTGTTTCAGTCAGAAATACTATTGATTACAGTATCATCGGTTTTGGTCTCACAATGATGGTTTTTCTTGATAGGACTGTAAACTTAATAAATTCTATCAAACCTCAACAAAACTTATAGGAACATGTCTTTAGCTATCATCTTTGAGTCGAGGTCTGCTATTTGCTCTTCCCATCTGACATTACACAGACTTTGTCTGATGACAAAGCTAGACAACAACTACTGTTTTGTGGCTAGCCTTGGTCACCCGTGGCTACTGTTCAGAGCCATGGTTGACCTATTTTATGTTTGTTTTTCATGGCAAAGGTTGCATTTTGTTATTTTCTTGGACTCTCCATGTTGCTGACATTTGGACTGTGTTACATTTTAATGCCAAACATTTTGTACCAGAGCCTAGAAACAGTGAAGTTGGCTAACAGCTTGGTTAATTCTTGCCACCTTAAGGTAGTATTACCACATTACTACAAGGTATTGGTGTGTTCTTGCAGTTAAATTACTTTTAAAAAACCTTTGTAGCTCAGACAAAGTCTTTGAAATAAACTTATTTTTTAAGTTATTTCTGTCAGATATAGTTTTCACAACTTAAAAAAAAATAAATTGTTACCTGTCTTTTTCTATGTCCTTGAAGGAAAAGAGTACATATTTAGGACTTGTAAGCATCCCCATCTCAAGCATCACTGGTCGTCAGTTTGTGGAGCAGTGGTACCCCGTCATCCAGCCCAGCGTGCTTACAAAGGGAGCTGGTGTCGGGGGAGGGAAGATCATCAATGCATCGCTACGCCTCAAATCCCGCTTCCAAACCATGAACATCCTGCCCATGGAGCTATACAAGGAGTTTGCAGAGTATGTCACCAACAATTACCGCACCTTGTGTGCTGTGCTGGAGCCCGTGCTGAGTGTCAAAAGCAAAGAGGAAGTGGCCTGTGCTTTGGTGCATATACTGCAAAGTACAGGGAAAGCTAAGGTACTGGACACTGATTCCTCTACGTATACACATGTGCAGTTCTTAAAAAACTCATTTCTGAGACGTTTGTAGTAATACGATTCTCTCTTTCTGCAGGACTTCCTGTCAGACATGGCGATGTGCGAGGTAGATCGATTCATCGACCGAGAACACCTTATATTCAGAGAGAACACTCTGGCCACCAAAGCCATAGAAGAGTACCTCAAACTGATTGGACATAAGTACCTCAAGGATGCTATAGGTGAGCCAGAATAGTGGTGATATGTCTGACTTTCATACAGGGCCTAAATTATTCTGGCGCTGTGCTGGATCTCCAGTGTGTAGAGATTTTGTGATGAAAAAAAAAAAAGAATTTAATTACTTGATGCACATAAATGGAGGCTGCGGTCACGTTGAGTTTATCTACCAGTAGTGTGAGAGGAACGAAGCTTTGCTCTCAATCAAATCATTACTAACTAATCACAAGTTGAGTGGGGTCTTGGAAAACATTTGGTTGAGAGATCAAACTGTAGCCTAGATCCATGCTAGACCAGCTTCTGATTTGTAAAATACACAAAGGGATATTCCACCAAAGTTTTAGGGACTTTGACCACTTTAGACCAGGTCCTGCTGAAAACTTAAGATGTTCAAATCTGGACTAAATTATTCTACAAAGCTGTTAGATTAATTAACAAAGCTCCTAATTTGTGAAAACTTTATTTTATTTACTGAAATGTAAAAAAGGCTCATTTTATTTATGTGTGTTCAGGTGTTCCCTAGTTTCTTACTAACATTAGAGCTGCAATTCCACCACTGTTTATTCCCAGTCTGAGTCCTTCTTATTAGAGGTATAGCATGAACTGTAGGACAGACTGTCCCACAGAAGACTCCTGCTGCTGCATCTTAACTAGTTTAGCTTTTTTTGCCTGAAGGTCTACAGCATACATTTGACTCATTTGGCATTTACTTTGTCCGAATTTGTTTTGGCTTCAAGACAACGTCCCCCAGTGTCGCTTTGATCAACCCAGTCTATGCTGCATATGATTGATCAATTAGTAAACTGAGGTGGAAGCAGCAGTCACACTGCAGAATTTTTCTATTATCTAAAATTGCTACAGATTTTTCATTGGTTATCTTTGCTTGAACGACTGTCGCAGTGGAGTTTTTTTCTTTTTCTTTTTAACTCCTCTCAGTTTTTGATGTAGGGCTGCATATTTTACAGGGCTGTGCGGTAGCCCAGTGGTTGGGATCATTCCTACTGAACAGGAGTTAGAGGGTTTGTTCCCACCTTTAGCATTTTTACCAAACTTTTCCCACTGTGGGACAAATAAAGGATTATCTAATCTTATCTTGAGCCAAGATAAACATGCTGTTTGCCAGGTTCTTTCAGCAGGCCACATAGTTTCTGCTTCAAAAGATTGTTCTGGTGGAGAGATTGTATTTCTAAACTTATCTACAGTCATGCCATTTATTAGTATAGCTGTGTGGAGTTTGATGATAAATTAGATTACAGTACAATTCTGATGCCTATGCATCCAAGACGCAGATATTCTAAAAAAAAAAAATTTTTAATTCAATAATGTGTAAAAAAAAGCAACGAGTTTTATTCTTAAGCTTGGTTATATTAATGATTATTTATGAGTCCTTAGTGGAGAGAGACCAGGAGTTGGACCCAAATGCAGGATCGGGAGACAGGTGAATTGAGAAACCTGGATTTGATAAATAAAAATGCTAAACCAACTAGTTAAAAGCAAAACTAAGACAACTGACTTAGAATATGACAAACAATCAACTGGAAAAGAACAAAGGAAACCAAGATATGCTGGAAATTATTGACCAGTGAGGGGCAGGCGAGTGAGATGTAAGCTGAACTAAATACATGAAGCAATGGACTCAATAACATAAAACAGGAAGTTAGACTAGCTAGAATATGAATAAAAACAGAAGAAGGAATCTTACAGCACAAGGACATGAGGAAATAACACAATTAGAAACAGAAATTCAACAAAAACTAAACCAAACAGCATCAGAACAGCAAGAAATGAAACATGTCAGTGTGAAAAAAGATACACGATAAAAAAGGTAACATTTAACAATCCATCCCAGTGTATAAGACCTAATTAGAAAATGTTAAATAATTATTTTTAAAAAATGATAAACAACAAAACCCTAAAAAAAAAAACAGTTGAATAATATGAATAAAAATCCATTTTTCAAAACATGTTTTAGTTCATCTTAAAACCTGTAAAGTTGATCAAAGTGAGGGTGACTGTGTAGAAGCTGCTGTTGTGTTCCCTTTCTGTGTAAACAGTTGGTGTGTTTAATGCTGAAGGATGCTGGTTAGAGTACAGAAGGGGGGACAGCTGTGAGAACCGAGATGCTAAAACCTGCAGATCCTTTTTGAAATGTATTAAAAGACGAGATTACCAACACATAAATCAGTGCCTTTGAATCTGAGGAGCAAGTTAGATTCTAACATTTCTTACAGGTCACTTGTAATAAAGTATTGCATTAGTTGGTGTTGATCACTATCTAATGCTAACAGATCAGTATTTTATTTACCAGCATGTTAGATTAGAAAAACTTTGACACCATGAGTGGGGAAGGCTGATCACTGTGTGAGAACTGGTGCTTCAGTGGAAATCAATGCAGTTTAATGCTTATATGAGATGCAGAATTGATTCAGAGAAGACATAATTTCTGCCTCTGTGGCGTTATGTGATGCGTAATGAGTAGAATTTACCCAAGCATGCTTTGTACAGAGATAGTTGACCACTGAATTCAACCCACTAAAACCATTATGCTCACTAGATGAACCAAGAGCAGTGGGCAGCTGTAGGTGCAGCATCCAGGGAGCACTCGGAGGATTAGGGGCCTTGCTCAGGCGTGAATAGTGCTACTCATTTTAGCATGATCATCCAGTCGCTAAGAGCTCCTCTTGCCTAACAGAATTCATAATGTAATTGTTAGATTATTTCTAACGCTCGAAGTAGCAGTGTCACAGTAATACACGACTATTCAATGCATTATCCCAAATATCAGAAATTGTAAACTAATGGAAACATTGCATCCAACTTGTTGACCTTGCTGTAGAGTGTCAATAAGTCTAGAAATAAGTACAAACTTATGTCAGGGTTTGTTTGTTTTTTTCTGCAATTCTATAAACACGGAAAAGCACTAACTCATGCCAGAACCAATATGACTGATCCACCTCAGCCTCACACAGATTTTTGATTTTCCTGTAAATGTGCTACGGTTTTACATTTTACATGTGCAAATTAAAATTTTGCTACTTGTGCGGTGTGAAAACCAATCAACAATTATATATGACTGTAAATAGGAGTAGCATTCAGGTGTGTTTTTCTAGCAAAATCCATTACAGTGAGATTTAAATCGTGGTCAGGGATGATTTGCCAGTTTGAGAAACAGTTTTTGATTTTAGATAGAATAATTTTGTATAACATTTAATGACTGATGTTGTTGATTTTTGCACTAACCCTCACATTAGTAAAAACTAAATTGTTACTAATGAAATGTCTCTTACAGGGGAGTTCATTAGGGCCTTGTATGAGTCAGAGGAAAACTGTGAAGTGGACCCAATGAGAATACCACCCTCTGTGCTACCAGACCACCAAGCCAATCTTCGAATGTGCTGTGAATTGGCACTCTGCAAAATTGTTAATTCCCACTGGTGAGTTGTTAGTAACTAGAAAATAGTTTAAAATACTGCTTTATTGCAGATGGACAAGACTATAGAGTATTTGCTAGACAGCTGTTTTTTATACTGAAATGTATTTTGCCTCTTCTCAGCGTGTTCCCTCGGGAGCTAAAGGAAGTTTTTGCTTCGTGGAGAGTACGCTGTGCTGAAAGGGGTCGGGAAGATATTGCAGACCGTCTCATCAGTGGTTCTCTTTTCCTGCGCTTCCTTTGTCCTGCCATCATGTCCCCATCACTTTTCAACCTCACCCAGGAGTATCCCGACGAGCAGACGTCACGCACGCTCACTCTCATTGCTAAAGTAGTGCAAAACCTGGCGAACTTCTCCAAGTCAGTGCAGTTTGATTTGATTTGTTGCAGTTTTCAGCCAATGACTAACTTTATGTTAGACTAGGTAACGTGCTTAATAAAGATCCATCTTAATTTTTTATCCTTAATATGGAAAAGCCAGCCGTTTTAGTGGGAAAACAAGATTATTAATTCCAAACTAATAGTTTTATTTAGTGTTGATTTTTAAATACCCTAAACCAGGGGTAGGTAACTCTGGTCCTTGACAGTGCTGCAGGTTTTAGATATTTCCCTGTTTCAACACATCTGATTCAAATGAATGAGTCACTGAACAGAACTTGATTAGTTGATGGATTCATTTAATTGGAATTAGATGTGTTGAAACAGGGAAACATCTAAAACCTGCAGGACATTGGCCTTAACTCTATGTAGTCAGTAGTAAGTGAATGAGCAATCTGAACATAGCCTCAATCATCAGACAAAAGCTGGTGGTTTAGAGCAGTGATTCCCAACCCTGGTCCTCAAGGCACACTATCCTGCAGGTCTTAGATGTCTCCCTGCTGCAGCACACCTGATTCAAATGAACTATATCTCTGACAAGTTGTGCACAAGAACCATTAATTTGAATCAAGTGTGTTGCAGCAGGGAGACGTCTAAGACCTGCAGGACAATGGGCCTTGAGGACCAGGGTTGGGAATCATTGATTTAGAGAACCTAATTTTTATTGTTTACTTTCAATGCAACTGTCAATAAAACTTGGACTTTAAGAGCAATAACAAATGAAAACCAAAAGTTATTCTCTGCTGACTCACAGACATACACTATATTTGGCTTTTAACCACTGCTAGTGCAAACGTGAGGTGTTTATTTAGGAACAGATAATTTTATTCTAGTTAAAGATTATGTTTTTCTTTTTTTAATTTATTCACCTCCTTCCTTCCTTTTCTACCTGCAGGTTTGGCAGTAAAGAGGAGTACATGTGTTTCATGAATGAGTTTTTAGAGATGGAGTGGGGTTCCATGCAGCAGTTCTTGTACGAGATCTCCAACCTGGACAGTGTCAGCAATGCAGGTGGCTTTGAGGGATACATCGACCTGGGCAGGGAGCTGTCTATACTGCACAGTCTCCTGTGGGAGGTCATGGCTCAGCTTAGCAAGGTAAACACAAAATAGTTCAGTCTAAATCACACACTACTAGATGCCCCTAAAACAAATTAGTTAAGTATAGCCTGTGCTTCACGTGAAGCATGCAGTGTTCTTTTGCATTATTGTTTATTTATCTTCGTTTCTTGTTTACCTGTCAATAATATATTTCTAACTCTAATTATTCCTATAGGCCTACCATAAAAAAAAATGCTTAAGGAGGAATATCTTTTGAAATAATTTTGTTTCCTCCCTCCAGCTGTCTTAGAAACATTTGGGATGTTTGTACATTGTTACTAAAATATGTGAGGTTAACAATGTCTCGCTGTTCTTGCACCTCAGTGTTTTTCTAAATTAGACTGTAACTTATTTCTCAAGTAACAGCTGTCACCAGCTTGACAGCATCAGGTGAGTGGAGGAAGGAAAATGCTATTTTAATTAAGCACTTACACTAGATCCCATAAAAATGATGGATTTTATCAATTTGCAGCAAAAAAAAACCCACTTCTATTTCTTCCACCTACAGGATGCCGTCATCAAACTGGGTCCTTTGCCCCGCCTCCTGAATGACATCAGCATGGCCTTGCGTAACCCACACCTCCAGAGACAGCCGAGCCATCAGACGGACAGGATGCAGGACAGACAGTCAGACAGGCTGCTGTCACGGCCAAGCTTCAACCGTGGCATCTCGTCGGAGTTTCAGAATCTCATGATGAGGGATCTAAACAGGTAGGGACATTTAGGGTTGTTCATTGACAAATGATCTCAGTGTTAAATGTGGAAAATCTGAAAGGGCAGACCTTATGGAGATCCTGGCCAGCTCTCTCCAATCTGCCATCAACACCAAAATCTGCAAAACAAAATCAAAGCAATTAACACAAATATACAAAACAAGACCCACAGAGGGCCATGAGGTCTGGGCCATCACACTGGCTCTAGACTTTTCAGACCGAGTGGTTCTTAACCATCATTTTATTGATGTTTTTCTGGTTGGGACAACTTATGTATTAGCGAATTCTACAAACATTTCCCCACTAAAAAACTCACTTCTAGATGCTGCCAGATCTGGCTGCAGCTCGTCCCGGCTTCCATTTAGTTTATCAAGTTGACCACAGCCGCTATGGATGTTGCCACCCCTTTTCCCCTAACAGAGCATTCAATATTTATGAATCAGATAAACCACAGCACATTTTAGAAACATCACTGAAGCACCATTTTCCCAACACCTCTTAAAAATCACACACTTGGGGTCAGACGTATTAAACAATACATACATACAAAGACCAAATGTATGTTTGTAATGAGGTTAGGATAAGGTAGCCGTCCACATAAACTTGTTTTTTAAGCAGTTTTAGCTGAGATAATTGAAGTTAAAATGAATGAAAGCAATGAAAACCCAATGAAAAAGTGATTTTTTTTCTATATTTTGTTTTATATCATTATCTTTTCTAATATGCTCTTATTTAATTGTAGATGCTATAAATAACTGCAGACAGGATTTAGATGTGTGTAATGGCTGTGGAAAACCTTACAAATGAGTTTTAAGAAAGGAAGTATTTAGAGATGTGATTTTCTGGCACAAATCTGACATGTGTGCCTTAAATTTCCAAAGGTGTTTAAGAAAATAGTCAACATACCATGATTTATGTGTACATTTGTATTTCACCTCATTCTTGTAAATAATTTAAACATGTTTGTTATGGCCTATTCACTACCAGAGTCCTCTGAACTACCAGAGTTGATCTCTTCTGTAACATTGTCCCATTAAGCATTTTTTATTCTGGTCATGATCCCAAAACAGACTGATGCCTTTTCTTTGTGGTTGCTTTCATTGTCATCTCTGCCTAGTTTGGGTGCAGAGTATGTTTTTATATGACAGTTTACTATAAACATTGACGCCTAAGAATACTTAAAAAAAAATACAAACTATGCTAGAAATCTGTGTGTATTCTTAGACTTAGACCTAAATATCAACAGCAATATTAAGTTACACAGTCAGCTATTTCCTCAAAAATATTTAATAAATAAGGTCTAATGTTCCAGAGTGATTTAGAAAAATTGCTTCAGGTGTTTATTTTTAGCAGACTGGATTACTCTAACAGCTTATTTACAGGTTGGCTGCAAAAATCAATCCGACAGCTGCAGCTGATTCACTGCTGAACTCCCCAGACAGCAGATCCCATCACTCCAGCTCTGAGACCTTTCCACTTGCTCCCTGTCCAGCAAAGAATTAATTTTACAATACTACTGTTGGTTTATAAAGCATTAAATGGTCTAGTACAGTGGTATGTAAGTTATGGCCTAGACAGCCACAGTCCTACACGTTTTAAATGTTTTCTTGTTTTTAACACACCTGATTCAAATGAATGAGTTGCTGAGCAGAACTTGATAAGTTGTTTTATCCATTGAATTTTAATCAGGTGCCTTAAAGGAGAGAAACATCTAAAACCTGCAGGACTGAACTTGCCTACCCCTGGTCTAGTACCGTAACACATTTCACATCTTGTGGGCCCACATCATATCACTATCAGATCTTGTAAATCTTTGCTTTCAGTCCTCAGAATTTGGACTAATCCAGGAAAAGATGCTTTTAAATTTCATGCACTTTTTATGCGGAACTGATTTAATTTCCCCTCGTTTTTCTTATTCTTTAGTACAGAGCTTCATAACTGAGCAGTTTTTACCTTTGGCTACAGCTGGCCTTACTTCTTGTTGTTCTCCAGCTCTGTAGATATCACCCGTTTGCCTTCCCCCACCTCCACCGGAGGGGTCATGCCATCCCGCTCTCAGATGAGTTTTCAGGACCGCGACCATCCTCATCGAGCCTCCAAAGACATGTTTTACGTATCACGTCCTCCCCTGGCCCGCTCCAGCCCAGCATACTGCACGAGCAGCTCGGACATCACAGAACCAGACCCTAAGGTGAGTTTTGTCACACTGAACTGGGGAATCATCATCCCATCCACTAGTTTAATCCTACCCAAAGTGAGGTTAGTATGACATTTATGTTAGTCATACTTTTGGAATCTGCCATTGTGTTGTTGAGGCTCTAGTATATCATGGCATCTGCTTTTTTTTCAATGATTCACCTCGCTACTCATCCTAGCGGTATTTCCTGGGAAATACTTTCAGGCATTTCGATACCCAAGCAGGCCTCGCGGTAAAAACACCTGCACCACCCTCACCCATATCATCCGTGGCCACCTAACATAACAAAATAATAGGGGCACACTAGCCTCATATCCCTTACTATCTAGGTGTTCAGTGTCAGTAAAAGCGTATCTATGATGGACCTCCAGGATTCCCGAATGAACAGCGTGTCTAACCTGCAGTCGGTGGACATGCTCAACTCCTCCCAGGCCTCCATCGCCGGTATGGGCAGCTTCGGAGGGCTGAGCAGCGGAGGCGGTGGCGGCCTGGGGTCGGGCCTGAGCAGCCAGCTGCGGGCCGGTGGGAGGTTGTCAGCTGGCTCTGGCGGCTCCAGCATGTCCGGCGGCCTCCGGCTGAGCCAGCTGAGCCAGATGGGCACCACCACCGACTCGCTATCCCAGCAGCAGCAACAGCAGGCCGCCGCCATGCGCTACCCGCTTTCCTTCCAGAATCCCCTCTTTCATCTGGCGACAGCTGATGGGCCTCAACAGCAACAGCTCCATCACCAGCACAGCCGGGCTCAACCCCCAGCACCCCTCCTCCTGGCCCCAGAGCCTGAGCCTTCTCATCAGACCTACATCCCACAGTTTGCCCATGGGGGATTCTCTCGCAGTGAAGATCTGTCCACGCTCAGGACCAGGGACGGTCACCTGGGCCAACCCAACATCATCCACTCACACAGCTACAGTGACGACTACAGCAGGGCGGACTATGGGCGCAGGCAGATGTCGATGCATATGCAGGTAAATGCTGTTTCAGTGATGCCTTGAAGTCATTAGAACTAAATTTTTGTGTTTTTTAAGTTAATTTGATTGCTCTCTTTTCAAATCAATTTCTAAGCTTTAATCATACTTAGATGATTACAGATTTTTATCAAAAATTCCTGAGCCCAAAGTTGATGTCATCATTCTTGCTTTGTCTAATCATAAAGTTGCTAAATCCAAAGAACTTCACTCTAGACTGTAAAAACAAACAGAAATATTCCAGCAACTGTGGCAGCAGAAAAATATTTTAGACCCATTTTTTATATTTTAATAAATAACTAAATATATATATATATATATATATATATATATATATATATATTTGGATTCATAAGTACTCCTGAACCTAAACCTAATCAGCTAAATAACCCCAGATCATAATGCTGCCCCTACCATGCACAAGCAGACCCAAGTAATGGTGAGTGGAGCACTTCACTTCCCTCTCTTTATACCCTGATGATCACTCCGGAACAGGGTGAATCTGGACTCATCCAACCACATGACCCTGTTTTTTTTTTTTTTTATTGCTCCAGAATCCAATTTTTATGGTTATTATCGAACATGTTATGAGTAGCCTTCACACTGTATGTGTGAAAATAGTGTAACTCTCACTGTTAAATACTGAGCTCGTGTTGATCGTACCCAACTTCTCTCGTCTCTGATATGTGACATTCAGTGAAAATGTTCATTTAGCTACATTTGTGTCATAAATATGATGGTTTACCACTATTCTTCCTGGTTTTAATAGTCAAAAAAGGACCAGTAATCCAAACAAGAGAAAGTTTTTTCCACAGCCACTGGATTTCTTCGAACATTGTTGTTTAAGGAGAGATGCTTGGCTATAGGAGTGGGTTATAGAAGAAGATGGATGAAGAGTATCATACCATATAGTATCTACTCTAGAGTGCGGTGGAGTGGACAAAAAGATAAAATTTTTGGTGCTGAAGGATACATTAGCTATGTTTTAAGGGAAATCCTGTAGAACCCAGACACATACATCAGACATGAAAACGTCTATGGATAAAAAGTGAGCAGCCACCCATCGTGTTTGCTTTTCACTCTGTGCACGTGCCTGCACATAAACAACTGGCAGTCACATAGTCACTACAGACATAGTCAAAAAGCTACTCTATTGGGTTGTTTCAATTTTCCTTCCCTGAATAAAAAAACTTTGTGGGTAAACAAGCCTTACAACATGAATAAAACTTATGTTTAGCAGGAATACTGTTATAATTGTCAAGCAAAAAGAAATAATACACAGGATTTTATCAGCTGAGAGGGTTCAAACATAAGAATCTGTCAGATAAAACTAAATATTCCGGGATTAACATGCTAAAACCCCTAGGTTATCTTCAGAAAATTTAAAAACAAAACAAAGAAAAGCAAAGTAAAGTTTTTATTTATTATCTATTTCTTTCTTAGGATAATCTCCAGCAGCAACAGCAAATGATGGGCATTACATCACAGACAGGAACCTCTCACTCCTCCTTGGCCACCACGCCTCCTTCCACAGTCCAACCCATGCGCCAGAGTTCTGTTGCTCCACCTCCCACCCAGCGTGTCAAGTCCCAGACCTCCCATCAGCTGTCTGTCAGTGCGGCAGCCGCGCCCACTGCTTCCGGCAAAACCCGGCCGCAGAGCGGGAACCTACTCCCGTCGCCGGAGTCCGGATATAGCGGCAGGCAGCAAGGGCCCCGGCAGCTGTCCGTCAAAGACAACACCGCCCCAGGTCTTCCCCACCAGCAGAGTTCTGTCAGGGAAAGTGGGAGTCCACAAGGAACAACCAGTCAGAGCACTCAGCAGTCGCCCCAGCAGCAGTCTCAACAGCACCTTCTTAAACCCACCATGAGCAAACAGGTAATGTCTACACACTCGCAGTTTTTAACCCTGACACATAAAATGGCCTATTCATGTACCTATTCTTGTCACTCTGAGGCACTTTAGACAACATTCTGCATAATATGCCTTATTAAGAAAGAGATCTTAATGTAGTTTAATATCTCATATTCAGTGTGCTGTCCTTTCTTTGCAGGGCTCCCAGTCTCCATCTACACTCAACCCACCAACCCCAGCGAATGAGCGAACGGTGGCGTGGGTCTCCAACATGCCTCATCTGTCTGCTGACATCGAAAGCTCGAGGATTGACCGCGAAGATTTCAAACTGAAGGAGTACTCAAAAAGCATGGATGAGTCACGCATGGACAGGGTAGGTGCCTTTTTTTCTCTGAATGCATAAGGCTTAATCCTTGTTGTTATCCAGTAAGACAAAAGAGCACACAAAATTAGAAAAGTGTCAGAAACTGAACTGTAAGTAGCTTGGAAGTTAGGGGGGTGTTTGAAAACAGGTATTACGTGAAATGTGAAAGATGGCACATAGAAAGATGACTCATCCAAGTAATTTGTAAATGTGTCCATATGCTCCATCAAAATCAATGTTAATTATCCATCACATACATACCATGTTGATCCATTTAGTGCTTTCTTACTCGCTCTCAGTAAAAGATGGAACAAATATTTATTGGTAATCACCCCTTTCACCGTATGTAGTCTTGAGCCCAAATATAGTGCCAAAAGAGATGGGAATTGTTCTCTTCTGTACTTTTCCCATTATTGTCTCGACTCCAACCCGATACAGGTAAATTACCGGCAAAAGCAAAAACCATAGAAATGATATGCAGTTTGCCACAGGAGCTCCAGCACATAAACTTTTTCTATGGAAATTTGTTTTGAGTTGTTTTCTGAAGAATCAAGTCAAATTTTACCATCCATACCTCCATGACAAAAACGCTTTTCCACTGTTGTTTTTTTTTCTTTACCGTGCTACTAAAAAACCTTATCCCTAACCCCCCTTCCTATTTTGGGATGTTTTGTCCCCCTTCAAGTGTTTTTCTCTATTATGTAGTTTAACGATGTGTTAAAAAGTAGCCCATGTTCTTTGTATTAAGTCAAGTTTGACCTGTGTTTTAACTCAACGCAAAATACGCAAAATACAACAGTTAGTATCCAACATTTTCCACCTCTTGGCTATCTTGGTATATTCTTATTTCGATGTAAATGTTGTTTTAAATGTTATTTTTATCCACATAAACCTTTCATCTCACAAAATACCGCTTGTTTGCAATGGAAAAAAAGTATTTAAATTCACTCATTATATTTCCTATATTGAAGACAAAAGGTAAGATTATTATCTGAGTGTAATAGACTAAAATTAGAATAAAAAACACCATAGGATAGGATACTTTATTGCTATCAGACAATAATGCACAACATAAATAGAGTGCGCTGCTTGGATACGGGCTGATGTCTATTATTGTAAACTAATGATAGAAATATACTAACGTATATGCATAAACACATACATAAACATACACACACAGTGAGGCCAAAAAGTATTTAGTCAGCCACCAATTGTGAGGTTTCTCCCACTTAAAAAGATAAGAGAGGCCTGTAATTTTCATCATAGGTATACCTCAACTATGAGAGATAAAATGAGAAACAAAATCTAGAAAATCACATTGTCTGATTATCTCACTGATAATCTCCCTCGATCTGCGGCTCCACACAAGATCTCACTCCGTGGGGTCAAAATGATCACGAGAACAGTGAGCAAAAATCCCAGAACCATACGGGGAGATCTAGTGAATGACCTGCAGAGAGATGGGACCAAAGTACCAAAGGCTACCATCAGTCACACATTAGGCCGCCAGGGACTCAAATCCTGCAGTGCCAGACGTGTCCCCCTGCTTAAGCCAGTACATGTCCAGGCCCGTCTGAAGTTTGCTAGAGAGCTTTTGGAGGATCCAGAAGAGGATTGATATGGTCAGATGAAACCAAAAACGAACTTTTCGGTAAAAACTCAACCTTTCGTGTTTGTAGAGAAAGAATGCTGAGTTGCATCCAAAGAACACCAAAATACCAGCAACAGTGTGTGAAAACCCTGAGAAGACTTACAAATATTGCACGTACAATTTTGCATGTAAAAAAAAAAACCTTGTTTAAATTGTTCAAAAGAAAAAAAAGCAAATAGTTCTTTTTATCTAAACGTGAAAACAGTTCCAGTTTGACCCGAACAGGTTTGGAGGACCTTCAGAACACCCGACCCAACCCAGTCTACGTCCTTTCTCTTTACATTCACTCTATGTGGTATCTCAGTTGTAGCAGCCTATAAAAGTCATAATTTATTAAACCTTGTTGTTTCAGTTCTTCAAAACTTTTAAAAGTCGGCATTTTTTAAAGTCACAATATTTTACCAACCCTAAGGTTACATCTTTTATTTGTGTTTGAGTCAAAGTTGTCATCGATGAGGAGATCTCACACAGCCATGAGCTATTTTCTTCTTCTTCTTCTTCTTTTGTTTCACAGTCTGAATAATTGTGGATAAAGTGTTTTCATCCTTACCATCATCACCACCCACCTGCATATAAGTTTACCTTCTCTCCACATTTCTGTCTCAGGTACGGGAGTACGAGGAGGAGATCAACTCCCTGAAGGACCGCCTGGTGATGTCCCACAAAAAGTTGGAGGAGTACGAGCGGAGGCTCCTCATGCAGGAGCAGCAGACCAATAAGATCCTCCTTCAGTACCAGAATCGACTCGAGGACAGTGAGAGGAGGCTACGGCAACAGCAAGTGGAAAAAGACTCCCAAATTAAAGGAATAATTAGCAGGTAAATGGAGGCTGTTGTTGGGATGGAGGGCAAAAGACAGCTAAGACATCATGTGATTTTTTTTTTTGTAGGGAGGCCATGAGCTGGCCACATTCTTCCTTTTTGCTTTTTATGGAGCTTTTGGTGTACATACTGTAAGTTTTCTCAGGTATGTGGCATATTCTCTAAGACCCTGATGGGGAACAGTAATTAAAACCATCATTCTTCTGAGAAGTAAGTAGAGGCAGAGGGCTTCTACAGTGCAACTTTAGCAAATTGCATTCTGTTTAACAAGATGAAACATGAACTTGAAGCTGTTATTGCCTAAAATGCGTATACTGCATATTGGTAAAGGACTATTTACCAGAGGTTGTTATCTTGCACAGAATATTGCAGGGTGGGAGGCTGGTTTCAGTTTTATTAAGTACTGTAGCCCTGGGAGCAAGGCAGGGAGCTGTATATTGAAAGCCAAAGCTGACGATATGTAATGAGTGGCAAATTAAATGAGAGACTATAATATGGAGGACAGAGATCTATATCTTCTTGGATAAGCATGCAGGGCATGTTCCCCTGTGGCTGCTTCTTTTCAAGCTCAACAAAGAGAGTCTGATTGTCCTCCAAGCTCTTGTTGCAGCAGATCAGCTGTCACAACCCTGCAACACGGATTATTTGTTGTTAGGAGCTTTGCGTTTGGAGACCAGCAGAAAACTCTAGCCGGGTCTTAATTTATTGATTTTCTTTGTTAAATTGTAATTGGGCAGTCTTTGAGTGCAGTCTTTAGTTTTTATTGATTGTCAACTAATTAAGTAGTTGAAGGGAAAAAGAGTGGAATATCAATTGCTTCTCAGTTGTATTCAAACCAATTATTTGCTCTGTTTTCAGGATTCCTGCAGAATTTTGTGTGGCTGCACATTAGTACTACTATCTAGCTTAGTTGTATCTGTAATGGAAAAAGTTCAGTTTAAAGGGGGAAATAGTGCAATATGTTCACATGATAATCTGTGGTCTGCAACTGAAGGGTGGATATCTGTGACGGAGAATGTTGCCACTTCTAATCCACTCCAGGAAAGAAGACTTGGAATGAAGACAGAGAGTCCTGCTCATCTTTTTAAGGGAAAGCATCTTTAAACGCCCTTACCTTGTATATAAAACATCATTAAAACATCCTCCTTCATCCTGTGCTGTTGCACCCACCACCAGCCATTTTTTTGAACAGAGTTCTGATATTTAACTGGATTCTTTGATCATGTAAGAGATCCTCTTAGTTTTTAATAAAACCTCCCACCAGATTGCAAAGTAAAGCACAGCAGGATTAAGAATTTGCTAACTTTTAAAGAGGAAACAAAACATGCCTGCACTTTTTAAAGAATTGCTCTGGACTTTCATGCACAGGACTATGGAAGACCACGGTTTGATATTAGCTCTTCCATTTTAAACCAAGGCGAATCCTCTTCACTGAAGGACTGCTGATGTTTCTTTCTTCAGAAGGAACGTGGGGACTCATACTTCTCCTTTTTTATATGCATAAGAATGCTGTAATATGAGGAGAAAAGAATATCACATATGGTGAAGACTGAAGCAGAAAGGCATAGAACAACTATGCCATATGATACACAAACTCTGTCAGGGAACTTGAAGCTTCACCCTCGGTTATCATCACCCCTCTTGGGTATAAATTTAAAGTGAAAAGACAAATCTGCACGCATAAAGCACACCGTGCAGGAAACTCATATTGGCAAGGCTTACACTTGTGACCTACCTTGATCGTCTGACTACACAAGGATGAATTAAGTAGCAGATCTGGATGCTTCCAAGTCAGTTTTACACACAGCTGACCAAGCCAGACCATGCATTGCAAAACTTGTGCATCATCTGGTCATGTTATGAATTTCAATGCACAAAATGAGCAATGCAAAGAGTGCAGCGAGAGCGGATGCCAAGAAGCCCCACCTCAGGCCATCCGGTTGGATTGCCTGGACTCCAGGATCCTAGTGAAATAACAAGTGCAACCATAGCCTTATATTTAAGTTTTATCCTCAACTGACTTTTCTGTTTAACTTTCACACTCACATATATTATGTTGGTGAAAAAGCAAGCTCAGGTTCTGCAGCAGGAGTCGCACAATGAAAACTGCATGAAACATCATTTTTCTGCAGAACTAACACACTTGCTGTTGTGTCGAGATTTCCTTTTAAAGAAGCCTTAATGTTCTATGCGGAAACTTTACCTTAAGCTCAGAGCAACTCTAATATCTGTCATTAGCAGGTACATCTTTCTGTTCTCAACAATCTGATTTAAACCAAAGCCACATGTTGAGTTTTAGGTCATGCTACTTTAAATCCACTGAATCCACTTTACCTGTAGCACTTGTATCTATTTATTTTTTTGTCTTTAGGCTAGATCCCATTAGTTGGCTACAGGCTCTCCATTTTTTTAGTCTCAATATATGAATTATAAATATGAATGAAACTATTTATCTTCCCCAAGCTGTTTGCTGTGAACTGAAAAGAAATTTATGTTTAAGAAATGCAGCAACTATAGTCTTTGTTGCACCTGTCATAGTAATAATCTATTTTTAACTATTATCCAGAGCACAATAAATTTACTGATGCAAGAGCCATAACAATAATATTATATGAGATATATATGAATTCTATTGAGAGTGAGATTGTAACTATTTTAACCTTGCAATAGCTAAGTTTTTAGCAGGAGAAGCGCAATAACAGATACAATTTGTCTACATGCAGGATCCTGATGTATTATATGCATCATGTGTACATAAAGAAACAGTGACTTCCTGCCAAACTCTACCAGCTGCCATCTGCAGTATCGTAACAGACTAAAGTAGTCTAAAAAAGACCTGGAATACTGTAACGTGCAGCAAACAACGCAGACAATGTGACAATGATGACGCGACTCTTGGATTTAAGTCTATGTATTTAAGTTCTTCAACTTGTTTTTTTGGCTTTTCCTTATCTGTATGGTGTTTGTGAATTTTATCTTTTTAAATGAAAGCCTGCAATGGATATTATTTATTAATTAAAGCAAACTGGATTTTCTTGTATGATTTTGCTGTATATGTTTGGTATGACTTTTGACATGCAGTCCGTCATTGGTGGTGTCCAGTGACGTGGTGATCAGAATAGTAAGTTAGAGAGTAGTGTCATTTGGCATATGCAGTTACAGTATGATTTTTTTTTATCATTATAATTATTATTATTATTATTATTATCATCATCACTGAAAGTGAAACCATATTATTTTCTTTCTCCCTCTTTAAAGATATGGAGAACATTCTGGTGTCAGTATATCTGCCTCTCTTTTGTAGCAAGAATATATTGACAGGGTGTATAGATTGTACTACGGCAAGTCTTCTGTTCAAACCATGCAAATGATTTCATAGTGGAGATGAGTTTTGGCTTCATGTGTGTGCGAATGACATGGCTTATAGCAACAGCCAAGGTTCCATTTTCATTACTGCGCAGACCTGTGTCAAGTAGTTTCAAATAGTTCTTGTTTTAACCAGAAGAGGAGGTGCACCAGCACCAATCTGACGATGAGAGGTAAGTTTCCAATCCAAAATTTACACTTTACGTTGAATATGTTAGCTGACAAGAAAAAAAAAAAGCAAAAGAACAAAGAGAAAGTATTTGCAGCTGCTTTTTGATCCAGGTCTGTGTTTTGGTTGACTTTAAATTAACTTCACATCCTTTTGTCTCTTTTTTTCTCTGTAGCAAAATATTCAGACATTGTGACCTCATGTTGGTAGATATATTGTTTTGATTCGATGTAAGACTTGACCTCGAAAGCACACTACTTGAAGTACAACTGGATCTTCTTTTTCTTTTCTTCTCCTTTTTGTAACATATCACCCACATAAATCATTGTCTGCCTTTTGAAGTCATGTCGAATCTTAATGCTGTATACCCACATGTCACATTCATTGTTTTCTGGGACAGTGCAAATATTTCTGTCTGTGCTTATGATTGACTCTTTTCCTTTCCTATTCTCTTCTTTTGTAAAGTAACTCTCAACACTGTACATTATTTATGGAATAAAACATCCAAACACCTATGTTTGAAACTTTACCTGTGGATTTTCATTCTTTATTGTCAAACATGTGCCTCTCTTCTTAATAAAATTACATGGATGTGATGAAAACAAAGTCCCCTTGAGTGAGACATTATGACTTGATCGGTGTTGTTAAATGTTCAGATTAATAGTTTAATGCACAAGTGAAATTCTTTTGGCTCATTCTTCTGAATCAAATTAGCATAAATGTGAGAATTGACTCCCTTGTTTATTATTATAAAAGCTTAACATCCTATTAAACTTATTCCAAGTTCAATTTCTCCAATAACTGAGATGAAACTTTGGGAGTCATGAAGCAGTGAAGTCTATCAAGGTTTTATTTATTCACAGGCTTTAGATCAGCCAGCTGGCTATGAGATAGATGTGTGTGGAAAATATTGAATTTCTGTATCAGGATAATCAGGCGAGCTGAGAAACCTGCACTGTCCGCTGGCTCATGAAAACTGCAGCAGGAATCTTGCTCAAATCTGCGAGCTGAGTCTTTGAAATGATTAGTCAAAGGATTTTCCACCCATGACTAGGTCAGTTAGTGTTACATAAGGGGGTGGGGGGGGGGGGGGGGGGTGAAATTCCCTGGGGGTTTTTGGGATCTCTTTCTTTCCCCAAAAACTGAGCATCATTCCCAACAGTTGGCCCCCTCTTTCCCTTTTTCAACACCTTCAATTGGACACA
>JBAMHW010000006.1:3697853-3708640 GCA_037177495.1 Rhadinocentrus ornatus | reverse complement strand
CCAGGTAAAGAGGTTAGATGGACTAGGCAGCACGTCGTAGACTGCCTGAATCAAGAATTTTATGCGATGGGGTTCAGGTTTCCATAGCTCGGCCCACGTGACCTTAAAAAGTTCTTGTGGTGAAAAAGAAGCTTTAGACAGTTTGGTTTGAGTGGAGCAAAGCACTGAAATTAACTGATCATTTATTAACAATTAACTTTGATGATAAAATGTTTATGGAAGCAGACTCAGAAATGGTTTTCGGCATGGCAAAGCAAAGCCTGTCATCCATAAAAATGTCTGCACTGTGCTCGAAGTAGGGAAACAAGAGATTAAACCCTGCTGTAAAACAGAACATAAAAATGCAAAAAAAACAAGCTGTTGTTGTGTTTCTATTGTAATTAGATTTTTTGTTCCTCGAACTATAAAAGCAAATTAAATTTTCATTTAATCTATCTCAACAGTGAAAAGGAAAAATCATATTTAATTTTTTGTTTTTTTCATGTTAACACAAAATTCAAATAAACGCTTGTTTTTGTTTTTCTTGTTTTACCTCTGAACAGAAACTTGAACAATCAAAACATGCACTGACCGTAACCAATGTCCATTTGATCCATTTATCTCTGGAAAAAGGTCTACATTTATGTAATAACTAAAACTAGAGAGAGAAACTTTCATTTAAGCCCAATGTGCAGGTTGAGTCAGCATTTTTATAGTTTATTGTCTGGATGAAAATGATGTGCTGCAGTTGAGGTGCAAGACATACTGCAGACATTTACATGTCAAATTAGACTTCATATGAGCTTTAATATAAATAATTAAACTAAAATTGGATAGCTGTTACTGTAGGTTTTCTTTCTTTTTATTGTTTTTTTTTTTGTTTTTTTTTAAGATGAAGCCAAACTTTCACTAAATCACTAACCAAAAGTTCCAACCAAGGACAAGCAGCCAGCAGGTGTGTGCAGAGAGGTTTTGGTTGGTAATTGTGACACAGGTTTGGCTTTTAACGCTGCCTTGCTTTTTTAATGCGCCGCTGATCTCTATGTGGCTTGACGATTTTTGCATGTTTTTTTTTTTTTTAAGGAATAAGCTGACAGTATAGTAAATGTTAAGATGTTATCTTGTAGAGGTTTTCCTTAGCATTTAAGATAAGCTGGCAGCTCTTGTGAGCACATAAAAGATGTAACTGAATGTGATTGGTGCTCACTTGACTTTCTGACTCTGCCTGACACCTGTCACACGACAAACACCCCTTGCTTCACATCTCAAGAGGATCAGGATCCTGTGACCTCAAGAGTTTTAATTCCCCTTCATCTCCTCTTTCTCTGTGTCCCTTTTCCTGTGCTGCCATTTCTACTGGTGTTTGTCATGCATCAACCTCGTAACTCATTGGGCTCTTTCTCTCTTCTCTCTGTCTCCTCTTCCAACCCTTTATCATGTCTGTTTCTGATTCCTCCTGATTTTTGTTTTCACCATTGTTTTTACTCATGTTCATTCCAACTGGTTCTTTCTATTTTTCAATGTTGGTGTTCTACACTTCAAACCGCATCCTTTTTTTCTGCTGATTTTTCATCTCTTTCTAATTTTATGTGACTTTTCTTACTTTCTCTTACCTCTCAAACATTTTTTTCTTTATGTGTCATGTTATCTGCCTTGAATGGACATCTTCTATTGCATCCCTCTCATCGTTCATTGAATGGCCTCTCCTACAACCATCTCTGCCTGCTCCCACTCCTCTTTCCCCTCCCCTCTTTCTCTATCTCGCTAGGAGGACCAGCTTTCCTCCCTGGGTTCTGCAGACCCCGGTGTGAAAACTGAAGGTGGAGGGGGAGGAGGAGGAGTAGGACAAGAAGGAGCGGTAACCAACGATCAAGGCCTCAGAGTCTCTTCCTCTGTCACCTCGCCCCACAATGGAGTCCTCCCCCAAACTGTAGACCCTCCCTCCCTACCATCTCCTCATCAGCATCCTAGTCAGAATGGAGAGCTCTATGGCAACCAAGCATCCTCCCCCATGACAACCTCACAGGCAACTGGAACCACGGCAACAGCAACTGCAGACATAGCAAAATAAGGGGGAGTAGGTCAAACACGACATCGAGACAGATCAGAGAGAGAGATGACACAAAGGAACCACCTTCCCCGTCTTTTTTTTCTCTCTTTTTTATTCCTCTTTAGTAAGACAATGCTTTGAAAAAGAAATGGCTATGTGTATCCCTATTGCCCAGGCAAGAGAGAGAGAAACACTGTGTGGGAATAATTATGAGTCATACAGCAACTGTACAGTGCATAACACATTAACACACAACAAAAAAGGGCTCTTTAATGGACACTTGCTGTCTTGATGCTCACACGGAGTTTCATATGCTATCAGTCTTGCAGGACAAGATAATGATACCTAGCATACTTTGAATCTGTCAAACAAAGCATTTGACACACAACCCAAGCTGATATGTGAACACCTGCTCTGTGAAATCGTTGACTCCATGATGTAAAGATCAAGCACTATGGAATGTCTTGCACCCCAAAGACTTTGTAGTAGCCATTACGAAGGAGGCACAATGAGCTATAAACAGGCTCATAGTAATCCTTGACTCCCATGGATGTAGATGCATCAATATACCTATTGTGAACATGCCTGGCTGCAATCTGTTTGGGTAGAGATGTGGCGATGTAGTCTGGCTTTTCTAGTGCCTTCGAGTGTTGTTCAACAGGGTTTTAGAGATAACACACGCAGATCCATGTTAGCTTTAGTAAGAGAAATAACAGATGGGCTGAAACCAGAGGTTCAAAGACACAATATCGAGTGTCCCAGAGGTTTTAATGGCGGGAGAGATTTCTGGGAACGTCTTTCTTTCCTCAGTCTAAGGGACTTCTTGTTTTTCGGACTGAGTTCGTGCAGTTTTTCTCTTCTCAATCTCAGAACCGATGTATGATAAACTGGTGCTAAAACAGAAACAAATGGTGCCATTTTCCAAGTCAGCTGTCCATGTGTCTGCCATAGCACTGCCTCTGTCATGAGTCACTCACTGTCGTTTCTCTCTCCTGTACTTTGTCTTTGACAGGACATCACTCACCCCTTCTCCAGTATGTTCTCTCTGTCTCTGTTTGTACTTTGTGCATCTTGTTTCACGTCTGATGGGGGTTTTGGGGGTTTCCATATGTTTTTATTTTCCTCTTCTTTTTTTGTCATTTTGTTTTTAAGGTATACTCCTCCAATCTCTGGTTCCTTTTACAGTAAATCAAAGCAGCTCCCAGCCTCAAACTAGATGCAGAGGTGGCTATGTTTCATGCACTGGTCTTTTTAAGACTGAATTCAGTTAATTTGAATTATACAAATTAAGTTTTTTCCCCTAGTTAGCTTATTTTGGCTTATTTTTATGTTTTAGGACCAAAACAAAACAGATGACAGGTAGTTATTGTCCAGTTTTAGTTTCACTTTTGGGCATGCAATGGAGTTTAGCTTCATTTCCAGTGGAATGTAACAATCATTGTTTCCCGGTGTAAAACATAAAAATGATCATTCTAACAATTTAAGTTGGCTTAGCATGCCGTCAAGTGCCTGGGATGGATTTAGTGAGTATCCTTTTGACAATAAACTAGCTTGTCATTAACCAAGAGCACCTTGTAAAGTTTTAAGAAAATACAGTAAGAATTAACACCACCCCCAGTTCTTTAAGATTAATAATAACAGTCTGTTGTCTGGTTTTTGTATTTTTATTTTTTTTTAGATTTACTTCTTTAAGTAGTTTGATGACAGCATTGAACCAAATCAAAAGGAGCCATTAAAGTGCAATAACTTTAGAAATAGTGTTTGATATGTGTGTGTTTGTGTGTGTATGTTTGTTTTTAAATGAAGTCTACAGTTTATCATGTGTCAGATGCTGAAAACTCAAGTCTTTGAAATGTTTGTAACATGCATTCACATTGCTTCATTTTGTGTATGAACTGTGTCGTAAGGTTTGTCTGTTATTTTGCTTTGCTTTTTGTCTCACATACGAGTGTTGCAACAACTCGGCTTGTTAAAATGTGCAGGTGGAAACAGGAGGAGTTGAGTTGTTTCAGCTGTGAGTTATCTGTGGATGCAACACATCACTTATTTTCGCTGTGTCAACATGGCCAGTAGGAGATTATCTTAGATTAGATTCATAGTTAATGTTTAACTGTAGAACAACCATATGTCCATCAGTCCTGACGCAGGGGCAGATTGTCTGTTTAGACATCATGTAGGGCTACTTCTTCCTTCTTGTGAATTTACCTGTGGGGAATGTGAATGTTGGATTTAAAGCGGGCTGATGAGGAATGAACATTGCTGTAAAAATACCTCAGTGACTCAGGTAAACAAGCAGTTGCCTCAGAGCTGAACACAAAAATCTATAGAAGAAAAAAAATAAATTAATAAAATTTGAGTTGAGTCCAGCTTTGGAGAGACTGCCACCATGCAGATACTCGCTCAACAGCTATGCTTTACCTGATCCAGCACCCTCCCCCCGTTTCTTCTCTCTCTCTCTGTCTCCCTTTTGTCTCCCCTTAGCCACTCTCAAAGCTTCATGGAGGACAATGTGGAACCTAATTGGCTGATGCACCATCGGCAGTCTTCAGGGTGGCATGGCCAAATGTCCAGAGCCCTCTCTCGTGACGCGATTGGCTGACAAAGGGAGAACTTGGGGCGTTGGTCCCATTCTCTTTGCTCAAAGGATGGTGCAGAACCCCAGCGGACCATGTAAGGAAATGCTTGAGAGGGGGTGGTTTCACTTTATTTGGGCCCTCTCTCTCTGATTTGATAAAGGAATTTTTTTTATGTGTTTGGCGCTTCGTTCTTGGATCTACATTTTACCTATAAAAGGTGTGCTGGACGTACAGTAAGCCTATAATGGTGTTGGTGAGCCAGCCGAGCATGCAAAGAACGGCTATGCAGTCTGGTCAATCAGCAGAACAGAGGAACACAAAAGGCCAAGGACAGCGTGATGTTTAAGATAAAAGAGAGCAGTGTAAGATGCATTTCAAAGGTGCTTGACTCCTCTTCAAATTTCAGGCAAAGCTGATTTACTTTCCAAGTCTTTATTTCCCCTCGCTCTATAGTTCTCTTAGTCTTTTTTAAATTACCATTAATCCCTTCATTTAATCATTTGGGATCCTAAACATATTATTTGACCACTCCCGTCTCACTCTATCTTAGACACATTTTTAATTATTTATTTATTTTTAGCTCTTCTGTTGGAATCTTATACGGACTTTGGTTTTAAAGAAATAAATATATTAAATATGCACAGCCTAATTCAAAAACTGCTTCAAAACAAAACTCTTGCTTCAGTGAAGACTTTGAAACACTGGACCGAATGTTGTTCTTTATATTTCTATGATGGGACTGACTATTCTTACTATAGTATTAGGGGAAAAAAGAGAAAAGCTCTTCATTAGAAATCTTCCAGAGAAGATATTTATTTCTTGATATAGATAGATGCCTCTATCTAATGGAGCAATCCATTTTATATGAACTGAGTTTTTATACTTAGACAATCTTTTGGAGAGAAGCGTTACCCTGAAGAACTAAGAGAAATACTTGTGTTTTACCTACTCCTCCTACAAGAGTTTGCACGTTGCTGTAACCCGCCCCTGCTTTCTTCTTCTTCTTTGGCATTTGAAAGTCTAATGAAAAGATGCAGGAGGATGTCTCCTCCTCCCAGAAAACGGTCGCCATGGAGCTCTCCATTTACAGACGATGCAGAAGTGGTCAGATAAGGACGATCTTTCAGCTGTTGGGATTTTTTTGTACTCCACTTCCGAGAAGGGGATGAAAACTCTCATTTATTTCTACGTAAGGACCCCACTGACACCAGTCCGAGTTGACATCCCTGCCATTTCCACTTTTGACTGAAATGCTTACAGAGAGAGATATGTTAGAGGTCCTGCTGAAATGAGTGAATGTGCTTGTATATATGTGTGTGTATGTTTGTCCTGGATAAATCTTTGTGTATATACTGGATATATATGTGTATATACGGTATGTCTATGTGTATATACAGTTTGTTTGCATATGCAGAGTGTACAGTTATTTTTCCTCTAATGTTTCTCTCTCTTTCTATGACTACGTCTTCTCAAGTTACCAATACTGAGGCATGGAAAGGTTTTTACATGTACTGACAGCTATCAGAGGCACTTTCTGTTCAGACTTAGAATATCAGCAAGGTCTGTCACTTATAGCTGCATTCTTGAAGCTCTCTAAAATGAAGAAACTCACTTAATCTTATAAGCTTGCACTCATTTTCTGATCAACTCAAAAAGCTTTTTCTAAGTAGATTTGGGTGACCAAGCAATGTTTGTACATAATATAGACTAAGACCTTTTTTAATTTGTATTTTTGTTTTTGTTTTTTTGTTTGTTTGTTTTAATTTTTCCAAGAAACCAACCATTTGCATTTCTTTAAAAATTCAACCTGTTATGATTTCTTGCGTATCACTTTTGGTTCCTATAATATATGTTTGCAGTGGTTGTCATTTCCAGTTCTGTATTTATTCCAGCAACCCTTATATATTCCTTGAAATTTTGCTCCCCAAATTCTTCCACTCGTGGAAACGTCAAACCGTTTTATGCAGGTAAACTGGCGGATCCTTCCATGAAAGTTACAATCATTGCTTAACATTGCTTGTTTTTGTATAGGTCCTTACTAAATAAGTGTGCCTCCCCCTTATACTCTTTACTAACCTTAAATCCATCTTCTCCACTGGTCACACATCTCCATATCCCTTTGACAAGCCATACCCCCCCCCCCCCTACCCCAACAAACTCCTCTATTGTTGTTTTGACAGGACAGACATTTGAGGATTTTTGTGTATATTAATGGAAGAGTGGTGTTGAAGAGTTTTTGCAGTTGTATATGGATTTGTTATGAATGTGGATATTCTGATCATTGAATTATTATTGTAATAATGATAATAATTATTGCCTCTTTGATTTTGTTGGATTAATTGCTTTGATGCAGTTGATGATGACGCCATTGTTCCTTTTATTCTTTTTCTTTTTTCCTCTTTCTTTTTTTTTTGGAATTTGAATACACCGAATTTATATTTTTCGGGTGGATGAAACTGGAGATAGAAATACCTTAAATAAATTATGAAATAAAATATAATTAAATTCTTAACATTTTGTGTGTTTGCTTTTTTTCCTTTTTAAAAAGTTGCATACCCACAATGAAATGAGCACATCTCTGCAACTGCCAGGTCTATTTTAATGCTTTTGGAATTATAGGAAAGGGAATATTTCTGGGATTAGTTAAGGTAATATAGTAAAGATATCAGTATATGTGTTTCTGGTGAAGAATAAATGAAGATGGCACATGGCACGCATGAAAAGGTTTTAGGCTTGCTTAAAAAGAAAAACAAACTTTTAGGATGAAAAATGATGATGAAGCTGTAGCTCTAAAACTTTATTATATCATAAAAACAAAATGTGAACATTATCTCAGCAAGTGGGAAAGAAACTTGAGGTTTTAGTACAGCTCAGGTGAGCTCTAAAACAATGGCCATTATAGCCCAGATATAGTTTTTAAAGTATCCATCAGAACAAAGGAATTAGTCTATATCCTATTCTTTTGTTTGACAGCACTTCTGTAGACACAGAATTAAACATTTCCTTCACCAGCATATCTAAATCCTGTTGTATCTTATTCCTTTCAAGTATGAAGTAAGATCAGCAAACACACAGTGAGCCACAGAGAATGCTGGAAGACATCTTACTTCATTTACACACACACACACATGAGTCAGTTTATCCTCAGTCAATCCCAGATTCATTAATACACTGTCCAGCTGTGGGAAATACTCATTAGAGCTCCAAATGTGTTGTAATCCCCTGCTGAAAATAGTCCCAAACAAATGGCTCATTTACTCTCATTTAAGTAACATTAAGGCTTAGGATAATTAGCCTTTTTGTTTTTCCATTGAAAAACTACATTTGTCTCACATTTCTAAACATTTTTCATAAATTTTGTCAAAGGAACCCGTTTAATTGAGGCTTAATGCCACAGATGAGATTTGGATACAGAAACTGTTGTCACTTTTTAACTCCTTGGCTTTTAGCTTTCTCATGGCTTCTAATCACAGTAATACCAACAAAGAATTTAGCCAGCTTTGTTATTTGAAATAAAGGAAACAACTTTTTGTCCAGAAGTTTAGTCAGTTCTTCCAATATGAATGTGGCCGCATTTTAGGATTGGTCTCAGCATTCATTAACCAGTCAGATATTTTCCAAATTACCCCATTAATTATCTAAAATGTGTAAAATACTTTTCGTGACCTCACTGAAAACCCATTTTGTCCAATATTTATAAGTTACAGTTTAATACATGATCAAGAAGCAGAAAAATTATTTAAAATTTTTTTATACAAAATTATTAAGAGGTTTGTAAATAAATTGCTATTGTAATAAGCTTTATCAACAACCATCTTACTTTATTTTGACAGGACATTTTTAGGTTGTGTGTGCTCAAGTCTTTCTTTCTTTAAATGTTAAAAGCAGAATTCGGTCAAGTCATAAAATCTTGCTGAAGGACTTTTGCAAGGTCAAGAACCTAGAAGAGTTTAGATTTCTAGAATAAATTTCTAGAATCCATTACATGATCCACATTTGTTCAATTTATAATAACGGTGATCATATGAAGCCCAACAAGAGTGCTTTAAAGCTTCTCTTCGATTCAATCTAGAACTACATGAGGCAACAATACAGAGGAAAACTCCCTTTTAACTGAAAGGAACTCCTCCATCAGACCTCGACCCAGGAAGGAAAACCTCCAGCAGACCTCGACCCAGGAAGGAAAACCTCCAGCAGACCTCGACCCAGGAAGGAAAACCTCCAGCAGATCTCGACCCAGGAAGGAAAACCTCCAGCAGATCTCGACCCAGGAAGGAAAACCTCCAGCTGACCTCGACCTAGGAAGGAAAACCTCCATCAGAACTCGACCTAGGAAGGAAAACCTCCATCAGAATTCGACCCAGGAAGGAAAACCTCCAGCAGACCTCGACCCAGGAAGGAGAACCTACAGCAGACCTCGACCCAGGAAGGAAAACCTCCAGCAGACCTCGACCCAGGAAGGAAAACCTACAGCAGAACTCGACCCAGGACGGAAAACCTACAGCAGAACTCGACCCAGGACGGAAAACCTACAGCAGAACTCGACCCAGGAAGGAAAACCTTCAGCAGACCTCGACCCAGGAAGGAAAACCTCCAGCAGACCTCGACCCAGGAAGGAAAACCTCCATCAGAACTCGACCCAGGACGGAAAACCTACAGCAGAACTCGACCCAGGACGGAAAACCTACAGCAGAACTCGACCCAGGAAGGAAAACCTACAGCAGAACTCGACCCAGGAAGGAAAACCTCCAGAAGACCTAAACCCAGGAAGGAAAACCTACAGCAGACCTCGACCCAGGAAGGAAAACCTCCAGCAGACCTTGACCCAGGAAGGAAAACCTCCATCAGAACTCGACCCAGGAAGGAAAACCTCCAGCAGACCTCGACCCAGGAAGGAAAACCTCCAGCAGACCTTGACCCAGGAAGGAAAACCTCCAGCAGAACTCGACCCAGGAAGGAAAACCTACAGCAGAACTCGACCCAGGAAGGAAAACCTACAGCAGAACTCGACCTAGGAAGGAAAACCTCCAGAAGACCTAAACCCAGGAAGGAAAACCTACAGCAGAACTCAACTCAGGAAGGAAAACTTCCAGAAGACCTAAACCCAGAAAGGAAAACCTACAACAGAACTCGACCCAGGAAGGAAAACCTCCAGCAGACCTCGACCCAGGAAGGAAAACCTACAGCCGAACTCGACCCAGGACGGAAAACCTCCATCAAAACCAGATCGAGGAAGGACGGCCATCTGCTTCAACCAGTTAGGGACAGAGAGGACAGAAAATTGCTGAGTGCACCATGGGATGTCCCCCGGCAGTCTAAACCAATAATGTATTGGTAATTACACATAACTAAAGGGATGGCTAAGGGTGATCCAAACCAGCCCTAACCATAAGCTTTATCAGAAAAGAATGTGTAGGCCTGATTTTAAATCTTAACCGAGAAAAAAATAATAATAAAAACCTTAACTTACGGTGATTTGAACCACCGGTCTCTGGTCTTATTCAGACTGTCTTAAGTGTTGCTGTCAGGGCATCATGACAGAAAATAAAGTCTACTTTATCATGTAACCAAGATCAGATTTATTACAATTTTAAATTGACATTAATGCTTGTTCAGTTCCATGTTTGCATCTAAGTGTTTGCAGCTTGTTACATCCCACTGCTCTCTCATATGGGTTGCCTACATTTTTATTCTGCATCTCAGGACTGGGATTATTCTCTTTGCTCAGCACAGCTGATCATTTTTTCACACCCACCCCAGCCAAGGTGCTTTGGGTAAGGATGGCTTGCAGAATGGGGAAACTTGACTGAATAAAGCATGCTTGTAATTGTCCTTATCATCCTACAGTTTAGTGTAGTAGCCTGCAGATCCTCAGGGGTTGGCAACTTCTGACTTTGGAAAGAGAATAAAAAATCAGCACACAGTGGGGGGAAAAAAGGTCCATCTCAGCTTAGTCCACAAATCAGCATTGAATATATTTGTAATTTCTCAATTCAGTCACATGCAATGATGTAAGCAATACATTTTGCAT
Organism: Rhadinocentrus ornatus; assembly: GCA_037177495.1. Classification (NCBI taxonomy): domain Eukaryota; kingdom Metazoa; phylum Chordata; class Actinopteri; order Atheriniformes; family Melanotaeniidae; genus Rhadinocentrus; species Rhadinocentrus ornatus. The sequence continues at coordinate 3,698,004 of JBAMHW010000006.1, read as the reverse complement.
TTACTGTTTCAAACAATGTGCTAAAATGTGCAATATGTGTGCAAATGAAATAAACTCATGACAAAGGGGGGGGGGGGGGGGGGGGGATTCCACCCCCCCCCCTAACCGCAAATCCTTTCCCCTCAGTTAACACCCCAAACTAAAAAAACAC
>JBAMHW010000006.1:3683710-3694227 GCA_037177495.1 Rhadinocentrus ornatus | reverse complement strand
ATGCAGACTTATACATGACCTCTATTGACCTGAATACACAGAATTTTATTAGACTTAAGAATCTTGTAATAAAACTTTTTCTTCTATTTTTAACTGAAGCTTTGCTGCTTATCTTTCACATATATTGTAGTAAACAGTGTCATCTGGGGCTTGGAACCTGATAGTAGAAGGTAGAGGTTTAATAATTTGACATTAGTTTCTTGAAATAATTAATAAGCATTTTTAGTATTGTAACAAATACGAGCTAGAAAAAGCAAGTGTGTCCACCTGAGTCAATTGTTGCCCTAACTTCATATTTGCACTTCACGGGGTCCTGCGTGAAATTACATTAATAGCATTTGGTATCGCTCCAAGTGTGCAACTTCAAGAACACAAAGCACCTGTTTCTAAAGAAATCTATTAATAATTACATTCCTATTGACAGATGGTGTATTGATTGGCTGTTGTCGATTTTCTCCTTATGTAAATTTTAAATGTTCAGTTTCTCATAGAAAATGTCAATCAATTCACTTACTAATTATTACAGTCCTTGATAATAACTACACTTATTGATCTTCTCAGGTATTGAAAGATGAAAACTCAAAGCGTTTCATGGTCTTCTTTACAAGAAGAGATTAAGTATTTGGAATGACCCCCAGTTACGGCACACATGTAGTAAAGTTGGATATTTCACTAACTTGTTGTGAACAACTTCTGGATCAGCTGACTCAGGCTACACAAGTACACAACACAAGGCATTTAAAGATGAAGTATTTATAAGACTGGTCACAAGTAGGAATTATTTTCATACATTTAACTGCTTTATCTTTGAAATGTAAACAAAAACACTCCCATAATAGTTATGCATTGCTTATGAAAATGTCTTCAGATTTCTTTTTTTTCCACTTTGAAGGCTTTAGAAAATATAAAATAACCGTAATAATTTTTCCTATTTTTCCATCGAGTAAGGAGATCTGGCACGGACATCTAAGCAAACAGAAACTCAACTATTTATCACCATTTAATAAAAGAATAAAAATCAAATTCTAAATGTTGAAAACATTAGGCTGCTAAATTGTGTGAAAAAAAAAGTATTTTTATTCAACAGGGTTTCAGATTTACTTAGGAAATGTCCTGTAGTTATTGTACATAATAAAAGAAACATTTTATTTGTTGATTTTTGTCACCTGACTTCCCAAACAGCTGTGTGGGTTTTATATTTGTCTTTGACCAAAGGTTCCTTTTTTTGTTACGTTGGCTGGAGCTGGATTTAGCATGTCGCAGCCTGGCAGCAAGTTTGTTTGGGCTGAAAGAAAGTGCTAAAAGCACACTGATGTACAGAAAATTATCTTCATGAATTTTTAAGACTAAATGAGTTAATGATTGTGGAATTAAAAGCTCAAACATTCCTAAAATCCTGTGATGAGATTTTTAAAATGGTTTCAGTGATGTTGAACTTCATTGTTTTATGAGCTACATTTTATGGTGGGGTTTGTATCATACAGCCAGCTCTTGCTGAAATGAATTTGCTTTAAACCTAGATACATGTATGTACTGGAGTAGGCTGATTATCAGTATCAGAAAGTTTGTTGTAGTTACTGGACAAAAGAAGTTAAATATGTTGAAGCTGTGGTGGTCAAACAGTGGATGTGTCAGCGCTCTCGTCACTTAAGAAACCAGCTTGTCTCATTGGGCCACCTGGCAAACCGGTGACCCAACTGTAAATGTATTCATGAACTCATCTTTTGTGTGTTTCCAGGCTGAGAGAGCTGTGCGTGAAATTAATGTTTCTTCACCCTGTCGACTACGGCCGCAAGGCTGAGGAGCTGCTCTGGAGGAAAGTTTACTATGAGGTCATTCAGGTTATTAAGACAAACAAGAAGGTAAGAACAACAGTGGGCCCTTCAGCTGTGGAAAATGCCACTCAGAATTTATTCAGCAACCGTTTTCTCTCCTTAATTGGCCACACACTACGGCCTCTGCTTAAAGGTCAACTCTGCCAGGCTTGTCTGTGTCAAAAACATTGACCACAACATTAAAAACATTAAATAGATGGCCTCACTGGAGATTAAACACCTAAAAATAGCACTTTTAGCATTTTGCCTCAATGGATCAGCATAGAAAGCAAGACTCTTTGTCATAACTCACAACTTTACTGCTTTGGTTTAATCACAGCTCTTGTAGAATTGTCAGTAAGAATAATTCCCCACAAACTAAAACCTGTCCCATTGATCAGCATCTCACAGAGAAAACATCTCACTTTCTTGTGACAGCATGTTCCCAGAACTCATTTTGTTGCCTCAGAGAAGTTAAAAATCTTAGATTTCAGCTTTATTTATTTCTGTTTGCTATTGAGGTTTTGTGAATATACTTTAGGAATAATGGTTATAACATTGGTATTTTATATAAATGGTTATTAGCTTATAATACTCTAACATGGTTACATAATGGCACATAGTTACATAATAATTTTGCATTCATCATTTCAAGATCTGTTCTCCAAATTTGAAAATGTTTTCATTTATGCTCATTTTAATGTGGATATAATTCAATATTACATGCATTTGTTCATTTTCTTTTGCGCATAAAAAAAATAGCAAAAGTCTTCCAAAGTGCTTTGTAGAGCATTTTCACTACCCTTGTTTTGATTGTATTTCTCTCTCTTTTGTTCTTGTCTTTCTTCCACTGCAGCACATCCACAGTCGCAGCGCCCTGGAGTGTGCCTACAGGACACACCTGATAGCTGGCGTGGGTTTTTACCAACACCTGCTGCTCTACATCCAGTCTCATTACCAGCTGGAGCTGCAGGACTGCATCGACTGGACCCACGTCACAGATCCACTCATCGGTGAGCTCTGAAACCACAGATTCTCTCTCTTTGACACCTGTTTGAAAGCTGTGTGTGCTCGAACTGAACACTTTTTGTTTAATTTGAAGTGAAGTGGGTGCAAATGTTAATTTATGGAGATGTGATTATTGTGGAAAAGTGCATAAGTTAAATGTTCAAAATGCTTTTTAACAAAACAAGCATTCTATGATTGTTCCCAACAGGTAGAAAGAAACCAGTTTCAGCGACTCCCAAGGAGATGGAGTGGGCGCAGATGGCCTGCCATCGCTGTCTGGTCTACCTTGGAGATCTAGGTAATAATATATTATAATAGAATATTTAATTGATTCTGTGTCAGGCTGGAAGAAGTGGAAGACAGCGTGTGTGTGTTTTCAGTGTGGAAAAATTTGGATTAGTCAAGTAGAACATTGAGCAGGCTGTGGTTGGTTTGAAGCAATATGATGATGATTGATTAGTCGCCAATGATAAATTACACAGTGAATAGAAGCGTTTGTTCCATTTGAGTTTTGTCTGTAGTTTCATAAGATATATATATATATTATTATATATTATTTTGAGATCTCAACTATCTAACATGATTAGAGAAAGAAAAAGAGCCTTAAAAAAAAGATAGAGGGAAAAAAAAGAAAATGAGCCATTGGGAGGGAGGGTGTCATTTAAAGGATTGTCTGTGGTAATACAGACTAGTTTCTTTCCACCAGGTTCCACCAGGTGTGATGTGGAAAAGATGAGACTGGAGACATTTAGTTTTCACGGTGAAATCCGCGTCATATTCAGCTCTATGTTGCGGCTTGACCACAGGTCTGTAGCATTGGCGAAATATTGGACTGTAGCCACGTCCTTCACAACACCCTCACGACACTCATCATACAGGGCAGGGAGAGACACGATTAAAATAGTGACGAGATGGAAGTGATGCCGTTTGTCCAAAGTGTTGATGAGTTTCTTAAAAGTACAGTGTGTAGTTTTTTTAGTATTTTGTTAGCAAAAATCAAGAATTGCTTTCATAAATACGTATTTTACCAAAGTCTAGTCACAGTCCCATCAAATGAAAGCGTTCTCGTAACTTAGAATTAGATGTTTATAAATACATAGGTGGCGGCGCACCCGACTGGAGGCTGCCATGTTGCATCTTTGAATTCAGTTGCTGAAAGGGGACAAACTTGTTAGCCTTGTGCGTTTTTACTTGTGAGTCCCCGCTGTTTCGGGGGAAGGGGGAGGGCTCGGGGGTGGTGTAAACAAGCCAAGACAACCGTCGATGATTCAGCTTGCCAGCTTACATTGAAATGGAGGACAATCTATACTCTTTGCCCAGCGAGACGGAGGAAAAAACGGACTTCAAAGCTAACACGGGGGTTGCAGGCTTTTTGCTGGATAGGTGAATAAATGCAATCTAACAGTGAAGTTTATTTTGGCGTTATGTTAGAAGCAGGGCAGGCTGGTCCAGCAACTACTTTATCCTCCCGTTTAAGTCGGATCATTTCCTGTTACTTGCTAAATAAAACGGCAGAAATGGCTAATTTGTTAGTTAGCCTACAGTAGAAAAACTACGTAGCAACAGTTTTGGAGTTGAATTAAACCAAAGCAGTGTGGACTGTGGGAGGAGTCTGCAGCAGAGCGCAGCGCTGCAAAACCAGTGGTGCTCGATTTGCAACTGAAAACAGCACAAGAGTAAACTGGGAAGGAGCAAAATAATCGTACTATTTCATTTTTATGATCGTTGAAAACCCAGATCGTAATAATTACTATAATTACATTTATATATGCTTATTCTGTAAAATTAGGTTTTATAGATTTATTTCCTTGCTTGGAAGTTTTTTCTTTTACTGATTATTTATTTTTCTTGCTTCTCTCTTAGCCCGCTACCAGAATGAACTTGCTGGAGTAGAAGCTGAGCAGCTGGCTGAGCGGTTTTACCATCAGGCCCTGTCTGTTATGCCTCATGTTGGTGAGTGATTGTGATTTAAAGTGTATATTAAACTCTGCTTCTCTGTCCTTCCTTTGGTCATGTAAGGAGAGGACAGAAGCAACTATTTCCAACCTGTTTTGTAAATACTTTTTTTTTTTTTTTTGCTTTTGATGATCCTGCTTATAGTTGTATTGTGGAAAAGAGCTATGTTTACATTACAGCAGTATGATTTCAGATGTGCTATAAAGGATCAGTTTTATGTTAGGGGAAACAATGGTTGCAATGGTTTGAGGTAATTGTGATCATCCTGTAACTCCAGTGAAGGGTGGGGCTGGTCTCTGACTTTGTAATGTACTGTTATTTCTAATGGTGCCTCTACTGCTGTCAGAAGTCTATTTTAAATTATTATATGTAGTACAGTGGATATAAAGTGTACAGAACCCTGTTAAAATGGCAGGTTTTTGTGATATTAATAAATTGGACCACATTTAATCATTTTAAAACTTTTTACACCTAAAATGTGAGCCGTAACTTGTACTATTCTACTGAAAAACTGGCAAATTTGTGAGGAGAAACATATCTTATAGTGTAAAAGATTATCTTTTGTGCTTAGCCCTCATCAGGTCACCCCACAGGTTTTCTTTTAGCTTTTTTATCTGAGCTCTAGCTTATCTGTTCCAAAACTTTCATTTTCTTATGGTGAAGTCCTTTTTTTGTTGATTTGAAAGGATGCCCTGGGCCGTTGTCGACTCTGAATTTAAAATTTATCTTCAGCTTTCTGGCAGATGCCTGAAGATTTTGGGCCAAAACTGAGTGATATTTGGAAATCTTTGTAGTTGACTAAGCCCCCAGTTGTAGCTGAAGAAAGGCAACACCAAAGCATGATTCTGCCACCACTGTGCGTCACTGTGGGTATGATGTTCTTTTGATCATACAAAGTGTCATTTGAGTACCTTTTGGATCTGTGGCTGAAATTTAAACTGTGGTTAGATCATAACCCCTTTTTTTTTACACTGTTTAGTAGACTTGATTTATTTTTTGCAGATTGTAGCCAGGCTTATACTAGTTCACACTGCTCAGATGTGATTTTTTTTTTTTTGCTGAAATCCTTGTTTTTTTCCCGTTTTTTTAAGTAGCTGTTGTTTACATTGTCATTTAAATGAGACCTCCATCACACTTCATTGTGAATTGTTCATGGCCCGTATGCGCAGAGAAAGCCATGACATCGCACAGGGCTCGCTGTGTTCGTGGAGGTAAACATAGATGCTACACTTGTTAGCATGTGTGTCGGTTTCAAAGTTGTTGTGCAATCAGAGATTCAAATTACATCCGATCTTACCGTCTCTCTTCTCTTCTGGCGCAGAATTGTAATGTCTGTCTCACTTCAGAGATGTAACAGTCAGATGAAATGCGACATGACTGTTCAGACTGAGGTCGCTTTGAGAAAAGATTGGATATGGATCCGATGTAGTACTACATAAGAAAGTTGCATGGGTTTGAAAAAAATAGATTTTTGCTGTTCAGACTGAAAAGAAAAGATCTGAAATTGGTCACATAAGGGCAAAATAGTTGGATCTGAGTCACGCTTGCCTGCAGTGTGAACAGAACCGGATGTTTTTCTTTGTCAGAAAGGTCTTCTGTCTTGCAACCCCCATAGTCCAGTCGAATACGGGAGATTGTTGTTCCATGTAGGACAGAACCAGTACTTCCAGACATTTTTGTAGCTTCTTCAGTGTTGCTGTAGACCTCTTGGCAGCTTCCCTGGCCATTTTTTTTCGTGTTTTTCATTAATTTGGGGGGAACATCCAGTTCTTTATAGTGTCACTAGCTACGTTTACACTTTTAGTCCGTTCAGAATAAAAATGTGTCATGTAAACATGTCTGCTGATCGGATTTGCCTTGATCGGAAAGAATTTTCAATCCAAGAGGGGTGGTTTAAACCTGTTTACAATTGAATCAGCATGAAAAAATAACTACGCATACACTCATTTCAATGGTTTTGTGGGTTATGTTTCTGCGCTGTGGGGTTTTTGTGAAGTAGTGAGTGAGTTTGAGGGAAGACTTGAACAAAACAAAACAGAACTCTGGTGGATATGTTTTTGTGAAAAACTGAACAAGAAGTATTATTTTCCATTTTGGCGTTCAAAAAAAAAAAGAAAATCATAGCGGATGCATGTAAACATGTCAACAGGAATCTCCAATCACATTGATTTAAACTGGATCAATGAAATTATTGTCCATGTGAACGTAGCTAATGATGTCACATATTTTCTGCACTGTATGAGAATAGTGCAGTAAATATATCCATGATATTTCCCTGCTGTGAGCATTTCCTTCTCCCGATTGATACCTTTTAAACAATGAAATCCACCGGATACTTTGGAAGCTGCAGCGGGAAACTGAGTCGATTTCAGGAAACCTCACAATGACAGCTGATTTTTATTTTGTCTGTTATTAATTGATGGCAGGTGTATACCCAAGAAGACTGAAGGCGTTTCAACAAAATATAAGTTTAAAGGGCGGGCACACCTATTTTTTTCCTTAGCAGCTTTGTTTGGTTTTCAGTTGAAATGTGCAGGTTATAGGTCACATTAAAGGCAAGAAAGGTTTTTAAATAATTTCTTGTTTAATTTTTTTTTTTACATCACAAAACCTCGCTTTTGACATGAATGTACACTTTTCAAATCCACTGTAGATGGTTTGCAAAAACTCACATGAACTATTGTTAATGTGGTAAAGTTATAAAAAAAAATTGTGTGTCTAAAATATTTATACATCTATTATATTTTGGTTTTAGTTTCATAGGTCTAGCAATGGATATTTTCTGGTTCTTTTTTGTCCAAATTTGAACTCACCTGTCAACAGGAATGCCTTTTAACCAACTTGGCACACTGGCTGGGAGCAAGTTCTACAATGTTGAAGCAACCTACTATTATCTACGCTGGTGAGTGATGTTAACATACAGTTATATACCATAAAAGAAGTTCAGCTGCTTTTGGTTAACTTGCAATACTAAATGGATATTTTATATACACCTAGCATCCAGTCGGATGCCCCGTTTGAGGGCGCCTATGGCAACCTGAAGCGCCTGTTTGAAAAAGCTGCCAAGATGTACCATCAAGTAAAGAAACATGAAATGAAGAAACTGTCTCCATCTCGGCAAAGGTAAAGATTGACCGGGCATTTAGCATGTCGGCTGTAGATCCTAAATTGCATTACAGCTTATTTACATTTTCTGCAATGAAAATGTTTATTAAAACGTGTCGTATAAGGGTCCTCCCTCAGAAAAAAAACAGGTATGTATGGTCCTCCTAAAACATTTTTCACTGCTTGGTCACCGCCATCATTTAGCCAATCACAAACACTGGTTGTTTATTTTTTTCTTGTGGATAATGGTAAATGTTACCGGCAATGTTTTATTTATGGACATCAACGGTTGTTTGGGGGAAAGTCTCAATATCTGTCAACTGTATAATCTGCTGTGTAACTTAACATTGTGTAAAGCGTCATGATCCATTTCTCTAACATCGTCTTTCCCAACATGGTAAACCTAATAATGGAAAGTTCTTTCAGCTTGTTAGCACGTCAGCTAACATCTGTCAACAGTGTGCTAATGTTAGGGTGAGCAAACATCCTCTTTCACCTGGACATGTCACCTTTGAGAGCTTAAAAATGCGTCTGGCTGGAATTTCAAAATGCTCTGGGATTTTGCTCTATCTCAGCCCTAAAATATTTATGCTGCATTTCACTCCTCACACTTGCTTATTACTGTTATCTACTCTCTCAGACAATGAGAAACAGGAGAGCAAGGAAGAGGAGGCAGCTGCAGCGCAGAAAGAACAGAGAGGCAGGAGGAACTTGGTGTTTGTGTCAAACTGCGGAGAAATCGCGAGTCAGTCCTTCCTCACTGTAATCTCACTGCGTTTCCACAGCAAACCATAACCTTACCTAAGATGCAGCATATCAGTCGGATAGCTATCGATGCCTCAGCTACGTAATAGCATGACGCCATCACAGCGCAGCACCTTCTTTAAAGTAAAACCAAAACACAAATCAGTTCATGTTCTTTCTTTTTGGTGGTGCTTTGTAACGCCATTTTAAACAGATGTATTAAACAAAAAGAAAATATGTTGCTCTAAACAAGAAACTATTCCTGCTTTGTTTTTGTGCCGGGTCGCACAGAAAGGGATTTTTTTCCCAACCAATCAACAGATTGCAGTGAGTCAAGCTTCACCGTTTTGGGTTGGATTAGATTGGTATCCCAATGGAAGGGTCCCAAAAAATTGTGCTTCATTGTGTCGGTCAGCTTTTTATTTACGCTGCGTTGCTAAAGTTGTGCTAAATTAGCTTAAGGCACTCCCCATTGTAATGTTTTGGCTAACTTCTGTAAGCGGAACTCTTATTTTGAAGTGTGAAGCCCCAGAATGGCATGTGCATGTAAAATGTTGGAGCATTGCAACGTGGACTTGTAGCCGTTGTAGCACATCAAAAGCATAAAAAACCGGCTGATGTCGGCAGTTCCCACATATTGTGTGGTTGTTATTCCTAAAAAAGGCCGTTCATAACACCCGTCTGTTAGCAATAACATCGCTGTTTTTTCCCGACCTAGCATAACATTAGCTAAGTAGCCAGTAACTGCAGAAATAACTTAAGTGTACAAAATATCTGAGAGTCCAGAACGACCGTTCATCATTCCGTCAGCTGTAGGTTGAGGCGTATTTTAGGAGAAGAGATGTGAATGCAGAGAGCAGGACGTTTATTCACTGCAGCACCAAAAAGTAATTATTAATATTACAGTTTGTCTTCAGCCACCATCATGTCATGTGTACCTTAGTTTTACTTTGTCAGAAAATGCTAACGTGATGGGCTGTAATGGCAACTCACTATGTGTTTCAATTAGTGCCAGACCATTTGTGACTATTATATATAAAATGCAACTCCATCAAATATGACACGTTTTTGAAGTATATCTGGTTTTTATTTTGGTTCATATATGATATATGCCATGATATATTTCATGACAAAGAAAATATATATATATATATATATTATTTTTATTATTATTATTTTTATTTTTTTTTATCGGTCAATTAAATGTAATCGGAATTTTTTCTGCAAAATCTCGGAATCGGCCTAAAAATCCATATCAGTCGGGCCCTTGTTAGGGTACCCTTTCCAGTTTTTGCACATGGAAATACAAAGAAATGCGTCCTGACATGCCCTGCACCCGTTGGTGGAAACGAGGCTTTAGACTTGAATATTTGATCCAAACAGTGTCTCAGACATTTTACATTATTTTATGGTAAAAACTTTGCTCAAAATCCTGTTAAACACAATCTTTTGTTTTTCTGCCCCCTTACAGATGCACAGAAGCAGATAGCCACACTATAAGAATTTTGACGCATGGTAAAAAATTGTAGATAGCAACCAAAGAAATTGTTAATTTTTTTGTTACGTTTTGTTAAAGGGCCAAATAAAGACCTTTTAAAAAAAAAAAAAATTGCTCACCTTCCATCTTACCATTTTTTTCGTGGGTCGGGCCTTAAAGGGTTAACGAGTTAAACCGAAGACTAGGTTGATGGTTTTGATGACTTAGGGAGGAAGCTTTTCAGGAGTTTTGGATGTGGGTATCCAGTATCTAGTAAAACTATAAAATGCAGAAACATAAATGTTCATCCTGGTGTTGGTGTGTGGGAAGCTCAGTGAATAGAATAGAATGCCTTTATTGTCATTATACAACGGTACAACGAGATTAAGCCATCACCAAACAGTGCACAATAG
>JBAMHW010000006.1:3672030-3683610 GCA_037177495.1 Rhadinocentrus ornatus | reverse complement strand
CTGAGTGTGCGGGTGGAGGAGAGGTGGGGGCCAAGTCTCACAGTCTGGGGTCGGGACGTTAGGAAGTCTTTTATCCAAGCACATGTGAGAGGGGGAAGGCCAATGGTGTCCAGTTTGTAGCACAGTCTGTGCGTGGCGTTCGAAGCTGGAAGCTCACTTCAGTTCAGCATGAAGACATGAGTTTCTTTTATTTTGGGTTTCTATCTGTTACGTTATTGCTTTATAAATCAACAAACACTAAACAGAAACACACTTGGTCAAAACTGATCTTCATCACAATAAAAGTGGACTTGATGTCAAAATATTTTGTTCAAACATTTAGGGCGACATGTTATTTACATTTTATTTATTTATTTTTTTAAAGCTTTGAGTTAAGCTGTTCATAATACTGTAGTATCCTGAATGTAAACAGATGTGTATGTATCCTTGTGATCATGATAGCATGCGTTGCATGCCCAGCAGATAATATTGGGCCAATTGTTTTCCAGTATGATAGATCTTAGGGGCGAAGACGCTATTTATGTAGCTTGTTTCAGGGCAGAGGTGCAGATGAAGCTGGGCCAGGTTAAAGACTGAGGTTAAACACAGCTTTCTGTTGTCACCGTATTTTAAAATGGTCGCCAGCCAGGTTTTCCTAACGATATTTCAAATATTCCACATGCTCTTAACAAATGTGCTTTTTATTTGAAGCAGATTCTGTCATTTTGCTTTTATTTCCTTCTCAGAATACATTAGAATGCTTCATTTACATACTAAAATATCCCCGACCCCCCCTAAAGGGATTTAGTTTGTTACCCTTTTCACACTTTCTGAATTTGCAGGTATGCAGTTAAACCCCAAACTTTGTCGATTGTTTTGTTTTTTTCTGTTTTTATGGTCGTGGTCTAATTTGTAAAATGATAAGAAGTAGGTCTCTCTGGCAAATATGTCTAATCTACTGGGGATTCATTAAATTATGGACTTATTCAGTTGATGTCTTGATCACAAAGGCACTTAGACTGCTGGTGAGAAGAAAAATCAGCATCTCTGCATTTGAGATTAGACGATTGATGAACCCTGTTGGTAAATTAAGATGCTGAAGCAGCAAAAATAGCACGAGCAGGTTGAAATAAAAGACCAAAACTAGCAGGAACAAGGAGGAAAAAAAGAAGCTCTTAAGGATGCAACGCTTGATGCCTCTGGACGTATGGAAAAAAACAGATTAACATAGTCTCTTGCAACCTGGACAGAGGACAATAAAGCTTTTGCAAAAGCAATCAGTCTGAACCATTTCCCTGCCCTAATTTATTACTTACAGGAAAGTTGCAATGCAGTGTCTTGTATTAGCTCTATATTTAAAATGTCTCTTTAGTATAAGTTTTTTTGTTTTGTTTTTTTGTTTCACAATGTTGTGACAGCTTTTATTTCTGATATTTGTTCCTTCTGACTTTTTCTGCAGATCCAAAGACATAAAACGCCTCCTGGTGAGCTTCATGTACCTCCAGAGCCTACTGCAGCCCAAAAACAGGTGAGCACTCAGTCTGCTACTCTGTTCTTCACCTGCATCACACTTTCCATCCATCCATCCATGATCTACTCTGGGCCGTTGGGGGGCCTATCCCAGCAGATACTAAATACTTTTTAGCCACCGTTTTAAAATGTCTATTGTTGGGGGGAAAAAAACATTTGCTTTCACAACTTTCTAATTCTGTCAATATCAGATAATCTTTTAATGTATTTTAAGTGAAGTTAAGGATCTCTCTGTGTGTCTTTACCTACACCGGTCATGTTAGAGTTAGATATTTGTTTTTGTCTTACATAATAATAATAAAAAAAAAAAAATCAAACCAAGTACAAAATCCAACCTGGCTGTTTTTCACTGAATTATTACTACTTTGATTGTATTTTTATTGTGAAATTATGCTAATTCATCTTTTATTCGTGCTGTATATGTGACTTCTCTTTCTCTGTTGATGAAGTTTGATGGAGACAGAGCTAACGTCCCTTTGCCAGTTGGTACTCGAGGACTTCAACCTGGTGCTGTTCTACCTTCCGCCTCCAACACATGGAGGTGCTCCTCACTGCCCCAGCGAGGAAGAGGAGGAGCAGCAGCCGCACGACAGCTCCTGTCCTGTACTGCCTGACAACCTCATCTTTAAGATGGTGGTCACGTGTCTGATGGTGGTGCACAGCCTTAAGAGGGGAGGTTGGTGTTTGCTTTTAGTCTTCTACAGTGATTTTTATTATTTTGTTTTTATTTTGGTAACTAACAACTACCACACAAGTGAACATTTTTGACGTCTTTTTAAAAGCTGTGTCTTATTTTGGCGTCACCCTCATAGAGCTTCTGTATATTTCTGTTAAAGATGTTGTTAGGGGTCAGCAGGGTTCTAGTCTACGACCAGTAATTTATCCCAAGCGACTCATTTTTTTCCCCTTGGTTGCACTGATGTGCCTAACATTTCACAGTTCTAGGTGCAGGACTTTTATCTCCCTGAATGTCCGTGTGCATATTGTGTATTCATCACCCCTTCCCTAACAATTTCCACGATGAGGAGAACCGCAGGTCATGGAATTTGACAATGAAATGTGGAATATGGTGGATTTTGCTCAAATGTGGATGCAATTTGTGGTCCCCACTAATTTAAGAATTTTGGCCTGAGACAAATGAAGAAGAAAAGCTAGAAAAGAGTTGAATGTATTTTGGCCAGTGAGCCACCGCCTGTGTGACATCACCCCAACTGACAGGGCTCAGTATGGGTGATGTCACACATGCGGATGAGTTTGGTGTGAAAATATGGCTGCACTTTAGTTTTTTGCTGGTGTACCCAAATTAAAAAGTTAGATGCACCACTGCAACCAATGCTAAAAGGAATGTGTGGAGCCCTGTAAACTTGTAGATTGACAAGTACTTGCTGTGTTTTGATTGTATATGTGTGTCCTCATTAGCCATTACCTGATTATATATGAACTGACTTGGAGGTCTTTTAGTATAACTTCTGGTTTGTTGCATTGATGACCAAATGTTCTTAAGTTAGTTTTTTTCTTTTCTAGTTCTTCCTAGTCCTTCTTTATGTCTGTTTTTTGTTTTTAAATTAAAAGAGAAAAAAAACAAGCAGAAAAAAAGTGGAACAAAAGAAAATGGATAAATTCTTTACCAGATAATCTCCTGTGTTTTTATGTGTTACGAGGTGAATCGCTGAATGTGCTTCTCTTGAACTTGGAAATTCACTTTTTGCTCTAATACATGTCGGTGTTTTGTTTCTTTAGGATCAAAGCAGTACAGTGCATCCATAGCTTTTACTCTGGCCCTGTTCTCTCACCTTGTGAACCACGTCAACATCCGACTGCAGGCTGAGCTGGAGGAAGGGGAGAGCCAGGTGCCTCCACTTCACACTGATGCTACAGGTGAGAGGAAAATACCTTTTTAGCTGCATAGTGCTGCAAAGTTATACTTAACCAATAGAAAGCTGTTTCCTGGATAAAGTTACAGCTCATAAACCAACAGTCTTTAAACATTTGAGTGTTTTTGTTGTTTTAAAGTAAATATCTTTTGGGAAAATTAGAACAGTATCGGAGGTTTTTGCCTTGGTTGAATTTCTGACTTGCTCTTTAAAGACAAACCTCTTGGAGAGGATTTAATTTTTCTTGTAAACTAAGTTGAAGTATCTTAAAAAAAAAAAGCAATCTAAGTTGTGAAATAAGCAGTAATATATTCATCTTTTATCTAGATGACCTGGAGATGAGGGATGTGTCAGCTCCACTGATAGATAATTCAAATGAAAGGCCTCTTCAGAATGGCTCCCTGAAGCAAGAGGGTGAGGAGGACCGGGATGAAGAAGGCTGCGAGCGGGTCACCGGTAAAAAGAATAGTAGCGAGGAAGATCATTGCAAGGTGGAAGAGGAGAAGCAGAGGCAGAAGAAGAAGTACACCCGCCTTTCTCGACTCCGCCGCCGGCGCTGTGCTCGCAAAGATGTCCGAGGAGAGGATGAGAGCGATCTGAGCGAAGGATTTGAGAGCGAAGAAGATGAAGACGAAGATGAAGAAAGAAGGGCCCGGGTTGATTCGACAGATGGGACTGAAATAGGAATGGCGCTTAACCCAACTGACAAGAAGGAAACCAAGAGAAACCCTCTGGGTAAGGAAGGCAGCTGGGGAAGTGGCTCAGAGGAAGAAGAGGAGGAGGAGGGCGGAACAGCATTTGATGTAGAGACCGACTCCGACATGAACAGCCAGGAGTCTCGTTCAGACCTCGAAGACATGGGGGATGCAGAAAACTCGGAAAACTTGGAAGGTCAGGCCCGGCAGCACCAGGAAGAAGAAGAGGAAGACCAACCAAAGGAGGACGGAGGAGAGAGGGATGGCGAGACCCCTCCAGCCACTAACGGACCCCTCATGCCGAGCGACTCCAGCATCAGCAGTAACCTCCAAGCCATGTCCTCCCAACTCTTCCAAGCAAAGCGCTGCTTTCGCCTGGCGCCGACATTCAGCAACATGTTGTTGAGGCCTCAAGGCTCACCTTCCTCGGGCATTCCCACCCCCACTGACACATCTGCTCCCCCATCCCAAGAGACCCCCCCTCCTCCCAGAGACTCACCCTGTGACATGAACCCCGGTGCTGCCAACGGAACCAATGACAATGGTAATGTACATTAAGCATCATCAATTACATGTGAACTGTCTTTACTTGTTTTTCTTCCTGGTTTTATAGATTTCAGAATCTAAAACGTATTTCTGTTTCATCTCATCCCTTCTTTTAGACCTTGACTCTGATTCAGAAGGAAGTCAACACAGCACTCAATCTGTACATAGTGAAAAAACTCTCTTAGAGAAGCTGGAGATCCTGACCAATCAGGGGTTAATCCAAGTGGTGAAGGTTTTCATCGATTGGCTAAGGACAAACACGGACATCATCCTCATGTGTGCTCAGGTGAGGCAGCAGATTTACCTGCTGTTTGTATCAAGCTTTGCAGAGTTTTTCTTTTACTGTGATCAACCTTGTTTTCTGTAGAGTTCTCAAAGTTTATGGAACCGTCTGTCGGTGCTGCTCAACCTGCTACCAGATGGCAGCAAGATGCTCGAGGCTGGTAAGTTAACTTCCAGATTTATATTTGTCACGACAGCAAGCATGATCTGGGTTTTTATTGCCACTTTGTCCATGAATTTTGGCCTCTGAGCTGGTTTTCTTTTTTATCCTTCACATGGATATCTTTTAGATCAGTGATTCCCAACCCTGGTCCTCCAGGCCCACTATCCTGCAGGTCTTAGATGTGTCCCTGCTGCAACACACCTGATTCAAATTAAATGGATTTCTGACAAGCTCTCTACAAGTCTGCTAATGAGCCATGAATTTGAATCAGGTGCTACCCTACAAGGTAGTCTGCCTTGAGGACCAGGGTTGGGAATCACTGTTTTACATAACTTTTTTTTTGAGTGTCGCAGACTTTGGCCTGATTCAGAGAACTCTGAAACTGCCTTTATAGAAAAAAGAAATAAAAATTGGAGCAGCTAAAAAAAAAGGGGCTCTACTATCAACAACTAGGTACTCCATATGTACATTGAGCTAGCAGGGTAGCGCGCACAAACAGCATACAACACGCAAATGTTGGAAGATTTAGATATCAGGAGCAGGCTTAACCCTCTCCGTGAGGGTTTAAAATCTGCTTTCATCTGGTCCAATTTAGAAAAAGCAATCCCATTAAATGGGCTGATTAAATGTCATGACCAAGAGTCAGTTTAACTGTTTGTATTGAGGTTTGTGGTTTCTCAGACTAAGGATGCTGCGGGGCAACAGCAGCTCCTAGAATGTGCATAATTAATGTCAGTATACCCTCAAAGTAAGTCAGTTTTAAAGATGCTTTAAATGGAATAATTTCTCAGCTGACTGATTGTAACCTCAAATCACAGCAGATACAAGCTGAGTTTAGCTGCTCAGTCACTCAGGATTTCTTTGCATAGTTTTAACTTCACAAATCTCAACAGAGACTTTTATTGGTAACCTGGATTTTTCCATCAGAATAAATACCTGTTTATGGTCTATGCTAAAGATAAATAATTTGGTGTAGCTGATGTACAACCCGGAGAGAATTAAATAAAAAAAAGAAGCCACAATGTATTTAATAGCCTTGCAGACTAGTCTACTGCACTACCTTCTTTTGTCTCTTTCTGAGAATTAACATTATCACGGCCTTCACCATCGTCGCCATGTTTGCTCATGTCTTAAGCTAGCGGAACGGACTGGCAAACGACCAAACCAACGTAATGAAGGCAATGATGCTTGTAACGAACGTACCTAATGACATAAGTTAAGGGAACATGAATGAGCTGTAAAACAACCATTTATTTGGTTTGTTTTCCGTTCCACATGGACAGATGGGGCGATCTGTACTTTGTTCACTGGAACAAGTATTGTGGAGGATAAGGAGAAGAATATGGCTGAATTATTTAAGCCAAAAAAATCTTTTAAATAAACTTTGTGTTAGTTTTTTTCTTTTTTAATCCCCAATCTTTCTTAATGTTGTTGATTTGGAGAAATTTCTAATTTGATCTAACCATGATGTAAATTTAGACTTGACTTTGTTCCAAAATGAAGATTGTAAAATATAAATGTTTTTATCAGTTAAATATTGTCTACTTTATATGAATTAGAAATTAAATAAATAAATCTGCAATCTGTTGTCCACCATAATAAAACGATGGACAAAGTGTAAAACACAATAACACGTATAAACAGCTGAATTCTCCTGGGCTGCTGCGACAGTCAGCTGCTGTAAATTTGCATCCTGACATGCAGCTTAGTAAGTTTTCATGTGTCACAAAAGAGGAATGAGTGGCGCTTTTTGAAACACATTTGTAATTATGAAACTCCCTCAAGTGAATTATTTATAGCATTTCCTGCATTTCACGGTTTGTAGAGACCCTGTATGTCTGGATGTAGAAATTCAGGTTTGTGCAGTTACAGGTGAGACACAATGTGACTTTGATGCTGCTGAGAGGAAGTGTTTAACGCATTCAACAGGTGGAAATGATTCAACTGTAAAGGTTCCTGTAACAGTGTTTAAGTTGTCTTCTGAAAGAATTTAATCTCCTAAAATGCTTATTTTGTTAAATGCAGGAATATGATTTGTCATTTTGTTTTATTTAAAATCTGTAATTTCTGTCTTGATCTGATCAGTTAATAAGAACTCCTGCTCTCACTTTCAGATGTTTCTCCTTTTTTTGAGTGTTGTAGTTTATTTATCCATGTGTGTGCTGCAGATCTTGGTCTGAACGCAGACGTGACAGAGATGTTGAACGAGTGTGAACAGCCCGGTTTGGTCCAGACTCTGCTGCTGCCTGAAGATCTAGCTCTACAACATCTCCCAGCTCTCAGCGTAGCTCACCGCCGCCTTGACTTTTCTCACCGCAACTCTTCCCTCAGCTCCCTGCAGGAGGTACGAAAACTCAAACAGAAGATACGCACAGAAGGAAGTTTTTCATGTGAATAATGTATAAAAACATAAGAAATGCTCAAGAAGAACTTTTTTAGCTTGTTAACTTTTTTGCAACCTGGTTTGTTAACCTCTTCTGGACTAGCATGAGATACGTACAGTACAGAAGATCTTTGCTCATGCCAACAATCAACAATCCTAACATCCTAACATATAATAATAATGAGAAACTTAGATAAAGGACAAGCATTGCTGCCCAAATGAAACAGTTCAAACCCAAAGCAATTCTATAGGAATGTAAGAAAAACAAGTTTCTGCTAATTTCTCCACTTCAAGCAAACCACACAGACAAGGTGTCACATGTCACTGTGTGACAAAAACGTCCAGAATCAGATATCATGTCTTACTTCTGCTGTTTTGTGGTGAAAAGTTTCACTCCAGCTCTAAAAAACTCTGCTAATGTTTCTCCTATGACTGCCTATGTTTAAAAGGAATCATGCAGGTCTGGCTAGTTTCCATGGAGATGAAGGAGGTTTTGTTGTGAAGTTTTCACTCTTCCTATCATAGAATATCTTGGGCTTCACTTCTTTCTGGATTCTTATGGTGTTTCTAAGATGGATTTGGGGGCTGTCCCTGATTCACCTGACTGACCATTGATAAAAGGGTCCATTATCAACATCGGCTAATGGCTTCCTGAGATATTTACCTGCGTGACATCTCTAATAAAACATTTCTAAATTTGCTACCTTTTTTAGCTTCTACTTTTGCACAGTTCTTCATCAAACATTACTTTACTCATTCCTAGATGAACTGGGCTGCTATCTTCCGGTTTTCATTGAAAGTAATAAGGGTTTTCTTTTAGAGCAAGATGACTTTTGCATGTTCTACTGTGTTCCAGGTGAATTTACTCTGACATAGTAACACATACCTTCTGTAGTAATCTCACATGTCTCAGCTTTCTTTAAGACCAAGGTTATACATGCAGCCCTTGTAGTTGTGCTCGCATTGTCATTTCAGACAACAGGCAAAAGAAATTGGCCTTGTTAAGTTTTGTTTAACTTTTTTTTTAAGTGCATTAATGAAAACAGCTTAGGCCAAAATGGATGTTTCTACCCACTCCGTTTCAGCCTTTGCTGATAAATCACGATGTTTTCCACCATCTGTAGTGTTAAAATGTTAAATAACAGGCATGTGACTAATTCAACCCTGGTAGTCTGCAGCGAGGAGGATGACTGATGAGTCAATATGAAGCACTAATGGATGTATTCTACATTTAAAATTCTAATGAAATGATTTGTGGTTTAAAGCTTTTAAAAGGTTTTCTTCTGTCTGTTTCCTCCAGTGCGTGGTGCGAGTGTGTTGCATTCGCAGTTTTGGCCACTTCTTGACAAATCTCCAAGGCAACGTTCTACACTTCAACCCAGAGGCGGGCATCTTCACCAGCATTAGCCAGTCCGAACAGGACAATCTAGTGCAGCAGGCCAAGGCCCAGTTCCGAATGGTGAGCGAACAACGATTAGAACCGCGGGGAGCAGACATTCACTTATTCAGTACTCACACAGTCAGTATGGTGGGGGTGTGTCTAATGTAAAACATGTTTCATTTAAGACATGTCTGCACAGAGCTGGTCCGTTTTGATGTTGAAATGTTTTCTTTGTTTCTCCAGGCTGAAGAGGAGGCTCGCAGAAATCGCTTGATGAGGGATATGGCCCAGCTTCGACTGCAGGTTCTTATCAACACTCTGTCCACTGCCTGCTTGTGTTTCCCTTTGATGTCGGAGCAGGGATAAAGAAAGCTCAGCAGTGTGTGCAGATGAAGTATTTTGCTTCTCAGCAGCCAGAGTTTGTTTTTTATCCTTTAAAGTGGTCTTGAGCAAAAGTTCTCCAAGCTTTCTGAAGGTTTTCACCACGTTTTTGCTCATTTTTAATCCAGTACTCAGCTAGAGTCCCATTACTTATGAATTTGTATTGTATTAAGACATTATGCGCAACATGGAAAACTTCAAATACCTTTAACCTTTGTAGGTCAGTAGAACCTTTTTTTTCAGGTAATTTGTTCTTCAATTTTTGACCATTTTTGGTTGTGTTACCGCATATTGGGTAATTTTTTATTATTTTATTAAGACATAACTAGGTTAGATATTTGAAAAACAAACAAATTAAAACCATTCCTTTACTGATACCCTCAAAATAACTTTAAATTCACTAAATGGGATCAAGGTGGGCCAATTTAGGTCCTGCTGAATCCTGCTCCGAGTTGAAGGAGTAGTGTAAGAGAACGCCCTTTTCCCAAGCTCGGTACGAAATGAGGGAACCCTGAAAGTAATAAAATCCTGGAAACGTTTTAACTAGCAGGTAGGAGGATAAATATGATAACAGCAGCCCAAGGATGGATTTGCAGATGAAGATAAACCAGTGCAAGAGTCTGCAGATAGATGATGAGCAGTTGACCAGAGTACAATGTGCAACGCGGAATGAGGAGTTTACAGACCGTTATGAATCTTAGTGCTCCATGAAAAACAGCATCCGGCATCTGTCCTGAGCTAGAAGAGGCATTCATGTAGGCGATGTCTCTATAGTCAAAATAAGGTTTTTGGGGAAAAGTAAAAAAGGTTTTAGCAACAATCATTGAACAGGATTTATTATGAAAGAAGAATCCTAGTTTTAATTACAATATTGGATTAAAAAGAAAGATTTTTCATGTATCACTGTGCCCAATTATTTATAGCAGGAATAAGTAATTATTCAAATCCATTTACTCCTTTAAATGTCAATTTAAGGTTTTACTGTTACTGGTTTATAGGAGAAAACACATGAAATGGATTATTTTCCTTATAATAAGATTTCTGGTGGCTGGGGACTTTATTGAAAGTTCAGTCGTATACTAAAAATGAGCAACATAAATGATTGTGATTTTTGTTTTTTCCTGCAGTGACGTTGGTAATTTAGGTGTTGTAAGGGTAGTGAATCGAAGCGACCTACAAAGGTTGAAACTGGTGTTTCCTAGAGCTGAAAAACTGGCATATTAGTATTTTGGGGCAGCTGTAGCTCAGGAGGAAGCGCAGTCGTCTTTTAACCAGAAGGTTGGTGGATTGATTCCAGGATTTCCCTGACTGCATGTCGAAGTGTTCTTGGGCAATACACAAAACCCTAGGTTGCCTCCCGATCTGCCTATTGGGGTATGAATGTGTGTGTGAATGGGTGAATGTGACAAGTAGTGTAAAGAGCATTGAGTGGGCAAGCTGACTAGAAAAGCGCTATATAAGTACAAGTCCATTTACCATTTATTTTGTGCAGCATGTCCTTAAAATATTTAAGAAATTTGAAAAAGGATAGACAAAATAAATGTCAGGACAAAAAAAACCAAAAGAACTGGACATCCATGGTCTAAAGAAGTAGGACCAGATCCAGCGAAGGCCTGACACAGAACCTGATAGATGCATCTCCATTTACTGGAAGTGACATTTAGTTATCAATAACCTCAACTAGACAATAATAAATCTCACTGACTATGAGGTAGTCAGATTGTGCCACATTTATCTTGAAATATTTCTTTCCTTCTGTCTTCTCCCTGAAGTTGGAGGTTTCACAGCTAGAGGGCAGCCTTCAGCAGCCTAAAGCTCAGTCATCCATGTCCCCCTATCTGGTGCCAGACACCGCCGCCCTCTGCCAGCATCTGAACCTCATCCGGCAGCTGGCTGGTAGCAGCTGCTTCATCATCATCATCCCTCGAACAGGTCGGTGCACTGCTTCACGTAAACACACAAATTGAAATTATTAGATTTTAGGACATTTAGGCGTTTGTGTGACGTCTGGTTGGAAGAGATGTGCAGAGCTGCCTCATAGACAGAACTTACTGTTTCTTTTAGCATTTAATCGGGGCTCTGTTTGTGTTCTAGTGATTGATGGGCTCGACAGGCTGAAGAAGGAAAACGCTGGAGCAAGAGACGGCATTCGCTTTCTGGAGTCAGAATTTCGTAAAGGCAACAGGTGTGGAGAGCTAATTTTTTTTTAATAAGACTTACTGATTGTTTTTGTTCTTTTTTACTAAAACATAAATAAGTGACAGAAGGTATTTACATCTAAACTGCAAGAAAAGTTAAACTAAATTTTATATATATATATATATACACATATATATATATGTATATATATATATATATGTGTATAT
>JBAMHW010000006.1:3633824-3646594 GCA_037177495.1 Rhadinocentrus ornatus | reverse complement strand
AATGCTCACTCCATGTGCTCCAGTGCAGCAGCCGTTTGCATCTAGAGCAGGTATCCGGGACAGTAACAGTTCATTTGGTTCGCCACTGACACACACAGAGCATGACGGCTCAGCAGCGTTTGCAACAGCATCACAATACTTCCTTAAAATACGACTTATTGCAGTTTACAGTTGTTGCAATTGGTATATTGCAAAGGCTAGTATTGTGATGAAGGTAAATTTTCGATATATTGTGCAGCCCTATCAGTGATGGCATTTATAAAGGCAGAGTGACAATGTCTCAGGCAGCAGATCTCTAAATGAACCCCAGGACCCTTTGTAGATCCTCTATTCCACTAGACAAAACTGCTAGCAGCTGGCTTTTGAGTTAAATATGTAAAGGTTTTAATCTGCATTCAGTCCTGCATCAGACGACCACAGTATTTAAAGGATGTTTAATGAGTCTAGTTAAATATTTACTGAGGTTGCTGCACTCAGGGCTGCAAGACTGGGTACAGCTAATTTTCTTTATAGAAACAACAAAAAGAGAAAATTCAGTGTAAAAACTGTCACATGATTATTATTTATATGTACGTATAAACCAACAAATTGCATTAAATCTTCTCTTTGATTCAATCCCCCATCCACTGACTCCATTGCTGAGGTGCCTTTTGTCTCAATTAAAGGAGCTACTATTAAATAAATTGGTGTATGTATTTTTACAAACTTTCTATGTGAACTTGTTAATCCGGTATCAGGTGGGCTGTAGTTTTACTGAACTGTGTCTTTTATAAGTGCTTAAAATTAGTTTAGGGAAAGCTTTTGGGTGTTTCCGCTCAGTTGAAGGTGTGCTTGGTCCTCAGGTGTTCAGGGAGGACGGCATCATATCTGGATACCGTCACCCCCGGAGCTCCGCCCTGGACTGTGTCCTCAGCAGCTTCCAGCTGAACAATGAGACGGTCAACATCTGGACCCACTTCCTGCCGACATGGTGGGTGCGCAAACATTTTAAATACTTTGTAAATCCCAGCTGAAGTAGCTTTCATATTTTTCATTTTTTTCAGGATGACTTTTGTTTCTGATTTAAGGATTTGATGTTGTTAAAAGTGCTAGAAAGAAAATCCTGTGTAAAAGTTGAATAAATAATAAAGAAAAGATGCAGAATCAACAAAAATGTTCTCAGTTAAAAGTCCAACATTTTAAAGACGATGAGGAGCATTTAGTATGACTTCTTAAATAACATTTCAGGTACTTCCTGTGGCGTTTCTGCCTTCTCTGCTCCACTATGAACTTCCTGAGCGACAGCTACACCTGGCCCCTCCTGGTCTACATGTTGGTCATCTGTATTTACCCCTTCACCTCCAGCTGTGCACACACCTTCAGCACCATGTCCCCAGAGTCCCGCCACATCTGCTACTTCTTTGACTACGGAGCTCTCAGTCTCTACAGCCTCGGTAAGACACGACCTACACACAGGGATGATAAAGGCGCACTAGAAAACCTCTGCAGATTTTCTTATAACATGCCTCCTATCGATGGCTTCAGCATCCATCTTGCATCCTACCTGTCTTATCTTGAATCATGTGTTCTCCTGTTCTGTCCCTTTCTCTTTCTTTTTCTCTCTTCCTCTGATAATGTCTTCTTGGGTTTCTTTGCTGGATCAGCCACGGTGCACATTCAAAACAGCCGGTGTGTTCGTTGGTTAGTGTAAGACGTGGTGCATAAAAGCCTGTTTATGCTTGACGCAGGAGACGGATACGCAGATGGGTGGACGGTTACGTCCGTCTCCTGCGTGGGTTACACATGTAATTTGGTCCGTTTTCACAGAACTTAGCCATCCGTCACTTGACCCAGTAAACACAATCACGGGGGCAGTGCTGAGCAAAATAGCTGACATGCGAGCAGCAAAAGATAGAAACCAGAGAAGAAGAAAAGGAACAGGAAGAAAAAAATAAGCAGAAGAAGAATTGGGACAAGGGCTACAACAATCTAAATTGCCAAAGTTTTTGAAAAAGGGCTATGCGAGTGTTTAGGGCGTGTTGTGCGGCTGGAAACAACTTCATACCGGTGCATTACCACCACCAAGTAAGTAAGGAAATAAGTAAATGTTTATTTATATAGCACCTTTCAAAATAAAAATCACAAAATGCTTAACAATAAAACAGAACACAAAATAGCACAATAACACAGAGAACATGAACAAATAAAACTAAGTCAAAGCAAGTTTAAAAAGATGTGTTTTTAGCTGCTTTTTTAAAGAGATCACAGAGTCCACGGGCCTCAGGCTGAGAGGAAGGGAGTTCCAGAGGGAAGGAGCCACTGCAGCGAAAGCTCCGTCACCTTTAGTTTTCTTCCGTGTTGGCTTAACAACCAGCAGGCCTTGATCACTTGATCTCAGGGATCTGCTGGGCACGTAGGGCTGTGGAAGGTCTTTGATATGTTCAGGTGCTTGGTCATGAAGGGCTCGATAGGTTAAAACCAGAATTTTAAAATGCACTATGTAATAAATGGGAAGCCAGTGCAGCTGGATTAGTGATTGAGTGACATGAAGGAATTTGGAGGATTTTGTTATCAGCCTTGCAGCACCAACCGGTGTCTGAAACGGACAGTGGATCATGGGTAAACTCTAAACTCGGCACTGCCCATTAGTGCAATTGACTAACCATGGCAACTTAAAAGACTCATAGAAGTATGAGGACAGCAACGTTTGAAACAGATGTCCCTGTTTCTGTACGTAAGGAAGCATAAATGGGCCTTAAAGCGAGACCGAGTTATAAAATCACTCCGCGTCCCAGAATAAAAAGTTGAATCAGCCTCAGGACGTTTCTGGGTAGAGACGATGTTACTGTGTCATCAAGCAAGTTTTGAAGTTGAAAAGTTACGTAATGCTAAAGAATCTTCCCTGACAACAGAAAACGAACAGATGTTCAGTTATAAGCGAAACCAAACAGAATCCAACTGAAAGATGCTTTCATTTTATCTATTCTTCCTCATACTGATGCTACATCACTTCCTCATTCCAGCTGTTTCTAAGCATGCATATGGTAAGTGGGTATAAATGAAACATCATGATCACATGTTTGTTGTTTGATAAAAAGCTGATTTTGTATCTTTTAAGTGGTCTTCTTTGGTTTGTTGCTAATCAAAATCAGCTGTTTGGAAAGGTTCGTAAGTAATGACGTTTTTCATGCAACAACCACAGAAATTATTTCATCAAACTGAAACATCAGAAAAAGCCTTGTTGCTCTTCTCATCTCCATGTGAAATCAATGCAATTTCAGGTGAAAGAATTGGAGTTTTAATCATCATTTTTTCTTTAAATTAATAAATGAAAACCTTGAGCCTTGCCTGGATTTTATTTTGGCAGACCATCATAAAGGAATTTAAAATATAATGAGCAGAATATGAACACATTCCTGAGCTGGAACATTTCCTCAGACAGGAACTTTGAAACGGTGTAAATAACAGAAGTTGGACAGTTTCTAGGAGGCTGTTTTACGTAAAACTATGCAGACTGTTTGCTCAAGCAGCCTGCATGTATACCAGCACATTTACTTCTCTATCGTTTATGACTATCATCTTATCACACGGAAAGCAGATGGGATATTTTAGGAAACCCAAGAGATAAAATGTTTGCTTTGACTTGCCAATTCTAATAACACTCATATTCAAAGCATTGCCACTTTTTCTTTTTATAATGGCTCCATCAGGTCTGATTTACATGTAACCGCAAACCAAGGGTGGTAATCCTTATGTGTACATTCATACTCATAAGAAATTATTTGTTTCATGGCTCTATGCTGCACACAGTGTTTGCTTATCCTGACTACCTGGTCTCTAATTGATGTTTACTTCCCACTGTGCACCTGCAGTCCACAGAACAATAACATGCCTGTTCTGTAAAAATGCAGAAGTGGTTATTTACCCTTTTCCCTTATTTCTTTTTAAATAAATCAACTTTAAATGTGCATTTTGTGGATAGCATGGATGCATGTGAATTTAAAGGTAAGTTTTACTGTAGTTCTTGTAATCCTTGCACAATATTCAACTGTATGCACTGCAGTGTGTGTACTATAGCTCATGCACAATATTAACTGAAATATTTTTGGAAATGTTTTGATCTTTTAAAGCAGCTACAAAGATGTTCAGTGCTTGGTTCCTAGAGTTTTAGGTCTATATAGAAAAGAATTTCAGGAATTGTGCCACTGCAGGCTAAAACACACAAAATACTTAAAACATCAACGCTTAAAATAAATAAAACAATTTTCCTTAATTTATTCTCCAACTTCTTCTACTTTTTAAATAAAAGTTTTACAAAGGAATACAGCAAAATTAACATGCAATTACTGATTCTATTTATTTGTCTTATAGCTGCAATATGTAGATTTTATGTCTTGTAGTTTAGTGACACCTGGTGTTTGTATCAGGAACTACACCCTGCAATCAGCTTTTTCTAACTGGCTGCACTCAAACCTGCAGATGGAGGCTTTTCATACTTTGAAATTAAAATATTATGTTTAAGTCTTTAAGTTGTATATTTTTGAGTTTTGAAGTTTGATTCAGAAGAAAAAGAGCTGAATCTTGGTTCTTCGTGAAAGTCTGTTGCTATTCACCTTTTAAAACCTGAGGTCTCCAATTTGGGGGTCGAACAGATGATGTCAAAATGTCCATTTTGGAGACTTCTCTTGACCTGTCTGCACTTCTCTAGTTTTCTTCTGTCTCGCTTTATTAGAGATAATATTCACTTCTTACACTATGATCGAGAGGTTTGGAGCTCCAGATGCATCATTCAAAAGAGAAATTCATCATTTTTTTCCCCATTTGTGCCATCTTCTTTTTTTCTTCACCAGTGTCACAAATACTGATATTTACACATCTTAACAAATCTCTCTTTACTATTTAATAAGCTATTCAAATAGACCTTGTGGTTGCAGAGATTAACTAATTTCATTATGAGGGTGCAGAAAAGGCCTAAAAAGATTTACAGGTCTCATAGTGATTTGGAAAAAATAGCATTCAGAATAAGTTTCAGCTTTATATTTAACATCCCTGTTTTTTTATTTAGTGTTTTTGAAGCCATGCAGTGCCTCCCCCTCCTCTTCCTCCTCCTCTTCAGTCAGTGAAGGTTTTGAGTCGTGTTTCATGAACTCATTTACATGTTCAAAGACCATCCTGGATTACTAATAAAATGTAAAATGTGTGAACAAACTAGCAGCTGTTGACGTCATCTTGCACGGCACCCCTCAGCTTGTCTCATTTGTTTAACGCTGTGTGTTTGTGTTCAGGATGTGCTATTAGCTACGGGTGCTACGTCATGCCAGATTTTTGGGTGAACAGTTGGCTCCATCAGCATTTTGTTCCCATCGCCATCGGAAACACGCTGTTCTGCACCAGCATGTCCTGCTACTCCAGGTGAGGACATTTAGGCTGGAGGGGAGAAATTCCAGTCTGAATATTTTTTTTTTTAGATATTTTATTTTGAAGTTGGACATAAATTCTTACTTTAATATCAGACTTGTGAGGACTAAATTCCTTTCTACCTGAGAACCATGAGATTTCGGCATCAAAGCCGTCATGTGACGATTAAACCCTCCACTGAAACCCAGACGAATTAAATTCTTTTAGTCTCTGCAGCTCTTGAAGTTGCAGTGACCTGCTGCAGCCTCTCAGAAAAGTTCCTTAGTTTATGAAGAAACCTTATCCTTGAAGGCAGTATTGGTGTAAAAGGAGAAACGCTGATTCCACACCACTGAAAGTACATTGCCAAGGCCAGAGATTAATGTGCTGAGGCAACGTCTCAGATGATTGGTGACTTTTCTGCCTCTTTACCTGCACAGGTTTTTGGAGTTGCAGTTCCCACAGAGAAGCAAGGCCCTCCGAACAGGAGCGTTTATCCTTCCATTTCTGTTTGACACAGTCCCTCTGTTTTACAGGGTGAGTCCTTCTGAGACAAAAAAGAAAAGAAACCACAGACTGTTTGGGTTTGTATGATGATGTAAGTGCTCAGAGCTGATTAGGACCAGGACTTTTAACAGGACAAGTTTAACCGGACTTTGGCTCATTAACCCAGAATCTGATTTTCTTTCCTAATCAAATACAAACGTATTGGTGCCGTCAATTAAATTCCTTAATCTCCCGTGATGATTACGTTTTACATTATTCAACTTGTCCGTTGGTGGTTTAACTGGGTCAGAAATACTGTACCAGTAATCTGGGTTTTGTTGATGTAATGTCTGTTTAGATTCTTCTGTGCTGTGGAGGAAGCTGCAGTCCAAGTGATGCCCTGTCCAGTCACTGTTACCACCTCCTCTTTGCCTTCCTCACCTGTTTTCTGTTTACATCCCATCTGCCAGAGAGGCTGGCCCCGGGGCGCTTCGACTACATCGGTATGTCGATCATTATGTTTTGTATAGCTTTTAATGTGATTATGATGCAAGCAATTATTAGAGCTGGATCCACGTTTTTATCCAGAACTACTTTAATTCTTGGTGTCATAGATTCAACAAGGTGTTGGAAACATTCCTCAGAGGTTTTGCTTTATACTGACATGACAGCATCACACAGTTTATATAAGAGAATCTCCCGTTCCACCACATCCCAAAGCTGCTCTACTGGACTGAGATCTGATGACTGTGGAGGCCGTTGGAGTCTGTGAACTCATCGTCATGTTCTAGAAAGCAGGTGGAGATGATGTGAGCTTGGTGACATGGTGCATTATCCTGCTGGAAGTAGCATCAAAAGATGCTACACTGTGGTCAGGGATCTGAATGTGGAGCTGAAATAGAGACTCATCAGACCAGCAACGTTTCTCCATCTTCTATTGTCCAGTTTTGGTGAGTCTGTGTGAATTGTAGCCTCAGTTTCCCGTTCTTAGCTGACAGGAGGCACCCGGTGTGGTCTTCTGCTGCTGTAGTCCATCTGCTTCAAGGTTGGACGTGTTGTGTGTTCAGAGATTCTGTTCTGCAGACCTTGGATGGAACCAGTGCTTATTGGACTTCCTGTTACCTTTCTATCATCTCCAACCAGTCTGCCCATTCTCCTCTCACCTCTGACATCAACGAGACATTCTGGTCCAGACAGCTGCTGCTCACTGGATATTTTCTCTTCTTCAGACCCTTCTCTGTAAACCCTGGAGATGGTTGTGTGTGAAAATCATTAGCAGTTTCTGAAACACTCAGATCAACAACCATGGCACGTTCAAAGTCAATTAAATCCCCTTACTTCCTCATTTTGGTGCTCAGTTTGAACTTCAGCAAGTCGTCTTCATCATGTCTGCATGATTACATGTGTTGAGCTTCTGAGTTTCTGCCATGTGATCGATTATATATTTGTGTTAATAACCAACTAAACAGGTGGGTCTAGTAAAGTGGTCCGTGAGTACATTATATAAACTCTACTATGTTTCTCCAGTTTTTCCTCTATGCTTTTATAGTAGCATTTTCTCACATTTAAGTATTTGTCAACTGAAAACACAATGTTTATTTAATTATGCCAGTGCAGGTTAATGAGTAGCAGTACAAAAACTGCATGATGTAAACATGCTGGTTTATAGCAAAGTGATGATTCCCATCCGTAGCGCCGAGGGAGGTAAAAAGACCAATGAAAACAAGACCAAGCAAGTACAGATAAAACAATAAATTACAAATAAAAGTACAACAGAATAGAGAAGAATCAGAAATAAAAAATGTAACTAACACAAGAATTAAATATTATCATAGGCTTGATGTTCTTTCACCACAGCCATGGATAGATGGGAGGCAGCATTTCCAGAATTGATGTTAGATGAAATTGATGTGGAGAGTTTAATCATAGCCCAAATTATAAGATCCACAACTTTATCATTTAGTGAACTTGTTTTCCTGCTGTAGACAGGAAAACAAGTTTAGATCAGGATTATCCTCATTAATATTATAAGTGTTGTTTGAATCTGGGCGATGTGTTTTTGTTAATGCATATTTTAATTTTGGTTAAAGTTAATTTATTTTTTAGTTAAAGTTCAGGTTAAATTCTGCAAAATGCTTCAGTTGTGACACCAGCTAACACTCCATCCATCCATCCAGCCATTGTCTGTCGCTTATCCGGAGTCGGGTCGCAGGGGCAGCTGCCTAAGCAGGGAACCCCAGACTTCCCTCTCCCCGGCCACATTTACCAGCTTATCCGGGGGGATCCCGAGAGATTTAGTCCATCCCGGGTCTTCCCCGGGGCCTCTTTCCGTAGGGACATGCCCGGAACACCTCACCATGGGAGGCATCCAGGAGGCATCCTGACCAGATGCCCGAGCCACCTCATCTGGTTCCTCTCGATGCGGAGGAGCAGCGACTCTACTCTGAGCCCCTCCCGGATCA
The DNA here is from genome assembly GCA_037177495.1 of Rhadinocentrus ornatus. Classification (NCBI taxonomy): domain Eukaryota; kingdom Metazoa; phylum Chordata; class Actinopteri; order Atheriniformes; family Melanotaeniidae; genus Rhadinocentrus; species Rhadinocentrus ornatus. The sequence continues at coordinate 3,638,270 of JBAMHW010000006.1, read as the reverse complement.
CCAAGCTTCTCACCCTATCTCTAAGGGAGAGCCTGGCCACCCTGTAGAGAAAACTCATTTCAGCCGCTTGTATTCGCGATCTTATTCTTTTGGTCACTACCCACAGCTCATGACCATAGGCGTAGATCGACCGGTAAATCGAGAGCTTTGCCTTTTGACTCAGCTCCCTCTTCACCAGGACAGACTGATGCAGCATCCGCATTACTGCAGACGCGGCACCGATCCACTTGTCGATCCCCCGCTCCATCCTTCCCTCCCTCATGAACAAGACCCCGAGATACGTGAACTCCTTACTCTGGGCAGGACCCCATTGCCGACCCGGAGAAGGCACTCCACCCTTTTCCGGCTGACCACGGTCTCGGATTTGGAGGTGCTCAGTCTCATCCCAGCCGCTTCACACTTGGCTGCGAATTGCTCCACTGAGAGCGGAAGATCACGGCCCGATGAAGCCAACAGAACCACATCATTCGCAAAGAGCAGAGACCCAATCCTGAGGCCACCAAACCGGATCCCATCAACACGTCGGCTGCGCCAAATTCTGTCCAAAAAAGTTATGAACAGAATCTTTTACAAAGGGCAGCCTTGGCGGAGTCCAACCTTCACCGGTAATGACTCAGATTTACTGCCGGCAATGCGGACCAGGCTCTGACACCGGTCGTACAGGGAAAGGACAGCTCGAACAAGGGGGTCCGGCACTCCATACTCCCGGATTGCCCCCCACAAGAATCCCCGGGGGACACAGTCGAACGCCTTCTCCAAGTCCACACAGCACATGTAGACAGGTTGAGCAAAGTCCCATGCCCCCTCCAAGACCCTGAAGACCCCCCCTTCACCTGAGTGTCCAAGACATGCGGCCACAAGTTTGACGATACAACTACAAAGTCGATCATCGAACTGCGGCCTAGAGTGTCCTGGTGCCAAGTGCACATGTGGACACTTTTATGCCTGAACAAGGTGTTTGTTATGGACAATCCATGACGAACACGGAAGTCCAACAACAAAAACTTGTATTTAGATCAGGGGGGCCATTTCTCCCAATCATGCCCCTACAGGTCTTGCTGTCATTGCCCACATGGGCATTGAAGTCCCCCAACAGAATGAGGAAGTCCCTGGAAGGAGTGCTCTCCAACACCCCCTCCAAGGACTCCAAAACGGTTGGGTACTGTGAACTGCTGTTTGGTGCATAAGCACAAACAACAGTCAGGACCCGTCCCCCCACCTGAAGGCGGAGGGGGGCTACCCTTTCGTTCACCGGGGTAAACCCCAACGTACAGGCGCCAAGTCAGGAGGCAATGAGCATGCCCACACCAGCTCTGCGCCTATCACAGGGAGCAACTCCAGAATGGAGGAGGGTCCAGCGCCTCTCCAGAACAGTAGTTCCAGAGCCCAAGCCGTGCGTTGAGGTGAGTCCAACTGTATCTAGCCAGAACAGCTCAACCTCGCGAACCAGCTCAGGCTCTTTTCCCGCCAGAGAGGTGACATCAGCTGACTCTAAAATGTAAAAAGTATGAATATTAATGTAGGTTTGGCTTCTAAATCTTCCCTAAAAACTGGACAGCTCACAAAATAAGTGTTTGTCTGCCTTTTTCAAAACATACCATCATTGACCAAAGTTCATTAAAAAAATTGTTTGGTGAATCAAAGAGAAATATTGCATTACCATCAGTTTTTAGTGTCTAATATTCTGTTAGGAAGACAGGCATTTAGAGACACCAGTTTTAATAACCGTGAGGTGACTTTGGCTTGACAGGAACAGAAAATGTCAAATTATGTAAATTCATCAGATTATTTATGAATTGTTCATTTAAAATTTTATTATTTGATATATTGAGTTAAACAAATACTTCACATAAGAATAGAAAAATGGTTTTAAAAAGCTCTTTATCTGCAGTCTAGGTTATAATTTTCATGGAACATCACATGTATCTGTTTACATGTAACCTTGTAAAAGGAGGGTAGCCCTGGCTGCTTGCAGCTCCTCACTGTCGTAACTTCACCTCTTCATCTGAATTTTCCCTGCAGACCGCTGAACAATTGACTCAGAATAATGGCTCTAGATCAAACAGGATGTGGATTTGATTGTGTGGAAACTGATGTGAACTCCTCCGCCCGTTTCTTTGCTCCGTGGATTGTTTTGTTTGCTCCGCTGAGCTTTTCCCCAACTTTTATTGTCTTCCAATGCAGAAGGGTCTCATGCTTCATAGTGCAAAGGAAGAGCTGCTGTTTGATGATAGCAAAAAGAAAGCACAGGCTGTTTACAAATGATGCAAAAAGATTAAAAACAGTAACAAAATTCATGTAATAGATATTGGCATGAAGGCAAAGTATTGTTTCTGTATGTATGTTTAACTATTAAAGCTTAAAGTAATAGATAAAAGGCTCAGCTCAGCTCTAGCTTCATCACACCACTACGTTGAACTTCCTCTTCTACTTCCTCCAATCTAATTGAACACTTTGCTCAGTTTTAAACACAATATTTTCTATAACTGCTCCTAAACACAGCTTCTCCTCCCTGCATGTCGGCAGATGTGTTCAGTTAGCCCGAGCTAATGGAGCTGTAAATCCGAGAAATAAGACTCTCAGAGCAGGAAATTTCTTAGTTTACTGAACAACTGGACAGTTTCAGTAAACTGTTCTAATCGGACATGACAGCAGAGTGACGGGTGGATGCAGAGGCATGGAGGAAAACAACAGAGTTAGAACCGAGTGCTGAAAGGCGACTTAAACAAGGTTTAGACTGTTGGTTTAAAGGAAAAAGGTTCAATGTTTCTTTCATTGACCGGTAACTGAAATTAGACCAGGGTCTGCTGGTTGTGCAGTACTCACAGTTAAGGACTAAAGGTTTCATCAGACCTGCAGTTTTCTGGGGGTTTGTTCCACATGTGAGGAGCATAAAAACAAAAATGTTTATTTCTGAACGTAGACCTGACCCTGATGACCTGAGGGAGCTTGTTGGTTCATAACGAACCAGAAGATCCGGAATATGTTTTGGTCCCATTTTTGGTGTTAAGATCTGAGGACGAGGACTGGAGTTATATGATCCAGTTTACTGGTCTTTGTGAGGACTGGAGCGGCAGCGTTTGGGACTAATTGCAGCTGTCTGATGGACATTTAGGGAGACCTGTGAGGACAACATTACAGAAGTCCAGTCTTCTAAAGATAAATGCATAAACCCTGCTGAGACGTCAGTCTTTTAATCCTCTAGATGTTCTTTAAGTGAAAACAGACCGACTTCACAACTGTCTTAATGTGACGCTGAAACTCAGGTCTGAGCCCTCTTTTAGTCTTTCTTCTTTGGAACATTCAACCTTTACTTGGATCACTGAATTTGGGTCAGTGTTTGGACAGACTTTCTCTTTATGAGATGCTTGTGTAGATTTGTTTCGTCAGCATAATTATAGCAACATTTATTAAGTTGTTTTTCATAGTTTGAGCAAGTGGGAGCTGGTAGATGTGGAACAGCAGTGGTCCCAAGATGGAGCCTTAGGGAACTCTACAGGTTATTTTAGTTCACTCAGATTTATGTTTGCCAATTAACACAAAGAAGTTCCTGTCTTTTAAATGGGACTCAAACCCGTTCATTGTGGTGCCAGAAAGTCCTTCCCAGTTTTCCAGACAGTCTTGTAATGCTGGGCTTACACCAAACGATTTTCACAGTCGCAGACTTTCAGTCTTTAGTAAATCTTAGTCATACTGGAGTCACAGCGCACTCCGGTCATCTCGATTGTTAGGTTTAAGGTGGTAATCTGTGCTGTTTCCTTTCAGTCTTTCCCTAGTCTCCCTAGATGAGCTCTGACAACAGCAGAAACAGGAATCCTGACTGTCAGAATGACAAAAACAGGCAGAAAAAAACAAAACGAACAAGAAGCGGTGATGAAACGTTGTAGGTGAGCCGTCTAGAAGCAGGAGCGGATGGTAATTAAGAAGTAAATGTCTGCTGTGGATCATTTATGTGTTACAGTATCTAACAAATGAGAGAAGAATATAAAACTCATTCATCCCTCCAGATTCTGATGAGTCACCTGGCAGAGATGCAAAGTCGCACTTAATAATGATGTGTTGGAAATTCTCCCCTTGTTTGCTTTGCTGAGGGCAGATCAGCCCTGTTCCATATCAACTGTCCAGCATATCACAAAAAATGCTGAAAGAATCTAGTTGTAGTCTTGTGAATAGTGATTCATAGTCTTTGTTAAATCTCAGTCTGAGACTAGGCTAAGACTTAAAACTAAACATTTGTCTTTAGATGTGAGCAGGTGTGAGCTGGTAGTTTTCTAGAGTCTTTCGCAAACCTTTCCTCTGGTCCGCATGGGACGTCCCCCATGGGGCATGGTGGGAGGGTTAGGGATGTGCTGCCCTGGTCTGCCTTTAACCTCCGTAGAGGCGGGGTCACATTTGCATGATCTCACTCATCACTCCTCATCTCTGATAACTCCTTGTTCCTCTTCC
>JBAMHW010000006.1:3616495-3633724 GCA_037177495.1 Rhadinocentrus ornatus | reverse complement strand
TAACTCCTTGTTCCTCTTCCTCTGCATGCTGACACAGTCACTGAGTCGTCCAGTGGGTTTATACACTAAGAGATAATAAAGTTTGTGTCTGGTCAGTGTTGTGATACGTTTGTGATGTGTCTTTTTGATTTGGTCATTATTTTAAAACTCTTAATCACTGGCAGCTGTTTATGTACAAATGTAGAAGTTTGTCTGGTGTTAGTGTGGATGGAAGGATCGTTGTCTTCTGTCTGTGGTGTTTTTTTTTTCTTCTTTCTGCTTTCCCTTTAGCTTCTTTTTGCTGTCTTCTTTCTTTTTCTGTCCCCTCTGGTCAGGTCCCGCAAGATTACATAGATTCCATGATTCATACAAACAGAAAATAAATAAATAAGGGACTCGGACTATCAAGAGGAGCCTTATACCCATAAGCCTCCCTTTGGCAAAACAAATTTGTTCGGCACAACACAGCAACCAGACTATCATTCTGCTGCTATGATGCTGGGCAGGACAGAAATCTTTATACTATCTTCAGTTAGTCACAGAATAGATTTTAAAACCCGTTTTCAAATCCCAGAAGGGTTCAGGTCCAGAATACACCTGTGATATGTTCAGAGAAAATAAACCTAGCAGAGCTTTTAGACCCAAAGATTCTGGTCAACTAGTCCAGACCAGAGTCCAGACTAAACATGGAGAAGCAGCATTTAGCTGTTATGCTGCAAACAAGTGGAACAAACTGCTAGTGGAGATTAAACTTTCACCAAACGTAGACATTTTTAAAAAACAGGTAAAAAACATTTCTTTTCCCATGTGTCTATGAATGAACTTCTTTCATGAAATTTATGATTTTAGTGTGATTCTTGCTGTTTGTTTCTGCCTTTTTTTTTTCTTAATATCTGTAATGCTTTTGTTTTATGTAAAGCACTTTGAATTGTCTTGTACATGAAATGTGCTATACAAATAAACTGCCTTGATGTAAGCCCAGCATAAGATGTTGTGGTCGATCCATTAGTACCAGGGCTGAAATGTTGTCGCTGACCTGTGCTGTGGCCAGAAACCTGACAGGTAGACGTCAAGAGTTGTTGGTTTTAAAATAAACTATAAAGCTAGCAAGCTTAATAGTCATCAGCACAGTCAGGACATCGGTGGTTTGAGCACAATATTTACTAATCGAATTCCCAACTAATAGCAGAGGTGGATTTACCATTTGGCATGGTCTGCAATCAGCTTGGGCCCCAAGCTGCCAAGGGCCCCTATAAAATGTTCAATGAACTTGCTGCAGGGGTTATTTGAATTTTTTTTACTAGATAAATTCATTTTTCTTAATAAACACACGGAAGAGGATGTTGGAGCTGTCGTTCAGCCCATCAGAACTCTAAAGAACCGCTCAGCTGTTGGGGAGCTGTTCAAGACAAACACTTTATACCAAGAGATTTACAGCTGTAACTATTAAATGGAAAAAAAAAAGGAGATAAATGAACAGTGTTTTGTACTTATGCTGCTGCCGGGTTGAAAACCAGGAAAAGAGCACTCGGCTAAGCGGAGATGGCTTCAGAAAGTGGGAAAATCTTTAAGGGCACTTGAGACGCTATAAAAAGTTGAATGAATTTGGAGGAACTGCCAGTATCCACAGATTTAGATTTATATGACTAAGGACTCCTTAGAATAACTGCTGGAAAGACATTTTGAGAAGATAAACTGTAGTTCTGAACCATGTGGAAGCTTTAGTTATACATCCGATGGCTGGAAAGCAGGTTGTTTTTGAATAATTATTAAATAAAATAAAGATTTAAAACCTCAACTAATTTACTATTGAAATTAATTAACCTGCAGTCTTTATGAACAAGACTTCCTTTAATACAATTGTTTAAACTTTATTTTATCTTCAAGTAGATGATGTCAGAAATGGAATAGTTGGATTTGCATAAGAAATCCCAGTTATTAAAGCTTATAGTAATTTTCTCTTTTCTCAAACTGCAGGACGTTTTTAATAGACGTGGTTACAGAAAAAAATAAAAAGGAGGGGAACAAAACTGTGTGTGGTCTTGTTTAAATTCCAGAGTTTATCTGGAGTTAATGAGGTTTCACAAGCCTGAGAGGGAATCTGTGGCTGGATGTGTAAACTGTTTGCACCAACAAAGAGCTTTTCCCACATTATCTGCTTTTTACGAGGAGAGAATGTGTACAGACATTTTCTTCATCAGCAAATCGAGTCTGACACGGCGAAGAAAAGGCAAGAAAGTTTCTGTTGCATATTTTATCAGAATGTGCAGTTGTGTAAAATCCTGTTTTTTATACAAGTAGTTTCCATAAACAGTTGCAGCTGTGTGGGTCAGATGCATCGGTCAGGTCCTGGTTCAGCATCCTCCACATGTCCAGTTTCTGCCCAGCATGCTGTTATTCACCTTGTTGCTGCTAAAATCCTGTTTTCTGTCTGATCTCTCCAACTATAACTGGAACACATAAACACAACTCTGAAAATAGTCCGATTCAAGAAAAGGACTACCTAAAACTCTTTAAGACCACGTCCCTGTTTCTTTTTAATTTGATTTTCTTTTTAATTTTAATTTACTTTAACTTAGAACTAAAGAAATAAAACTAGATTATTTAGTTATTATTTATATACTTATTTACCTCCCTGACTCAATTCTAAAAATATTTTTGGAAAGTGTGGTAGCTTAATAACTATTGCAACTATTCATCTGTCTTTAGTGTTTCTGTGCACAAATGTTTGGAGGATTTTTTCTTTTTAGTTTTGCGTCGGAATGTTCTAGAATAAAATTATTTAGTACATTACAGTTGGAACTGGGTTGTTTTTGATCAGTGTTTTTTTCAGTTTAGTTTTCTTTTAAACACTTTAAAACACTTTTTTTGTATGAAAAATAGTTGGATTTGTTCAACAAAGCAACTAGTTTCCAAAGAACAAGACCTTCAGACAGTCTGGAGAACTGCTCAGGTCTACTTTTACAGATCTGGGTAAAGTCTGGCTGCTTAGGAAGGAAAATTGAAAGAAATGGGTTGCTCAAGACTTTTTCACAGAACTGTAGCATATAAAACATTTATGTCTTTCATCGTTGTGCCTGACCAGCAGCAGTGTTTTCTTGACTTTTGATGTTTGTGTAACTCATGGAAACCCGCTCGTTTTTCCTGAAGGCCACAGCCACCAGCTGTTCCACGTCAGCGCTGTGGTGGGAACCAGCTTCCAGATGGAGGGCATCATAGCGGACATGACGTCACGGAGGGCGTGGCTCCAAGCCCACGGGGTGATGCCATCTTTCCTCAGCACCATCGGGGCCCTTGTGATCAGCCTCCTCCTCAACCTGGGCATCATCGGCATTTTCAGCACGCCGCTGCTATGGAAACCCCGCCACAGCTCCACCCAGCAGCACACCTCAGCTGCCTGCGAGTGCAAGGAGCAGTAAGGGAGCATTTTCCACTTAAATAGCTGAATCCCTTTTCAAAGGAGAGGTTTGGCTGTTCACCTCAGCATTAACAGTTCACTTTAGTGCTGGTTTAACACCAGCAGTTTTCTCTTTTTTTTACTCTTATTCAGTATGAAAACCCTTTTCTAACACCCGAAGTGTGTGTGTGTGCATTTACTCAGAGGCTGATGACCCACATGTCTTAGAGCTGTTTCCTGATCAGTTGGTGTGTGGGAGCCTAAAAACCAGGTTTGTTTGGCCCGTGCATTCAGGTCAGCTGTGGGTTGAAGGAAGCACGCTGCTGTAGCACAACACACACACGTGCCTTTGCATAGACATCGTTCGGTTTTACAGTAATCACTGTTTAAATATCAAACTGGAAACATTAAAAGTCTAAACTTGCAGGGATTCTTCTGTAGATGAGACCAGACTTGCTTTTTCACTGAAAATATCCCTCAGAACTGGACCCACTGGTTGGTTGATGTGGTGGTTTGTGTATGTGAAGCAGCTCTCATCCAAACTTTACATAATATAATGCAGATTGGATTGCCAGCTCTTAAACATCCACCTATTGATTCCACTCTGCGCTGACTGGAATTGATTTTCAAACCCGTGCGGTTCTTTTTCTGATTGCCTGCCTCATTATGAACCACACAATCTGCCCTCAACAGGGGAGGAAAGGAAAAAAAGTTACAGTGAGGTGGTGATTAAAAGACAGGTACCACTTTTATAACATTATGTTCCCATGGAAACCCTATAGCAGTCTCTTGCCCCCTGAAGGTCTCCAGCAATTTTCAATTGAGAGCAAATAGCGTCGTTCTTCTCTTCTTGCATTATAAGATCCCTTCTGAACTTCCAAGTCCAAGCAGAGGACTGAAACAACTGGTTTCCACTGATCTTTCTAACTCTTGTGTTTTATAATAACTGATGGAACAGAGAGAAAAACGTTGAGAGGAGGAAGAATTTTGTCGTTATTCGGGTTCTTCTTTAACATTAGTGTTGTTTTTTGGTGCAGATTGTGTATAGATATTCCAACGAAACATTAACAATCCTGTTGGCCCCTGTGACTGTTTACAATTACCACTGAAATAATAACTCTAGTCTATTTATAGTTTTTTTTTAAATATATTTATTGCTTGTTTTAGGTGGATAAACAGGATTTGAAAGATTAATGGGGTTTTTTTCCAAGAACTCTACATTACTAGAGTTACTTCATCATTTCCACATAGGAAGTAGACTAGTGGAAACTTTGCAGAGTAATTCTAGTAATTAAGCCACTTTTCATGCAAAATATTCTAATTGTCCTTCTAGCAAAAAACACTGGATTTCAGGGTGTTTTTATGAAGGAAAAACAAAATATTCTCACTTGTTTTAGGACAATTTTTGGTTAAAATTGAGTTGAAATAAATTCAATAACTCATTGATAACATTGTGCTAATGTATCTGTATGTTACTTTATTCAGGCCAGTGAGGGAGGATGGTTTCCTTTGGAGACTGGTGTTGCACATCATCACTTCTGTTCGCACTGATTCACCATAGTTGCAGGTTTCTGTCAAGTTTCTTGACAAGTGCATTAAAACTTGTATATCGCGTGACTGAAGACATTTAATAGCACAAACACACACCTTTTTCTACCATTAACACGAGTTCTTCCAGCTCCCAAGCCACAGGAAACGCGCTGCTAAAACACAGTCGGTAGAGGTTTAATCAGAGGGGAAATGTATGTGATATTATGGGATAGAGGTGCGTTTCCAGGTCCGTGTGGGACGCTGAGGTGGAAATGTCGAACGCAGAGTGAATGTGTAGCATCACAAAGCGCTCACACACGCACATACACACTCTTTTGTATGAGAGCACTTATTTATCTTTGTCAGGGTTGTGCAGAGTATGAAAGTGGCTTCCTCTGCTGCGTCGCAGTCTTACCCTCTGGATTTTTATGTCTGCTCCTGCTGAGAATTCGATTTCCATCATCTCTGCAGTTATCACGTTACAGCATTCCTCCGTTTGACCCTGTTGATTCCCGGAATCGCAGCATTACCAGCCTTCCATGCTGTGGACACCAACCAGTTTGTTTTTTCTCGTCACTTCTTTCTCTCTCACGTGTTTGCAGCCGTTTGACAGCTCACACATGCTTCCAAACGCTGTTTAAATATCCATCCTGACAAAGCTGAATCCTCCAGACCGGATCACTGTTGCTCTAAAAGCAGCTTTTACCTGTTAAAATGGACATGTTAATGCAAGCTGTAATTATCAGAAAAACACTTACTTTAGGGTAAATGGTGTGTTGGAAGGTTTGATTATGTTTAATAGAAAGAAAAAGAGGGGAAGTCATTCAATACAAGAATTTAGTTAAAAAATGTCATTGGTGCCTTTTTTAAAATGTTTTATACAATTTGTCCTGTGATATAATTCTGTGTTTTAAGAAAAAACAAATTACTCTTAAACTGTATAATATTTGTGTTTTTTTTTTGCTGTGTGTAATTTGCTGCTTTGTTCTATTAGACTTGTGTAATAAATTAAGGCTTTTATAAATGAAGTATTTGTCATTGAAATAATTTTACTGGTATTTAACCTTCATTCAAATGCAGATAAACATTTTTCCGATTTTTAGAGGAATAATTAGGCTGAGTTAATTGTTTTGTGCTTTTTAAAGGTAAGGATTTATTAATATTTATGCAGATTTTAATTAATTTAAAGAAATTTGAAATGGCTAATATTTGGCACATTTTACGAAAAAAATAAAAAGTCCTCAATAACCAATGAAAACATCAGTGTTGAATGAAGATGTCATCCAGCAGGTGAATTAAGAAATTTGGAGTCGACCTCAGAGACCTGGACCTGAGTAGTGTCTCTCAGTGACCAGCAGAGGGCAGAGCAGCGCAACAGGTCTGTTTCTTCTGTCCGCTGATGAACTTGGAAAAGAAATTAACTGCAGGTGAACATTTATCTGCAGGAGAACCAGCGGTTTGGTGACTGGAAGGAAGCAAGGTGGGGATTAAACTCAAGAAATCTTCATTAATTGTGATTATTACACAAAATTAAGAAGGTTTACAGTAAGATCCAGATTCTTTTGTGTAAGGACTCCAAAAAGTTATCAGCAGATTTTAATAAAGCCCAGACCTGCAGGCTTTAATGCGGGAAGTTGAAATTAATTTCACAAAAACCTTCCAAAGACGCTGATGAGAGAATTTTTTTAAATAAATGTCCAAAAATTGCAGGTTATTAAAAGCTCAGTCATTTCTCCATCTTTTTTGTTTTGCTTTGGTTTGACTTATTAGGATTCTTTAGTTTTCTCTCACAGTGTGGACAATACAGCACACAGAATGGCTTATTATTAGCAAGAGATCCACAATAAATTGATCATAAAAAAATTTAAATATATATATAAAATGAGAAATGAATATGTGTGTACACTATAATATGAAGTGAAAGACTGAAAAGGAAAGTTTCCTGCTGCTGAGCTCTGATAGGATTTCCATTTTAAAAAGTGGCCTCATTTCCAGATCTTATTATTATACTCTGTATCCAACCGGGTCGGAGCCTCGAGTGCTTATTAAAAAGCTTCATTCTGAAACCACAAAAGGAGCCCTTAAGGAACTGGGACAAACACTAGAGTGTACTAATCCTATCTGGCCTAGGATCTGCTTGTAAGACATTAGAAGAAACAATAAGCCAGACATGAGTCCTCCAAGCGTTGTGTGTCCCCCCCGCCCCCAAGCACACCAAAGATGGAGAAAGAGAGAGAAAGGGATGATAGCATTACTCACAATCCATTACCACTCCCCGGAGATGCTCTGCATACAGAGTGATGGAGCGAAGGAGGGTGCGGTGTGTGGCGAGGGTGAGACTGAGGGGAAGAGGGGCTCTGTTTTGGAGGGGCAATATGAAATGTGATTATTCCTTATCAATAACGTCTGCTGAGCATCCCATGGAGACGTCGCGGGTTGCTGATTAGTTTGTCGCCTGGCAGAAGCTCCTGAATAGCTTGTTAAGATGTCTAACTTTAAGTACTGGAAGCAGCACAAATTATTCGCTCTGAAGCGTGCCATGATAAAGATTCAACTTTGTTTTTTATCAACTTTACTTTTAAGGGCAAACAACATACAAAGTGCTGGAGTAAGAATACATGAAGATATATATTTTCCACATTAATACAGCATATGTACATTCAGTATTTACACAAGGCGCCGCACTGGTTTGTACATCTGACCATTCACCCCCAAAAATAGCCCCCGTTTGGCTTTTTGGGTAGAATTCTTTTCCCTCTTTTTATTTTTGCCACGATGGTGGCCTCGCCTCCAGTGTCACTTTCAGCTCCATCTGTCCCTCTCCTCCTGGAGGCTCATTTAATCCATCTGTTGCCTCTCCACCCGGCTCAGGGTGTCACCTCCCCTCCATCTTACTCCCTTACCGGATTTCACTGCAGTGCTTTGATTTTACAGAAGCGCTTTAAGATGAAAAAGCAACTCCTGACTGACTCCGGCTGCAGGTCAAACCGCTGCTCTTTGGAAATATGTTCCTGTTCATATTAAATGTAAACACAGTAGTTATTATAGAAACACTTTATCCGCTAATATTTACCACTTGTTCATTTTGTCTGAAAAATAATCATATAATACACTGAGCTTAACTCATGTCAAACAAGCTTCACTGTGGTTATCGTATTTACATGTACTGAAAGTGTGCTATACAAATGACTTTCTTCTGTACCCACATCTGTAGCATGTTTCTGCTTCTCGCTCCTGAAAAATGATCTATTCTTTAATTGCTTTAGTCTCGTATGAGATGCATCCTGTCTGAATCTCTGATGAGCCGTCACCTGAAATTGGATTCTCAACAACATAAAGCCTGTATGTCCCTTTAACACTTATCCATGCATGTCCCTCCATCAGGCTGATCCCACTTCAGATAAACTGCAAACACTTTTGGTAAACATTTGACATTTTCCAGAGAAAACACAAGGCAGTGAACAGGCCAGGAGGTCAAGCTAGAATGGGGGCAGAATTAAGGCAGAAAGGTCTTTGCAAACTGGTTGTTCTGGTTGTTGAGCAAGGCTGAAAAAATAGTAATTGGGTGATGAGTTGAGAAAATGAATAAATAAAGCTGGGTACTACAGTAAAAACCAAAGAAAAGGAATTAAAGTCTGATTGGACCTCTCAGCCTCTGCTCTCTTGGTCCTTCTAGCCCAGAATATCCAGGTAAACAGGTGGGTTCTTGACCAGGGTCAGCAGGCGGCTGTGGATGTCCTTGATAACCATCCTCTGCTGGGGCTCCCTCTGCCAGCAGCCCTGCATCAGCTGGTAGACTTCTTTGGGGCAGGTACGAGGCCTCTCCAGCTCTCGTCCCTGTGTGATGCATTCAATGGCCTGTCAGGGTGGGAAGGTAAAAGAGAAAAATGGATTTAAGAGCCTGAATGGATAGTTCATGATACTTAAATGCATAAATAAATAAAAATACATTTGCTATGATCTTTTTGCACTTCATGAGACCATTTTTTCTCAGATTACTGTCTGCAGTGGAATTGCAACATAACAAATATGGGATATGTGTTGAGGATCCGCATATTTTCTTGTAGGTCCAGCAAGAAGAAATGAGGCATGTTCTTATGTATGGATCCATTGATTTTATTGATTAATCCCACTGTGGCAGGAAAGTGAAACCATAAAGCTCACAGTGGCATGAGGAAGCTGATCGGCCAGTACAGACGGCCGTCGTAAGAAGTGGGTGATTTAAACCAGCAACGTGTAAAAACCACTTTTCATATATGTTAAAAAAAAAGGTGCTGGCATGTTTGCAGTAGTATAATACATGAAAATCTAGGAAGGCAGGTCTAAATTCACTAAAAAATGCTTCAAAACTTTTTCAGTCTTAAACTGATGTTCAAACTGTTTGGTTTACTCTAAACATCAGATGTGTCTTTATCATTGGTTTCATTAAAACTGGAGTAATTACTTTATAAAGGTAAGATAGTAAAAAGTATTTCTGTAATATTCAAATTTGGTAAATAAACATTATTATATGTGGTGTCCTTTTGTTTATCATTTTGGATATAAACAATACTTTATATTGTTGCATTATATACTAAAAGCATTTTCTGCTGAACCGGTTATCTCACAAGTGTGTGATGTCATACTTTTTCTCAAGTGTACCAAATGTACTGTACATATTATCAGTCTTTTACCCTTGAAACTTAGAAATTTTCTGGTAATTTTGGTCTCTCGGAGCAGTGAAAGAACGTCTGTGTGAGCAAGGCTTAAAATCTTGATTCTCTATAGCAGTGGTTCCCAACCTGGGTCTAGGCCCCTTAAGGGGGTCCCCTAAAGAGCACAGGAGGTCCCTGAGGCTTTGAACATTTAGAGCAACAAATAGGGTCAATGTCCACACATTGTCCCTATTTTAATAAAGAAAAGTGTATATGTTGTTAATTTAACTATGTCTCTATTAAAGGACAGGACTCAGCCAGAATATATTATTTATGGTGAGAATCTCCCTTTAGAAAGCATAAAACCAAGCAAGGTGTCGGCGGCGCCTCTGTGCATGACCTGCTGGATGTAGTGAAGACAAGCAATCTTGACAGTTATTCCAATTTTCAGATAGTCCTCCTCTTGTCCCTTACACTGCCCTTGAATATCTTAAAAAACAAGTACAGATCCTGCCTATCGGACTCTCGCCTTTCGTCTCTAATGCACATTGTGTTGTCCAAGTTTACTACAAAGACCTTTGACCCAGATCCAGCTGTTGACTCGTGGATGCTAACAGCTAATCACAGGCTAAACCAGAGAGAAAGTGAATGAAGACAGTCACAACAAGAGTGTGGAGCACAATGATGATGATGATGATAATGACATTCTGTAGGATAAAAGAACCTTTAGTGCTTCAAAATAGTAAGTCTTGTAAGTGCTTAAAAAGCTATTTTTTCCTTTTCAGTCTTAGAAAAGCAGATATTAGCACATTTAACTTTCAGAGTTTGAAATACAGTCGTGTTATTCAAGATCAGACATTCTGTTGTGTTGGTTCTCTCTTCAGTTGAAATTCTCCATGTCACATTATTCACACATCCTTCTACTTTATTCCTGCCATGAGGTGTGTTATGGAAAAACTGTATTTAAAAATGGGAGGACCAAGCAACATCCCTAGGCTCTCCCCTGAGAACAAGACCAAAAGTGTTATGTACACCCCTGTGTATAATCTGATTTTATGGCTTGTTTAAAGTACCAAACAAAGGAAATACTAATGTAATGTTGGAAAGGTTGTACATGTTACTTGCATGGGTGAAGGAAGAAAACTATCTGTATGAACAGATGAAATTTAATCAAAGCTTTAAAAAAAACAAAACCAAGTTTTTTAACCAATCTAATATACACAAACATGTATTCACCAATGTTTTCTTTTTATTAAAATCTCCTGGCTGAACCAAGGACAATACTTTTTAGATAACAGCTTCCCTATCTACAGATTCACTGATCTGTGTCCATTAGCCGCGACCTCGGGGACAAATGAGCGCAGCCAAAATATGAATAACCTCCAGCTCAGAAACTAATGGCTGCAGTGACTGCTGCAGTTCACACAATTTTGCCGCTCAGTGAATAAATCATAGAGGATGAGTGGATTTCACCACACTCTCCATTTGAATGGTTACTAACTCTATCGCTTCCTTGTTGTTAACCTTTGCCTGATCCAGTGAACAGAAGAGGCCTGTCAGCAGAGCCACTTCATCAAAATAACCTATCAGTCCTACGGCTAAAATACCCCACTGTCGCCATTTCAGTAGTTTTGGATGATTTATCGCTGTCACTGAGTATTTAGGCAACATGATAATTTCACCTGTCCCTCATTGGGCGAGACATATTAGGATAACGAGGTTATAGCTCAATCGCCCTGAGCAAAAATGAAGCCAATGAGATTAGAATTGAGTGCAAAGGAAAAGTGATCCACCCTGGTCTTGAAAGGAGAGAGGGTTACGGCCTGTAATAGCACCGCTGTGGTCACAGCAGAGACCCACTTCTTGGTGCTTAAGCTGAAAAGGCTAGACTCGACTGCCCTTAATTACTATAACCTTATTGATTAGTTTAAGAGTGCAAAGTGTCCACAACAGTAGTGAATATGTTTTGTTGTGAAGTTTAGATTATGGGAAACCATTTCTAGTTGTGTCATTATGCTTCATAAAGTTTTTCTGATGCGAGTTGACTGAACAAAATTAATTAATTAAAAAAAAAAAACTACAGTTCATGTGAGCACGTGATTCAACAACTAAATTGCAAATGTTTGGAAAATGTCCTTTTGTCCTGATTTCCAAATCAGGTTCATGTCACACTCATTTTGTTATGAAATCTGATTTGATGAAAAGGGTAAAACTTCCTAAACAAAAACTAACATCCATCAATGCTGAAGCTCAACACGCTGTTGAAGCTCTTTGATTGAGGACTTGAAAGAAAGGCTGCATTGCCGCAACTGAGCTTTCAAAGGTTTTCTTTTAGCTTGTTTGCAGGTCTTTTTAAACTATAAATGCTTTTGGGTTTAGAAACTCCTTCACAAATACACAAATACACAAAAAAAAATTTTTTTCACTAATTATCCAGATTATCCACCTGCTTCTTAGTTTATTTGTAGAGTTTCGGAAATCCAACTTAACTACCCCAAAAGTGAGAAATATCTGTGCACAATATGTCAAGTTTGAAAAGAAAATTTAAGTTTATAGTTTCTTAATTTTAATATACTGTACAATTAAGATAGAAACACAGAAAGCAGGCAGTTAGATTAGCTTAGCATAGACTTGACTGCTAGCCTAACCTAACTTAAGTAATAAAACTAACTTCGCCTTTAGAACTCTTTAACATGCTGCTTCTTCTTTGTTTTAACCATACAAAAAGAAAAAAAGTCTGTTGTTTTTTTTTAAATTAACCAAGCAGTAGTGCTAAGCTAACTTTTTGCTAGCTCTAGCTGCATTTTTGATGCAACAAGATTGGACAATCAGCAGTTTTGTTAAACACTTTCTTTAATTCATCCCCAAAATCTATTTGTCCTGTGCTACTTTTTAAGAGAATGCCACTTCATTTAGTATATAATATATATAATATCGGCTGCAGTGTGAGCTGTGCGGCTGCCAGAGGCGGGGACCCTGGCGGCATGATCCTTGGCTGCAAAAGCTAGCTCTAGGGACGTGGAATGTCACCTCTCTGGCGGGAAATGGGCCTGAGCTGGTGCGCGAGGTTGAGCGGTTCCAGCTAGATATAGTTGGACTCACCTCAACGCATGGCTTGGGCTCTGGAACCACTGTCCTTGAGAGGAGCTGGACCCTCTTCCATTCTGGAGTTGCTCCTGGTAAGAGGCTCCAAGCAGGTGTGGGCATGCTCATTGCCCCCCGACTTGGCGCCAGTATATTGGGGTTTACCCCGGTGGACAAAAGGGTGGCCTCCCTCCGCCTTCAGGTGAGGGGATGCGTCCTGAATTATGTACCACTAGGCAGTTCAGAGTACCCACCCGTTTTGGAGTCCTTGAAGGGGGTGTTGGAGACCACTCCCTCTGGGGACTCCCTCGTTCTGCTGGGGGACTTCAATGCCCACATGGTAAATGACAGCGAGACCTGTAGGGGCGTGATTGGAAGGAATGGGCACCCCTGATCTAAATCTGAGTGGTGTTTTGTTTTTGGACTGTTGTGCTTGTCATGGATTGTCCATAACGAACACCTTGTTCAGGCATAAGAGTGTCCACATGTGCACTTGGCACTAGGACACTCTTGGCCGCAGTTCGATGATCGACTTTGTAGTCATATCGTCGAACTTGTGGCCGCATGTCTTGGACACTCAGGTGAAGAGAGGGGCGGAGCGGTCAACTGATCCCCACCTGGTGGTGAGTTGGCTCAGATGGTGGGGGAGAATGCCAGTCAGGCCTGGCGGGCCCAAGCGTGTTGTGAGGGTCTGCCGGGAAAGCCTGGCAGATTCCCCTGTCAGAAAGAATTTCAACTCCCATCTCCGGCAGAGCTTCAACCATGTCCCGGGTGAGGTGGGAGACATTAAGTCTGAGTGGGCTGTGTTCTGTGCCTCTATTGTTGAGGCGGCCAGCCTCCCATCCCATCTCCCATCTTCGGGGCTGAGGTCGCTGAGGTGGTTAAAAAGCTCCTCAGTGGCAGGGCCCCAGGGGTGGATGAGGTCCGCCCAGAGTTCCTTAAGGCTCTGGATGCTGTAGGGCTGTCTTGGCTGACATGCCTCTGCAGCATCACGTGGACATCGGGGACAGTTCCCCTGGACTGGAAGACTGGGGTGGTGGTCCCCGTCTTCAAAAAGGGGTTCCAGCTACAGGAGGATCACACTCCTCAGCCGCCCTGGTAAGGTCTGTTCAGGGGTGCTGGAGAGGAGGGTCCATTGGATAGTCGAACCTGTGATTGAGGAGAAGCAGTGTGGTTTTCATCTTGGTCATGGAACAGTGGACCAGCTCTACATCCTCTTCAGGGTCTTGGAGGTGGCTTTCTGGACTTGAAGAAGGCGTTCGACCGTGTCCCCCGGGGACTCCTGTGGGGGGTACTCCGGGAGTATGGAGTGCCAGACCCACTTGTTCGAGTCTGGTCCATGTACGACTGGTGTTAGAGCTTGGTAAGCATTGCCGCCAGTAAATCTGAATCGTTTCTAATGAGGGTTGGACTCCGCCAAGGCTGCCCTTTGTCACAGATTCTGTTCAAAACTTTTATGGACAGAATTTCTAGGCGCAGCCGAGGTGTTGAGGGGATCTGGTTTGGTGGCCTCAGGGTTGGGTCTCTGCTCTTTGCGAATGATGTGCTTTTGTTGGCTTCATCCGGCCGTGATCTTCAGCTCTCACTGGAGCGATTCGCAGCATAGTGTGGAACGGCTGGGATGAAAAACAGCACCTCCAAATCCGAGACCATGGTCCTCAGCCGGAAAAGGGTGGAGTGCTCTCTCCGGGTCTGCAATGGGGTCCTGCTTCAAGTAAAGGAGTTCACGTAT
The DNA here is from genome assembly GCA_037177495.1 of Rhadinocentrus ornatus. NCBI lineage: Eukaryota > Metazoa > Chordata > Actinopteri > Atheriniformes > Melanotaeniidae > Rhadinocentrus > Rhadinocentrus ornatus. Next base: position 3,619,368 of record JBAMHW010000006.1, on the reverse strand, counting down.
CTCGGGGTCTTATTCACGAGTGAGGGAAGGATGGAGCGGGAGATCGACAGGCGGATCAGTGTGGCGTCTGCAGTGATGTGGACTCTGCATCGGTCTGTCGTGTTGAAGAGGGAGCTGAGCCAAAAGGCAAAGCTCTCGATTTACCGGTCGATCTACGCCTATGGTCACGAGCTGTGGGTAGTGACCGAAAGAACAAGATCGTGAATACAGCGGCTGAAATGAGTTTTCTCCGCTGGGTGGACGGGCTCTCCCTTAGGGATAGGATGAGAAGCTCGTTGATCCGAGAAGGGCTCAGAGTAAAGTCGGTGCTCCTCCGCATCGAGAAGAGCCTGATGAGATGGTTCAGGCAAGTCAAGATGCCTCCTGAATGCCTCCCTGGTGAGGTGTTCCGGGCACGTCCCACCGGAAAGAGGCCCCGGGGAAGACCCAGGACACGCTGGACGGACTACATCTCTCGGCCGGCCTGGGAACGCCTCGGGATCCCCCCGGATGAGCTGACGAATGTGGCCGGGGATAGGGAAGTCAGGGTTTTCCTGCTTAGGCAGCTGCCCCCGCGACCCGACTCCGGATAAGCAGCAGAAAATGGATGGATGGATGGAATAAAATGAGTAAACAGCCCTTAAATAAACCCAGAAATGAGCAAACTCCATATAAATAGACAGATGTTTACAGAAGTACACAAAAGTGATGGCACATAAATACAGTTTTATTTAAAATGATAAAGTTTTCAATAGGTAATTTTTAATTACTACTATTTCTAGATCAAACACAATTAAAATATAAATTGCTTAGTTTTGATTAAAAAAAATATTGCCAATTGGGATAAATTTTGTCATCTCAAATAACTATTTCTATTGTACATTTACTGCTTTGCAGCTGCCACTTTTGTTTTTATAGACTTTCCGTTTCAAGTGTCACAAGTTTTTAGCAGAATTAAAAAAAAAAGATTGTGTGAACATCCTGAGCAACATTTTTCACCGTTTTAAACACCTGTAATTTTCACAAACCTATTTCTGTTTGTTAAAAACTGAACAGAAATGATACATATTATGGGCTTACGAAGAGAGAACAGCTCCATCCAGCGAGTGGGTGAAAGAGTCTTTATATTTATATATGTCCCTTTACATGGGGTGATGAAAGCATACTAATGTTTGCATCAAGTAATAATAATAAGGCAGAAATCCAGTTATTTGCCTTTTAAAGTTTTAAGAAGGGAATAAAATGACCTGAAAGACTGGGAATAAAGGCAGAAATAATTTACAATAAAAAAGAGAGAAAAAATTCCACTCAAGTTCATCATTTCAAATCAAAGACAGCAAACTCAGCTCAGCAAACTTAGCAATGACTCAAATTCAGCTCACCTCACTGTTGGACAGCTGATACCAGGGCTGTTTACCATAGGTGAAGATCTCCCAAAGCACCACACCAAAACTCCAGATGTCACTCTCTGTCGTAAACTTCCTGTACATGATGCTCTCCGGGGGCATCCAGCGTATCGGCAGCATCGTACGTCCGCCCACCTGGACATGAAGAAATGTTTAAAAATCTGGGATCAGTTTGATTTTATAAAGAAATTATTACTCGTTCCAACGAAAATTAAAATAGTTGTCCTATTCCTGTTTATCCTTGACCTGACTGATTGCTCAAAAAAATAAATGGAACACTAAAATAACACATCTTGGATCTGAATGAATGAAATATTCTTATTAAACACTTTGTTCTTTACATAGTTGAACGTGTTGAAACAAAATCACACAAAAATTACCAATGAAAATCAAATTTATTAACCCATGGAGGTCTGGAATTGGAGTCACACTCAAACTTAAAGTGGAAAAACACATTACAGGGTGATCCAACTTTGATCAGTCAAAATGAGGCTCAGTAGTGTGTTTGGCCTCCACGTGCCTGTATGACCTCCCTACAATGCCTGGGCATGCTCCTGATGAGGTGGCGGATGGTCTACCGAGGGATCTCCTCCCAGACCTGGACTAAAGCATCTGCCAAGTCCTGAACAGTCTGTGGTTCAACGTGTCATTGGTGGATGGAGTGAAACATGATGTCCCAGATGTGCGCAATTGGATTCAGGTCTGGGGAACAGGCGGGCCAGTCCATAGCATCAATGACTTCGTCTTGCAGGAATTGCTGACACACTCCAGCCACATGAAGTCCAGCATTGTCTTGCATTAGGAGGAACCTAGGGCCAACTGCACCAGCATATGTTCTCACAAGGGGTCTGAGGATCTCATCTCAGTACCTAATTGCAGTCAGGCTACCTCTGGCGAGCTCATGCAGGGCTGTGCGACCCCCCAAAGAAATGCCACCCCGAACCATTAGGCAGCAGAACTCCATGGCGTCTCCAGACTCTGTCACACCTGTCACATGTGCTCAGGGTGAACCTGCTTTCATCTGTAAAGAGCACAGGGCGCCAGTGGCCAATTTGCCAATCTTGGTGTTCCCTGGGCAAATGCCAAACGTTCTGAACAGTGTTGGGCTTTAAGCACAACCCCCACCTGTGGACGTCGGGTCCTCATACCATATCTGTTTCCGACCATTTGAGCAGACACATGCACATTTGTGCTGCTGGAGGTAATTTTGCAGGGCTCTGGCAGTGCTCCTCCTGTTCCTCCTTGCACAGAGGCGGAGGTAGCGGTCCTGCTGCTGGGTTGTTGCCCTCCTACGGCCGCCTCCACGTTTCCTGATGTATTGGCCTGTCTCTTGGTAGCACCTCCATGCTCTGGACACTACGCTGACAGACACAGCAAATCTTCTTGCCACAGCTCGCATTGATGTACCATTCTGGATGAGCTGCACTACCTGAGCCACTTGTGTGGGTTGTAGACTCCGTCTCATGCTACCACTAGAGTGAAAGCACC
>JBAMHW010000006.1:3602152-3616395 GCA_037177495.1 Rhadinocentrus ornatus | reverse complement strand
CAGACACAGCAAACCTTCTTGCCACAGCTCGCATTGATGTGCCATCCTGAAAGAGCTGCACTACCTGAGCCACTTGTATGGGTTGTAGACCTAGTCTCATGCTACCACTAGAGTGAAAGCACCGCCAGCATTCAAAAGTGACCAAAACGTCAGCCAGAAAGCATAGGAACTGAGACGTGGTCTGTGGTCCCCACCTGCAGAACCACTCCTTTATTGGGGGTGTCTTGCTAATTGCCTATAATTTCCACCTGTGTCTATTCCATTTGCACAACAACATGTGAAATTTATTGTCAATCAGTGTTGCTTCCTCAGTGGACAGTTTGATTTCACAGAAGTGTGATTGACTTTACATTGTGTTGTTTATGTGTTCCCTTTATTTTTTTGAGCAGTGTATATATAGTATATATATATATAAATATATATACCATATATACACTGCTAAAGGGAACACTAAAATAACACATCCTAGATCTGAATGAAAGAACTATTCTTATTAAACACTTTGCTCTTTACATAGTTAAATGTGCTGACAACAAAATCACACAAAAATTATCAATGGAAATCAAATTTACTTGCTTGACTTTTAGATAGAGGTTTATTGATGAAATGAAAACTCTTCTCTGTCTGCATATTACAGCGTTTTTATTGATTTTTCTGTCTATGTTTTTATAATTCACAAAGTTCCCATCTAAAGGACCGAGACAGTTTGGTGCATTACTACCACCAACTGGTAAAGAATGTGACTGGATGGTTAGTTGTGTGATATATCAAATGGGTCATCTTGCAGGCGACCATTCTCTATATCAGGTGGGCCAAACTCTTATCCTGGAGGGCCGCCATCCTGCCAGCCTGCATAATGGCGGCCCTCGAGGACTGGAGTTTATTACCTGTGCTCTAAATATAAGGCTTAAAAACTGCAAGAATCTTCATAAAAAAGGAGGAGTGGTTTTTGGTGATTCGATACACAGCTGTGACATGGCATCTATATTTCCAAAATTAGCTTCTTTCGCCGAGATAATGCCAATTTCTAATTTTATTATGACATGACTAATAACTTTGCTTATGGACACCAGATGATGAAATTTGAAATGTAAGGCTTGCAAAATATCAGAATCTTAATAAAGAAGGCAGATAACGTTTTTGGTAGACTTTGTCAAATATTTCAAATATTTCACGTGTAAGCTTTTCCAACATATTAGAATTCATTATCTGCTCTCTTTGGTATTTTGCATTCAGAAAAAGTGAATTCTAGTTATTCACATGTACCGAACGCTGGAAACAAATGTAGTTTTGAATAAATAAAACATCTAACTCTTGTATTTAACCAAACATCTCCTCTCTGGAGCTACATCAGTGATTTCCTATAGGCAGGGGAGTTTGTGGAGTGGGATATAAATGTAACAAAATAATTTTGAAAACTGACATGAAATCACATGACTTATGTACCTACCATCCCCCCTCCCCCTCTTAAGACATTTTCATGACAAATTACTGGCAGGTTGTAGGGGGGACACAGAAACCATTTAAGGTTAATTCCACAGGTTAATCTCTTTGCATTAATGCATTAGACTAGTATAATGCTCACAAACACCAAGCAGGCATTGCTTTAAACAGCTGAGTTCTGCGCCACTCTGTCGGCTATAGATCAAACATTCACCATATTTGAATGTAATAAAAAATACCAGCAGAAATCAAACCAGCTTGTCAACAAGTCTTTTCCCTCTGGTTTAAGTTTAATTGTTTGCTTTGATTGGTTTAACTTCTAAATTTGATCTACATGCATATTTGATATGTTTCCATTCAGCTGCAAAGAGAATCCGAAGCCAACTTTTAAATGGTTGCTTTGCACATCATAGAATAATTTGAGCTGCATAGTATGCCTGACAAGTGGCGGTACAGGCTACATGGCACATGGCTGTAATAAAATGAATCCTTGTTGCTAAGCAGAATATAAAAAAAAACAAACCTTGAAGAAAAAGACAAACTATTGATCTTGGTCATATACAACATAATAGTGTCTAATAATAGTCTTTCAGCAGTTCCATATTAATGCTAAAAATTAATGGCTATTCTTTGAAAGTACAAGGCAATGTCCCACTTGAAGGATTTTCTTCTTCTTTTCTTTTTTTTTTTGTCTATTTTAAACCTTTTCTAATGTGTGACTTCAAAACTTAAAAAAAAAATATTGATTGTAACCTGATTAGTCCTCTTACCCGGTAGTAATCTGTGCTGTAAATGTCCCGGGACATTCCAAAGTCTCCGATTTTAACCACCAGACCTTCTCCCACCAGACAGTTCCGAGTCGCCAGGTCACGGTGGACGAAGTGCAGTGATGCCAGGTAAACCATGCCCGAGGCAATCTGGGCGGCAATGTGCAGCATCTGAGGCAGAGTCAGCTGACCTAAAGGCGGCATTTTTGACTCCTCCAGGATGCGAGCATCAGGACCGTGAGCCCTGCAAGTCACACACACATACAAGGTCAGCTTTCACACCTGCTTGTGAAATTACAGAAAAGTTAGATGTTCAAAAGTGAATTTTTTTTTTTTTATATATGTATTTTTTGTTTTACAAAAATGAGGTAAAAGGTTTTTTTTGTTGCAGCTGGTGGTATTAATTTGGTTTTACCTAATTTAGACACAGTTTAGTAATTCAGCCCAATGAAGGTGTGTGTGTACATCAATACAGAATAAATCTAAACAAAGAAACTAATGTTTTTATATTCATGTATACATAAAGACTCTGATGTTAATTTTTTGTTTAATTTTGGATGATGTTACACCTTCAGGCATTATGGATTCTTTATATAAAACCAGAAAGGCTTAGGTGAGCTATTAATAACTGATAAACATCTGAAATGCAGGACTTTTCGTGACAAAACTAGGTAACAAAATAACAACTACTTGTAAATAAAAAGAATAAACCACCTTAAAGCGAGCTGATCAGGAATTGATTCAACTTGTTTCAAGGACCGTATTAGTGATGGTCAAATGAAGCCTTGTGAAGCATTGACGCTTTTCAGGAAGTTGGTTCAGAAATTGGTTAATTTCTTCAGGCATCATGTGCACACAAAGCCACCTGCTGGCCAAAGTTTACAAGTTTACAGGCAGCTTTGATGTAATCTAACACTCACTGGATTTTGTGTCAGTAAAAGCTGTATGACATATAAAATGTGACCATAGAATTTGCTCTAAATTAAATCAACATTAATTTCCAGGGACAAATTAACTAAATAACATATGGCCCATATTAGGGTTTAGACCCGCAACCTTTGTGTTGCTAAGCCGATGCTTAGACCATCTGAACTGTACAATTTCTAAATTAGAGTGTACATTTAAGTGTGGAGTTCTTAGTTTTTTATGAGTCCTTAGTTAGGTGTCTAGTTAGTTTTCTTTTTTATTATATTCCACATTTATATGTATGTGTAGCTTCCCAGATAACAGACATGTTTTGGCCAAATCCGGGCTATTTTAGGCACTTATGGCTCAGTTAAGGCACAGGCAAGTGTTATGTGGGCCGGAAGTGGACCAAGTGTCAGTTGCCAGCCTGGCCTGGATTATGGCAAGTCTCCTGTGGGCCACATGTGGTCAAGATGTTGTTGGCCTGGTTGTGGATTACAAGTATGTTATGGGCCAGAAGTGGTTCCAATATGGGAAACCTTCCTTCTGGCAATTGCCTTGTAGGCCAAATGTAATGGTCATGTGAATGAGTTTTGGCAGCCATGCTAACATTTAGGCAACATCATAAGACATCTGGGATATGTGGTATGTACATATATGTACACACAGACACACACACACCCACCCACAATAAATATTTTTCTAAAACTGTGTTTGGGTTTAGTTGACTTCTTGCCTCAGTAATAGTGTACACAATAGGATCCACTATGCACTGCCTTGGTACAGTTTAAATAAGAACGATAATCCAGTTGGGACACAGCCAGGGAAACATAAAGAAAAAAATCATTTAGAGAAATAATAATAACTTATTAAAAACAATAAACACATCCACATACAGGCACAGCTGTGAAGGGTCTGTACTGTTTAAGGAAACTTTCTTATTTTCACATTGACTGAACCATAATGACTGTTTTATTGTGCTTTTATTCTATTAGTTTTATCCTTTTCTCTGGTGTTTTGGTTTGGTCATGTATCCCTAAAAGAGTAAAAAGCCTTAAAGTGGTTTTATGATCCTCTCAGCTGATTGGTGAGTCACTTCTTTTACCAGCATCCCTGTACACCAGGCACGTCCATTGTCATGACTCCCATCCTTACATGGTGACTTCATTCCAGATGGAGGTTCTTAGTCCCTAAAGGAACTAATTGTTACAGAAATTTGTTTGTTCCTGCTGCTATTATTGAATTAAACAAGTTGAAGCATTAGATTGCACATATATTCACTCTACATACCGGTAGGCTTTTTTTCTCTATCTATTTACTTATTAATGTATTAATTCAAGGATGTAAAGAGTTGTTTTAGGTATTTTAATTGGTGGAGCTTTGATAACTTTTTGGCATGTTTTAATTCTTTTCTTTTGCGTTCATTGTTTTGCTCTATGCTGCATTTACCTTAGAATTAGTCAAAATGAATGAAGGAACAAACGAACAAATAAATAAATGAATGGATATCATGTCCCTGCAAAACAAATTTACCTTAGAGTATAAATAAAGGACTCTGAACCTAAACACACAACTTAGGTGACATTTTTGCTAAAAACTATTTACAACCTAAAACAGGTGAACAGGATCTGAAAGTGACATCCTAAAGAAAGAAGCATCAGATCCAGTAAAGACCTGAACCAGGACCTGAAAGATGCATCTGCACCTTCAGCTGATCCATCTATTGCTGGCCAAAGCCTCATCGAAAATGGTCTCCACGGAAGGGTGGCTGTCAAGAAGCCATTCTTAAGGAACGTAAATAGGGACAAAAGGCTGAGCTATGTCACATGACACAAGAACTGGACTGAAAATCAGTGGCATCCTCTCCAGAGCCTGGATCTTGACATTATTGAGGTACTGTGGGATCATCTGGACAGAGAACACAACAAAAGGCAGAAACATCCAAGGAGGAGCATTGGAAAGTCCTTCAAGAAGTTTAGAAAACTACACCTAAAGATTACATAAAGAAATGCCAGAAAGCTTATCTAAGAGGGTTCAGACTGTGTTGAAGAACAAACCAGGAAATTGGTGCATCTAATTCATTTATTTTTTCAGGTAATCTGTACAGAAATAGGTGGATATATCGTATCTGACCAATAGGTAATTTTTGCACAGAAACAGCTGGTTCTGTTTTGTTAATGTCATCATTAACCCCTGATGACTGATGACTGGTGTATGTGTACTCAGAGCTCTGCTGGTCTCTGCTATTCTGTTTCTACTGGTTGTTCAGATTTTTAAAACTCTAGTTTGTGGTACCAACCTGGGTGACCTGAAGGAGAATGACCTCAGCATGCAATCTGCAGATTTAACACTTGTGACAGAGTTTGAGCTCTTGAGAGCTTTACAAGCATGGTCAACATGACCACACCACAAAAAAGCCATTTAAAAATGATGGTTAATAGAAAACATGGGGCTTGCAATACGCCTTCAATTGATTTGCAATAATGTAATTGAGATGTGCAGAGTACATTAACTCTGAGTTGTTTCTGAGGATCATAAACACCCACTCGCACGTCCAACTCCTGCCTAAATGAGCAAGTCGCAGCTGATGTGTCTCCATCCATCCTAATATCACTCCTCTCCACTTTGTCCCCTCCTAACAAAGGAAGTTGTCTATACAATCACTATTAGTTTAAAAGGCAGGTGGCAGGGTGGGAAAGCAGCTGCATTGTGGGGGCTCTCCGACATTTCACCCATTCTGTCTTCTGGAAATGTGATTTCCATCTACTCGTAAACATATATCTCAGGGAAAGCTTGTGTGCATGCATGCATGTGTGTATTTTTCTTTGTGTGTTCATTTCCAGGCTGCCTCCTGTGGAGAACACCTGGCAACCAGCATATACGGTCTGCTCTGATAGCTGATAGCTTTCCCTGATGGTGTCCAAGGTGCAAAGTGAGTTCATATAGAGCAGCATCTCCTCAGCCCTCTTCCATGAGGTCTCCAAAGTTAGACAATTTTAAATGATTGAAAAACACATTTTGAAGGCATATTTATGGCAAAAAGAAAACTTAATCCTAATCAATATTAAACAAAATTCTTTAAGATTTCATATTTACTCTGTTTGTGATTTTTAAAAAGCTTTAATACTATCATAAAGTGCCTGCTGCCTTGACATGCTGTAAATCACATCCAAGTCCAGTTCGGGTCAGCTTGGGGTCCAGGTCTCTGTCTCTATCACCTTCAGTGTAATTACTTTCTTTATCTTGAGTTTTGTGTTCTTGTTTCTTTGTGTTCTTAACGAATTAAGCGAAGATTAGATTCTGAACTTCAGGTACGATTTAATATTATAAGTATATATAGTATATACTGGGTATACATATAGTATATATATATATATATATATATAAATACCTGGAGGTTTGATCTTATGATTTGTGAGTAGTTCCAGCAAACAGTCTGGACACACTGAGCAATCCACTTAGCAAGATTAGACTGACGCTGCTTGTCTACAGTAATTTTCCAGGTGCACTAAAAGGAAATTTTTAACAGCTATCAATCTTCTAACAGGATAATAGTGATTATTTTATTTTATATCTATATTTATGTATATATATATATATATATATAGGAGTGTTTCCAAGGAGTACATGTACCTGCATTTGAGAAATGTTGACCTAAACGCTGCTCAAATAGAAGCAGAATAGAGGCAACAGCATCAGAAGTATGAGAAATAACAGCCTGTAGAGTCGAGCTTCCATAGCTTCTACTTAAACACACAGATGCACTGAGTGACTGCTGGAACCACAAGCAGCGCCGAGGTCAGCCGAGTGGGTTTAACCTTTAAACATGTTGGGTTTGTCTGATTAAAGTGCTGAAGCTGCCAATTAAGAGCCTTTTTAAAAAGACTGTCTTTTTAACTAATGAAGATCACCTGTTTGAACAATGTATTTATATATACATGCTTCATAGGGACATTAAATAAATAGTGTTACCAGGAAAGAGGGGAAAACAATGATGATAATGTAGGAACTGGGATTTTTTGGCTCTATTCCAACATGAATGACATTACAGGGACTGTGACAGAAATTAAATAATTACAAAATGCAGAAAATCAGGAAACATTCACAGCTCACAGCTAGAAGATGATTCCTTTGCTATTTATGCCTAAAATGATGACAATAAGTGAAGCATAAAAATTTCAGGTTTAATAAATCATTCATTCAATCAACTAATTTATTATTCAACTAATCATTTAAGCTTTTAGTGTTTAATGAAAGGAGTGATGTCTGTATTCCTGCTTCAGATTCAGGGTTCTGGTTTGTGAATGTTGGCATGCAGCTGGGAAAGTTCCCACTGTGCTTTTCCTTCTCTGATGCATGTGCTGTAGAGGTATTCCAGCCTATTCAGCCTTCATCCATTACCTCAACTGAGTGAGCTGAGGTGTGACATTAACCACTGTGACGATCAGCATTCCCTGCAGAGTGTTGTGGTCCTCTACGTACCGTAGGAAGCGGTTTAGGTCTCCGTGCCTCATGTACTCGAACACCATGGCTAAGGGCTCTCCGTCTGTACAGACGCCGTAGAACCGCACAATGTGCTGGTGCTGGAGCACCGTTAGAAGCTCCGCCTCCCGCTGGAAGTCCTGGCGAGTCGACTCGTTTGCATCCTTCAGAGTCTGTGACCACACAAATTGCAGATTTACATTTACTTTAATATTTTTACATTTTCTATCATGAATAATATTATTTAGGATTCCTTTAGCTTAGACTGTGCTGAAGAAGTTATATTTGCTTGTTTTACAGGATATACTGCATCCATTTTTATATAAGAGATGTGAGGCAACAGAAGTTTAATATATTCTTTACCAGGTAATGCAAATATGCCAAAGAGCCCAAAATCCAGAAAGCAAAACTAGCCTGAGAACCAGCCACTTTATTAGATAAGCCTTTCTTCTCGATTGTTAACACCAATATCTAATCAATCATATGGCAGCAATTCAACACATTTTCTCATGTAGACGTGGTGAAGGCGACTCGCTGAAGTTCAAACTGAGCATCAGAATGAGAAAGAAATTAGATTTAAGCGACCTTGAACGTGGCATGGTTGCTGGTTTGAGTATTTACTGGGATTTTCACACACAACTATTTCCAGGGTTTACAGAGAATGGTCTGAAGAACAGAAAATATCCAGTGAGCAGCAATTGTCTGGACCAGAATGTCCCGTTGATGTCAGGGGAGAATGGGCAGACTGGTTGGAGATGATAGAAAGGTAACAGGAAGTCCAATAAGCACTGGTTCCAACTAAGGTCTGCAGAATAGCATCTCTGAACACGTCCAACCTTGAAGCAGATGGACTACAGCAGCAGCAGAAGAAGAAGAAGTTTCTGGTCTGATGAGTCTCTATTTCAGCTCCACATTCAGATGGTAGGGTCAGAATTGGGTGGAAAGATCATGAAAACATGAATCCATCCTGTCCTGGATCAATAATTCAGGTTGCTGTTGGTGTAATGGTGTGATGGATATTTTCTTGGATCAAATTAATCCCCTTAGTACCAGTGTGGCCTGGTTTAACCAGCACCTGAGTATTGTTGCTGACCATGTACATGCCTTTATGACCACAGTGTAGCGTCTTCTGATGCTACGTCCAGCAGGATAATGCACTATTTCACAAAGCTCAGATCATCTCCACCTGCTTTCTAGAACATGACGATGAGTTCACTGGACTCCAATGTCCTCCACAGTCACCAGATCTCAGTCCAGTAGAGCAGCTTTAGGATGCGGTGGAACGGGAGATTCTCATCATTGATGTAGTCGACAAACCTGCAGCAACTGTTGCTGTCATGTCAATATGGAACAAAACCTCTGAGGAATGTTTCCAACACCTTGATGAAACTGACACCAAGAATTAAGACTTAATTAAGAAGTTCTGGAGGAAAAAGTGGGTCCAACCCAGTTTCATTAATTAACAATAATTAACAAGTTTCTTCTCATGATAAAATAAATGAACTGCAGTAAAAACAACAGATGATGAGGGAGTATAACAGATTGCTATATTATATAAGCATATAAGTGATTAATGGAAAGATAAATGTGAGCAGATCCATATTCACTTGTCTTTTTTTGTGCTCTGTGGGTTTGCATTAACCTGCTGTAACATGAGCTGTGTATTAGATCACCTGACAGTCCTTTAACAAAGACTCACTCTGAAACCACAAGTCTGCTTAGATTTAGGTGTCATCATGGAAGGACAAAGCTTCATCTTTTGATTCTAAAGTGTATTTCTTGGATATTTCCTTAAATTTAGAAATGAAATACTGGCAACTGAGCATCCAATAAACTTTTTCAACAAACCAAAAAAACCTAACTGAGTAATACTCAGATCCAACTTTTACTGTAACATTTTCACCACAATTTAAGAATACAACTTTTAAAGTGCTCTTTTTACCTCTACCCGAGCAAACGTCTACAGTAGCAGCTTGATCTTTTCAGTATTTTTCTTTGTACTGCTGAGACCTCACACTAACAGCTGACATTTTTACGGCTGCTGCCAATGTTTCGAGCAGGAAAAGCTTGTGTTAACAGCTAAATTGCTTTTGAAACAGTGGAAAACGTATAAGAGTCACTCACTTTGATGGCAACCAGCATCTTGTCGCTATCGGGGCTGAGGTTTGCACACTCTGCCAGGTAAACTTTGCCAAATGCTCCTTCACCTAGCTCCCACTTCAACACAATGTCCTTCCGTTTGATATGCTGGACACCTGGGAGCATGAAAACAGAAATGCCTTGAGAATCCGGGAAATAATCTTTCATTATCGAGAGGATAAAAAATAAATAATCAACAAGAGTGACAGTAGTATTAGAAAATGAGAAACTAAAAGGACGTTTTCTGAAACTGACTTGAGTGTCATGGATAACAAGCATCACTCACACATATCTTTGTCCTTGATGATGCCACAGAAGTACTGTGGGTTCTCAACAAAACTAGACAGACCAGAGTCTTCATCTGAGGAAGGTGGGCTGGTTCCAAAGTTCATGAAACGAAGTGACACGGCCAGATCATCCTCTGTACCCAGTACTGACGAGCCTAATAAAAACAGAGGAGAGATGCATGATACCTAATCAGTCTCAAACCCTTGATGATTGCAGTGGGCAACAAAAGAAGCAATTCAGGACCTATTTTCCCCTTCCAGGAATGAACATTCTCTGCAACCAACTTGGCTGCAAATTTGTTGGTACCATGGTGACAGATGATGACAAGCTCTAATAATCACCATCATCAGCCATGCAGCAATCAGGCTACATTGAACCATACAGGAAGCCTGAACAGTAAGCAACCCCTGACTATGGTGCGTATTAAAAGCCAAACAAGTGGGGCCCAAATTTAAAAACTCCACTTAGCATGGCAAACCACAGAAGCCCCCCAGAGTCCAAAACAGAACAAAATGGAACAACAAAGAGGGAGTGCAGAGGCAATGGAAAGGAAGGAAAGAGAGAGCATGGTCCACTTAGGCAATCAGGCTCACTTAGGCATACTGAGAGGGAAGGGTGGGGTGTCTGCATGGAGCAATATCACGTCTTGTTGTTCCTCCATCCATGCATCCATCCATGCATCCATCCATCCATCCATCCATCCATCCATCCATCCATCCATCCATCCATCCATCCATCCATCCATCCATCCATCCATCTGCTTTAATGGCCCTCACCACGTGGCAGCGGCCAGTGGAGGTTTATGCTGCAGTAATTAAGGCACTTTAGCCCAGCAAACACAGCGGCCGCCAGTGAGCAAAGTTACAGCTCCATGCACGCCTATATTAGTCGCTATCTGCTGTGCATAACCTGCTGAAGGGCTGACACAACCATCTACCATATCAATATTAATGAAAGTTAACCTCGGATCCCAAAATGTAAAAATAAAATTGTAATAAGCTCATTAACAATTTAACCTGTTTGCCAAACGTTTGGCTGAGGATTCAGATGTGCAGTGGTAGTATCCACAAACATAGCTCTGAGGAACTGGGGCCTTATTTATAAAACTGTGCGTAGCAAAGCAAACTACAGGTGGCGTTTGTGGTGCAAAAGGAAATGCTGCGCACTTCAACTTTCAGATTCATAAAAGCGTGCCCTTGCACATCCTACACCTGTTTCCGTTCATAATTCAGAATCAACTCTAAAGCGGGCGCACGTGAGGGAACGCCTTCCTACTCCCACATGGTGGCTATAAATGGTCATGTAGACGCCTGTAATACATATTCATCACATCATTTCCATGATGGCTCGGGAGGCAAAAAGAGTGAAGAAGCAGATTTTTTCGGTGTGTGAGAATGAGATCCTGATGGACCATGTTGACAAACGGAAAAATGTTCAATTGGTGGGCACGGCGTGGCCATTACTTGTGTCTGAAAGGCAGAATAGTGGCAGCAGGTGGCAGATGCTGTCATCGCAGTGTCAGAACACAAGACACACCAGAGGCATCGGAATGTGCAGCTGGTTATCTCAATGGGTAGAGCATCCGTCTGCCATGTAGGAGACTGAAGTAGGAATCCCACAGGGGTGAATCGCTTTGGAGATAAGCCTCTGCTAAATGACAGTACTGATGCCAGTAATTTCTTATAATTTATAAAAATTAATACACACAGATACATCTGAGAATGGTAGCAGTTTATTTAGTGTTAAATATAATTTCTTTCTAGTTGCTGGGTGTTCCAGCTGGGTGGGTGGTGCAGTGGGACACAATCACCGCTATTAACCAGGTGGACAAGGAGTTGCGGGAAATAAAGACCGTCTGGACAGAAATTGGGACAACAAATTTTAAAAAAAATAATTGTGTAAGAATAAATAAATGAAAGGAAATCCACCTCTTATGTGTTTTATTAGTATAGCATCACTTCTAGACCTCCAGACCAAAACTGCTTTTTGTACTGACAGCGACATGCTGGCAGCAGACTGTCCAGCTCATGTAGCTGGATGGGTTTTATAACATTTAGAATTTGTTTCACAATGACAGAAGATATTTTAGTGGTTGAGGTTCTGTTTAATATCAACCCCCACCCCCAAGCATGCACTCTTGGGGGAATTAATATCGAATGTGCGTCTTTATTCATTTCTGCAAGCAGCTTTAATATCTAACATTTTATTCTTGACCGGTGGTGTCACCGTTTCCCGTTTCTCTAGATTATGTGCGTACGGGAGGGTCAGAGTTGCCGTGAAGGTAGGAACATTTTCTGGTAAAGTTTGGTTTTCAGAAATCGCAAATTTGACTATATTTGGCGTACGCCGGTTTTTGTTCCTACACAAGCTTGATAAATAAGGCCCCTGGTCACAGATATAGATTCTCTTTCACTACATCCTTCAGATTTTTTCCCAAAAAGGTTTACCAGAAGCATATTAAACGTCTTCTGTCAGGCCTTTAGAGAATTTAAGGATTTTATTGTACAGATATATATATATATATATTTTTTTTTTCTTTTTCTTTTTTTTTAGATGGCTAAAATATGTGTTGCTGCAATATAAATGATTCAAATTGGCTTAATGAATCAGCCAATGCTCCCATAAAACAACCCGATTTCTTTCACCTCCACAGTGCAGCAGGTGGTTTACGTCCACCTACCTCGTCTACCTCGATGGAACTTTAATAAGTAAGTCTGGTTCAAAAAAGTCCTTTAAAGAAATGTAAAATCTAATCTCTGACAGGCACAATCTGCATCTAAAGCTCTCAGGGAAAATAAGTTACACTCTTCAGAGAAGATGAACAAAGTCATTTTGGAAACTTAAACACTTGTGTTTTGTGTTTATCCGGGCAAGAATATTGTAACACGGGTGTGGTGATACCAGTGAAGTTTAAAAATGAGGCGGAAGTACTTTTTATGGGGTTTTTATGGTTTTAGAAAGTACATAAAACAAAAGCACAACAGAATCTATCAGTGACGTTCCCTTCCTTCATTACTGCAACTCTCTGTGCCACCATGACACAGTTGATGCACGGATTTGTTTAGTTAAGACTATGTGATACAAACAAATAATGTTTTAACACAAGTGCTTATTAAAGCAGCACTATTGAACTTTGGCAGATTTCTGTACTGTGGCGTCCCCTAACAATGGCTAATTTAGCATCTGTGTTGCATCCTGTCTCTTCTCTAAGCTCTCTCCATCCAGTAAAAGTTAGTCCAATGCTGACTCCTGTTTTATCTATTTTTCTGCTATTGTCTCTTTCTTTTCCTCGCTTCCTCCAAAAATGTCCTCTTGGGTTTCTTTGATGAATCAGCCTGGAAAACTAATTTTGAAGTGTGGTTTCTCAGCCTTTAGGCACTGTAGGACAACTTCCTCAGTGTGCTGTGAAAATGAGTCAGAAGCATGGCATTTCAAGGCCGGAAACCTTTGTAGTGTTGCTTTAAGTTTGTGTTTTCAGGTCTTTTTTCCCTCCTGAAAAGTCTCCTGTGAGAAGTTGTTGGTTTATTCAACATGCACACACAGGACCAGCTGCCACAGCACTAGACTCACACCAAGCACTTATTACAACACATACAGTGAAAGAGAGACTATAATGGAGGAAATCTCCTCACACCGCCATGTCCTCAAGTGGCAAATAGTTTTGCTGCTGTATTTTCATTTTCAAATGGGGGGTCGCGAGATGATTTCAGGGGTTTGCCAAATCAAATAAATTTGGATTTTTTTTTTTTTACCAAGGTTGTCAAAATTATACTATTAATAAAGAGACAAATCTTTGAAATTAGCACATTATTTTTTTTCCACAATAACGCATAAACAGCAAAGTTAGTGACATGTCACATTAAAAATCTGAATTTGACATTATCTGCTCGAAAGATGCTGTTTTTGGGCATGTAGGCACCTTTTCACAGCAGTGAATCACCAAAAACCACGTTATCCTCCTTATTTAGTTTGGACAGTTTTCCAGCCTTACAAGTGGATGTTGCAAAATTACCTATTTGATAGATGACACGACTAGTCACTAACCCCTCATTTCCACCGGGTGCATGTGCACCATGTTATGGCGGCACCACGTTTTTTTTCCAACCTCCGTGGGGGGGGGGGGGGGAAAAAAGGGGGGGGGGGGGGGGGGGGGGGGGGGAGAAGGAGGAGGGGTGCAAAAAAAAGAAAAGGGAAAAAAAAAAAAAAAAAAAAAAAAAA
>JBAMHW010000006.1:3586894-3602142 GCA_037177495.1 Rhadinocentrus ornatus | reverse complement strand
CCAGCCGTGTGGTGTTGGCACCTTGTTTTTTTCCAACCTTCCGGGGTGCGGAACTCAACGGGGGGGGGGGGGGGGGGGGGGGGTAACCCACCACGGAATGCAGTTCCCCAGGATCCGTAAGATCACAAAAACGCAAAAGAAATGGAGAATCTTGTCATTTTCCACTTCCAGGCTACCAGCCACAGTGTGTGCAAACTTGGTCAAGAACTACAGGAAAAGAATAAGTCAGGATCGTGCAAATGAGTGTGATCATGCAAATATGACCACGTCTCCACGGAGGCCAGAGGCAGACTAGCCCAGAAACCCAGCTAGAGCCCCCTGCGATCACGGGGCACAAGCTCCTGCGGGCCAAGATCGGCAGCCGCCGACCCCGCCAGGCACTGGCCATCCAGGACGGATGCCATCCCCCGAGGCAGCCACACGGCACGGGCCAGCACCCACCCCAGGGCCACCCCCCCCACCACAGGGGTTGAATGACTTTTCTCATCAGCCACATCATTCATGCAGTTCAACTTACGATGAATACCAAACTTGGACTCCTGACCACATTTGTTGATGATCAGAACCATGACGAGAAGAAACGTGCAGGCAAACACAGCCAGACCCACGGCTATAGACACCTGTCAAACAATGAAAAAGGGAAGATCTGCAGTCATCCTGATGATCGTTAGGTTTGCGTTGCCGTTGGTGACACAAAGACGTACCACAAACACTCGGCTCTCCGGGTTCTCTGTGACATCCATGTCTGGCTTGTTTGTGGGACCTGAGGTGGAAAACAAAACAACGAAGAAATAAATTCATGTGAAATCTAATCAGCATCTTGGAGACATGCAGAGATGTTTAAGAACCTTAAAATCAGTCAAAGACTTACTTGGATCCACTTCAAGGACTGGCATGTGGGAAGCAAGAGTACAGACATATTTATCACCACACATCAGATGCAGCTCAATCACATTTCATTATCATGGTGCATAACAGGTCTGTACATCTGTTTCTTTTGCAGAATGATGCACCACTTTAACTGTTTTATGTGCTCATCGCCATAAAGATTCAATCGATTCATCTTTTAGCTGCTGTGATCACCTCTTTGCATCTTGGAAAAACAATTTAGCTACAAAACATTTTCAGGAAATCACCTGGAATTATCCCCTCAAAATCTAATGGGCCAAAAGGGTTGTTCATAAACCTCCCAACAGCAGTGGCTTCATCCCTTCCCAGCTTGTTCTCCACAATCAGGGTGTAGTTGCCATTGTTGACGTGGGTTGGCTTGTTTAGGAAGAGACATCCGTGTTTCACAGATCCGTCGCCTGAGTCTGGGATGAGCTGCGTGTACAAGAACATGCTCTCATTCAGTTTAACGCCATCGTGCAGCCAGGTCACCTTCGGCTCAGGATTGCCATCCACGGCAAATGGGAAACACCAGTGGTGCTGCGGCACGGCGTCTCTCAGGAAGAGGATTTTGACGGGAACTGTGGGGAGAGGAGAGGTTTAGGAGTTCATCTGTGATAATAGTGGAAAATTAAATGAGCAACTCTGAGTGAATACAGGAAATCTAATTGAAAATTAATCAAATCTTGCTTATCTACTGAGAACTTGTGAGGGAAAAATGTCTTATTGACAGTGGTGATAATGGTGTCAGCTAACACCTAACACCTATAGATGATGATTGGTAGGAGTATTTGAAGATTGGTCAAATAATTCTTGCTGTTTTTGAGTTGTAGTTATCCTTGAAATGCCCATCCCTACTTTTTAAGAAAGTGGTACTGTCGCAGCTGAGTGGTCCTACATCCCCTCACAGCCCGCGTTAATGTGAAGGACCCAAGATGACACAGAAAGCTTTAATATTTCTGACATGTTAATTCAATTGCCTGATAACGACTAACTTTCATGCTGCTTTTACAACTTCTGGCTGTAGAAGTGGAGATGACGTTAAAGAGACTAGAGAGGGAGTAACAGCATAAACCAGAACAGGCTAGAACCAACCAAAGATCCACATGGTAAGTCTGACTTATTTTGCCTGGTTGAGGAAAAAAACACTATTAAAACAAAAAGCTCACATTTTCAAATATTTTATTTTATTTTATTGTTCTCTGCTAACAGAATTTTTTTCCTGATATCTAATTTATGATAAAATGGCCTGTAAGTTTTTTTTTTTTTTTTTGTCTTATATAATAATATAGTACAGTACAAGTAATTCTTACAGCCTCAATCATCAGATTAACATTTAGGCTCTAGATGTTTGCTCTGCACAGCTGCAATGCCTAAAAAAAACCTTTTTTTAATAAATTAAAAATTCAAACGATTAAATAAAATTAATTCTAAGATTTTAAATATTAAAGATTATAAGAAATAAATTGAGTAATACCTAACTATATGTGCTACTTTGTGTCCTTTTTTAAATGCTGCTTATGCAACATCCTCAAATTGAAAAGAGAAAAAAGATTAAGATTGTGTCCTGCAAGTTCCTTGTGAGTTTCCATGAATCAATGTTCTCCATCTGCATGGCAAACCTGGGCTGACCTGCCATGAATAATGAATCCTGGTCCTCGTCATGCCCCTGACCACAAAAACTACCTGGAAGCTCTTCTAGACATGAAGTTACAGGAAATGGCTTCATTTAGATCGAACACAACTCTCAAGTGCAGCGACCCTTCACTTTGCATGGACCATTCTGTTGCTCTTAACCCACGACCCAGCCCCAGAAAGTGCT
Organism: Rhadinocentrus ornatus; assembly: GCA_037177495.1. Lineage (NCBI taxonomy): Eukaryota > Metazoa > Chordata > Actinopteri > Atheriniformes > Melanotaeniidae > Rhadinocentrus > Rhadinocentrus ornatus. The sequence continues at coordinate 3,599,432 of JBAMHW010000006.1, read as the reverse complement.
GTGCTAAGGCGATACCGAGACATTTCTCTCTTTACCCTGCACTACAGCCCGTCACACGAGTGGAAATTAGTGCTATTTATCACATTTAACTAATCATCCATTAGCAGCCTTGACTAATCTCCCACAAGTGATTTCCCTGCAGGGGATAAAAGGATAAAAGGAAAGCTAGAATTATATTTAATAAGACTTAATTTCAGAATTAGACATTCTGAAATGTGGAAAATAGGAAAAAAATCTATTTGTTGGCCATCGTCCAGGCATTCGCGGTTGATGCTTTGCGTGTGACACAGTAATTTCAGTGATTAAAACTGATAAAACTTTGATTTCAAGTTCTCAAGCTACAAGTTTTAAAATTAAACTGATTCAGAAAGCTGGTCTATGAAAGGGAAGCCACATGAGCGCAATGAATCAGTGGCCGGGAGCCACTCAGCAGTAAACACCCACTGTTCAGGGAGGTAATTAGAAGTAATTAAAGGGCTAGCGGTTAACGAGTGTCCGTCCACCATGGGGGCCGATGTTGATAGATTAGCTGCAGTAACGCATTTACAGACTGCCAATCACTGTGGATGAAGCGTTCTTCCGGAGTGGGAGGGAAAAGTCCATTAGCACAAGCTCAAATCAGATCTAAGCACGGGTTATCAGCCCCATTTTCCTGATGTTCATTATCTGTCCCTTGATGCTCGTGCATTTGGCCTCAGCTGATTGGCGCCCCCGCTCTTTTTGGCTTTATTTTCTAATGAATGTCACTGATTTGGTGATATGATATTGTTTGGGTAGTATTTTGTGTAATGCATCACTAATGCATCTGGCTGTCTTCTTTGGGACCACTGGGTGCTATCATTCCTCAGTGTTGCTCAGCTTCTATGTGCACTAATGCGTTTGAAATCAAAGCAAAAAAAAAACAACCAAAAAAACCCAGCAGACCTACAGAGTCAAGCTTCAGTGTAATTTAGAAGTAGAGAATATATGAGCTGAAGGAGTTTGTTAAGAGCAAGATCAGGTAAGTTCACCTTCCTTTGTCCTCTCATTGTATCAGTGCATTAGATGACAAGCCATACCTGCAGCACTTCACTTGTATTATTTTAACACTTCTCACCAGTTGCTAGTCTGGAGAGTGGCAGATGACAGAAGGCTCCATTAGAAGCATGGTGGGTACATACTTGTATTTGTAGAAAGGGCATTTAGAAGAAATCAGTGCAGTGCATTTTTCTTTTCTCAAGCCGACCACCCTGCCTGCACTAGAAAATAGCCCCAGTGTGCTCTCGCCCTCACCTCCATTAAGCCTAAGGACTTGTATTGAGCGTGCGAGCTTTCAGGAGTATGGCTTTATTTCGCAGGCACTTACACTCAATGTCCAATTGCACCATCTCCTCTTTGGGCCCAGCTTGGTTTTCAGCCTCACAAGTCAGATTGTGCAGGTTGTCCTTGTAGGAAACATTGGTAAGGTGAAGCACCAGCTGTAATGTGGAGCCCCAGATTCTCTCCTGCAACAAGCGACCACACACACAAAGCAGGGGTGTGATGTTACAACAACATATAGATCACATAGAGGTATGCATGTTAGAAGAATGAAAAGTTGTACTATTGTAAATTGATAAATTAGGGAATCTTGTTAAAAGAGATTGACATTAAATGAGCAGAAAATAAAAAATGTTATATAATAAACGTTCTGAGAAAAGTACTGTAAAAGAAGCCCAAATCCTTAGCCCTTCACCACCGTGCTTGACAGTTGGTGGTTTGTGCTGATATGTTGTTTTTGGTTCCCTTTACACATGTTGCTATGTATTATAACCAAACATCTCCATTTTAGTGCCATCTGCTTTGCAAATCTAAGCTGTACTGCCATGTTTTTCTTCTTCTGCAGCCCTTTCTAACAAATCATCCTTGTTCAGCCTTTTTCTAATTCTACTGTCATCGACCTTAACATTTAACGTGCTTACTGAGGCCTGGAGAGTCTGAGATGTATTTCTGGGGTGTTTACAGTTTCTCTGAGCATTGCATGGTCTGACCTCACTAGGAAGTCCACTCCTGGGAAGATTGGCAGCTATCTTGAATGTTTTCTACTTTTGCATAAGCTTTCTCTCTACAGAATGATGGATTCCAGATAGTTTTAAAATAACCTTATAACCAGTGTTGTACCTGAATGAGCTAAAACACATCGTAAACAGGCATTTAATATACAGGTGAAAAACACCAAATCTGGCAACACCAGCCACCACAGAGTCACACCACGCATGCGTCATCAAATTGTGAAACATGGAGACAAAATCCAATGAAGGCTGCAGCTCCACCTCTGCCTCAATGATCTCTACAGCATCTTTGTATTATCACTTAATATAATTTGTGAAATGTCAGTGATGATCCAGGAGGGAGAAATCTTGCCTTTTTGTGTAAACTTTGCCCCGCTGGGTATCAATAAGCAACTTCAGACATCAACAACAGCAAACCTGAAATGGCATATTGAAATAAAACACCTGGCTAGCCTTCCAAGGTATGTGAACTAAATGTCACTAAAAACAATCTGAAGACTTGGCAACGGCGTGTTAAAGCAGATCCTCCACCAGTCAGAACTAAATAACAGTGTACAGAAGCAGCAGCTTCGTTGTCTTCATCTCCGGCCGCAGCTGGAAAATCTTTTGCAGAATATTGTCGGAGACCTGCAGCCTTTGAGGAAAGAGGAACCCTCAGCTTTCATAAACTTGACAAATGCAGACACGTGGTCTTGCATGTCTTTTTTTTGTTTGTTTTTTTACTTCTACATTTGTGCTAAATATTGCACTTTTATGACCCAAGTTCTAGAACTTTCCTTTGGATAAACAAATTAGAAAAAAATACATTCACAAAAAATTTAAAAGTGACTTAATGAAAAGATAAATATTGTTTAAATGTTTTTGCACTTTAAAAATTGCACTTATGTGATTTTATATGAGATACATCCTTTGTTTTCTTACCTCAGCCTAGTTTCTACCTCATAAAAAAAAGACCATTTGGCTGGACTTGTGTGATATTCTGTCTAACATTACCAAAATTTCAATACCTGTGTACTTTTTGACAAATACCAAAAGAAATCCTTGAAATAGCTCTGGCAGTGGCTACAAATTGCATTGCTGTTACATGGAAGTCTGATCCCCTCCCCCCGCCTCTAACCAAATGGTATACAGAAATGAACAGTTGTGTGCCTTTAGAAAAAATGACATAAAGTCTAAGAGTCATAGAAAGTCGTGCAAATCTTTCTTAAAATTTGACAAACCTACTCAAGCTTTGTAGGTACGACTTTGTAAGCAACTTGCCCTAATGCATATCTGCACTATGTGCTGTATCTTTGTACTAAAAACATTATAACTGGAGCCTTTTTTTAATAAAATTTTTTATTTCTCTCTCCTGAGTGAGCAAGGGAGGGGTATGATATTGGTGTTTTGTTTTTCTTTTCCTTTTCTCTGCTGTTTGTAAAATACACTTTAAAATCCAAAAATAAAATAAAGCAAAAAAGGACAAATAGGATAAAGTTTATCTTCATGTTTTTATGCTGTAGGAGTGAAAGCCGCAGATGGCTACAAGCGTGGACCGAATGGGTGGCAACAATAGGAAAATACTAGTATTCTGAGGGTTATAGCTCGCAGCAACATTTTGGGGGAAAAAAAAGAACTATTAACTAGTTTAATTTTAGAACTGTAAACTTAGTTAAAAATTTTGAATTATAAACTGAACTAGTTCATTGTAAAATGTGTGAACTGAACTTTGAACTAGTTCATGTTAAAATCGAACTTTCCCAACACTGCTTATAACCCTTCCCAGATTGATGAGCAGCTACAGCTGCTTCTTTAGGATCATTTCTGATGTCTTCCTGCCTTATCATTAGTTTTTAAAGTCCTTAAAAGTTTTAGTTGAGGGGGGTTAGGGCCACCTCTGAAGTTTCAGTGCCCACCCCCAATAGCTCACTACTTTCCATGGAAACCAAAGTAAACATTTTGCTTTTACTGCTCTCTGTAATATTATTTATTATGATTAGCAATTTGCTGTAATGATTGTATTTTTTTTTTTTACTTTCCTTTTTTTCCTGTTTAAAATGGAGTTTTTGAGCAGGTCTGAAATTATTTAGGTAAGTATTTTAATTGACTGTATTTCAGTGCAGTGTGTCATCAGCCATCACAAACAACCAAGATTGGTGAGCCTTTCAACTATTATACCAAAATATCAGAAAAAGTCTTGCTTTATAGAAAAAAGGTTTTTGATTTATTTTTCAATACGCTGCACTTTGCAGTAAGTTTTTTAATAAAAAAAAAAGAAGATATCATAAGTATAATTTTTCGATCTTAAGAGCGTAAAAGCTTTGCACCTCTGTAATTACTCAGATATACCTGGATAACAAAGTGAGAGGCAAGTTCGTCCGTTCGCCATCTCACGTTGGGAGTCGGACTTCCTGTCGCCTCGCACTCAAATGTAAGGTTGCCTCCTTCTTGAATTTTATTTGGAGAGGGCTCGATCCTCACCTCAGGCAGACCTGGAAACAGCAGAGGAGACAAACTAAGCACAGGTTGCCACTGTGGTGGTAAATCAAGTGCAGTGCCATCCTTTCTTGTTTTCCAAACAGCACAGGGCCCAAATTTTTCTTATGTTTCCTGGCAACAAGATGTTCCTGCTGTATGCCGTTAAAGCAACAATGATGAGGCAATTTGTTCACAGCATTTCACTGCACCTGCTGGAAGACCAGCAAAAAATTATTCTTATGAGACATCTAGCTCCAAATATCTTTTTTCTACATCAAATCTTTCAAATAAAGCAACTCATATCAGTCAAATAAGAATTAAAGCTAAACTCACTGCAGTTATCTATCACCAAAGAGTTGAGGAGTATTTCCTCATCATCAGAAAAACAGAACAAGGTTTGGCTGTACAGGTCGCCACGGTCATCATTCTGCCACTGCTGCAACCAGAAGAGGTCACATGAGCAAGCAAGAGGGTTGTCTCTTAAAACCCTGCAAGAAAAAAGGAGGAAAATCATCATCTGTTAGCTACAAATTCAGCATTTATTAATTCTTTTTTCATTTTCTCATGGTAAGTAAGCAGAAAGGCCAGTCTACAATACTTTCTATTAAGTCTTCACAGACCTAATACAAAAAAAGTATTGCATGTTAGTTGCATAATAGTTTAGACTCTTTTTAATGCAGAAACTCTTCTAATATACTCAGACTTTTCTCATTTTAGACCTCCTTACCATCTACGTATATGCCTAAGAAAGCTGACATTAAATCCTTTTAAATTAAACCTTTAGAAGATCACCTTTCATACCTTCAACTTTATACATCTTCAATAATGACTCTTTTCTTACATTTCGAGAAACTTAAACTATAACCAGTGGAGGTATTTGAGCCCATGGAATGCTCTCAATAGGTTGATAAAATGATAAAAGTGTGCTTTATTTTTACAATTTACCCTCTGTAGAAAATTTTATATTAACCTTTTAAATCAACCTCAGCAAAATTATAGTTAAAGCACAATAAAACCTAAAAAAAAACAAAAAACAGGCTCGCTAAAATAGAAACCTTTACTGTCTTTATTCAGCATTTTCTGTACTTGAAAGATGCAGCACAATCTAAGAAAGACACTGAAGTGTTGTAGTGGAACCACACAATAAACAGAGCATAGACCAAAAGTAAAATCTAACGTGGAGCCCTTTAACACATTTATTTTGCTTTCAATATCTGGGAAACTTTGAGCAAAGGAAACTTTTTCTGTACTTCAAGTTAGGGATTCACATGCAATAGGATGGGCTTAGAGTCCATATTTTAAGCTCGATAATAATAATAATATAATAAAATGCTGATACGTGGTTTCAGACATTGTTGTCGTAAATCAATCTTTGCCACCTAGTGGAATAAAACAATTTGTAAAGTTACACAAAGACACAAAGAAAAGAGCAGAACATGGCTCCAAATTTAAGGGCCCATTCAAACCAGGATAGTCTGGGGGACTTTGTTCGCCTGAATCCCTGAACAGCTGCTCGCTGGAGTGATATTACCCCAAAATACTGCTGAACAAAGACCCAAAAAAAAAGCAGAGGAAAGAAGAAAATCCAGATTGGCATTGGAAGCACGACGCATCAAGGTTAACTTTTTCAAGTTTTCAAGTGGACCAGGGTAGACTTCTTTGAGTGTGAATGAGTGTTCACACTACTCCAAAGGAACTGCACTATCCATGGAAGCAGATCAGAGCGTTTAAAGTGGACCAACAGTGCCAGTGTGAAGGTGCCTGAAATAATGAGTACAAACTTAGTCTTTACACCTCAAACCAACTGGATGGTGAAAAATCAACCAAGCTATTAAAAGTCAGATGGATTGGCTCCATATAATGTCCTGCAGGTCCCAAAGGTGAAAAAAGACTTGAAGATGAATAACTGTACGAGTTCTTCTGCAACACAGCTGGGTTGTGGTTGGGTGCTGTAAAAGGAAAAGGTTAACATTTAAAGTCCTGAGTATGTACTATGTGAAGCTTTTTCTTACTTTTATCTTAAGCAAGATTCCTAAGGATGCAATGTGTTCATGCTGGAAGTGGGCCTGACATTTGGAATAAACAGTCACGAGATCTGCCAGATGACTAGTCCAATAATTCCATTTACTGATGCTTCTACTGCCTTCTCAATAAGTATAAATGTATTCAATTTAAACCTTAAGCTACATCAGCAGAGCAAAGCAAATCAACCGAGCAGTGGAAGACATCACTCCATTCAAGTGTGTGAATTCTTCTTTACTTTTTCAAACGTATCTTCTGAAGTTCTACTTCACTTTGAGGACCTGAAGCAGAGATGATAGCAACAAAACCATCTGCGCTCTGATTGGACAGTTTGTGATTGACTTATGATCATCCAAACTCTGCCTCTGGAGTGGCTCTGTTGCGGGGATCACCAACTCCGAACCTCTTGGGCTGGTGTCCTGCAGGTTTTAGATGTTTCCTTTCATTAACACACCTGACTCAAATAAATGAGTCACTAAGAGGCTTGTGTAGAACTTGACAACAAGCTGTTAAAGAATTATTTAATTTGAATCAGGTGCATCTGGGAAACCAGCAGCAAAAACCAGCAGGATACTGGCCTGAGAGGTCTGGAGTTGGTGATCCCTGCACTATCGTATACTGAACCTATACTGTGGCTGGTCACATGACTCCATACCTCCATCAAAGACATTTTATCACCAGTTTTCTTCCAACTTTACTATTATTATTTTATATTTTTCTAAAAAAAATCTCTAATTAGGTGCCATTTAACCTTTGTAGAAGATGATGTCAAGACAAAAAAAAAGCAGAAAAAAAGCACCAGACACAATCAAATGATGCAAAGCACGAAGGAAACATGCATGTTTCATGTTTTCTTGTCAATTGGATCAGCTGTTAGTGTTTCATGCTTTATCAGAAAGTCTCCCTCATAAATCCACATGGACCCCAAATGAATCCAAAATGATTCACATAACAGTACCCTCTCTGTGAATTTAAAGAGACTTACAGGTTCAGCAAAGGCAAGAAGTGAAACACTCTCCAGCTGATGTGTCCCAGAGAGTTTGATGCCAGGTTCCTGCAACACAAAAAGAAATGACATGGCAGTTTTGATGAGGTAATTTGCCTTACTCATACTTTACATGAGCACAAAAAACAGTTTAGCATTTTCTGACAACACAAGTAGTCAGAACTCTGCAAACAGATAAAGAGGTCATTAAAATGAATTTCCACTAAACTAGTTTTTCTTTCATTTGATCTGGAAAATGTTTACAATTAAACATTTCTAGCGTAAATATATTATTCTCTCCTGGTTGTAACATGCTCCTGTTTTGCAGGTCAAGTCAAGCTGTGATTAGCTTGCTCACTCTCAGAATAATGTGTACCTGCTTTAAATTACACTCCGTGGAAACATTAATGCATCCAAATGGGCTCAGATCAATTACCCTGGCAAGTAATTCACACCAATCGGAGCCACTTTCACAAACACCCCCCCAGCACACCTCAGTGTGTTTGTTCACTGTTTGGTACATCAGATGATTAGTCCAGACTCACAAACAGTTCTTGGTGGAAGAACGCTGCTCTGCTGCAGAACTCGGGATTAAATACGTCAAAGGGCCATACTTGGAAAAAGTTTAGCGGAGAAAATGTTTAGATCTATGGAGTTCAACAAAAACAAAAGAAAAAAAAGTACTGGACAGAAAGCCTTATTCAACATACCCAGTTTCCAAAATTTTATAAAAATTAAACTTGCATCTTACATGGACTTGCTCCACTCCCTTCGGGTGACTTTATTGTGTTTAAATCCAGTATTAGTGGACCAGAGCCTTTACTAGAGGTAATACTTCGTGGATGTACAACATCTATGAGATAGTGAGACTTAGAATGAAATTCCAGGTGAAATAAGAGATAGTACCACCTTTAAAACCTTTAAACTTAATTAAAACAGTTAGTTAAGATTTATCAGATCTCTGATCACAGATTTTACATCAAGATGTGTGTTAGATGTGCTAGATTTATTTAGTATGTTTTAGAAATATTTCCGGTCCTGTTGTCTTTAATTGTTCTGAAGATGTTTGTCTTCATTATATCTGTTGTTTGAATCTGACCTGCCAAAGACTGCAGATGAAAAGTAGCCTTTTATCTCATTCTGGCATATTTACATATGATATGTTTGTCAACATGTATTGTCCATTTTAAATAACTTAATTAATTAATTGAAACAGATTTAGTTGATTCTGGCTTTTGTTACATCTCCTAAATTATTTGATGTATTTGCTTAAAATTTTATAATTATTTTTTTTGCTTTAATATTAACAATTATTTGGTTTTTGACCAGTAAAACATTTATTGTCAAGTTTTTAAATACAGTTTCACTGCTTTGAAGTCTCACGACTGTTTGATTTACTCCATAACTGGGATCAGGTGTTGGTACTGGGATGCCACTACTGTAAGAAGCATTAATTTCCATTAGCTATCATGACATTCATGTAATTACTCTTACGGTGTAAGTCTGTTTGGATAAAAGCGTCTGCCAAACAACTGTAGAATAGAATAATTTGATTCCTGTTATATAATCTCAACCCTCTGATGCATGAATAATTAAATAAAACAGAGCCACATATTTTTTCACATACCATATTTTACTTCTACGGACATTTACAGTGACATTTTTTTTGGATTTTTAATCTTATTTGACTTTTTATTTATTTATTTTTTAGCATTTCTATTAAATATCTATAAAGTAAAATTTATTCTATTGATACACAGCTCCATCATTTCCTGTTTATCACTGAGCAAACCTGGTCATTACATGTATGTTTCTGTATTTAATATATTTAATTATTCCTCGGTCAGTGGGAGTGTCTTTATAATCTCTCCTTTATATCATGAGCTCATGCATACACATGTATAACTGTTAACATACAGTGATGTTATCATTAATTTAAATGGGTATAGGGTGACTTGAATGTGTGTGTGAATTTTTATTAGTTATGCAAGACATTGGTTGTGTGTGTATGAGAGTTGATTTATGTGTATTTGCAAGTGATTATAATTGTTTAAACATGATTTTGGAGGTGTGTGTGAGAGTTAAAAATACATTCTTTCCTAAACGCCACCTCATAACGTTGAGCTACAACACACTTTACATCACTTCCTGTTTGCGGTTCACTGGATGGTCCGTCTGCTTTCACACTATAAACGAACTGCACCAGGATTCAACAACAAGTGAACCGAGACCCATGGTTTTCAAGCGGATCAGAATTTAGGTCTTTGGTCTGCACAAGTGTGGGAATGATTGTTCACACAACTCCGAAGGTCCTTAAAAGTCTGTATGACATGAGGGCTGCCTGGGTTTAATCCTTGCATATGCAGCTCCCAGGACCAGATTTCCTAGCTATGAGTGAAGAAAAGGTAAAGAACTAGCTTTTCTGTTAAACTAGACATTTAAGATAAAGGTCATACTGAAGTAACCACGATAAGCCAACATTAATTATAAAATTGATATCATCACCAATTTAATATTAATATTTCCAACCAAGAAAGCTGAATTATTCTTACAGCTTCCTTTCTGTGTAATTTAACTGTGGGTTCAAAGACAGAGTCATGACAACAACAATAGACTCTACTGTCTTGTTCTTATATAAAAAATAACTGAAATGCATTCATGCTGATACACCCAGTTGCATGGCTCATAACAACACTGGGATAGAATGCCACACATCCTTTTGGTCAATCCTCTCAGGCCACTTAAATATCATCACAGCGAAGCTCAAATGATCCTCAGACTTGCAAAGATTTAGGCTGTAAATAAACCTCCCTCAGAAGATGACAGAAAGCCACACTGGGGAGTATGCAGATGGAAACCAATACATAATCACTCTGACAGGGCCAAGGGTTCAATTATTTGTTTTCCTTGATCCCAAAAGTTCATGTCAGATGGGTTAGCCATTGGGGCTTATCCATTACCAGCTCCATTCCTCCTGATCGGGTCCACAGGGGGAGAGGGACAGAGCCGGGAAAAGCAGCTCAATCTCTTCAAGCCATTAATAAGAAGATTTTTCCTAAATAATACTGAATCCGGGAGGTTTGTGTGTGCAGACGAGAGAGAAGTGGTTTGAGCTGATGTAGCTTCCTTGCTCTTTTTTTTTTCTTCTTTACTTTGTTGTCAGTCCCTCTTAATCTCAGAAATACATCTGTCACACAGAAACCCCCATACTCCACCCACCCTCTCCCTTCACAGTGAAATATTGATTAAGTGATAATGGACCCTTAGTGGAGTGTATTTATTATGCATCAGAGCGAGTAAAAGGTGACTGGTGGATGTCTTCTCCAATTTCTTGAGCCTCCCTGCACCCCCACCCTCTCTGGTCCTCAAAACCCGCCTGTCTTTCAGATAAACAACGTTGGACATGTTGCACACGCTCGGTAAAATGATGAGGACAAGATGGTGAAGATAAGGCTCAGCTGCTGACGAACAGTAAGATTGGAAGACTTTCGATAAGACAAAGTATTGCTCAGCATGGACATTAAACACCACCACTCGGCTCAGAAGATTTATAAAATACAACAGAAAATAAGTGATTTACCACAAACAAGGTTTTCATATTTATTTGTTCACACAGTACCTGTACGTTTCTATGTTTCGTTAGTGACACCAAAATAAATCATATTTAGGGCTCCAAGAACACACTACTTACAGTACTGATTTTCTGCTAATCGATGATAATTAACCCCATATAAGTCAAAGCTGAGGCTTTTAAGTCCTCACATTATAGTGCTGAATACTGAGGAATTTAAATAGTTTCAGCTTGCACATACAGGACAACAGCTCCATCAAGCAATCATTCATATTTCTAACAAATGCATTAAGAAAGAATGTTTCAACTCAAAGTAATTTGTTCTTTTACACCCAGTGTGAGAATATTTAAAACTTAATTCAGTGTAAAGTGCTTTGGGTGTCTTGAGAAGCGCTATAGAAATCTAATCCATTCTTACTATTATTAATTTAGAGAAATGTCACTCATGAGTTGGCTGAACACTGAATGACAGCGACAAATAGGCTGACCCACACACACGTCAAAATACAAGGGAAGACAATCCCTTAGTCTGGACAAGGACACTTACACGTACTGGAGCTTCAGGTTGTTTTGGAAAGCGTTGGAGGAGATGAACCTCAGCCTACACAACGTCACCGTGCTGGAGGAGAGGAAAGATCACAACACACATCACAGCATAATACTCTAAAGTTTGATCAAAAACTAAGCAGTAACTGAGTAACCCCACATTACTTTATATATTAGAAGGGAAACATGTAACATAAATGTAGAAGCTGTATATAAAGCAGAATTTATCCAGTTCTAACCAGCTTGTAAGTCAATATTTCTTCTTTAACGTAGTCTGAACCCTGTCTTTCTTTCTAATTGGGAAAACTGGACACACAACAGCCCAAATGTGCGAGACAACTATTACAAGTCTTTATGTTGGTATGTGAGAAGGCTAAAACGAGGATCTGGATTTGCCAAGAACCTCCCACAATTCAACAATGATTTGCAATGATCAGAGATATTCAGCGTATGGAACAGCTGACTTTTAATCTGGAATATATATATATATATTATATATATATTACATTGCAGTGCAGTGATGTCTGTATTTTTTTTACGTCTGAACGCTCTTCTCAAAACAGAAGTTTTGATTGTGAGTGCTTTTATTTCCATTATCCACTTCATTTCTTTTGTTTTTCTTTATTTGTGTTTCTTTGAATGATGTTTTTTTTTTTTTTATTTACTTCTTTTATTGTCATCTTTGTTTTTTATTTTTCTTCTTAACAGCACAGTCTGGACCCATTTAGTCAATTATAATTGTTTATTGTCTCATTTCCTGTTTGGTTAGTCTGAAAAAGTGCCGCTCCATTCTGGATGTATGCAAATAATTTTAATAAAAATAAAGTATAAACACAGTGGATGTAGGAAGACAAAGAAAAGAAAAGAAAAGAAAAGAAAAGAAAAGAAAAGAAAAGAAAAGAAAAGAAAAGAAAAGAAAAGAAAAGA
>JBAMHW010000006.1:3556215-3569561 GCA_037177495.1 Rhadinocentrus ornatus | reverse complement strand
TGGATGGATGGATGGATGGATGGATGGATGGATGGATGGATGGATGGATGGATGGATGGATGGAAGGATGGATGGATAGATGGATGGATGGATGAATTGGTGTCTCAGAAAACCATCAGCCTGTTAAATCCTTCCACTGTAAAATGTTGTTTAGAAATCAGTTTTGAATGTCCTCTTTGTTTCTTTAGGGTAGTGGTGGCCTTGGTTGAATTACCCCAAGGTTGTTTTATTTCCACAAACTCTTTCAACTCTTTTTAGAAAGATTTAAGATTAAAGAGTTTTAAGGCAGCATGATTTAAGGTTCACAACTAGCTTAAACACTAAAAACAACTGGACTGCATCTGCTTATTCTTGCAGACATTTTAGCCAGGCAGTGAACTGGAAGAACTTCTAGTTTTTCTATCATTGTCAAATCCAAGAGGCACAAACAAGTGAGGACTGGACGGAGAGATCCATCGAAGAGCTGCAGCCAGTAATGCAACGTTGAAATTAATTGTGTTTATGTTAAAGAAGTTGTGATGAAATGATGAAATAGATGCAAATAGAGATAACTGAGAGATTCTTTTATTTGTAGTGTCAGGGACCAAGCAGTCAGCAACGAGGACACAGAGTGTAATTTCAAACAAACTGTGTATATATTGACCCGAAATAATAAAAAAAAAATTTAAAAAAATGAATAAATTTGCCGGCTAATAAAAAAGGTCAACAAATTTTAACAATACTCAAATGTGTAACTTTACAAAATCATACGTAACTGAGGGAAAACTGACCTAACACAATGACACAATGAGGGTAACTCATAGTGGTTTGGCCAAACCAAAATAACACACACAGGGGCCATCAACAACTAAACAAGGACTCCTAACTAATTCAACTTGAACAGCCCCCACATGGTGAAGCCTGACGAGCCGGCGCCCAGATTTAAGGCTCCTTAGCCCTTTGCCACGCCTTTCAGCGATCAGGAAAGACAGCTTGCCCAACCAACGTGTTAAAGCACATAACCTTCCCTTGTTGATCCGTGTGCACTCCAAATCAACAATGCAAGGTAAAACATAAATACAAAACTGGCTAACGTTTATCTGTAAATAAAAATATGAAAGAAATATAACAAACATTACCCTTGTGGAGCTTAAGCCATCACATGTAGTCAAACTGTTATATTTTAAAACTATAAATAGTTGAATTGCCTTGATTACTTGATATACAGAAAACTTTAAAATCCTTGAAAGCTGTCTTTGTTGCATTATTTTCTCATGAATGTGCAACAAAGCCTTTATTGTTTTATTGTTGTTGTTGTTTTTCTGTTTCCTTGAAGACCTGTCTGTAAACCAAGTTTCCCACTAAATATGTTGCAGTGGTTGTTTTGCCCTTTTAGACAGATAAAACAAACAAATAAGATGCTGTTTCTCCACTTATTGTTTGACTAACTTATTTATTTATTTATTCAAAAATGCATCTAAATTCTTGCAGCTGCTTTGTTATTACTTCTATATTCTGCAGGACGGATTAAATGTTTTAATAAAAAAAAACAACATGTTATTCAAATCATGTTTAGTGCACACAGAAAAAAATGTAATTAATTGGCCCAGTTTTTGTTTCTTTCTGTCCAAAGCCCAGCCTTTGTTTTGCAACTATTTGGTGATTTTTCATGACAAAATACAAATTGTTTTGCAAAATGTGTAATAAATTCACAGCGTGCTTGTTCAATATAGCAGAATTTTAAGGTTTTAAAGAACTGACACAAATCACAGCAAAATTTTATTGTTAAAGATACAATTACATTGTCTTTATTCCACATTTAGTCTTAAAACAACCACAAACCTAAATGTTTTTATTTGGATTTTATGTAATAGACTAAAATAAAAAAACTGAAGTGGAAAGAAAATGACGCATGGTTTTTCAGTGTTGCATGCATTTCCTGAACTCTGATACCTCTAAATCAGGGTTGCCTCAGTCTGGCCCTCGAGATCTATCCTGCAACCTTTAGATGCACCCCTTCTCCAACACACCTGACTCAAATGGCTGAATCTTCTCACCCAAATATTATTCAGCAATGCAGAGACCTGTAACAAACCATTCATTTGATTCAGGTGTGTTGGGGAAGGGGTGCATGTAAAAGCTGTAGGATAGATCTCGAGGACCTGATTTTGGTACCCCTGCTCTAAATAATTGTCCTCAAAAGACGCTTAAATAGTAGATAGAGTCCACTTGTGTGTGATTTGTCCTCAGGATGAATGCAATTGTTCTGTGAAGCTTCAGAGGCTTACTAGAGAACACCACTGAACAAACTGCATCATAAAGACCAAGGAACACACCAGACAGGTAAGGGATATAAATTATAGTATAAATTGGGGGTTAGGTTATGAAAAAGCTTTAAACAGCTCATGAAGAGCTGTTTAATCAATCATCTGAAAATGGAAAGAGTTCATGGCCGTCCACCTGAACCAGCAGTCTGCAATGTTCACAAAGAAAAGTCGTTTTTACCACCTGTCTTACTAAATTAATATAATAGTCACAAAAACTTATTTCACTCTTTAAATAAACAAAACAGTCATTTTAACGCTTTTTTTGTGTCATGACAAAAAGAAAATGCTAAACCATCGAAGTTCACAACTCTCAGTTAAATAGAGAATCTTCATTGTCATTCTGCTGCATACAGAACATGCAGTTGAACAAAATGTCATCCCATGAGGACTCTCTGTGCAACAAAAACTAGTGCAAAACTTAAGTGACAAACAGACAGAAATTATTCAGGTGCTTGCAAGACAAACAAGACAGTAACAGTCAAGGACAATGAATGAGCCTGAAAACATGTGGGCTAGCTGGCAGCAAGAATGAGGTAGTATGGGTACATTCAGTCAGCTGAGAATATTATGAGCAGATCCTGTGTTTTTTATTGTTTCTGACCTCCTTTCCAAATTATGTTTAAATGTATTGGTGATCATTGTTAATTTATGGACTATTGTACTTTAAATCTGGGGAAGAAGTTGTTGGAGAACTAATCAGTTCTCGTCTTGATGCTACAGAATTATGGTCAACATTACTTGACTCATCACGAATGATTGAATCTGCTGCAGTTTAATCAGTTTGTCATTTAAATGGTCCTGTCCTTGACAGTCTTGGCAGAAAGAGACATATCCCCAATTTTCTGGATAATTTTCCATTTAAGTCCAAAAATAGATGTTCCAATATCTTAATGACTGATTCTTTAAAATATTCTCTATTTGGAAATGGTCTTGCTATCTCCCATGTCTCTACAGATCCTGCAGCAGTCCTTGAGTTTGGTGGCTCGATCCATTCCTTTAAAGCCGGTTTGCACGGTTCCAGAAGTTCTAAAATCTTTTTTTTTTTTTTTTTTTGTGCCTCATTTTGAGTTTGGTACTTTTTAGCAAATGCTGTGTGCTTGTTCTGGAAATATCTTTCAAGGTTACATTTTGTTGTTTGCTCATGTCTTAGTGTCACAAGGTGGTTCTTTTTAGGTTTTTATTGTGTTCTATGTTTTTTTTATGGCATGTTTTATTGATTTTACTTTGTTTTTATTTTGGATTTAGTTGCATGCATTTTTTGTACTGATTATTTTCCTGGTTCCACCTGTGACATGATTGCAGTATTGGTTGCAGGTGAATGCTATTGACTGACCGCTCTGATAGCCAATGACACTTAAGAGGTTTGAGGCAGTGAGCCAGTGTGCAGCAGGCAGAGGAGGGACTGCTTAAGGTTCAATTAAAAAAAAAAAATAGAAAATTACAAATCATCTTAACCCATATTTTATTATCAGTAGAACATAAACAACATATCAGATGCTGAAACAGAGTTCATACAATTTCATGGGAGAATATGGCCTCGGTTTGAAAAAGATAGCAGCAACACATCTGGAAAGTCAGAACAGGAGCAACAAAAGGCTGGAAAAGTAGCTGTCGAAACAGCCGGAGGAGACTTTGACAACTAATTAGGTTTACTGGCAACAGGTCAGTAACATGCCTGTGTTTAAAAGGAGGGACAGTCTCGGATGAAAGACGGACAGAGGTTCACCAATCTGAGACAAAGTCTAAAAAAATTAGGAACAACTGTAACATATGACTTACGAAAGCAGTCACAAGCAAAAACTGCACACAATAACCTAGGCCCAACTAAAGGTAAACAGTTTTTGATTTGTTGCTCAAAACTTATAAACTGGCAGTGGCTGAGGGTGACATCAAAGCTGTGGTAGGAGAGAGTAGTACATGAAATCAAACAATTACCTAAAGCATCATTTGCTGTGCTTTTGAAAAAAAAAATCAGGGACTCTCAGATTTGTGTTTTGTTTTGTTTTTTGATTTGAAACTACCTTTTAAATCGATATACTTAAATCACAATTTTAATAATCATATTGTACCCCATGTATCTAAGAATTAGATTTTCTTTAAAGGTAGAGGGACTGAACTTTACAGGATCTTTTTTTCTAGTTTGTCCATCAAATCTCTGAAATCAGCGATATGAGATCAAACAATGAACTAAAATCTTCACGTTGAAATCTTGGAATGATTGTGTTTTCTGAGAAAATCCAGTCCCAGTCATCTGGTCATGTAAACACGGTGTCCTATGGAGCATTTGTCTCCTGTGTCTTATCAGATCAGCACAGGCTGATGGAACCAGATACAGTGAGGGGATTCTCCGTTGCTGTAACATGCTTTAGTGTCTTTTATCTAAAATATCTACAGATCTGGACATCACGGCCTCCAGCTACTCATCAGACAAAAAAAAAAAAGTCCTCCCCTCCCTGATCAATACGCCACCAAGCAAAACAACAGTGTTGGGTGCAGCCAGCTCAAATTCTTCATCACTTTTCATCTCGTGTTTTTAAGCCCTCGCCCATCTTATTTTCCACTTGCATCTGTGGCTGGATCATCAGCACCCAGCCAGAAGTGCCCAGAAATCTGTGTGTGTGTGTGTGTGTGTGGCTCAACAGCTCATGTTTATGGGATAAAAATTTTTTACATACAGTGTAAGGACAGCAAAATGTCTAAATTACACTTTAGCTGAAGTATATCAAGTCATTTAAATAAATGGTAACATTTGGCTTTTCTGTCTTTGTAAGTTGTCTCAGACTCTGGTTGTAAATGTGTGTGTGTGTGTGTGTGTGTGTTTGTTCAGATCACAGGGGTAAACCCACAATCAATGGCTAGAATGGGTTGTAGTAAGAGCACTATGTGTGTGGTGTGTGTGTGTGTGTGTGTGTGTGTAATCGGATCGGCCTGTCTCAGCCCCTCATTAGTAACTGGGCTGTGGACACCAGAGGTCTCTGAGAGGCTCATGCAGATGAGCAGAAACCCGAGGAGCTGTGCTGGTAGCTGGAGAGGGGGCAGAGGGAGGGGTGAGACCAGAAGCAAGGTAGTGAATCTAATGAGCAACATCTTTTCTTCTGTCATCTATGCAGTATAGTCTCTCTTCACTTGTTGATTTATTTTTAATTTATTTTGTTTGGCTTTCTCTTAACTTTCATTTAAGTTTCATTGTAAAAATTATGTCCTCTTTTCACAAATTGACAAACTTAGCAGAGGTTTTAAAGCAAGGGCGTGGGTTTGATTTGGACAGTAGTAGATACATAAAAGGAAATACGGATGCTTTGTTGCACTTGTGATTGCAGATTTGCAAAATTATGTTATTGAGCGTTACAAAATCTAAACAGAGGTTTTTAATGCATAATATTCTACTCTGGGACAAGAAATCTACTTAAATCAACACAATGATATTGTTGCACAGTACATCATCACTCTTGATGTAGTAATTGTTATATTTACCTACTATAGACTCATTTTGACTCATTGCCATAGATCTGATATAAAAAGATTTCATATCAGCAAAAATGTCCATTTTTACATCTATTTATTGTTGATGATGATATTTTAAATGTTATATTTTTAAAGGATGACTAATTAGAACGCCACTTTAACATTTACCTCAAACGTTTCTGTCCTCCTCTAGTGACTTGTCAATCACCTGAGGTGGCAGTTAAGGTGTCTAATTATATTTCAGATGTGTCCAGTGGCACCCTGGCCACCCTGTTTGCTACGCCCCTGATGCAGAGTAAAGTTCAACAGCTCCTTTTACAAACCCACCTACAGCACACATGCAGCATAAATGGGCGCTCATATTAGCACACACAGCTAACAGAGCTCAGAGCAAACATCAATCTAACAGTAAACTGTGTGATTGTCAGTTTTATTCTCAATAATTACACTTCCCTCCTCTGCAATTCAACCATGATCAGCTGGTACTGATTTCTTTCATTGGGCAAAACCGTAAGGCTTGAACTGAGCTGACCTGGGTTGAGTCAGACTCGTACAACTTTATTGATCCCAAAGGGCAATTTATCCATACAACATATACAATCACACAATCAGTCAACAGAACAATGACCTAACAAAAAAATTAATAAATGAATGACAATGAAAAAAAAAATATCTAAAGACTAGAATTAAGTTTTTAAGAAAAGCTAAAGAAATGCATTAAAAAAAAAAAAGTTTGTAAAATAATAACAAAAGTAAACATGGAAAAGTGAAAGTCCTGGTTAATATATCAATAAATTAAAAGACTGCTTTCCGGATTCAGCCTGACAGTTTTTAACTTTAAATTAAAAGTAAATATGGCATAAAACTGACTTGGAAATGTAAAATTAGTCCAGTTAAAAAGACTTCAGCTAAGTCTTACTGTTGTTGGAACTTAAAAAAAAAAATACCACCACAGATAATGGCTGAGTTTATGTTTTTAAAAATCCCAGGTGTCACCATCAGTCCATTCTGGTTTTTGGACTATATGGTCAAGGACTGATACTTATTTGGGGAACGTTTCAAAGACACTTACAAATGGATTGTTAAATAGTGAATGTATAAATGGGCTTTTAAAGCACAAATAGTATTTGAAATTGCTAAAATTATTCAAACCAAGGTCTGCAGAATAGCATCTCTGAACACACAACATGTCCAACCTTGAAGTAGATGGGCTACAGCAGCAAAGACCACACCGGGAGCCTCCTGTCAGCTAAGAACAGGAAACTGAGGCTACAATTCACACAGACTCACCAACACTGGACAATAGAAGATGGAGAAACGTTGCTGGTCTGATGAGTCTCCATATCAGCTCCACATTCAGATGCCAGGCTCAGAATTGTGTGGAAACATCATGAAAACATAGATCCATCCTGCCTTGGATCAATGCACACTTTGGGCCCCTTGCATGATTTACCCACCACAGCCTACCTGAGATTGTTGCTGACCATGTCCATCCCTTTATGACCACAGTGCAGCATCTTCTGATGCTACTTCCAGCAGGATAACACACCATGTCACAAAGCTCAGATCATCTCCACCTGCTTTCTAGAACATGACAATGAGTTCACTGGACTCCAACGGCCTCCCCAGTCACCAGATCTAAAACCAACAGAACAGCTTTGGGATTCATGGATAGATGTGTGATGCTGTCATGTCAATATGGAGCAAAATCTCTGAGGAATGTTTCCATCACCTTTTTGAATCTTAAGAATTTGGGCAGTTCTGAAGGCAAAAGGGGTCCAACCATGTACTAGTGAGATAGTCTGTTAAAGAGGCTGCTGAGTGTGTATTCATACTGAGCATATATGGCTGCTAATGGAAGGCACTGTAACAAAATCTGCATAGATAATTTACTGAAAGCTGCACCCGTTCTGTTTTATCTGGTTCTACCTGACAACTTTAACGAAGGTCTTCATGTTAACTGTTTATGTCATTGTTCATCATTTGAATATTTATTACACACAAAGGAAGAAACAACCTAAAGGCAACAGACCAAAGAAAATCTGCTTCTTTCTTCTTTTTTCCTAGCCCTACCCCCCTCTCCCTCCCAGCTGACACACAGCACTAGTTCATATCCATGTTTATAAAAAACGGCTCTCCATTATCCTAATTGAAAAATTGGAGTAAAGAGCCATTTATTTTTACAATACATAGCCACAACCCTTCTATTCAACTTGCGCAGTGCGGTCGAGGCGAAACATGTTACAGAAAAGATGAAGAAATAAACTACAGCTTGCTTCTTGTATTTATTTTAAAAAAGTTCAACACAATTTTGTCACAAAATTAGAGAAAACATGTTCACACATGCAAAAGCTTCCATTAAAAAAGAAAACACATACAGGATGGCAAACACACACAAATCCCACTCATTCACTAAGTGAAGTCAGGATGATTCATAGTCAATTATTTTATGACATACCTCTTTCCTCAAACTTCCCAGAATCACTGAAATTGTTCAGAATATTATCTCACAAAGCATATTGTGACTCATGCAGTATGTCCACTCATATTAAAGAGGTTTATGGAACCTGCCTTATGCATTACTGGGAAAAAAATCAACAATACAGCTAAATATGAAGCCAGAACATAATAATTATGTACCACGATATGTGAAGCCACGGGTTATTAGAGGAGGTTAAAGCACAAATACAAGCTAACGATCATCACAGCAGACACACCAGATGGAAGGAAACAGCAGATGCTAGGAGGTTACATCCACATTATATATCTCATGTTACGATCTTGCCATTCACTGCATGTTCATGTCAACGAACCAGAGGCAGGTAACAGAAGAAACAAGCTGCAACAGTTTCATGTTTTAATAGCTGACTGAACCGCACTCAGCATCCACTGTTTGGACCGTAATGATTCTGTTTTTGATCAATAAATTCCTTTTGTATAAAGAACCAAGGATTACCTGCTAAAATCCAAATTATATGAACACAGCCTGACGCTCGTATCAACTAGAAAAATGCTTCTTGTAAATTAAAAAGAAAAATTTGAATAAAAAATAAACTGGTGGTTACTTTCATCTAATTTTTAGAGTAGCTTCATTAAAAATTAACATTTTGGTTGACTTTAGCATATTTTTTGACTAATTTAGTCATTCAGAATGAATGTAATACAATTTGTCACAGAGTTTTCTTCTCTTTTTACTTTCTATTGTTCGTCTGCTCCACTGGAGCCTCGGGTGACTTAAGACGGCTGCAGTCACTGTCGCTGATGTACATGTAATCTGGGAAAAGTGAGATCTGTTGTTGAAAAGTAAAACATAAGCAGCTGTTGGATGGCAGAGAGGTTGGATGACAGGATCAGACCTGCTCTGTAAGCATCCTGCAAAGTATGAATGTGAAATATATATACCAAAACCCTGGTTTGTCCTCAGACTGGCAACTGAGGTGAATCAGCAAGGTCCATAACCCTTAACTGCCCCCCGGGCACCAGAATCTGGCCTGGCACAGGCTCCTCTTTGTCGATTATTAAATTGCGGCCTAGAGTGTCCTGGTGCCAAGTGCACATATGGACACTCTTATGCTTGAATATAAGGCATGGATATAAGACATTATGACATTATTATCCTGCTGAAAGTAACCATCAGAAGATGCTACACTGTGGTCATAAAGGGATGGACATGGTCAGCAACAATACTCAGGTATGCTGTGATGGTTACACCAGGCCAGGTACTAAGGAGACCAATTTGTTCCATGAAAATATCCCCCACCCTAAAACACCACCAGCAGCCTAAAGCATTGATACAGTTCAAGATGGATCCATGTTTCCATAATGTTTCCACCCAATTCTAAGCCTACCATCTGGATGTTGATCTGAAATGGAGACTCATTAGACCAGGCAATGTTTTTCCATCTTCTCTTGTCCAGTTTTGGTGAGTCTTTATGAATTGTAATCCAAGAAATCATTGTGCATGGAAATCCAGGTAATTTACTTAAATATTCAGACCATGCCACATATCACCTCTCTTCCTCATTCTTATGCTCAATGTGAAATTCATCAAGTCGTTTTGACCATGGCTACATGACTAAATGCATTGAGTTGCTGTCATGTGGTTAGGTGATTAGATATTGTGTTAACAGTTCATTGAACAGGTGGACCTCATAAAGTGGCCAGTGTTGCAAGTGTTTGTAAACCAGCACAGAAATAAAACTTCACATATAAAACTGGACGCGCAGTTTATAAAGAGTGACATCATGCAAATTTTCCTGGCTGAATAAATATTTGTAAATTACTTAATTTGGTGATCATGCAAAGGCTCGCAGGTTGTGTGAATTGGGTAAAGTTCCAAAGCAAACCTCTGTGGGCTTACTGGTTCATTTAAAAAGGAGATTTTAGACAGAAATCGGCCAGCTTCTGTGGCGTTATTTAAAAAAAATGTTCATGTCCAGCTTTCAACCATCAACATCACTTACACAGCATCTTATTTATGAGTGATAAGTGTGTAGCTAGGGTGGCTCCTCTTAAGTGGCTGTTTTTAAAGCTTTACTGTTTCACAGATGCTGCATAACACCATGCACTGCTGTGTCTTAAGTGTCTTGTGCATGCATGAATGAAATAACAGAAATATAAAAAAAAATTGAGGATCGTACCACAGAAAGTAAAGAAAAGGATAGCAGAGATGCCCCGTAAAGCATAAATAAAACACCTTAGTCATTTGACCTTGAACAACATTAGTTATTAAACATTATTATTATTAAACCTGGAGAATATATAGCATTAATATGCATTGAATACAAGACAGGAAATCAGGATCTATTTCACCAAATCTCTTCTGAATGCAGATGTGATCAACAATAACAAAGATGACACTGAGCTGCACGATGATTTAACATGTCGGTATGGATGCCAAAAAGCAATGTATATTTTATATTCAGTGGTTCTACCATGCCTGAATAATATCTGGGGTATCACATTCTCCAGTCACTATACACATTACAAAGGAAAGCAACAAAGATAAATCATAATGTTGGATAATTAAACACACAAACTTACACCTCAGACTTCCATTCCAACTCTGAGTCCTGTCATCTGGAGAAATACTCTGATTACTCCTGTAGATGTGGGGATCATCAGTGATGGACAAGAAGTACAGAGAGCTAGTCAGCCAGTTTGTAAGATGGTGCAGAAACATTTACCTCATCTTAAATAAAAACAAAACAAAACAGATGATTGTCGACTTCAGGAGGAACAAGATTAAAAATAACACTGTTCACATCCTGGGAGAAAAGGTGGAGGTGGTGGAGGAATACAAGTACCTCAGAGTTCAGCTGGACAAAAGACTAGACTTCGTCTAGAAGAAAAGAAGAGCAGAAAAGAAGCTGAGATCATTTAATGTCTGCACCAAGATGTTACATATCTTCTATAAATCTGCTGTGGAAAGTGCAAGCAGCTTGCAGCATCTATTGGAGCATCAGACTAAAGAGACTGATCGAATTGATCAATAAGGTTAGTTGTGCACTGGGGATAACTCTAGAGCTGATGTCCAGGAAAGAATGCTGCACAAGCCGCTAACAATAATGGAACATTCTTTACATCCTCTACACAAAACAGTAAAGAAACAACAGTGTGTTTAGTCAGAGGCTTCTTCAAGTCCAATGTAAGACAGAAAGGGATCAGAGATCATTCCTGTTAGCAGCCATTATGTCCGGTACAAGGCTTTAACTTTCTAATGAATTTTCATTAATTATAATAAATAAAAAAAATTATTTCCTCCAAAATAAAATATTGCTCATTTCATTCATTTGCAAATTTCAAATCAGTTGAAATTTATGGATCTGCTCAAATATAAAATTTGTCAAATCGTATTTGAAGCAAGAAACAATCAGTCACCAGAAAATACGACAACAACGTTTACAGGACGTAAGGGGGGTTGTGACCTGAGGTAAGAGTTGAATTTAAAAAAACAAAGCACAAACAACAATAAAGAGGATGTGCACAACAGTCTGTTGAGGGAATTTGTGGAACTGACTGAGGGATTAAAAAGATGCACGACTATAAAACAGTTTAAAACATAATGGTGTATATTGCTCATAGTATTAAATATTCTAATTGTTGACAGAATGACTGTTCAGTAGGTGTGATTGTATATAAGAATATCATGGATGTTATTTTCACTCAACGTAAACTATAGACAAGTAAACAAGAAACATAAAGATAAAATTGTATACATAGTAGGTATTTATATATATATAGGTATATATAGTTTAGATTAGCATCAGCTGTACGTTGGGGTTTACACCAGTGGACGAAAGGGTAGCCCCCCTCCGCCTTCAGGTGGGGGGACGGGTCCTGACTGTTGTTTGAGCTTATGCACCAGGCAGCAGTTGGAGTCCTTGGAGGGGGTGTTGGAGGGCACTCCTTCCGGGGACTCTCTCGTTCTGCTGGTGGACTTCAATGCTCACGTGGGCAATGACAGCAAGACCTGAAGGAGCATGATTGGGAGGAATGCCCCCCCCCGATCTGAATCCGAGTGGTGTTTTGTTGCTGGACTTCTGTGCTCGTCTTGGATTGTCCTTAACAAACACCTTGTTCAGGCATAAGAGTGTCCACATGTGCACCTGGCACCAGGACACTCTAGGCCGCAGTTTGATGATCGACTTTGTAGTCGTATCGTCCGCATGTCCTGGACACTCGGGTGAAGAGAGGGGCGGAGCTGTCAACTGATCACCATCTGGTGGTGAGTTGGCTTAGATAGTGTGTGGGAGGATGCCGATCAGGCCTGGCATCCCCAAGCGTGTTGTACAGGTCTGCTGGGAACGTCTGGCGGAGTCCCCTGTCAGAAAGAGTTTCAGGGCATGGTGGAGTTTGGAGAGGCCATGGAGAATGACTTCCGGACGACTTCAAAGAGATTCTGGTCCAACATCCGGCGGCACAGGAAGAGAAAGCAGTGCTCTGTCAACACTGTGTACAGTGGGGATGGGGGGCTGCTGACCTCAATTTGGGACATTGCGAGGAGGTGGAGAGTCTGGCGTAGCTGGTGCTGGCTCTCTCATCTCTGGGGCTAAGGTGGCTGAGGTGGTTAAAAAGCTCCCCAGGCGCAGGGCCCTGGGGGTGGATGAGGTCCGCCCAGAGTTCCTTAAGGCTCTGGATGCTGTAGGGCTGTCTTGGCTGACACACCTCTGCAGCATTGCGTGGACATCAGCCCAGTTCCCCTGGACTGGCAGACTGGGGTGTTGGCCCCCCTCTTCAAAAAGGGGGACCGGAGGGTGTGCTCCAAATACAGGGGGATCACACTCCTCCACTTCCCTGGTAAGGTCTATTCAGGGGTGCTGGAGAGGAGGGTCCATCGGATAGTCGAACCTACGATTGAGGAGGAGTGTAGTTTTTGTCCCGGTCGTGGAACAATGGACCAGCTCTACACTCTCTTCAGGGTCTTTGTGGGGGCATGTGAGTTTGCTCAACCAATCTACATGTGTGGAATTGGAGAAGGCATTCGGCCGTGTCCCCACTTGTACGAGCTGTCCGGTCCCTGTACGACCGGTGTCAGAGCTTGGTCTGCATTGCCGGCAGTAAATCAGAATCGTT
>JBAMHW010000006.1:3526515-3543518 GCA_037177495.1 Rhadinocentrus ornatus | reverse complement strand
TTGCTGTAATGTTTTTATGTTTTGTGTAAAGCACTTTGAATTGTCTTGTACATGAAATGTGCTATACAAATAAATTGGACTTTCCTAACTCAATTTAAGATATCTGATTAATCAAGCTTGTCCAAATAGAGGTCCCTTAGCAACAAAATGGGAGAAATTATTGTGGATCCTTTATTGTGGATTTACTTTATAGTCTCTGAATAAACACTACATTTTGAGGCAGGATTGTAAACCTTCTGGACAACATATAAATGCCTGGAAAATGTCCATAGATAACCTAAAAGGTAAGCTATCCATCATAATTTACCCCACAGAGTTACACACTACTCTTTCTAAGGCATTGTTGACAATATAAGAGAGTAAGAATTTCGATGACTAGAACCTTCAGAGATGCAAATTTTAGATACCAATATTCATTTCTTGATGTTTAAACATTTACTTCTTAAAAACTTTCTTTCTTTCTTTTTTTGACAACTAAGCTGTCACTTTAGTTTACAATTTTATATTAAAGTTCTATTTCAATACTGCTTATGAAACAATCGAACGGGCAAAGAGCATCTGATTTCTTCTTATCTTGTGGGATTTTATTTTTTTTTTCTGTTTTTATCTCTTATGCTGTTTTTGTTTTTTGTTTTTTGCACTATCACCTTTGCTGCTGTAACACCAAAGTTTCCCCACTGTGGGACAAATAAAGGATTATCTTATCATATATTATTGGAAGTATTTTCATTCATCTACTTCCTATAAGATGATTTGTGTCTGTGCTACAATCCCCCTGCTGTACAAGCTGTCATTTTCCAGCAGCTTTAGACAGCCAACATATATATCTACAAGCAGACAGCTCTCAGTCTTAAGTGGAAGAGCAGCAGCTTCTCTCCCACTTAGGATAGTGGGCTATTTAGCCTGACAGCCATTAAATATGAATTAAAAACCACACAGGCCTCTTTGCCTTCGAAAATGTCATTACATATCTTTATGGCAGCCGATTGTTGAATAAGCAGTTTGCAGGGCTCCCCTGGGGCAAGGCCGGGGATGGGACTGAAGAGAAGTGAAAGTGGATGGAGGGAGGAAAGGGAGGAAGAAACATGGCGAGACAGATTAGCACTGGAGTGAAGAGATAGCAGGATGGGTGGGGCGGGGGGGGGCAGATGGATTTAAAAGGGATGAGAGGATGGGTGGTGGGATGGCAGAACAAAAACAAAAAGGGTGTTTGGATGGCAACATGTGGAGGTAAGCCGTGGAGGATGGAGAGAGCGGTGGAAGAATAACAAACAGGCTGGTCGGCTCCAACGGATGAGGCCTAATAGCAGCTAAAATGGAATCTACATTACTGGTCCTAAATGAGTGCAGTCCTTCAGGGCCCCAGCCCCGAAAGGAGCAAATAATAGCGCTGGCCAGAAGTGGTGCTTCAGTTTCTCTCCAGTATATGACAGAGATGTGTAGGGGGATATGAGATTTAAGGGGGGAGAAGAGTACTTCAGAGATACTGGCCTTCTTAGTATTTTCAAGGTTGTTAAAAATAATCAGAAAGAAAGGTCAGCGTGCGCCTGGCGACTTGCTTTATTGTACAATGTTTATGCCGCGACCTGGCCGCTCAAACAGCCACAATGTAATTATCCAGGCAACACCTCCAAATTGTGATGTTATTGTTGAAGAAATAAAGACATTATCCTTGGTCTGTTTGTTCTTGAATGTATAATCTGTTGCCTTTAATAAAGCTCATTTCACTGAAATGTGTCTGATATCTGCTGACAATATACATTTAATGCTATTTTTCCCTTGGCCACTCATGTTTGACCTACAGCACAATGCTTGGAGAGGACGACTGAATGAAAGGAGAAGAATTACCATAATTTATACTTCATATGTTGGGTTATTACATTCAGTCAGTCAAAAACACCTCCTGCCAAACTGTGACTTTCAACAAAAGAGCCAAACAAAAGTGCAGTTCAGTGGTGATTATTCCTCAGAAGTCTGATGCTGTTTTATAGACTACATCAATTTATGTTGTTTCCCTGCAGAGCTTATTCTTTATACAGGTAACAAAAGAAAACCACACATTTCTGCTCTGTGCTCCATTCTATGTGTAAGACATGCTAAATTCTATCATTTTTTTTACCATTGTAGGCCAAAATCTTTGTTTTTTTTAATCCCTGAAAGCTCTGTTAGATACTTGTCTCTGTCCCTATAGTTCCCACACCGTTTTCTTCATGTAACATAGGGAAATTAAAATAACCATGAGACTTGCGTTCCCTAAAATGTAAAAAAAAAAGTGCAGAAAGCAAGGCAAATTAGACCAAAGTCTCCATCTAAAGACTTCATTTACTAACTTTCTTAGATTTGCAGTTCTATCCTTTGTAATGTGTATCCACCATCTTTTACCACTGCTTTACAGCTCATTGTGTTAAAATCTGTTTTTCTTTTTGTACTCTGAACCAGAAACACCCAAAGCTTTAGTAATAGTAGTTTTTAATGGGAAGATTTTAACCCTTCAAATCCCGACACGCACAAAAAAAAGTTTTTAATCTTTAATTTTAATTTGGCCTTTTAACAAAATTTAAAAGAATACTTAAAATGATGTCTTTGTATTTTTGTTTTTTTATCGTTTATCAGTCACGTCAAACTCATTGTAAAGCAAATGGTGTCCACCAGGGGCCAGAAGACATGTATCAGATTGTGTATTACAGGGTTTTGAATATAAATTATGCAAAAGGTCTATCAAATATGATTTAAAGGGTAGAAAAGAGTTTGTCCACTTCTCATACCCGGTGGTATTTATAGTACATGTTTGTTTTTTTATATTTTGTGAATGCTAAAATGATAAATGGAGATATTTGTTGTGATCTGTGTCTCGTGTGGATCTCAAACACTCTTTTCAACTTGGTAATGAATTTTTCTTTAATCATACAATCTCATCTACATGTTTCAGACAACTTTTCCAAAAACAAAATACATTCATGAATATATAAAAAGATAAGTCTATAATAAAAATTAAAAGTTGAAAATTAGAAAGAAAGAAATCTAATTTACCAGGAGACATAAATGTGCTGAAGTCAATTATGAAGTCAATAACTATTGTCCTTTTTAAATAAATCCAAAGCATCATATCCTCCTGGGAGCCAAGGAGGAAAAGTTTGATACAAGTAGTTGTTATAATAATTTTTCATTTATTTATGTTAAAAAATTTTTTTTTTGCATGTTTTGCATTTAGAAATAATAATCTTGGAAGTATTTTCTCTTTTTGGTGATGCTGA
This sequence comes from Rhadinocentrus ornatus, assembly GCA_037177495.1. Classification (NCBI taxonomy): domain Eukaryota; kingdom Metazoa; phylum Chordata; class Actinopteri; order Atheriniformes; family Melanotaeniidae; genus Rhadinocentrus; species Rhadinocentrus ornatus. Next base: position 3,540,264 of record JBAMHW010000006.1, on the reverse strand, counting down.
GGAAGATCTTGCATTTGACCTCATGTATGTCTTGCTTTGCAGATCTTGTTACAGCATCTTTCTACATGACTGAGATCTTCCATCTGTGGAGTGTGTGGCTGAACACTGATGGCTCTGGTTGTGGGGGTGTACTCGATGTCTCAAAGATTTAGTTTTTAGCATTCTCATCACGTTCTGAACTCTCCATTGACTCTTTATGGTTCCTGCCCCTCCCTCCCTAAGTATCTGTGTCTGTAACTCTCCCCCATCTTTACCTGTTGCATCCTTTTGGTTCAGCAGGTATACTGGTACAGAATTTTTTCTGCTTGTGTTGTGCCTCCTATGACAGTGTGGCATCATTGAGTTGGCACTGATATAACTGGTCCAAAATACTGAAGTATGAAAACTTCATGATCAGTAAATGAGAAAATGTACAATTTTTAATAAACATCCCACCCACTCACCATTTTATCAGGACTACCTTGCTAGTACTGAGTTAAATCCACTTTTTCCTTCAGAACTGCCTTAACTTTTGATGTCGTAAATTAAATAAAGTGGTGGAAACAAACTCTGAGGTTTTCCTCCATATTGACTTGAAAGCATCACACATCCACGATGAGAATCTCCTATTCCTCCACATCCCGAAGCTGCTCTTTTGCACTAAGATCTGGTGACTGTGAAAGCCTTTGGAGTCCAGTGAACTCATCTTCATGTTCTAGAAAGCAGTTGGAGATGATCTGAGCTTTGTGACATGGTGCATTATTCTGCTGGAAGTACCCATGAGAAGTTGCAACACTGTGGTCATAAAGTGATGGACATGGTCAGCAACAAAACTCAGGTAGGTTGTGGTGGTCAAGAAAATATCCTCTACACTATTGCATCAGTAGCTGTCTGAAGCATTGATCCAGTACAGGATAGATCCCTGTTGTCAATATGTTTCCACCAAATTCTGAGCCTGGCATCTGAATGTGGAGCTGAAATGGAGACTCATCAGACCAGCAACGTTTCTCCATCTTCTATTGTCCCGTGTTGGTGTGTGTGTGTGAATTGTAGCCTCAGTTTCCTGTTCTTAGCTGACAGGAGGCACTCGGTGTGGTCTTCTGCTGCTGTAGTCCATCTGCTTCAAGGTTGGACGTGTTGTGTGTTCAGAGATGCTGTTCTGCAGACCTTGGTTGGAGCCAGTGCTTATGTGACTTCTTGTTGTCCAGTCTGTCCATTCTCCTCTGACGTCTGACATCAACAAGACATTCTGGTCCAGACAACTGCTGCTCACTGGATATTTTCTCTTCTCCAGACCATTCACTGTAAACCCTAGAGATGGTTTTGTTTGAGTTAATAGTCAACAGTTTTTAAAATTTAACATTTTTAAATTTAAATTTCATTACACATTAACTTCATAGCTTTAAAGCTTCATCACTGGCCATTTTCCAGAGACTCGACCCAACAGCAATTTCATCGAACTCCTGTTTGTTTTTTTCTTTCTATACCATGCTAACTCAGTCTGAAAATAACACTAATACATTACCTTGTGGTGTAGAGGTGAAAAAGGGTTCCTAAATGTTTTCACCAGAACTTCTTCTCATTACTTTTACTTTTTTTTTTTAAATCAATCAACAAATAAATAAATAAATGTAACATATATATAACTACGAGATAGCATTTCAGAAACCCAGATAAGATCTTATCCTGGCTTTGAGAAACACAGAAATGTTAACTAACCTGCTGGAATGTGCTGTCTCAAAATCATTGTCCATGTTTCTGAACATCATCTGTTGTTAAAGATTAATAAAAAAAAATGAAAACTAAACACGTATATATGACCACAAAGTTAACACATGTTTATAAGAACAGAAGTGTTGAAATTTCTTTTGATCCATATAAACATAACACCCATAAACTTGGATAAGATGCATGTAAATGCACATACATATTTACTGCTTTTAAATCTTTGTGATGTTTTTTACTTAAACATATGTCCAAATTCTAATTATTTTGATTAGCAGATATAGATTAAATTAAATTAAAATAAACCTGTAACATTAAACACCTCGTTTAACATTTCTACAGGTTTGAAATTTAATCTGAGCAACTTTCTTCTTCAACACAGTCTGAACCCTCTTACACAAGCTTTCATGTATTTTCTGTAAGTAGCCTTCAGAAACAGTTCTCCAGCGGTCTTGAAGGACTTCTTTCTAAAGCTCTTTTTTTGATGTTTCTGCCTTTTCTTCTGTTCTCTGTCCAGATGATCCCACACTGCTTCAATAATATTGGGGTTCTGGTTCTGGAGAGGATACATCCCTCTATTGCCGCTGATCTTCAGTTCAGTTCTTGTGACCTGTGACATACCTCAGCCTTTTCTCCCTGTTTCCCTTCCTTAAGAATGACTTCTTGACAGCCACGTTTCCATGGAGACCATTTCTGATGAGGCTTCAGCCAACATTAGATGGATCCCATGAAGGTCCAGATGGTCCTGGTTCAGGTCTTTGCTGGATTCTTTCCTATTTCTTAAGGGCATCACAAAAATGATGGACAGGAGAGTTTGGGCTTGCTTTATTCTAGCTGCATTGATGGGTTCATGCATCTCTGAGAGAAGGAAGAAAGATAATAATTTCTTGTGAAGATGGAGAGACAGATGAAGAAATGAACAGATGCAAAGGGAGCCAGATGAAAGCATTCAATGTTTATTGCTGTCAACCTGCAACATGCTTGATTGAGCATGCGCAGGAGTTGAGCTAGGCTCTGGCAATTTGTCTGCATATATGATTCATTGTGGTTCCTAATCGACAGAATAAGTTGATCTAATATATGCTTGCCACATCTAAGAGACTTTATGCTGTGTGATGGCTCTCAAGAAGTCCAAAGTTCAATTGAAACAAGGCGAAGAAGTGTCTCAACAAGTGGGAGCAAGTAACGTGGCAGGTGTGGAGTACAACATGCAGGAACTCTCGGCCGTTATATGCCCTATAATGAGAGGGGAGTTAAACATGGCGGTGGATAAGCTTGGCTTGGTATAATTTATCCAGCGACACTGATGTTAACATTTAGAGGGGAGACAAAAAAAATTTACAGAGTGCAGTACAACAGAAGCTTATGTAAAGACTATATTTTAAGCTGGTTTGAATATAAGTAATTAGACAGGATAAACTATAAGTACATGTGATAACTGATAAACTGGACTACAATATTGGGTTTAAAATAAACTTTATATAAATCAGTTTTGTTCCAGGCAAGGTAAAAGCCTGTTTCAAGAAAAGCCTGTTTCAATAAATCTTTGTTTTTGTATTTAGGACCACATTGTTAACATTTAATTTAGGAGATTAATAATTTGTCATGAACAGGCATAGCTCATTGATGTATTTTGCTTTTCATTTCATTACAATGTTGAATATATTTTTGGGTATGTGTGTACGTGATGTGTGATGGTTTGTATGTTTTATATGTATTGAAGACAGCTCAAGGTAATATTTACCAGACAAGACAAGACAAAAGTCTTATGATGGCTAAACAAGTTACATATGGGTAAAGATATTTTTGGGGCACACAAAGGGGGGTTTAAAATAGCTGATTTGAATATTTGTAGTTCAAGAAATAAAATAAATTATATTTTAGAATTATTACAGAAGTATAATTTACAAATATTAGCCATATCATAAACACACTTAGATTCAGCTATTATTAGTCCTGTATTGAATATAGATGGCTATAATTTTTAAAGGCAGGACAGAAACTTGCATGGAGGGGGGGTAGCTTATTATGTTCAAAACAATAATCAAGTTAAAGTTAGAAGAGATCTTCCCATACTAGAAGTGGAAGTAATATGGCTACAGCTACAATTACCTTATGTAAGGCCTGCCCTTGTTGGATGCTGTTACAGGCTACTGAATGCTACTGTAATGTATTTGGATAAACTATGTGAAATGTTGGATAAGGCATGTGAAATAGGAAATGAGATTTTCTTCTTAGGAGACTTTAATATAGATTGGAAGTCTACAGATTGCACATTAAAGAGCAAGTTAATTTCTTTAGCCAGTACTTGTAATTTGCCTCAAATAGTTAAGGATTAAACAAGAGTAAACTCGAAAGCAGATGGCACATATACAGCAACTCTTATTGATTTAATTTTTACAAATGTAATAGACTCAGAGGCAGTTTCTATTCCAGTTGGCTGCAGTGATCATAATTTAATAGCAGTTAAAAGAATAACAGAAGTACCAAAATTGGGTTAGAAATTTATTTGTAAAAGGACATTCAAAAAGTTTAAAGAGGATTAATTCACAGAAGGAATGAGCAGTGTTTAATGGTCAGAGGTTACACAGCAACAGAATCGGAGCTGTGCTGTGGCCATTTTCAATAACTTGATAAGTAAGGTTATAGATAAATATGATCCTATAAGAAAACAAACTTTAAGTGTCTCTACTCCATAGCTGGATCAAGAGCTCAAAGATTATATGAGGCGAAGGAATCAAGCTAAGGTGCAAGCAATTAAACATAAGGATGTGGCTCAGTGGAATAACTATCGTAAATTAAGAAACTATGTGATTAAATTGAATAAATGTAAAAAACGAATGTACTATCAGAATAAAATGAAAGATGCTGGAATGGATAGTGCAAAGGTATGGAGTACTTTGATAGAAGTTATGGAAAAAAAAACTAAAGGAAATATAACAGCATTAAAGGCTGATGGAATCTACCTTACTAAACCAAAAGAGATACCTAATTATTTGAGCAAATTTTTTTTAAAATAAAATAAAAAATCAGACAATCCATGGAGCTGGGACAAGATAATAAAAAAAATTATATGAATTGACAAATAGTATAATGACAGCAAAAGAGTGTACATTTAAGTTTAAAACTGTAACAGAGGACAATGTGAAAACAATACTGCAAGCAAGTAAGGATTAACCCTGTGGAATATACAATATTGAGGTTAAACTTCTAAAGATGGTGGCAGATTGTATTGCTTTCCCCATTTCTCATACCATTAATTTAGGTTTAACAGCAGGTGTTTTCCTTCGCTATGGAAAACAGCAAAAATTATACCTTTGATTAAAAATAATAAAGAACAGTTTTCATGTGGCAATAGCAGACCAATAAGCTTGTTACCGGCAGTGAGCAAAATCATGGAAAAGATTGTGTATGATCAAATAGTATTTTGAGTGGAACAGGTTAAACACAACATATCAACATGCTTATAAGGTGGGTCATTCCACAACTACAGCACTCACTCAGATTACTGATCACTGGCTACAGGAGATTGACAAGAAGAATTTGGTAGGATCAGTATTATTGGACCTAAGTGTAGCCTTTGATGTTTTTGATCATAGTATTTTATTAAATAAGTTAGTTTGTTTTGGATTTAAACCATCTGCTGTTAAATAGATTGAAAGCTATCTTAGTAATTGTGAGTACACATGTTTTTTTAAATGGTAGTTACTCTGAGGTGGAAAAGATCAGTTGTGGGGTGCCTCAGGGTAGTTGTCAAGGTCCACTTTTATTTTCTGTCTTTACAAACGATTTTCCACTTGTATTGAAACATGCAACCATGGCAATATATGCAGATGACACAACATTATGTTTATCGGCAAAATTTGTAGGTCAACTTAATACTATGTTAAACAAGGAGTTGAATTTAGTTACACAATGGATTACTAAGAATAGATTAGTTATCAATGTAGGTGAAACAAAATGTATGGTGGTTGGGTCAAAATATTTTCTCATTTTCCTAACCATAGGAGAGAATGGGATCCAACAAGTAGAAGAAGCAAATTTATTGGGTGTAATTCTGGATATTAAAATGTCTTGGAACAGCCAGATAAAAAATATATTGCAAAAAATGGGTCGGAGGATGGGAATAATCAGAAATTGCAAGAAATTCATTCCAAAATTGCTTACCAAAAGACTAGTTCAATCATTAGTACTATCTTATTTAGATTATGCATAAGTTGTTTGAAAATAATTTACTTAAATTGCAAGTCGCACAGAATAATTGTTTTGGGTTGTCCATATAAAACTAATATAACCACAATGCACAGGAATTTGGCTGGTTAACGGTGAAATACAGATTGAAGTATTTTTTATTATCATTTATTCGTAATATCATAGCAACAAAAAATCCTGAAGTTATATCATTTTTTGCTGATCAACACAGTTATTGCACAAGACAAACCAGCGGAACGAGGTGTGTTCTGCCTCTAAGTAGAACAAATCAGTTTCAGCAAGTGTTTTATTGGGCCATGGTTGCATGGAATGGACTGCCAGGATTTCTGCTGGAAATTAATAGAATATAAACTTTTTTTGTTTACACAACAGACATGATAATGAAAGAGCATAGATAATATTGATGTATTTTAGTGATTAGTTTAAAAAAGCTTTTGTTCTATGAATAACTACAAATAAATGTAATCAATACATGCATGTTGCAACATTTTTGCTCATATCTTAAGTTTGCTGCCCAGAAAAAAGAACCGATTAAAGCCTGTTCGATCTTTTCTTCATGTTAAAAATAAGTAGCAGCTTTATTTTGACCAAGCATGAACATATAGAGGTGCACAGATTCACTTGCACTCTGCTTTTCTCCACATTGCTCTGTTTTTTTTCTACGTTTGTGTATGTATGTCTGTGTGTGTGTGTGTGTGTGCGTGTGTGTGTGTGTGCGTGAGTGCCGGCGTGTGTGTGTGTGCTTTCAATCCTGTCAGTCCACTTAAGGGCCTTTGGTTTCAGAGGAGGCCATTGTATTTCCTCCATTGCCTAGCAACCATCACCAAGGCCAGCAGTCCATTGTTGCAGAGACTGAGCGCCTGAATTGCCTGCTGCCTGTTTCTACTTTTCAAAATTGTACTGTAATTTCACAAAGTGGTGTTTCAGCATTAGAGAGAAGCAGCCGTGCTCCAAATTGGAGGGCTATGAAAATTGGGGTAAGCTTCATTTGGCGCACGCATTAGCAAAAAAAAAAGAAAAAAAAAAAGGAAATGCCACACAAACAGCAAAAACGCTCATATTATGTGTTCAGCCAGCGATGAAGGACAACAAACACTTATTCATTCATATACACTATTCAACCTATATTTTGTGTGTATGTGAGAGTGGGTGAAAAAGAGATGGAAGCAGATAAGTAGTGAAAAAAGACAGGAACAAAAAAGATTTAAAAAAAAAAAAAAGACTTGTGTGTTTCATGATTTGTTGAAATGTACAGTAGCAGTCAGAAGTCTGGACTCTTTCCCCATTGGGTTTAAGGGGAAAGTGTGAGAAAGATATAAAACCACAAAGATGGGCAAAGACTGAAGGAAGGAGGGAGGGAGAAGTAGAGATGGAGACAAAAACTGAGAAAAATGGGAAAAGATATGAACAGAGCAACATGTAGTGGGCGGGACTTGAGTGGTGAAAAGGTTTGTGGGCTAGATTTTCCTGAGTGACGTCACTTTTACACAGTTTCCTTGAATAGCACCTGTGTGCATGGGGGCTGTCTGTCTGTCAGTCCTGAGTAAAAACATAACCCATGCCAGCAAAAACATATCTATCAGTGTTCTCCACTGGCCAATGGAGACAGATTGGGCTTTTCTTCCACACAGGCAATCGCTGACTCTGATGTCTTCGCCTTTAGATGCCACAGATTGGCCCTTCAACCCCAGATTATTTTAGCATCTTACGGATTTTTTTCCTAAATGTCTTTTTTAGATGTTTGTGTGATTTTCTTTTTTATTTCTTTTGCTTTCAATCAACGCCCATGTGGATGACCCCAGGTGTCTAATTCAGAAATGGTAAGTGGAAACAATTTCCCCATCAGTGACGTGTGTGTGTGTGTGTGTGTCTCATCACACTGTACAGCTTTGAATTGCTTTGACGAATAATATCTCCACTTCTTTTCGTCTTGGTTGCAATATTTTAGATTTTCTCCTTAAAAATAAAAATTTTTCTCTATAAATCACGTGTGTCTTGCTGTCGTCTGTCATTGTCGCCCAATTTCTCTTATTGATTATCAGTTGTGTCACAGGACCAGTCTGTCTCTGCTTTTAACATCAAATCGCAGCACACATGCCAGATATGACAACCTGAAAAACTCACAGGGGTCAGGTTAGATGGCAGCACTGCTGCCTATTGAGATATCAGGTTTCGATAAATACACATTCAGGATCTATATTCACTGATTTAACAGAAATTGAGTCACTTTTTTTTCATGTGCAAGTAGAAAATATCAAAATCCAAGAAGTTGCTCACATGCAACTGATAAGAAGATGCAGAAATCTAGCAGGTCTGACTAACGTGTAATTTATTTGTTCATGTCACAATCTAAATTTTAGCGGTTGTGTCAGGTCAACATTTAAATGCCTTCTTTAAAGGCTCTGTATTTGTTTTTCCATGTTTTAATGCATATGTGTCCATTGCTGCTCTACGTTTCCATCAATGTAATACGTGTCCATCAGCGTAATATGTGCCCAGCTAAAGCATTAAGTAAATGACCAAGTGCCAGTGACTGCCCTCAGACGCTGACTTCAGATGTCTGCAACATTATTGTTCATGTTAAATTATCGATTACCATTGATGACATAAAAATTGTGCACCACATACATCCAGCAGAGAAGTTAAATTAATGATGATTAATTAGACGCCATGAGGGAGAAATGCTTAATACTTGTGTAAAATAGTTTATATGTGCACCTTATGATGATAAAAAGAAAATGTTTGATACAAAATCCACTGTGCAGCTTAAAAATGTCATTTTCATTTACTTCATGTATATTCATCACTGCTGTAGAGCTGCACCAAATGATCTTTTCTGCAATAATCTGCAGATTATTTCATTGCCTATAAAATATAGTCTTGATGTCCTCTTTTGTCAAAAAAAACATTAAAGATAACAAATTAAATTGATTATAGAATTAAAGTACAACGTTTGATTTGTGGAAGCAGATTAATTCAGCAGCTGCTCATCACTGCATGAACTTGGTATTATAGTTTTAGTTAAGTTCCTAAACGTAAAAAGAAAAAGTGGAAGTGATTATTTTTGGCCCTTGCTGGTGACTGACAGCTGAATCAGTCCAACACTGACCTCAGAGCATAAAATCACAGCGTGATGACTGAATGACGGCTTGTCAGCTGGTGTTTCTTTCTCTGTCCCGGCACGCAGGGCTGTCAGCGGTTGTACCGAGCCTTGGATTACATGCTTTGTTCCAGCGGATAACCCCTGACGCTTGACCCTCTGGCCCGATCTCGGGCCTGGCTCTGCTTCAAACCTCCCCCCGCACTCATCTGCATCGACCTCGTCCTTCCCCACACAGAACCCTTGATGCCAGAGGCCATGAAAAATAGATGCAATAGCAGAACTCATTCAGATATGAGAGATGGTAGATAAATAAATTAATTACCCAGATGGAGGAGTTGGTTCATTTGGTTTTTAGGCTGTTTCAAGCAATTTAACAGATAGTTTATTTAAAAGCTGCCAACCAAATCACTTCAAGCTCAAGGCGAAGGCCACTCAGCACTGCCAGCTCTGCTGCAAAGCTTCGGCCTTCAGGTGAGAGGTCTAAGGGCCCCGAGGGAAGTTTGGTTCGAAGGAGAACCACCAAGGTTTTCTGCAGCCCTCCCCAGTCTGAAGGCTTCTACATCAGCTCAAGGAGGCCACCTTGAGTTGGCTCAGAGCTCGGCAACAGAAACGTCAGCAGGAGGCTGCGTCTGCTTCAAACGAGTGCAGCCAACAGAGAGCTGCTGAGTCCATGGCTGCGTGGAAGACTAGTGATTTTGTTGTTTTGTGTATTAACTGACAACAAAGTCATTGTCTCCCTCCTCGCTTTGAGACACAAGCTACGGGTGGAAAATTTGAATACTCTGAGAGCACTGAGAACAAATTTTCCCTTTGGATCACCACCTAATTAACTAGTCCTAATTAGTCAAGTCCTTCATGAATAGCAGGATAAATAGCAGGAGCTTAACTTAATGAAACCCTCATCGTTGCACTTGAACGCAGCATTTTTGCTTGATATGTAATTTGAGTTATTATTCTGGTTTGTTTCATGAACAATTTTCCATATTTTGATTGACTTTTATTGTAAAAATAAAAATTTTAAGGTAAGAAATGCAGTTTCACTGCTGAAAATGACAAATTAATGCTTCTATTTAATTAACAATCCTTTTAAACTGTATTAAACATTAATTTTATGGTATCAAAGTCAACTTTGAAGCTTATTACTCATGCAGATGTTTACACAATATATATTTAACATGAAAATGTATTTTCTACATGGTTGTGGAGATGGATTATGCTGTGATAAAACCAGTGAAATAGAGCTTGTTTACTGACTTTTTGTGTTTTGCATTTTGACTGTTAATCAAGTTAATTACCAGCCTGAAGCCTATATATCTTTTATTTGAGTTAATCCCATCACCGTAATCTTATCCGCATTGTGAGCTGGACTCTGGCACATTTGACAAGCTACTTCAAGATATTGAACCATGAATGATGGAAAATCCGCTGACCCAGAGGTTAGAGGTAATATGCATATTGTTTTCTACTGCAGCCAGCAGATCAGGTTGTGACAGTCTCTTAAACAAATATGTAAATTAAATAAAAAAGCAAACCAATTTATATTTTTAAACCCCTTTAATGATAAAATCTGAGCATCCCAAATAACTTAGAGGCAGAGGACTGTTTAGGGTGGAAGTGAAAGTGGACCGGTCACAGTTTAGTGTCTGTTTAGGTGGACTGGGGAGGCAGCAGGGCCTTGGACTGGTCCACCACCTGCTGGAAGAACTTCTCCATCATGTCGGTGAGAGGCTTGACCTGAGCGTGGAAGTTGTCGGTCAGGGGCTTGATGTGCTCCTCGATGTTGGCGATGAAGGGCTGGACCTGCTCCTGCAGCATGGCGGCCTCAGCCTGGACCTTCTCCATCAGAGGCTGGATCTTGGCCTTGCTGTCCTCCATATAAGTCCTTCAAAGAAGGGAAACAGAAGTGAGAATCTTGTTAAAAATTTGAGGAAACTGGAGAAAAATGTTCTGCAAAAGCATCAGCATCATCATGTGTACTTAGTTACTGATAACAATAATGTGTTTTATCTCAAAAAGCAACTATTGATCTATGCAAACAGGGCAAATTTTTATAATAAAAGAATTTAAATATATTATTGCATTTTTCTTACATAAACAGTAAATAGGAAACAGATACTGCAAATTCTTTCCCCTTCTTGACATCATTTTGACCATAATAGAGGGAGAATAATTCAGCTATGGCAGCTTAATCTCTGCAATATTTAACCAGATTTTCCTTTTCAGCCTTTCATGATGAGCTGAGTTTAGATTCCAACCAAAACCAGCCAAATGAAACCAGAGAGAAGTTTTCTGTTGGTTACTAACTGGGCAGTGTTGGTCATCTCAAGAGTCTTAATCTTCTCCACCATATCCTGAGTTGCGGTGGTGACGCTGACGGACATGTCCTTGATGAGCTGGGTGAGCCTGTCCATGTCGGCCTGGGCGTCGCGCTTCACCAATGAGACGGCCTCAGAGCCTGAAAACACACACTCGTTTTCAGTCATTTCCATCAGACTGCAGTTAAACTAGCAGTGAAGTAAAGAGTCGGTATGGTAACACCGAGACTGAGATTTTATTTTTGGGTCTTTTTTCAGAGCAAAAACATTCATTCCTATAACATGTACACTGTAAAATGTAATACTGGTTGTATCTAGTGGTATTACTTTATCTTAATCTAGTTGTTAGTAATACTCATATGAACTTTGGAGAGCAAAATTTTGAATAAAAGAATTTATAAAAGAAAGTGAAATAAATCCAATTTACCCCTGAATTTACAAAAATAATAATAATAATCTACTACAACATTGACATTTAACTAGGATTGAGTATTTTTTATTTAATTTTCATAACTAAATAAACACAGGGAAAAAAAGCGACAAAAAATAGCAAAAAGAAAATAACTGGAATAAAATGAGTAATAAGCATTTTTAATACAGATAAATAATAAATAAATATAAAAATAAATAAGATAAAGTAAAAGAGATACATAAAGAAAACAGATAAATAAAATAAATTAGTTTGACATAAATTAGCTAATTTATTAAAAAAACAAAACAAAGGCCAGAAAAGTTTTGTCGCCCAGCAGGCATCACGTGCAACTTTGCATTTTTACTTCGGCAGTTTAAAAACAGCTGAAATTAGCCTGTAATATTTAAAAAGTCCTTTTTTTTATTTCTTATACAATTGTCAAAAATTCAAATGACAGATAAAGGTTGTGAATGATTTCAGTAAGAGGTAAAAATAAAAAATAGGAATAAACAGAATATGTTCATTTTCAAGTTATTCAGGCTAACATGCTTCAAGTTTTCTCCTGCTTAGTTTTCTTTGATTTTCTTATTTTTAGTTATTTAGTAAAAGTAAAATATATTAAAAAAAATATAGACATCATTTAATGTCACCGTTGGTGATCTCTACCTCCAAAGCTCCTCTTGTGAGGAAACCAGTTGTCAGCTAAACACACACCATTATCTGGGCTCCGTGTTAACTTAATTTCACCATCGTTCTAATGTGTAGACAACATGTTATGGACATGAAAACACAGTTTTCCTGTTAGATTGATGATAAAACTGAATTATTCTTTATTCGTTTTGTAGTTTATGTGACTGCTCTCCGGCATTTTAGAAATTATTCCAGCAGCTGCTGCAGTGTCCCAGAGACGACGGTGGTCTGACGTTAGACCCCGCCTACACCCCTTTTTTGCCACAAAGCAAGAACCACTTTGAGTCCATCAATTACTTTAAGCTAGGTAGACTAGCATATTGAAAACAAAACCAAGATCTTTTGAAGTTTCTCTTCTAGTTTATGTTAAATTTATCCCATTAAGTTTCTTCCACAACCTCATGTGCTCACAGCAAACTTAGATTAATCAAGTTCAAAAAGGTTTTACCAACTTAAATCATTCAAATCAATAGTAGGCCTCGTTCTTTCCTCTTTGTTTTTTTTTTAATGAAGCCGACTTGTTGAATTTTACAGTGTAATCTAAATGTTTTACTGGATATTATACGTTTAGCTGAAATGAATGTAGGTTTTTAGACTTTTACTGTGCAGAAATGTTTGCATATCCCACAGATGGTGTAATAAATATAATCTGTAAATATATCGTTTTTAATCTGAGGAAATATGCCTTACCATTGGCAACAGCCAGCACAACAAGAAGAGCGGCAACAAGGGAGAATTTCATGGCTGCAGAGGAAGACCAACCTGAACAGAATCAGAGAAAACAGAATAAAGTAGAAGCAAACACACGTTACTGATCACACTGAGTGAAGCCCATTATTTTTCTCCAGCTATACATTCAAGTCGAGTTCCCTACTAAGAGTGAGAAGAAGGAGACGTACCTTAACTGCTGGGGTTCTTGGACCTGATGGTGCCTTCTGTCAGGGAGGCAGAGGCTTTTATAGTTCCATGGGATGAGTTGATCATGGTTACTCAGAATATAATCACCTCCAACGAGGAACGGTGGCGTGAAAAGGTGACAACGATGCTGGCTGAACCTTGATGCCTGATACTGCAGCTGTGACAAGAAAGTGTCAAAGTTCACTCTGTTTGGTGTGAGTTGGACACAAAGAGACAGCTGATATGCTGGCTTGACTGACTTAATGATTCAGATTCAGATTCAGATTCAACTTTATTGTCATTGCGCATGTCACAGGTACAAGGCAGCGAAATACAGGGTGCATCTCAACCAGAAGTGCTTCAAGCAGTGTTTAAATAACATTATTTACAAAGTGCAAGTATGAAATGATATGCAA
>JBAMHW010000006.1:3506393-3525990 GCA_037177495.1 Rhadinocentrus ornatus | reverse complement strand
TATTTACAAAGTGCAAGTATGAAACGATATGAAAGAATACATTTCTGTGCAATGTCTATATCTATGTCTATGAACAGTAGTTCATAGAATTGTGGTTCATTTCGGTTTTTCTACTAGTTTAGCTTTTCTGTCCCCACTGTTCTAGTAAGAAGTTGCTTTTTCCCCCACTACATTTGTCTAAAACTGAAGCTTCAGGTTTCATTTTAATGTTCCACATACAAAGCAGCTTATCCTCTGTTCAAGTTGGGAAACACTAACACACTCCAATAAACCATAAATCTGTAAAATGGTTGTGTGATTTAACCTTCACTTAACAGAGACATTTAACAGAGACATCATGAGACAAATTTTTAATGCTTTGGAACTGGTTATGCTAATTGTTTTAATTTTTTAGATGGCTCTGTGTTCATTCTTGCTTAATGCAAGATTTCAGCTGCTCAGTAGTTCATGATTGTTGTTTGATTCTCTTCTCTATGATGCTCCATACATTTTTAATAGGAGACTGATGTGGACTGTAGGCAGGCTAGTAAAAGGTTCATTTGTTCATTCATTCTCTCTCTTTCTTTCTTTCTTTCTTTCTTTATATTTTCCAAATTGCTTATTCCTATTGAGAGTTGCAGGGACGCTGAAGCCGATCCCAGCAATTAGCAGGCGAAAGGCAGGGTACTACTGGACAAGTCACCAGTTCATCGCAGGGTGACTCAAAGATTATTTTTTATATTGTAGATGTTGAAAGCCTTTGCAAGTTGAAATTTTTTGCAATCTTACAATTAAAAATGTTTTGGGGACCTCAGTGATGTTTTTTTAAAGGTAGAGCTATTACTATTTTTTCTGGGTTATTGCAACTTTTGCACGAGTTAAACAGCTTAATACTTTCATAAGTTTACTAAAAGCATTAAAAGAGTTCTCATTTTGGATTAGGGCACAAGACTCTAGAATTAAACTAAAAAAATAGCATTATAGAAAAAAGGAAAAGAGAATTAATGCAGGTTTTTTTGCCCTGTATAAACCCTGATCTTTTTAATGTTCTGCGTGGTGATAGCAGGGGTTACTCTATTCATCGTGGTAGCTTTCTGCTCAAAGGACAGTCATTTGATTAGACAAAGTCACTCACTTCTGCTGACAAAGTGTTAGATCCCATTTACTCCCTTCTATCAGCAATCACCCAGCAACCTACAGCAGGTGAAGACGAGCACCTGATAAACTCATCAGATAGAAGACAGTAGGAGATAAAGTTGTTTTTATGTTTGACAAGTTTTACAAGTGCGGTTTGTTCTGCTTTAATCTTGTTGACCATCAACTTCAATGTGATGGAGTAATTCTTTAATAAACCTTTAAATTGCTAAACTTTGAGTCGGTTTGTGTATAAATGCATCTCTCCCTTCTTATTTTTTATTTATACAGCAGTAGGCAAGGTTGGTCATTGTGCATTAGTAGCATCACCATGGCAACCTGTGAATTTCTTTGGTTTTGTACTAGTGCACCCCTTTAGGAACGAGTATAATAAGAAGTGATTTCAGAAAAACCGTATATCTGGCAGTTGTGTTCAAACACTGTTAGACTTTGAGAAGCAAGGTTGCTCTAGTGCATTCTTCACGGTTTGTATGGTTGCACCATTAAAAAAAAAATTTGCACTATGAAAAAGGTCTGTGTGACCAAAAGCTGAAACCCATGTGTTTTGTCTGACAGGACCATTGAGGTCAAAATTATACGTGGTGCTTTTAAACTGGATGAATACAAGTGAACATTCAGTCAGAATTAATATTAACCTGGGATGATTTGGCACATCTGTAGCATTTAAATGAAAGACTGTTTGATGGGTTTATGTCTGATTGTGGGTGTTACTGTGTGCAGCTGCATTGGTTTGGTCATATACATGCTTACGGTGCATGCTAAGTCAACTCGCATAAAAGTAGAGTTCAGGTCAGACCTTATCTCCTATTAGATTGTGTTTGTTTTTAAAGGCTGGTAACAATTTTTATGATACAGATAACACATGCTGAATCAAACAGCTGAGTTATTAAGTTAATTTCAAAGTCTATCTGGTAGAATTCAGATGTTTAGTTGAACTTCAGCGACGCCACCACATGGCATGCTCTATCTCATCTAGAGAAGATGTGTTAGCATCTCATGAATCTTTTTACAAACTGATTAAGGGTTAATGTGCTCAGCTGCGGGCTGTAATTTATTCTGATGCTGACCGCTAGAGGACAACAATGCATCTTCTAAAGCTTCATGAAAATGAGAAACAAGAACATAAAATAAAAGTACAACAGAAACTTTTGAGACATTTCAGTTTGTATGATGTTAAAAGGACATGACATTTTAGTTTACTTCTAATTTTTTACCTTGTACCAAAATCATTAGGAACCTTTCAACTTCAGTACATTAATTTATTCAACATTTTTCTTTCCAAAGTTTAAATGACTTGCTTAATTTGAGCATTAATAACAACTAGATTTTAAATTGTTATATTCTTTATATATCCTCTATTAAAACCAATGTTCCATTTCAGTGTGTGAGGCGAAATTGAATCTTTTTCCTTTTTTCTTCCCTTTGATAAAAAAAGGAAAACGTGGATATTAAACTCAATACTCTCTCTCTCTCTTTGTCCTTCACTTGTCCAGGTTACTCAGCTATGTTAAGGACAATGTATAATGGATATTTGACAAATATCTTTTTATTTTTTTTAGAAAAATTGCTAAAAAAGCAACAACAACAACAAAAAAAAACTCTTTCAAGCAATTATGGTTAGGCCAAAGTTTTTCCACAGTCATGTTTATTTTATTATATTTAAAGTCCAGGCTAATAACGTTTGTCGAACATAAAACTCGATACAAACCAATGCGGCTCATGGATTTGTGTTACGCAAAACAATCACATCCGCCAATCTCCAACTCTATTTACGTCCGTTGCGTAGTCACTCGTATACACAGACATCATGGCGGACGTATTGGATCTTCATGAAGCGGGAGGCGAGGACTTTCCTATGGATGAGGATGGTGACGGTATTATTAATTATACCAGGTTTTTAGAATTTAAGTGTCCAAATACTCTGTTAATATTTAGGTAAATATCACAATGGTTGTGGCAGAAAATGCAACAAACGCAAGACTGCGTGGCAGCAGGCCCGAGCAATGCTAACATGCTATAATGCTAACAGCGCCCTGTTCGTTCATTCAAAAAGTCTGCGCATGTTAGCTATTTAGGCAAACTAGTTATCTATACTTCTGAAAAACTGTAAATACGTTTTATTGAAAGGCTGAGAAATAAATATAAAAAATATTTACAGCTAACGTAACAGAAACATTTATACTAAAGAGTACGTGAAATTACAGATTAGCCGCATGCATGCTTGCTAACGGCTAATCGTTGTCACAGACTTACTAGTAAAAAACACTTGATATAAACATTTAGCGTCAGGTGTGAACAAGTAGTGACACAAAGAAATTTGGAAATTAACTTAAAGTAGGTAATCAATCATTTAACGCCGGTTGGCTTAAAAGTGTAAGGCAGTAATGGCTGGCATAAAACGGCAACATCTTCAGGCTCTGACTTCGTCTTTCTGTCCTCAGAGAGCATCCACAAGCTGAAAGAAAAAGCGAAGAAGAGAAAAGGGCGAGGCTTTGGCTCAGGTGAGCAATGTTTATTCGTTTAATCTCCGGATTAAATCTTGCAGCACATTTTCTTTTTTGGGGTTCATATTTTTCTACTTATTGGTTCCAGATGAGGGAGCCAGGTCCAGAACCAAAGAGGACTATGATACTGTGGAACAAGATGGGGACGAGCCAGGTCCACAGAGATGTAAGTGCTGCCCTTCATAGTGAAGTTGTTAAACTAATAAACATCTAGCCAGTGGAATGCAGTCCAAGCTGCTGCCTGTTATGGTCAATTAGCTCTATTTATCATATTCTCTTTGTTTGCAAAATTATGGGTACACAATTATGTTTATCAAAGTAAAAAACAAGCACTGTTACTATAGATTCCACAAAGGTATTTCTTTGATCATATTAAATCATACCCTGATCTCCCAGGAACTGGGAATAAAGGTGAACATACACATGTCTTAAAAACGTTTGTTTTATGGTGTTAAAATTAAACTAAATAACCTGACTGATCTACAGCACATACTCTAGATCAGCGATTCTCCACGAGACCTACGGCCCTTTGTCTTTTATGTGTTTTCTGCTTCCCAACATCTCGTTCAGATTAACTGGTCATAAGGATTCTGCAGAATGTGATGAAGATCCTTGATTTGAATCAGAAACAATGCATGGCAGTACACTGGTAGAAAATAATATCTTTTATGTTAGTTTCCTGAAACCTCTGTTGTAGGAAGATCAAAGTGTAATTTAATTTTTTTTTAACAAATCTAGGAAATGTTTAATGTTACCTGATGTTGCTCCATGTCAGTATCACTGTCTGTTATAAAGTTGAACAAACTTTAAATGGATGCGAAGTTTTTAGACTAAATTTTATTTTTTACTCCAGAGATAATGCTTGTGACGTACAAAACATTTTATGTATGATTTTACTTTGAATTTAAATATGCAGAACATTACGAGGAATATTCACACGTCTTTATTGAGAGGAACCTTACCCCATGCATGCTCCCTTTAAGTATGACAGACTCTGAAAAGACTGATGTAAAGAATAGACATCAGCTATCTCAGACATGGGTCCTCCTGCAGTGTCCATCCTCCAGGCACTTTATAGAAACAGACATTCGTCAAGACCAGTTTCTGGGTCGTGTGCAGAAGGATGGAGGAGAGAGGAGGCACAAATGAAGGGAAACAAGAAAATCCTTTAGACATTTTAGACATATCTATGCAGTTTTTCCAGAGCAGCTGCACAAATCCAAAGCTGAATAATGACAATCCCAATTGCTATCAAATTACTGTGGTTTATCCAGTTTCTGCTTCTTCACATCCAAAACAACACTACAACAAAGTAGTGCAACGCCACGTCTGACAGTTCTTCCTTCTTGGAAGAGTGCAGTCAGTCTGAGTTCCTACTTAACAAGTAGTTTTATCATCATCAGTTTTCTCTATTTTGTAGGATTGGTAAGAGTAACCCTCTGATGCACTAATTAATCAACACTGCTGCATTTTTTCATACACAATATTTTACTTCTACAGACATGTACAGTGATGCTTTTGATCTTGTTTTGTATTATTTTTAGTTGATTTGATCTGTTCTATGGTAATATTAATAAAATATGTTGTCATATCTATGTGGAGTTTGCATGTTCTCCCCGTCTATGCGTGGGTTCTCTCCCGGTTCTATATATTTATATAATTACACAGCATATTTAGGCCCACTGTACTCTTGGATGTTAAGCTGGCTCAAAATAAATTGAAAAGCAGATTATTTATTTGCTAATCACAGTTTAATCATAAATATTTTAATCATTGTTTCTCCATGTTTATGATTTGGACAGTTTATGTCAGAGTCAATATGTGATCCAAAATGTCTTGTCTCTGCTGCAGCTGTTGAGGGCTGGATTTTGTTTGTGACGGGTGTACATGAAGAGGCCACAGAAGAAGACATCCACGACAAGTTTTCAGAGTTTGGAGAAATCAAGAACCTGCATCTCAACCTTGATCGTCGAACAGGTTACCTAAAGGTGAAGCAGATACACATGAGTGTTTAAGATGTTTGTGTTTTACTCTTTACTTCATGGGAGAGGTCATTTAGTTATTAATTTTTATCAAATGCAGATTAAGATGCTGAAATTGTTTGACTGGGCACTTTTCTGTGTAATTATAGACATATAATTAATAACTTATAAAATATTTTTTATTTATATAATTTTTATATTTTTCAAAGCAACAATATTTCCTGTAAGGTAAATAGTACAAATATTTACTATTATAGAAACATAAGATTTCTGCAAAAGGTATGCTAACCTTTTTAAAATATGCAGTAAGAAAAAAAATGCCTTTCATCAACCACAAGATGGCAGCATTGTTTAAATACTGTAGCCAGAACATGGCATCTATTTGTCTCTTTCCTGTTTTCACTTATAACAACATGATTGTGTCATTTGCATCATTGATATTTTTAGAGTTTGTACACAACAATTTTAATGGGATATGGTCAGTTTGCAATAATCCATATGCTGTTCTGTCCTCAGGGTTATGCACTGGTGGAGTATGAGACGTACAAAGAGGCCCAGGCAGCCATGGAGGGGCTCAATGGTCAGGACCTGATGGGTCAGCCTATCAGCGTAGACTGGGCTTTTGTCAGAGGGCCTCCCAAGAGCAAGAGAAGGTGAGGTTGATGTATTTATCTGTATGTTTTTATAAAAAACACTTAAGTGTTGCACTGTGCTTGCACTTTCATTCATAGCTCACAATATGCTCGTAAAAAGGTGTTCCCAATTTTCTTATGCTTCAAATCTTTAATATAGTTGGGTTTTTTTTAAACTCAAACACATTAAGAATGAATAATGGAAGCATGCCGAGTGATATTTATTTTTTCTTCTAATCTCCTAAGCCCTAATGCTTGTGGTGTGGGCAGTGTAGGTATTACAAACAGATTTTGTCTTGCTAATAATAGGAATTTTATTTTTTATTTATTTATTTTCATTTTACAAATTATGATCTTACAAAATATATTGTCATGTGTAATGTCTTGCTATAGAGCTGGCGGCCGGAGGCGTAGCAGAAGTCCAGACAGGAGGCGGCGTTGAGTGAAGGTGACGCCTGTGACATCACAGCAGGCAGTTTCTCATCTTCTTATAAAAACATCTTGAATTTTTTTGTAAAGTGTTTGAGTAATTGTACTGTCTGCATGTGAAAGCATACAGAGAGAGAAAGAATTATAGAAGAATAAATTGGCTTAAGAGAGCATTTGCATTTTGTCACTTGCTTATGCTAATCTGGAGTAACGTGAAGCTTTGTGTTTCTATTAACACCAACTTGTAGGGGACATTTTTATGTTTTTTCCTATTCCCTCAGAAGTTTGCATTAACTCGTAATATGCATTTTACTGAGCGTTATTTTTTGTTTTTTTGTTGTTTTTTTTACAATGTGGTGAACATTAAAGTTTTTAAAAGGTTAATATGTGTCCAGTTGTGTTTTTATTTAGCATTATTAATGACGTAGAGTTTACATCATCCAGGATGATCTCACCCAGTCAATGGTGACGCCCCAGCTATTTTGTCAACCCGAAAGCACCTGTCATTCTGCTGTCGGTGTCACAGTCATAGGCTACTCGGAGAAAATCTATGGCCCCCTTTTTTCTGCAGCCAATTGGAGACGACGGTTTTACTTTGTTCTCATTTGGTACTTGCGCTGCTGGGTAACGTGAGTCAAAATCCTTGAACACGACCATTGGTTGTCATCCACATCAATCAAATAAAAGCCGCGTTGTGATTGGTTTGTCCTTAGTGAAGGGTGGGCATAAACCCCTTACTTGACGTTGTTGTTGTAAGTGGTGGAGAATGTACTTTGTCGGCGGTGGTCCGGTTTTGGGATTTTACGCTTAGTCTCACCTATGAATATGTTAAAAAGTTAGAAAAATTTTATTTTGGAAGTGTATTTGCAATTTTCAAGTTGGTTGTCGCAGGAAAACTAAGTGGGACGATGAAAACATCAACGAGGCCGCTGAAGGTAAGCAGTAAAAGGATACTCCAGCTACTAGCGTTAGCTAACGTTAGCTTCTGATTAGCCAGGCATGAAGTAGCCACTTGCTAGCTAAATGTTAATGTTCGATGACCTAACTGAAAAAAACAAACACGTGTTTCGTTTAGACGAGCTTTCGCTCACTCGCATGGCAGGTTATAAAGGAATGGTGATGTGTTTTGATACGTGCAAATAAAGTTAAGGAGAGGGGGTTGTGGAAACGGTGCACCAGCCTCTGCGTTTGAACGCCTCAAATGCGTTTATGTAAGCAAGTGTATTGTTCATTGATATTTCAAAGAGTAAGTCATAGGCATAATAGCTGGTTTAAAGGCAAACGTATAGGACAAGTCGAGCACTAAGCTGCATCTTTTTGCATGCTGACAGACAGAAGTGGTTTCCTGAACACTGGCTTTGTGAGGTACCAGTGTAAACGTTAATAACGTGTATTTTTCCCCACTTTATGTTAATTACCTTAGAAACTAGCCTAGATTTAATGAAATGTCTTAAGAGCTGGTTGTCACGATCCAGAACATACAAGCCCGCTTTGTATTTAAGGTGCATGTGTGATGTAACATTTATTTAAAGCACCAGCTTAGCCAGAAATTGCCAGAAGTAACTGTTTACACTCGCTCACGTGTATTTCCTTACACCCGTTCAGAATGAATCGGTTCATTTTAACGTGGGGTTGCTAACTTGATCGATTGAATTATTTTGATGGCAAAGCTCCGTGACATTTGAGCGCAATGAAAGATGGTGGTCATTGGGTTCACTGCGTCGTGCTGAGACTCACGTTAAAAATGGTGTTATTTTGCGGTTATTTCCAACATCACCAGGATTGAGTTTCACTTCGACTTGAATTATTCAGATCTTGTAGTTGTGGACTCTTGTTTACTGAGATACCGGGCTCACAGTCAACAAAAGAAGTAGGACATTGGTACATAGTTTTTACTGCATTGGGCATAAAGGGACTGTTAAACAGCAACAAACGCTAAAGCGTTGATGAACCTTATATTACACTGTTGACTGATTTCTCTAGAAGCTAAGTAGGAAAAAGAAATGCACATACTTCCTTCTTCCGCAACCCTTTCTCACTCTTTCCAGTATGATGATGAAATATGGGATTGAAAGACTGCTTATTGCAAAGACAAATGTTGGAACATTTGCAAATAGCCATCTAAAAACTTGCACACGGTGTTAACTCCTTGAACAATATTATTTTAAGCCGCCTGTCATTTCCAGAACATTGGCTGGAGGATGACAGCTTTCATACCCATATGTCTTATCCCACACACCCTGATTGTTTCTGTCAGGGTGTTTGAGTTGCACGGTCAGATTTCATTAGGCAAGTTCTCAACACTTTAGGAAGCACATAATCTTGATGCCAGAGATCACTTTTAGCAAGTATTTTACATTGGGTGTGTCATGCATCCTTAACAGATTTTGATCTATGTCTTGGCTCTTGATCTGAAATCTCTGTATTGCTACTTCTTTAGTATTTGGATGATGCAAACTAGTTTGTGAATTTTTATATGGCACTGTCTATCAGTGTGTAAATCAATCGGTAGATAAATCTGTCCACAACTTGTTTCCAATGGCAAAACATTTACTGGGCTGCTGCAGTTAGATTTTTGATGCGCTGTTTGTGTCAAACTGAAACCTCCAGCAGTCCTCAAATAGGTAAGCAACTCATGATGTCTTTGGTGGAAAATGCCACAAAGAAGATGACAGAACTGGCAGGGCCTTATTAAACTATTTACTAAAACACACAGAAAGCAAGGTACAGTAGCAATAAGCCAGTTCCAGTTTATATTATCAACAAAACTAGTGGGTAGTGTAATGTCTACGTCTGGAGCTCAGTAGTCTCATCATACTTTCCAGTCCGTTATATCTTACATGTATAACAAACTGTTTGACTTCCTTGGTGTTTGGAACTACCTTGTTGAACTTGGTGTTTCATAAGCTAACTATGCCACTTTAGGGTATGAATATTTAACATAGTCTCTCACTGGGTTTCCTAAACAGCTGCCCATGGTCTGTGTGTGTCCGTGTCATGGATTAAGTGTCAGTTACTGAGCCAGACCCATTTGGCTCAGGAACTATTCCCGCAGGATCTCTAAAACATGGTCAGATTAATAAGTAAGTAGATGAGTCCTTCTTGAGGTTAGTGGGACAAATGCATAATATTTCTGTCAAATGTACAGGTTCAACTTTTTGTGCAAGCGTGAGGTAAGCCTAAATCTACCTTCCATAGCAGGACCTTGCAGTTTTCTTTTTTAAAAAGAAGAAAAAATGCATAATAAAGCTTGCATCCATACCGAGACATCTGCATTTTTCTGTAAATGTCCTAGTTTATAATGACAGGAGTAGATGTGATATATAAAAGAGATAATTAGTCTCCACACTGCCACGGTGAGAAGGAGATCAATGGGTGGCTTGTCTCTGAGAGGTCTCTGTGTCCAGACAGCAACTCTTAAACTCTATGCAACTCCACCCTCCCCAGCATAGTTGGTTGCCAGCCAGTCTTGTGACACAGCACCCGGCCAGTGCCCAGGGCTGTTTGTGTCATGGTGGAGAGACCTAAAACTGAACTGTGTACCTGGATGCCAGCAGCTGTTTGACTTTAAACAGCGTCCGGTAGATATTGCATCTACCAAATTCTGTGGAGTTTGAATGATTCACATAATTTTCACAAGAAGCAACAATAAAGTAGACGAGAAGAGTCATGTGTAAAGATACCATATAGACTTACAGTACCAGTCAAGCAGCCACAATACAGCACAAGTCACCACTCCCATAACATAAGCTGTGGTAATGAGAACTTGCTATATCAGTTTCTCTCTGCTGTTCACATTTTCTTTCCTCCTTCTTGTCAAAACTTAGGAATTATAGTGGCATATCTTAGTATGCAGTTGTTAAGGTAACATAAGGTGGAGGGGATTGGATAATATTTAGCTTGAATTTACTCGTACAGTTCTAGATGTACTTTATTTCCACGGTTGTAGTTTTTTTGTACTGTTTTAGTAGCTGTATATTGGATAGACTAGTAAATATTGCTTGTCTTTTCTGTTTGTAATTTAGTTTGGAGATGAGCAGTGGAGGTCAAAATAATATCAAGATATTGCTGTTTTGTTTTCAGATGATGAAATGTCTGATCATCCATCTCTGATGGGAGTCAGGAAACATAATAGTGAGCCATAATTGTTCCTTCCAACCTGGACAACAATGACTAGTGCAAACATAAAAATAAAACATAAACATTCAAATAAATCAGCCATGACAAACAAAAAGAAAAATCTGTTTAATCAATGCAGCTTCACTGACAGGAGAATAGCAAAGCTTTTTTTTTGGGGGGGGGGGTGAAAATACAGTGTAAATATGCATATTTAGCCAACAGCATCTGTGTAACTAAAGGTTAAGTACAGCTGTTTGCCAGCAATGAGCACCTTTACATGAACAGATAACTGGGAGTAATCAGATAATTGTAATAATACCGTCTGATGCATCTACATGCACTTCTGAAATGCTACAATCAAAAAATCCTTTATTTGTCTAAATAGAGTAGTCCAACTTATCTGTGCTGTGAGATAATTAACCAGGTCCTGGAGTTTCAGCATGTTTGTGTATAAAACAGAGTTTGTATGATCCTGAGAAGTAAATACAGACTGCCCTCTCTTGTAATATTAACAGCTTTAATATGGGTATCTGGATTTTTTATTTAGTTTTTATTTGTACTGCAAAAATGATTAAAACCAACCTGATGTGGACAACATTTGTAGCATAGTTATTGTAAAGAATATGTTAGTTTTTAGCTACAAAAACAGCTGGTAACTGGGTTCTTATGGATTTTATAGGTACTTTTTTAAGTTTGAAAAGTTCCTCAGCTTTGATCAAAGTCAGCACACGTTGAATTGATGGATGATACATATTTCAGTGCATTGTTTTTGGCAAGGAATTTGTTTTAAATGTTAGCTTCCTGTGCAGACTAGGTGACGTCGTTCTCCAGCCCTGCCCTGTTGATCCAGGACAGCAGGATTAATCCCGTGTACATGACAGTAATGACGAGCCTGTCACCCATGACGACGTCACACTGGAGGTGACGTGAAGTCATCCTGCTGCGTACAGCTCATATCCTGCAGCACATGGGGATGCTGCCCACACTTCTTAAAGCTGCTGGCTCTAAACCTATCTGGGCTTGGTTAGCATTACATTCAGGCTGACTTCACAAGAGCAAAGCTTGAATTTTTCTATTAATCCTGTCTTGAAATGGGGTACTTGCAAGTAATAGATTTATTTTGTTTCAAGCCTTAAAGAGCTTTTAAAGCAGTTCTTTCTCCTCATGCACGAGTCTTTGTTTAGCAGAGGTGGAACAAGTGTATTTAATTCTAAAACGGCTCAACCAAACATCATATTGCTGTGTAAGAAATGTCTCGTATTCCTCAAGACTTCATGGAGATTAAAACAGTACTCATCACACCTCTTTTAAATGAGACTTTGAGCACATTGTTTATATCCTAAGCAGAAAGGAATATTGTGGCATCATTGCCAACCCGGTGTCCCAGTGTAAAGATATATCCAATTAAAGCTGTAGGCTGGTTTTAGTTGCTTTTATATTTAACAATAATGTATGAAAGTCATAATGTATTTGGTCATTTTTATTTCTACTGTTGAATTTCTTAGGTTTTTTGTTGATAAGTGAGTTGTGTTCACATAGTTGCAAAAGCTTGTATTTCTTAACAGAGGCTAAAAATCAATCAGGAGGCCAAACGAGGAGTCTAGTTTAGTTTGGCAGTTGCCTGGTATGCTGAAAGCAACACATACTGTTCTTCAGCTGAAGCAATTTATCCGTCTTATCGCTTTGCTACTGCTCTTCAGAGGCAGGACAACTCTTTGTAGTTGATGCCCTTCAGCACGACTTGTTTTTGGGGTTCTTGTGCAGATTTCATCCATATAACAGTAGCACATTAATGGTAGATTAGTTTTAAGCTTCCCACATTACATATTCTGCTGTTTTAGTCATCCGGTCACACTGACACTGTGCTTAATGTAACGTGGTCTCTGTGTGGAATGTCGGAATGCAACTTAAAAGCTCCTAAAGCACACTCCACAGGAGTCTGCTTCATGTGGCTGTTAATTAGCACTCTTTGATTGGTGATTACTGGGCCTCACTGCAGTGATGTGCCCCGGGCACAGATTAGAACCTCTGAGACCAGCTTAGTGGACAGAGGAGGGGTAAATACACAAGGGAAAGCTGTAACTGGGTGATGTATATAAAAAAGTCTGTCAGTCTATCAGTTATTTTCTTGATTAAATAATTATTTATTTGGTTGATAAGTTGTCTAAATACATGGCGAAGCTGAACTGTAGTGACTGTGATGAGGAAATCAGCACTTAGGCGGCAAGCACTTAGGATTGCTTCTATGACAACTTTAGTATTTATGTGAAGAATTACAGTCGTGGTCAGACGAGGAAGCTTTGTCGAATATTTTTCCTTTTAAAAAGCGAGTCTGTTGTTTCGTGCTGTGGCATGTTGTCTCTCAGAGAGCAGCGGATTCAGACATCTGAATCCCATGCTCTGCTACACTATGACATCAACTCTTAGGCACTGGCAAACAATTGTGCTCAGAAGTTAATACTGCCCATTCAGCCAACTGGACTTAGCTGTTATTACTTCTCTGCTCCAGTGAATATCAGCACGAGTCCACTTAAAGCCATAGGAAACCACAATGAAACACTCACATGTCCTCCACTGACCAGCACACACTTTTTAATGGAACCACGTCCTGTTTCCAGACCAAAGTTTTCAATTCATCGCATGAACAGTTGGACCACAAGGATAGTCAGATGTTTATAATTCCCTAAATAAGTGCGACCATCTAGTTGCTTATTTTGTCCTTTTGAAGGTATGTGGCCCGTAAAAGCATTTTAACACGCTGTCCTATGGTACTCTGCACAAGTCACTCTTCATGTCTGCATATATTGCCAGGGAAGTAGGTGCAGCGGTTTATTAAAACATGCAAACAGAATTGAAATCGCTGTTTATGAGGCAAAGACAGATTTTGTTCTTCTTTATCTTAAAAGTGAATATTTGGTCACAGCAGCTTTATTTTTTCAACACAGTGAAGTAGTCTTGAGGAATAGTTCTGCAGGCTTCTTGAATTCATTATCTTTGGCTGTCTTTTGTTCTGTTCTCTTTCCAGAAAATCCCACACTGCCTCTGTAATGTTGAGGTCTGGGGTCTGAGGAGGATCCATTGCTCCGTCAGAACCGTTGCCACGGATTTTTAGTCCAGTTCTTGTGTCATGTGACATACATCAGCCCTTTCTCCCTCTTTCCCTTCCTTAAGAATAAATTCTTAACAGCCACCCTTCCATGGAGACCATTTTTGATGAGGCTTTGGCCAACAGTAAATGGGTCAGCCGAAGGTCCAGATGCATCTCTCAGGTCCTGGTTCAGGTCTTTGCTGGATTTGTTCCTATTTCTTCAGGAGATGTAGATGGAGCCTGACACTTCCTCACATGTTTTAAGGACACACTGCACACCATGCTGAGATATGCTAAGTGTTTCAGCTAATAACTGTTGGGGAATAATCCTGTTGGTGGAAAAATCCTTTTTTCAGCCCGTCGAACTGGGTAATCTGTGGCATTTTTTGTACAGATAGAACTGCTTAAGTGAGGAAAACTATGTGTTTGTAAGACAGAATTAAATGTTATTTTTCGTTAGCTTACTGTAATGTGTAAAAGCAGCACTTATTCTTCCCTTAAGTGAAGAGCCTATTTTATTTTTTTATTTTTATTTTTTGCTTGAATGTTTTATAGGTCAGTGTTATTGGCTTAACAAACAGTTATTTTCAGCTGTGAAGACTGGACTGAAATTTAGTTTAAAAAGCAGAAAATGTTAAACATTAATAGACTCAGAAATCCTGCAGAACGATTGCTGAAGACCACTTAGAGGAAATAATCAGGAAGAAATGAGGAATGGATCAAGGCACAGGTGTTCACAGCTGTTCTTGCTCTGGTTAAGATGCAAGGATAGATGTTCACAGCAAGCATTATTGGGGAATTTAGTAATATTAATAATACCAATAATAGACATAAATCGTTGGAATATTCTTTTTTTTATATAATTCCTTGTGTTGCAGAGGTTATGCAGACTATTTTTAGACCAAATGAATTCTAGAAATATACTTACAGTTGCTCATTCATAACATTTAAAGTTCGCATAATCTTTTTTCCCTCTCTGTATATAATCATAAAACTACCAATAAAGCTACTTGTTTTCTTCACCTTATTTTGCCTTGCGCTTTCATGTAGGAAAATACAGTTCACATGGATTAGATTTGGCTTGTTTCGAGCCAGCAAACAGTTTTGGGAGGCCGCAAGAGGGACATTAAGCTGGCAGATTTTTGTTTGATGACTGGACAGCTTTTGGACTGGATCAGCTCTACTGGTATGGCCTCTGAGAGAGCAGGCATGGTGTGGAATCTCAGACATCAGCTGCGTATGCAGGGTGGTGTTGTCTTACGCATTACACACAGACTCCCACAGCTGGTAATTAAGCCCCCATCAAGGGTTAAAAAGTGTCTTTTTGTGCCTTAACATCTTTAACATTTGAAAGTTTTTCAATTTTCCATTTACTGTTGGCCTGTGGGAGGCTTGACAATTTTTTGTCGGCCAAGTAAAGCTGTGAAATAGTAGTAAATGCCCTTATTATGGAAGAAGATAGCCAGTTGTTGCTGCAGCTACAAGAACATACTTTGCTCCACTAAACACAAAAGCTCTCCTGGATTTACATGAAGTAGCATTTTTTGAGCTAATGGACTTGAAACGGTCTACTTGCTCCTATAATTCACATGTCACTAATAGCCTTGTGTATGCTCTGTTTAACTGCAGTTCAGTGGTTTTTATTGATTTCTCTCCACTGACCAGCTTACTAGTACATTTCCCTTTGTCCCGGGAAATGGTCACACTCCAATTTACTGTATTGATTTCTGAGATGTAAACCAATCACAGCTTAAAACATAAGCCTCCTTTTGTACGTACTTATTGGGGAAATTAATTTGGAAATGCTTTAGGGTTGCTTTCTTTTTATTATATAATTTGAAATCATTTTTTTTTTCTCTGACTTCATAGATGCATTAAAGGAAAAAGAGAATAAGAGCAGACTTTTGTGTGCACCAGCCTCACACTAGCTCAGGTGGGGGTTAGCTGCAATGCAATGCTTATCCTATGCTTCTGCATTATGCAAACCCATGGAAAGTGATGTGCCTACACTATTCCTATGATGCATCCACTTGCCCTTGAAGAAAACTGATGGTGCAGAAAATGGCATCATTGGTGGAGATGTCTTATGCTATTTACTCCCGAGATCAGCATCTTTACTGTTGACTTTTATACTAAAGATGATTTTCAGTGTTTGTCAGCACAGCAAATCTCAGCACAGCAAAGACAGCATTGTCAAACCCTTCTCAGTGATGCTGTACAGAGAAGATTTAGTGTTGCTTTCTGCACTGATCTCTTTGTAGGCTCCAATGGTGAACACTTTTTAAAAGCTGTTAGAACCAAAGAAATCCCTTCTAATGGATACGAATTATGAGCAACAACGCTGTTGATGTTGTTGTGAAGGATGTTGTCAGAGGAAGGAAACTTTGAAGGAGCTGACAGTCTTCTGTTGCCAGACATCGATCAGTCGCCTTCCCAGCTGCAGCTTGGGTGTTATGTAATGAGTCAGTCCAGGCTGACTGTGCTCAGTCAGTAACCAGATTACAGCACTCCACTGATAAAAACAGCTGATGGACAATCATCTTACCACACCTTTGTTTATCTTCCTCTTCTGGTTTCACCCTGCAAGATGCTTCGTTCAGAGCATTCTCACCCTCTTTCAGAAACACTTAAAACAGGTTTGTTTTTTGTTTTTTTGTTGTTGTTTTTTTTACTTCTTTTTAAGGACAGTATGTTACACAACACAAACATCTCAGAGCTTTAAACTGTAAGCTAAGCTCCTCTAAGATGTAGGATCGGGTGTTAAAAAAAAATCAATTCTCAGATACTAATCGATTCTAAAATTTAATATCTAGTTAGATAATAATTAGCACGGGTATCGATACTTTTTGCACCACAGTGAGCAAACTGCCCGACAGCACTGTTAGACTGTATGAAGACTATCTGCACAAACTAAGGAGCTGTAAAATTATGCATTTTAAGTTGTTAATGTATTTTCTTAGATTTATTAATATATTTTTTAGTATTGCTTATATTGTGTTATTTTTGTGGTGATCTTACTTTGATTAACGGAATACAATTATATTTATTATTTTTCTATGGTATCGAAAATAGTATTGAGTATCGAACATTATTCTTAGTATCTATATCGAGTTTAAAATTTTATTATCGTGACAACCCTAGTAGAATCTAACTTTCCACGATCACGATTATAACTTTTCTTGGTACGATTACTGTCAGAGAAATGGTCTCAATATTATGATTATCTCAATTATTATGTGTTAATTTCCCAACTGCAGGAATATGTTAAACCACACGAACACCCCTTGCAGGTTTTTAAATATGATTTTATTTCCATCTTTTCATGCAAACATAATTAAATAATGTAGCAACAAAGAAAAGTAACCTAAAGCTCTTATTCTAACTAAACCCTCTGCTCTGTAAAGAATAAATAAATCCTACATATTAGCTCTGGATTTCTCTCAGAGAAAACAGATGTAAAAGGCTACAGGAACTCTACCTGGACTTGCGCAGATTCTAGCAGGAAATTACATTATAAAAATGGTTTTAAACATTTCTTTAGAAACTGAGGAGAGAATTTTGAAATGGAGGGCAGAAACATCTAGCTGGCTTTGACTTCCAGCTGTTCTTTAACAGAATAGCTGCTTGTTGATAAAAAAATACTGGAACACTGGAAATAAATTTGGTTTCTTCTGCAGACCATTGCACATGAAAGGCACAGCGCTCACAGTCAGTTGTGTTTTTAGCAGTGAAGCCATCCATCAACAAAAGTTTCAGGCATCCGTAAAAAATGACGTTAAGTAAATGCAGCTTAGTTGTCACATTGCGATGTAAGCCCAGCCTGAGTCATACACAGTTGCAAAATTGCAAATGGCACGAACACGTTTAACATCAGTGTTACGTTAGGTAAACGATGCCGTTATACAACCCAGTTACTGCGCATTTGCCTTGGACATTTTATCCTAAGCCAACAAAATCCAACAAAGATGACTTAATATGTTTTGATGGGCTAACGCTTCCTCTGCCATACTCTCCCACTCTAACACGCTCTAACGCAATAAATTGTGAAATCAAGTAATCATAACATCCCTAGTTACCCTCTTAATACCAATGTTAGCCTAACAAGTCTCCATTGGCTCTTGCATGTAGTTGTTATGGAAGTCCGACGTGCCTCCTCTTTAAATGTTTGAGCATTGCAGACCTACTTCCGTGGTACGCATGGTCCGCTATACAAATCTCAGATGTATTTAATTTATTTTCTAAGTTCAACTTGAAGTTATCTGAGACTTTTGGCGTCCTCTACTGCCGTTTTGTACCCTGGTCGGCCGCCATATTTTTCCCCTGGCGGACTTTATTGCACATGTGCAACTCAATAGTCAACAGGTATGTTGTTAACTATTTTGCATTGTTGATGTCAATGTCGACTTATCGCCAAAAACAATAAGTATGATGGATAATAAAGTCTCTGTTCTGTAAACAAAATTTCCCTTAAAAATATATATTTAAAAAATAGACAGACAGGGACAACCAGCAAAACTGCCAGTTAGTACCGTTGTATTAAAAAAAAAAAAACTAGAAAAAAAATATACTGCGCATTGCTTGTGAAGCTGAAATATCTCCCCTCATCACTGCGTGTCAGACTGATCTACAAGCAGTGAGTGAACCGCGCTGCTGCGTGGCGACGCTCAATTTTTCGCATATGCCAGGGCACCGGCCCAAAAGTAATGCGGAATCCCCCCGAACCTCTCGATTAGCCGGCATTGCTCTTGATGTGTATTTTGTCAAATACGGTAGTATATAGGCTGACTCTATTTGTGTAATAGGCCTGCGCGTTACGGAGGTTATTACGGTAGACCAGGATGTAGGGAGCTTTGTACTGACGTTGTAGGCTACATGTGTGTGTTCTGCCTACATGTGGGGAACAGCGAAACAATAAATGAGGAAGAGTTTGCAGCTATTATTTCTCCTTTCGAATTATTTACATATTTCAGCATAAAAATCAGAGGTTTAGTGCGAGAGCGTGAGAAGCCACTCAAATGCGCGAGTCTCA
This sequence comes from Rhadinocentrus ornatus, assembly GCA_037177495.1. Taxonomy (NCBI): domain Eukaryota; kingdom Metazoa; phylum Chordata; class Actinopteri; order Atheriniformes; family Melanotaeniidae; genus Rhadinocentrus; species Rhadinocentrus ornatus. The sequence continues at coordinate 3,507,073 of JBAMHW010000006.1, read as the reverse complement.
CAGCGGATGCGTGTTGGCAGCCCTGTAAAACAAATGCAGCGTACCGGCTCGCTCCAGTGCTTCACTACGGTCTCGGTGCTGCAACATGCTGCTGTCAAGTATGACACGTGAGAGATCACCCTGCAAGATACCAGAGCGTTCAGTCGAGATGCTCCATATTGAAACCTACACAGTCTATGGTAAAGTAAGATAGGGGGAAAAAAAATTAAAATTATTGCAGCCGGCAAACTCATGGCGCTCATTTTTTCTCACCTTGTAATTACTTGACTTATTGCTTATTGTGACAGGCCCAAGTGCCCGATAAAGGATTAAAGTTGTATATGCTATATCTAATGTTGCCCTAAAAGGCACGAACTGATCAAGAAGGTAAAGATCATTTTTATGGCACTTATGTTGTGTAATGACACAATAGTGCAAGTCCTCCTTCTCTAAAATAATAAGCTAGATTCTTAGTTTAATTTAAAATCCATACTCATGTCCTGAAAACTTGTATTTGTCTTTGCAGAAGGAAAGCATAGATAATATTGACAGGGGTCTTTTTTTCTTTTCTTACCAAATTAGTTTGTTTAAAGCCGCAGTGTGAAAGAATTACTCCCATCTAGCGGTGCGCTAATATATTACAAGCAACCGAGTAGTGCTCTACTGGAGCCTCACCGTTTAAGAGCGTTATTACGACTACG
>JBAMHW010000006.1:3473810-3496443 GCA_037177495.1 Rhadinocentrus ornatus | reverse complement strand
ACATAAAACATTAAAAGCATTACAGCGGGGTGCAAGAAGCAATAACAAGTGCATTAAAAACAGACTTTAAAAGAAATCAAAGATAATTAAATAAAAACGGAAAGGAAAAGACCTCAATAAAATAGATTAAAAGGACAAAATAAAGTTAATTAACAGTCGTTCTGATAAAAGGAAGCAAATAGGAAAGTTTTTAACCCTGATTTAAAACTGCTTAGTTTCAGCAGACCTGCAGTTTTCTGGGAGTTTGTTCCACATGTGAGAAGCATAAAAGCTGAACGCTGCCTCTCCATGTTTAGATCTGAGGACTGGAGTTATGTGATCTACTTTCTTGGTCTTACTGAGGACTTGAGCAGCAGTGTTCTGGACTAACTACAGCTGTCTGATGGACTTTTTAGGGAGACCTGTGAGGACAGCATTACAGTAGTCCAGTTTACTAAAGATAAATGTATGGACATGTTTTTCCAATTCCTTCTGACTTAGCTTTTACTTTTAATCTTTCTTCCTTGGCTCCAAACACTATTATTTCAGTTTTGTCTTCATTTAACTGGAGAAAGTTCTGGCACATCAAGTATTTAATTTGATCGATGCAGTTGATCAGAGTTTGGATCGGACTGTAGTCTCCAGGTGAGACAGTTATATAGATTTGTATGTCTTCAGCACAACTGTGGTAACATATTTAGTTGTTTTTCATAATTTGAGCGAGTGGCAGCATGTAGATGTTGAACAGCAGTGGCCCCAGGATTGAGCCTTGGGGAACCCCATAGGCTAGTTTGTTTTAAATTTTCAGCATGTCATACCTTACAAGTAGGGATGTTATGATTATTTAATTTCTCACTTCATTGCGGTATTAAATACCACAATTTATTCATTGTAAAAATCCCTCAATTTCATCACTTTCCATAAAACAGCATATCTGAACCATAACGTAATGGCAGATCGGTGTAACTTGCACACAGAACAAAAACAAAGTCACACAGCATCCACTTGTGGCTGCTTGTTTTGCTGTGTTTTTGTTCTGTGTGAGTTGCAGATGAGGTGTGTTTTTTTATGCTCTACTCAAAGGACGAATTTAGAGCATTTCGTCCGTTTTTTGGCATACTTCCCTGCTTAATTTTGTAAGTTTTTAGGGCCCTTGCAGATGCAGACCCTGATGGAGCAAACAAAGCAGTACCAACAGAAACCATGGGGGCAGTGATGAGCAACATTGCTAATGTGCGACCCACAAAATATACAAAGAAGAAGTTAATTATATATAGTTATAATATAGTTAGATTATATTTATTGGCAGCACAGATTACCGCCGACTATTGTGCTGCCTCTTGTGTGTCTTTCTGAGAATGAACATGATCATGATCTCCTTCACCGTTGCCATGTTTGTTGTTGTCTGAAACTCATTTTGTCCCAATTCAGGGTCTACACACTTCGAAGTGCAGGTTTGTCGGCTATAGACGTCCCAGTGGTGCGCCAAACTCTGTCTTATTTCGAATACACCTCTGAATCCACCCAACTAACCTGCACTTTGCTTGGCCTGCAGCAACGGCTATTGGTGGCACATCCTTTACAGCCTCTTTTCTCCCAGAATTCATTGCGCACAAGATGTGAATGAGCAACAAATCTCCAAAGAGTGTTTTTTGTTTACCTCACTTTAGTAAAAATGTGACAAAACCAAATACATCAAAAACATATTTGTAAAACGGTGGCATTTAAATTCTGTAATAAATTATATTTGTGGATTTTTGAATTAATGAAGAATGTCTACCGGCTGGAAAAGTACAGATCCTCTAATAGTTTTTTTTTTGTTGTTGTTTGTTTGTTTGTTTTTTGTTACATTTTTACTTGGTCGATAAAAACGTTCACTCAAGTGTCCAATAAAATGCAAACTTAGTAATTTAAAACTTTCAAGTTATTCAGCGTCCTATGTTGCTGCTATGGGAAATTCTCGTTGGTTAAGAAGGCTGTCCCATTTCACAAATGGTGAACGGCTTCTGCGTGCACAGACTACGTAGGAAATTCCTAGTCTGTGCACTCCAAAGTGTGTAGACCCTGAATTGGGACAAAGCTTCAGAAGTGAATTCTGTTTATGGAAGTAAATGTGGATGCCTCACATGTTTTTGTATTCATTTGGAAGTTCTTGTCTAGTTAGAACAGACAAATTATAACTAACTGAGGGAAATAAGGGGATTGAGAATTAAGAGAGGACAAAGGTTAACGTTGGCCGTTTGTGCAGCAACGGCTGCTACCTCTGTGCCTCTACAGATACGGAGTCAGAACCCGGTGCAGATTTCTGATGTCTGTCTGCTTCAGTGACGTAGAAGTTGGATGAAATGTAACATGAGCGGTCAAACTGAAGTCAATTTGAAAAAGAACTGGAATTTTTCCGTTTACTACCACATAAGTAGCCTGGGGCGGATTTGAAAAAATATCACATCATCAAAAAGTAAAATAACAGGAAGTGACATCAAAAGCAGCCCTTTAAATCCAATAATGGACTGGTAAATGTAGACAACAGATTATCACAGTAATCTGATCACTCCCAGATATCTATCATAAAGATATATATTTTGATGGTCATTTAAACAGGCTCAATTTATAGAATGTCTTAGTATTCAAGAAATTAAATATTGTTAAATAAATTAACACAGAATTGGTTTTTATTGAATCAAATTGATTTAGGAAATTGGTGGTGGTAGCCAGATTTAGTTATGTACTCATTGTTTTGTTAATGAGTATTCAGGGTTTTATAGATGATGCTCCATTCAAACATTTGAATCTAAATTTCTGACAAAGAAAGAACGCGTGATTTGCAGAGGGGCAGAAAATACTGTAAATAAGCACACAAACATACCTGCTTTGACTTCCCCGGAGTATTATTTGCTCTATTCACATTTTTTATGATGTTTTCTCAACATAAACAACACAAAAAGTGTGGTACATCCCACACAGACATTTAGATTCTCACATGCAGCCCTTCTGGCAAATGTCTATCACATTTCAAGGCTGCAGTGCATGTGTGAAAAGGGCTTGTGTGTGTTACAATCATGGATGGGGTATATTACTGAAAATTGGAGTCAAGTTCAAAAGCAGCCTGACCACAACAATCTCAGATTTGAGAGAGGTTGAGTCAGGGCTTATATCCACTTTAACACCACTTTCATCTCTTCAAGGCTGTTTAATGCAGGCGTTAAACCTTTGATGAGTTCACACCTGCAAGTTTAACCTTTTTTTCTTTTTCTTTTTTTATCTCTTCTCAGATGTGGCTGACAGAGTAGCTCACGCCAGAGGACTTCTCCACCTCAACCCTCCCTTTGCTGTCCTGTCCTGACGAGCAGCGTCTGCTTTTCTTTCTTTCTTTCACAGCGTGTTTTTGTTTGTTTCTTTTTTTTTTTAATGCTTGGACACAACCCACCAACTTGTGAATTCATGATCACATGACCGTGGATATGGACGCAGTCCTGTCCGACTTTGTCCGTTCTACTGGAGCAGAACCAGGATTGGCCAGAGACCTGCTAGAAGGTGAGCTAGACGACATTATGTTGTGAAAATCCTTTACAATGCAAACCTGAAGTGATGTAGAGTAGCGATATAAGCATGACAGCATACTTACTGAATCAGTATTCAGTTCCACTTTTATCCTATTTTTGTTTTTAACTCCCAAAAATTAAACCAAGAACAGATATTTGTGCAAAACTGCTCAGTAGCAAGTCCATGCAGCAGTCTCGATCAAAACTTCTCTTAATTAAGCCATCAAATACCAAGCAAATGAAGGTGAAGCTGGAGTCAACAGGGCTCCTGTTGCCTAGCAGCAGCACAATTTGCAGATAAAAATACGGCTTGAAAATTAAATGCATTGCAGCAGCAAGCTGGTGAGCTGCTCCAAACTCTGATATTTCCCTAAGTAAAGAATGTGCCATTGGCCTTTGCATAAGAGAAGACATCTGATGCAGCATTGGCTTGTGGTAAATATTTAAACTCATTAAAGATGCTTCATTTGCTTGACATAGAAACAGATTCAGGCTGTCATGTAAGACCAGTTTTCTCAGGCAGATGTTTTTCCCTCCCTGTCTCTCTAGGAAAGAACTGGGATTTCACTGCTGCGCTCAGCGACTTTGAGCAGCTGCGACAGGTGCATGCAGGCAACCTGATGTATTCGTTCCCAGAGGAGCGGACGTATCTGTCTCCTGATAAGGAAATGGCCAGGGTTGGGCGGCCTTTACTCCACCGGCAAGATGAGGTGGTGCAAGGTGAGGCCATTAGCAGGTGTGATGATTTCATCTTTCAAAGTAACCATTAACACTAACAGCCTAAAGTCAGTCGGTCAGTCTGTCTGTCTGTCTGATCTATCTAAATTTACTTAATAATTAATGCAATTTCTGTATGTAATAATAATATTATTTATTAGAATAATTTATAATATAAAATTTAAAAAATAAATTCTCATAAAGAAATATATGCTGCGTGTTTTCAGACTGTTGTCTGAATGTTTGCTCACTGTGGTGCCAAATAAATAAACTAATAAAAAACTTCAACCACGAGTTAGTGTACATATATACATAAGTGTCCTTTTTTTCACAAAATTATCTACTCTTTAAAACTAAATTTTTTAAAAAACATTTAAAAGATTAGCTTTTTAAACATTTTTGTCTACATTAAAAAGCATTACTATCCAAGCCAAGGTGTGAGCAGCTCCACGAAATGCGTTTTCAGGCTGGTTATGGAGCAGAAGAGAACTCTGCTCTTCCTGCAGCTGAGCATGAGCCGCTTGTGGGCTCTTCTGGACAAGCGAGGGGCCTGCGGAAGCATCCACGGCTCGTTAGGAAGAGTGAACTATAAATGTTTTCACGTCAGTCTGAAAGTCTCCGAAAACACTAGAAAAAGTTGCTAAATGTGTTGCTAGGCGCTTTAAAAAAGTGCCACTAAAGAGGTCTGAAAACTCGCTAATTAGTTGGCAAAACTGTAAACAATGGGTCCTCCAGGGAGAAGCTGAAGGAGCGGGGCTGCCCACTGCAGTGCCTGTTTAAATTGGGTAGAGGTGGCTGGTTTTTTGCCGCCAAAGTGGCATTTAAGTGTCGATACCTGTGCTAATTAATACCTAAACAGTTTTCAGTATTGTGTCTAATAAGTGCATCTGAATATTAGAAATAAGTCATTTTTGATCCTCCTTCCTAAATTCTTTCTCAAGTTTCTAAGGATTGCTACAAAACTTCCTTTTATAGATATTTTATTTATCATTTTATGCTCTGTTTTATCCTTTTTTTTCTTCTGTTTTTATGGACTTTATTGTAAAGCACTCTGTGATTTTATCTGTGAAAGTGCTTTAGAATAAATTGTTACTTACTGAAACTACAAAGAATTATCTGTGAACACTGTTTCTCTGCATTTTCTGCCCTGGTCTTCTTGCAGCTACAGAGAAGCGTCTGTCAAGGGGCATCTCTCATGCCAGTTCCACCATCGTTTCTCTTGCCCGCTCTCACGTCTCAAGCACAGGCGGATGCAGCAACGAGCCGCTTCTAGACACGCCGTTGTGCACCTTCCAACTACCAGACCTCACTGTGTACCGGGATGACTTCCGGGGATTCATCGAGAGGGACCTCATTGAGCAGTCAATGATGGTGGCATTGGAGCATGCAGGTTAGTAGAACAGAGCACCAACTTCCAAATAACCTCAAACCACTAGCATTAATATAGAATTATTTTTGTCCAGTTGGGCATCACTGGATGGTGTTTTAATTCCACACATTATTTGTAATGCAAACACAGCAGCTAGGTTTTGTTTATTTTTCCTCAGGGCGGCTGAACTGGTGGACGAAAGTCGTTCCAAATTGTCAAAGTCTTCTTCCTCTAGCAACAAGTGGAGATGGAAACTGTCTTTTACACGCAGCCTCGCTCGGTGAGTTTCACACCTTTCAAACAAGAACCATGCAAGTTTATACTCCATCCGTTCTCACTGAGAGAGCTTCACTAGAGCTTATGCACTAATTACAGTATCGAAATCCACAGTCACTGAGCCTGTGTGGCCCCCTTACAGGTGCAAAATTCATGTAAAGAAGCTATTTAAGAGCTTGTAGTATTTAATAGTTCAACCTGTTGCCTTCAAGGGGTTTGCAGTTATACATGCTTATTTTGTCAGGGTGATAGGGTAGGATGTGTCTTATCAGTTATTGAAAAATCTTCTGGTGCATGTGCATGACTTCATTACTTAATAATATTTAAGTAAAGTTGTTCAGAAGATTCTGTTTCTATAAATTGAGTGAAATAAGTTTCATAATGGTTACAGATGTGTATTACATGATTTACAACTGTGTAAAACAAGTGTCTTTTTTCCTTTGAAATAACCATAGAGGGACATAACATTTCAATCCAATTAAAATCGAGCACTTGAATGCAGCATGTATTAGTGGAGCTTAGAGGAGTTTTGAGGGCATGAAAGGAGTCTCAAAACTCTGCACACGCAAGCTTAACCATGCAAAAATGCAATCTGATCCGTGTACGTTAGGCCATGCGTGCACAAGCATGTAAAAAAAATGCATGTAGAAAATCAGTTAAAGAAGTTTTATTTCTAAAGCACTTTTCATATAAAGAAAATTACACCTCAAAGTGGTTTCTACAGCCAAAAACACCTTTCCAGATCCCCCACACTAGAAACCCATGTCACACACACACACACATAGACACAAAATGCTGATAAGTCTAAACTAAACTCTCAGTGATGTATTACAAATTTCATTTCATTTAAATTTTTACATGAAAATTGATAGATAAATAAAAAAAATTTAAAATTTATTTAAAAAATAATAATTTAGAAGAAATAGTATAGAAGGCATGGGTTAAAAATTAAATAAGTTAATAAAAATTAAATTATTTAAGTGTATTAACTAATTAATAAATCAATTAAGACACAATCAGGAAATATTTAAACCAAATTTAACATAATAGAGTAGAAAAGAAAGAAATGTAAGTAAAATACTAACTTTACACACAAATATGATATCCAATTAAATCTTGATTAAAACAGTAAGTCTAAAGCTTTTTCTTTAATTATGAGCACTCCCAGATGATCCCAAATCTGTGTGCAATATATTAATGATTGTGCATTTTGCACTGTGTGCATGTGTACATTTATGTTTTAAGTTGTATTTGTAGTTAATAAGCCTGCATTGTTTTCTGCTGCAGGTATGTGGGGTTTCCACGACCGCGACCTGATGCTGCGGAAGTCTCTGTATGCCCTGATGGACCACGGGTTGGAGAGAGAAGCTTTGAAACGTCGGTGGAGGTGGCAGCAGACCCAGCAGAACAAAGAGGTCCGTTCCACAGGCTGCACATTTCTCGCCGTTAACTTAAAATGTGAACTCTGTTATGACAGTAGCAGACTAAAACACATAAAGGAGTTTAAAGTTCAACTTGTAGGTTAGTGACAGTGATTTGAGGTGGACAAACATGAACAAACAACTGGGTTTTTGGAAATGTATGTCTGTATGTTCCCTACAATGTAGAGCTGTTTACTATAATTAGATGGGGAAAATGAGTCGTGGATCCATGCATCAGAAAGACCAGAAAAGAAAAAAGCATTAAACACTGTTTTTCTACATTAATCTGCAGTGTGAGAAGGTCCAGTGGACCTTGAGCTGGGGTCCTGCTGAGTTAGTGGCACAAGCTAATGATTGCTAAGTGCTTCTCCCAGTGCTGTGGAGTTAACCATCATCTATGAGGGTTTCACATGACTTCATATAAGAGTAACTCAGGACAAAATCCAGGATCTAATACATTTGCTTCAGCCCATCAGACTTTTCCCAGTGAGAGGGTTCGCATCCATAAGATGTGGTAGGAAACGTGTTTAAATTAAACATCAGAGACACTCAGCTGTGAAATCACATCTTCAAACCTCACCACAGACTAATTTTCCATAAATCGCTAACACTTAAACCAAAATGCTCAGAAAAGAGTCCAACTGAAATGTCCTGATGAAGGGAAGTTTTACTGAGTCGCTCTAAACATTCTCTAAGTTCAAAGCTCAGATAACGTGTTGACAATAATCAAACCTACAAAGAATATTGGATCCATTTTTTTCCTCATATCGTTCAGGCCAAGATCAGGCCCCATTTATTGTCAGCATCAAAATGTTGTTGGGCTTTGATGTGAAACTTATCTTGTCAAGCAATTAGATGACTGGATCTGTCACTTTGTACCACCATGGCAACATGCTAATGACTATATCAGTCAATAACAGTGTTTAACGCCATAAATATTAGCCATAGTATCTCAGCCTACAGTAGATACCTTATCCTGTCTTATCTTTAACAAAATCACAAAGTCAAAAAGAGGCTGTTTTTATGGAGAACACAATGATTGCTTCCCATATGAAAGCAAGCTTTGTAGCGCATAAAGCATGTTCTTGAAGTGGCTGCAGACATTGTGCAGACGCCCACAGAGGAGATGCCACATGAATGGCTGCCTCTAAAGTGTTTAAATCAAATTACTCAAACCAGAACTGCTCCAGTGGACACTGGGAGAGGAGACTGACTGTTATGGAAAAAAACTAACGTATACAGACATGCTCCTGGATTTTCCTGTTTCCATATGTGGTTGTGTTGCTACTGTATGGAAAAGCACAGAATTGGCAGAATGCTCTGGGCTCGGTTGCCAGTATGCAGGCTTGTGGTAAGACGTCATAACGTCAGTGCATGCTTTTGTGACATTTGACACTGCCTCTCTAAATGGCCGACGGCTGCATGTGTGTCCTTGCTTTCCCCTCAGTCTGGTCTGGTGTACACAGAGGAGGAGTGGCAGAAAGAGTGGAACGAACTGTTAAAACTGGCCTCCAGTGAGCCGAGAATACACTACAGCACCAACGGCACCAACGGGTAAGGCTCCGGCCGGGACAATACAGCGACTGTTAACCCACAGTCATGTTTATATACATGAGCAAACAATCAGAAGTGAGTGGACGCTCATCATGGAGTCAGTCTGATATTTACTGTTTCCAACGTCAAGTCCACTGAGTTGAATGCACCATTAAGTCCAAACTGAAGGAGGTTTTAACATTAAATCCATCAAAGTCATCACACATCACTAATACAGACAAATGCTTCATGTTGTTGTTTTTTTAGCACTGAGTCCTCTGATGAGCCAGTTTACGAGAGTTTAGAGGAGTTTCACGTCTTCGTCTTGGCACACGTCCTCAGAAGGCCCATTGTTGTGGTGGCTGACACCATGTTGAGGGACTCGGGAGGAGAAGGTGAATATACCAAACACCCCAGACTGCTAGTCCACCCTGTAATGCACGTTAGCATAGTTTTTCTCACTGATGCACCAGAAATAGTTTGAAAGTAAAAGGTTTTATTGATGACTTGCGTGTCTCGTTCTAATGAAGTTAACAGAACCCATCTGCTGTCTCCGGCAGGGTTATCTATCAGCATGAGCTGGTGCCAAAAAGTGGGTGACTAATTTTTAGTGCTGCCTAAAAAAACCTTTTCTATGGTGTAAGAGAGCTGCCATTTAAAGCATTTGTGTGTGAATGTGTGTGTGTGTGTGTGTGCCTGTGTGTGTACAAGTATCCATCAAAAGTTGTGCATAAATAAAAATTAGGAATTTCTCCTAAATAAAATCACACAGAAAAGGTTTCTTGTGTACGAGGGAATATCTAAAAGTTTTGAGCTTCACACAGAAAGAGCAAAATATTTTAATTTACACTTGTTCCATCTAGTCTGCCAGTCACTGATACCTGATCAATAGAGCTCAAAATCTTGGTCCTCGGACCAGCTGGTGTGGACTGGGCGTGGTCCTGGTGAAGCAGAATCCTATGGCGGATTTTTCCGCAGCGTAGGTTGCTTCAGAAGTTTAGTATCACGTTCCCCATTCATTGCAGTTTCATGGAGCAGGAAGTCGAGGTGGACCACTCTTTTGCTGTCCCAGAAAATGGTAGCCATGACCTTCTTGGGGGAACTGGTGGCTTTGAACTTATTTTTGTCCTCACTACTAACAATCCTAAAATGAAAATCATCTGGTTTGCCGCTGTACTGAGTTAGCGATGCTCCACTGATGGTGACCCTCTCTAGTTCATGTCACCTGAAAACTTTTTTAGGACTGTCATGACCCATCTTGCACATACTTTGGACATGTGGGGTTTGTCATGAGGAATGCTGTGTGTGGATCCATGTGAAAGGCCTGTTATTTCTTCTTAGTTTTCCATCACTAGTTTGTGCACAGCGTCAATGTTTACCGGACTAGTGCTGGTTGATGGCCGTCCTGACCGGAGGTCATCTTCTAAACTCTTTCTGTCTTGCTGGAATTCTTCACCCAGTGTTTAATAAACCATCAACAGCATTCAGGTCACGTATCTTCAACAGTTAACTCACAGCGGTCGGTTTGTAAATTCATAATGAAGAAGTAAAAATCACAAATTGTGTGTGTGTTGAATCTTGTTCTCACAAACAAAATACACTGTAAACATTTTGTGTGTGCTCATGTCGTAACCGCCAGCTCTTCCAGCAAACGTTTAACCCGCTAAAAGCCGCTTCCAGCGCCCGTTTGAAGAAACTGGAGCAGCTGCTTTGAGCATGTAGTGACTGCAGTAGCTGTCAAAGCATCAAGTAGATTTAAACCCTCCAACAAATGAAATGCTTATCTTTTTTGGCTTAGAAGCAAAGCTAAGGCCATATTTTTTTAACCTTAAATGTCCATTATTTCCCTCCAGCCTTTGCTCCCATCCCTTTCGGAGGCATCTACCTACCGCTGGAAGTGCCAGCTGCCAAGTGTCTTCGCTCACCGCTGGTCCTGGCATACGATCAGGCGCACTTCTCTGCCCTGGTTTCCATGGAGCAGAAGGACAGCTCCAAAGAGCAAGGTGATACTTTGCATCATCCATCATTATCATATCATATATACTTTAAGTTCCTCTTGAGGACCAAGTGCCTCATCTTTTATAGACTTTCCCACTTAATAGCTTTAATCTTTTATCTGATGGGGACTCTTCTGCAAAGTTGACCTCAGCAGCTCATGTGGGAGTGGTGGCTAATCACCACGGGGCTTTTCAGGGTTCCCTTCACTGAAATGGCAGGTTGGACTGAAGGCGCCATGAAGTTGTATTTAGATAGAAGTTAAAGATTTGAAGATGGATGTTTATTCAAGAAAGAATCGTCTTTGCACATTAAGATTGAATTAGTTTTAACACGTCATTCATTTTCAATAATAAATACATTTTATTTATAGACGACTTTACATAGAACCCAAAGACACTTTATGTAAAACAATTGATTAAAATAAAAACAAATAATTAAAATAAAATATAAGTAAACAACAGCATGCAACAGTATGTAGTCAAATGTAGTTTAAGACACGTTCGCTTTACAATCTATTTGCCTCGTCGTTCTTCATGAACACGTCTATGTATATAAACCGGTTTCAGCTCCTGTCTGTCTAAATTCGATGATTTTTGGGCAATCTCTTCTCTATCTGGGATGCTCAGTGTATCCAAGGAGGCAGCCATCTTTCTTTTCTGTTTACCCGAAGCTGGCCTCTGATTGGTGTAGAGCAATCACGTAACGGCCGTACCACCACTTTGAAAGTAAAAAGTTGTTACGCTGAACAGTAGCTAGTGCCGAGTTACGGCTGTGATCACGGGACTTGTGCGGGATAATCAGCCACGAACTTTGGGAGTTAAGCTAAAGGCAAACCGGTCTTTTTTTTCAAGGACGAATTGTGTGTTCCCCAGACTGTGGAGCGAGATGAAACGATAACAGGGTTGACCTTAAAGCCTAACAGCGCTGCTTTTGTTTTTTAGTTCAGAGGAAAGTAAAGTTTTTGTAACATTTCAGTCGGGTAAATTTCAAGCTAAATCCAGTTTCTGATTTTAATTAATCTTTTTTTTCTCTTTACTAAAAACATTTCAATCTTATAAAAAACAAACTTAAACTTTTGCATGTAAATATGCGGCTGGCCGGGCTTTATTTCTATATTGCAGCATATCTGAAGCAATAAGCAACGTAACCGCAGTCATGATTTATTTCCACCTTTCGCATCATACGAGATAAACTGCGAAAATAATTTTCTTGATGTTGGTCGTCTCTTAACGGGATTTGTGGGCTGCTGCCGGTCCAGTTCATGTCTTACTCAGCCAGCAGGTAAGTTCCAGCCCTGAGTGATGACTCACTTTACTGTGTCTGTAAGGGTTTTCAGACAAACTTGCTTCTGCTTCTGGTTCCGCTCTCGGGCATCATAACCTTTGTGCTTTTTGTTGAAATCGAGTATTGCTGTCTTGTGAAAAACAACACACCTGAAAGTACTGTATACCTAATATTGTACATTAACTTTACCGTACATAAGTTACTGCGTAGAGGGGAAGTACATACAAAAGTGGTATACAACAATAATTACAATGCAGAAAAGGGCCATTAGATAAATAATTCAGGATATAGAGATCACACGAATTAACTATTTTTAAAAATAAAAACTCTTAAATTTCCAGATTTGATCCAGTTTTAAACAGAACAAATAATATTCAGAGCCAGAAATAATTTACTCCCAAGTAATATTGAGTATTTGTTTTCAGCAAGAGAAGGAGGTTCTGATTTTAGAGGGAAACAGAATTGAAAATGCAGCCTGTCAGAACAACTTTATGTGTGTTTCAGCGTCGGGGGTAAAGTTACGGAACAGCTTAACACATCAATTAAAGGAAAGTAAAAGCATAAACCAGTTCAAGAGAAGGTACAAAATGCAAATGTTAGATAAATATAAGCTTGAAGGAACACTAGTTTTACAAAAGACGATGATGATGGTGGGATGGTGTTTGGAGACAGAAATATGTTGGTGTTTTGTTTCGTTTATTTGTTTCTTGGGAGGAGGGATGGAGGGGAGTGTGTACATTTTTTTGTGAAGTATGGAATTTGAGTTGTGCACTAGAGTTGAAGTGTTAGTGCATTGTAGAAATGGGGTTGGGCGTTATAAGTTTATACTTCTACCTACTCCTTTTTCAGACATGGGAAAATGTAAATATTGTACATGAAAGAACACGTTTGAAATAAACTTTGAAAATGAAATGAACCGGCCCATGTTCATACCAGTTTAACCAGAATCGGAATGGGAGGACTTTATGACGGAAGTAAACATAAACATCTTAGAGATTTGTTCCTGAAAGTTGCATCTTACGTTGTCAGGCTCCATTATAACCTACAGTTCTCCAAAATGAACAATTTATTCAGACGACAGATAATTTCATATGTGTGGGCTCGGTTGACTGCAGTCATTTCTCCCACTTGGCATCATGTCGCTGTTTGAGGTGTTAAAGTAAACCGGTTGTTCTGCCACCTTTTGGTAGAAACAGCCTCTAATTCTGCCAGCTGTCATTACTTGTTCCAAGTTTGAGGTTGTAAAACCAAACCAGTTCCTAAGAACTGATAACAAAGAGCCCTTTGGGAAGGAGCTCCTCCTCCTAGCTGCTGTGTTGTGTATGTGTGTGTGAGAGACGGGGCATTTCTGCTACAGATTAAAAGGGAGATTTTTTTATTTATTTATATATTTTATTTATTTATTTTGGTATATTTGGCCATCAATATTATTGGACATCATTTAGACATATGCCATAAAAGAATTATTAATTAATCACCGAGCTCCTACATAGCAGTAGACAGAGCTGCCTGAAGACACCAAAACACTAATGGTTTATGTTACTTTAAAGCATAATTTTGTCTTTCCTCTCATCTCCACCAGCAGTTGTGATCCCACTCACTGACTCAGAGCACAAAATGCTGCCTCTGCACTTTGCCGTGGATCCTGGGAAGGACTGGGAGTGGGGAAAAGATGACACGGACAACGTGATGCTGGCAAGGTAAAAATAAATTTAAAAAAAAATTATTTGACTTCGTCTTGTGAGGTTAGAGAAGCTCAGAAGGTGCTTTTAACAAAACTATTTATGTAACGTCACAAGAGACAAATAAAAACACGAGTGCCACATGTTCCCAGGCGTGCAGGGATTGACCCCTGATTCCAGATTAGTGATACTCTCCAGCAGTGACAATGAGATTAGCTCTAAATTCCTTCTATGAAAAAAACACCGCCATGTAAAAAAACATAAAAACCCACCTTATTTACGTCAGCTGCTGACACTGGATGTCTTATTCCCGTGAAATGGTGGGCCCAGATGATATTACACAAGTGACTGTTAACGTTGTTTGAAAAGGTTGCTGAGTGAAAAGTCCACAGCAGAACGTGAATGCAAATCAGCCAGATGCTTCTACTGCGTTTATTCCGCGGCTCAGAGCCAATTTACTGGATGTTTTCAGCTAAACCTTCATTTAGTTTTATTTTCGGTTTACAATAAGGACCAATAAACCGAATAAATTGATTCATGCCTTCACAATAAGTAATGCTCCATTAGCTTCTGGAATCTGGTTCAGTAGTTGCTATTTATTATATAATATAAATGTTGCTCAGAATCTAAAATATGGCTTTTTAAGTTCTGTGCATTAGCAAAGTTATTGTTAGTCTTTAAACTAGCATCATACAAACTGAGCCACATTTAGAAAATATGAACAAATTTGATTCAGCAACAAACTCAAAGAACGGAAATGCTAATTAACGTTGTGTTCCACCATCTTCCTTTTAATAAAACCTTGTAATGCTTTGGGAGCTGAGGATACTGTTTGTTTTAGTTTTTCTGAGGATTCTCTGATTTCATCTGCTCAACAGTCCACGATGAGAAAAGAAGTAAAATAGAATTTTAATTTAAATAAAATTTACGTTTAAAAGACTCAAATGCAATTTGTGTGAGTTAATTTTAAGTTGTAGTTAAATTATATTAAGTTAAAAAGTTTAAGATGTGATAGTTCCTGTCAACTAGTAGTTAGTTGTTGTTAGTGTCGGTAAATGTGTTTTGATAGGTGTCGGGGTTATGGTAGGGGTCCTTGGTAAATTTTCTCCTCTTTAAAGGGTTCCTGGTCTCCCAAGGTCCAACAGCTGTTTCCATTCTTTTACTCACTGAGATTTCCCCAGATTTTCCTAATCTTTTCCTTGTTCTTTGCTCTGTATATGCTGAAAAAAAGTTCTTTATAGCCATTGAGAATTTTTTTTACTTATTGATGATTCTCTGATGGGGTTATTTATTGTATTTTAGAAAACTACTCAGGTTGCCTTGACAAGCAGTTTGTGTTTCCATCAGCTCCGGAGGCATGACTTCTGACTGAGCTGTAACTTGCTGTTTTTCTCTGTCTTTTCTACCCAGTGTTGCTCTTTCTTTGGAGGCCAAGCTCCAGATGTTGCACACTTACCTGACGGTCAGCTGGCTGCCTCTGCCCTGTGAGGTAAAGACTAAAGTACACGTAGTCAGTCTGGATGATGTTTGCTGCTCAAACCAGCTCAGACAAAACATTTCATCCAGTTTTTTGTCACATATGTCTAAAAAATAAAGATGTCAGACATGCATTTTCTTTAAGCCATGATCAGGACTCCATATACTTCAGTTGCTTGGGGGTTAATATTAATTTATCACCTTTTTCCTAAAAAAAAAAAAAAAAGTGATTTTTTTTTTTCTTTTCCATGTGACCAGCTCTTCTCTGACTGCTGCACAAAACGAGCTTGGAAAATAAACTACAGTAGGCAACAGAAGTACAGAAGACAAAGGTCTTTTTGTGTCCCACATGCTAACACAGTGAGCTAGCAAGAACAAACTTCACGGTTATGTTTGCAGAATCTGACGCCAGGACACAAATTCAGTAAAAAAACAAAAAAGAACCCAGTAAATCACAGGCGTTTCTGCCGAGAGAATGTGCATCCTGTAACCAATGTAGGTCACGCAGTATCCAAATAGAGCATTCTTTATTTAAGTGGCTCTTCAGTCTGTTTGTAGATACCAAAAGGCACCTGGAACTGAGTCATCTGCATTTTTTTTCCATCTGTGGGCAAAGAAATGGCTCTATCAACCACTTTTTTTACATCATCAGTTGTATTTTTCCTTGTGGCTGACTAGCATTTTCCTGCTCTGCACAACAACTCAGCTATAATTAAATTTAGCATTTGATTAGATCTACTCGTGTCTGTAGTGTGTTATCACCATTTCTGTTTTTTCTTTGCAGCAGGCCCCTCTGGCTCAGCCGGAGTCTCCCACAGCCTTGGCAGGAGAGGACGTACGAACGCCTCCTGACTCAGGAGAGTCCGACAAGGAGTCAGTCAGCAGCAGCTCGAATGGCAACGGAGACACGTCCACAGGATCAACGGTTAATGGAAGCGCAAAGAACAACTCGTCTTCCTTCTCTAATTCATCCAGCAGTGCATCAGCGGGCAAAGACAAAACTAAGAAGGAGAAGGAGAAAGATAAAGACAAGAAAAGGGCAGACTCTGTGGCCAATAAGCTCGGCAGTTTTGGAAAGAGCCTGGGCAGCAAGCTGAAGAAAAACGTGGGCGGCCTGATGACAGGGAAGAACGCCGGAGCAGGAGGTGCCAAGCAGGAAGGTGGGGAGAAGAAGAAAGGCTCATTTCGGGGGAGGAAGGGCAGCAAGGATAGCTCGCCTTCAGCCCAAGCCTCCGAGGATTCTGGGAAAGGCTCCCCTTCCTCTGGCAGCGAGCGTCTTATCGGAACGGGAAGCAGCATGAGCAGCAGCGGCGGGAGCAGCACCGAGAGCGAGAACTACAAGTACAGCGCCGACGTGAAGGTCAGCCTGGGCATCCTGCGAGCTGCCATGCAAGGCGAGAGGAAGTTCATCTTCGCCAGCCTCCTGACTACCAGCAACCGGCAGCCCTTCCAGGAGGAGATGATCCAACGCTACCTTGCAGACGCCGAGGAGCGCTTCCAGGTGGAGCAGGAGCTACAGCGGCGGGATGCAGAGAGGAAAGGCATGAGTAATAACATGCAGTCCTCTAAGAAGGACGTAGTAGGTGGTGCAGAGCTCAGTTACCGGCCTTATGAGGCGAAAGAGGAGCTATCAGAGAACTTGGCTCCTTCCTTCCCCTCGCTCAAGTCAACTCTTTTGAGCCCCTCCATGTACTCTGGTGTAGTTCCCATCCCCCGGCCCTCCTTGATAGACCAGCCCCCTGTTCCAGCAAATCTGACACAGCATCTTCACATGCACAGTTACTTGGACAACCGCCGCCAGCTAGCTGGCGGCTCTCCAGCAACCTCGTACCCCGGCCTGCCTTCATATGCCACCCTTCCCCGACACTGCCCCACAATGCAGGGTTCCTCCCACCCCCAGTACAATAACTCCCAAGGCCCTTCCTCCCTGAGCCCCTCTCGTCTCGCCCCCTCATATCCCCCAGAGTTCGACCCGCCGGACTATCCTGGGGCCGAACCCACCTACGGGAGCTACACGAACGGCTTCCAGGACATGAGCACAAACCTAGACTCTCGGAGCGGGCAGCCCCCAGTTAGACACTACTCTCTAGGCAGCGCGGGCGGTCTGGCCAGCCTGCAGTCCATCCGCTGTCGGACACCCAGCTGCATCTACTACGGACACCCCGAGACAGGAAACTACTGCTCGTGTTGTTACAGAGAAGAGCTGAAGAAGAAGGAGATGGAGCCAGCCATCCACAGGTTCTGACCAGATCTCGCTGCAGCTTGAATTCAAAGAGTGGCCTTTTTTTGTGTTTCTATAAAACACCTTCTGGAGCAGACCAGCTTCTGAATGGACAAGGGAAAGGCAGCAGTCTTCCCTCTTTTTGTTTCTTATTTTTCTCTTTTTGTCTTTTCCTGTTGAAGGTGACGAGAGTCGACACGACTGCAGAGTAAACAGTAAACATAAAACTAACTGCACTTCTGTTACATTTTGCTGTGGCTCTTATGCAGGTGTTGTGTATGAGTGTGAGTGTGTTTGTGTGTGAACTGCTGGCGCTCCTCCTTTGTAATAGAGTTAAACGCCCTGCTACTGTCTCCTCCTAGTGGAGAGAATGTATATGGCAGGCAGCGTACGTAACACTACATTAGACTCACACTAAGAGATGCAAGCACAAAATGAAAAGGCACAAGTATTTCCACTCTGTATGTGGTCTGTAATAATGTTTGGGTAATTAAGGGTCATTTCAGTGTTACGCAGGATTTATACTGTCGTTAGTAGATGCTTGAGTCATGTGGACCTCTGGAAAACGTAAATTCATTCTCACAGATTTACTTTTTGGTCACTGTTTGCATAATGCAAATCGAAACAACAGTGCAACGTTATTGGTTAACTGTTTCATGGGCTGCTGTGGTGCTAACGTTACAGAATGCAAAACACATAAATATTCATGTGTTCAGCAGCATCTTTCTGGCAAAAAGAAATATCACTTAAATTCTACATTTCATTCTAGTTCATATATCTGTAAACCGGTTATGAAGATGTCAGCTTTTTAAAGATTAAGAGCTATTAAGCCGGTCGTATAACCGACCGGGTGTTTTAGAACAAAGACAGCGTAGGATCATAGCGCTAATCTCAGATAGTGTTCCCAGAGCCCCATTCAGAGTATTTCATGTGTTTTTTGGGATGTTTCTCTTTGTTAAGAGGTCTTCTTGTTTCTGTAAGCATGGTTTTTGTTTGTTTTATTTTTTATGTGATGCTTCAAATTGATTGGGCCTGTTCCCATTTCCTGCTAAAATTTGTCCAAACCTGGTGTTAAAATACATCCCTCTTGCTTCCCAAGTGGCCGCTCAGGATCAGATCACAGTTAGCTAAGGGGTAGGGATTAAAAGCTAAAATTATATATTGTACAAAAAATATATCAAGTAATGAGGCAACTAAGCTTTAAAATCAGGAAAACCTTTAGCCTAAAAATTTTATTTCTTTCAAAAATTCCCAGATATTGATGCATCATTTCAAGGTAGACGCCATCTGTGCCCAGTCTTTTATGTATTCTCTCTTTAAGTGTCCGTTTGCACACAAAGTCAACTGAAAACGGTTGGATGCTTGGTCCTCACAGCCCTGAAATGATGCATCCAGGAGGAGTTTTTGCCAACAAACAGGAGAGCAAGAAAACATCAGGTGGTAACTTAAGGTGGTTCTTCAACCGTTCCTGCATGCAATGTTCTCTAGATTGGATCTAAACGTGGACTTAATCCATCTTGAGCACGCTCACATCTGTATTTTAATGCTGTGTGTGACAAAAGTTAATACTAAATGTGAGCAGGTCCATCACTGTAGCAATTTCGGTTATAAAAAAGGTCACAGATTATCTAAAAGTCACTATTTAGAAATGAAATCCATGTTTTGTAAAATCTCATGATCTTAAAGTCCTGCACCCGTAGTTTAATAAACAACACACTTTATTTATTCATTTGGTCCTTCACTGCTAATCCAAAAGTTCTACTGAAGGCGTTTTTTCTGTATTTCTGGCTTTCGTTCCGCCGCATCCAAACCTTTTGCACAGTTTAAGCACTTTGATGACGTGCGTAGATACAGGAAGTTGGACTCCTGTCCCGAGAATTTCCCTCTGCAGACACCTGTTTATAGAGAAACTAGCTGGAGGGTTTTATTTAAAGTAATAATAGTTTTACAAACTCATTTCCATTCGTCCTCAAGTGTGTACTCCTTTTGGCCATCCCCAAAATCTACTAAACAAAGACTTTGTTTTTAATTTTAATTCTGTTATTCCTAATAGAGTAATATGAGTTAATAATGGAGCTGCTCTGTTTAAGTCGCCCTGTTACCTCAAATTCAAGACTTTCAGTTGGAGGAGTGACTACTAAATAATTTCCCTTACCAGAAGCCATGATGTTGGAAGTCTTTTTGATTCAGACTTTTCTTCATGTAGGTTTTTAGAAAAGCACAATGCAATTCACTGCCTTGGCCAGACGAGGGCGATGTTTGCTTTTCTCTATAACTTTAGCCCTGATGTCCTCCAACCGACTGCAGACAAAACCAACCAAAATGATGAGGAGTAATCTTCAGCAGTGCTAATTTATCACTATGTAATTATAATATTTCCTGTGTTGCTGCATTAAGAAAGAGGGAATCTTTCTACTGTGGATTTAAATAATAAAATAACACCTCCCTCAAAAAAACAAAAAACATTTGCTGTGTGAAAGTGTGTTGAAATGTTCGTACTTGGGTTTTAATTCGGATGAGACCCATTAAATGTTTCCTCAGTTTGGGAAGATGATGCCTGTTTGTTTTTTTTTAAATAAGAAAACAATGTGTTTGTGTGTTTTCCCTTTCTCTAAAGTAATAATTAGCTACAAACCATCAGCTCTTTTCTTATGGTTTGTTTCTTTTGTGTAGTGAAACAGATGCCTCAGAAACATCAGACTTTACAGGATGCGAACACTTTTTTTGTATGTAAGAAAAAAAATGGGTTGAGAGGTTGTACAAATATGTTTCAGGTTATTTTTGTAAGCCCAAAGTTTTACAGTGTTTTTAAAGGGTAAGAATGTATATTGTTGGGTAAAAAGTATGTAAGAGTCCAGGTTTGGGGAAGGTTTGTGTTAACCAGAATATGACATTATGGCTGTCGAAGTAAAACCCTCAGAAGGGCCTTTTGATACTCGAGGCGTCCTCGTTGCAAACTAATTTCCTCAGTGCTGCCCTGATGATTTGAGAATATATATTTATAGTGAGATTTTTTTAAAAATAGGTTTCCCTGTGAAATGTTTAGTTGAGATGATTTAGGATGTTCTTTCTCACATGGCTGATCGTCTAGCAGTCTGATTTTAATTTGTTTTGTGGCTTTTTTTTTTCTTTTCAGTTTGTAAATCTTGTTTACTTTTAACTTTACAGCCACCGACTCGTGCTGTGCTAAAATATGACAAACGTTCTCGTTGACTCAGCTCATTTCCTCCAAACCAGAAGAGAAATAGCTCAGAATTGTTTTGCAATGCAACTGACCCCATATATTTTTATATGTTGTGCAACACTGTTGTTTCTGTGGGAAGCAGTAAACGTATCATCAATAACATTAACATGGAAAACTTGGAGTTGCATGGGACGGGAACTGTTGCATGTAAATGGAAAAACATTTTTACCAAATTTGTGCATTAATTTTTTTCTTTTTTCTTGGTAATTTGTTCTGTTTTTATTTTTTTATTGTTTTATTTTCTCGAGAGGAGAACCCCAAGGCTGTGTGACAGTGCAATCTGGATCAGAAGAACATCAGATTTTATGTTAGGTTATTATTATTATAATTATTTTTTGCACCGTTTGAATAAATTCTCATTGTATTTCAAGGATTTGATGTTTGCTTTCTTTTCTTTTCATTTTTTAAGTTTATTTGTTGACTCTTTAGTCAAAATCTGCAACAATGAAGATTAACCCCAAAAAAGATTAAATAGAAATCTATTTTTGGTGGACTAATAGCTTTTAAATGCTGCTATTATAAGTATTTTCTAAGAAGAAAAGCTCTAAAATCAGACAAAAATATAACATTTTTGGGCAATGCATATAAGACTGGCAATTTTTGTTTTGTTTATACAATTACAATTCCAAAAGAGTTGAGATGCTGAGTAAAATGAAAATAAAAACAATGCAAGGATTTGCAAATCTCATCAACCAATATTTTATTTGCAAAAAACCCCAAACTTGTCAAATGTTGAAACTCAGGCAATTTCATAATTTCATGGAAAATATAAGCTCATTTTAAATCTGATGTCAGCAGCACATCTCAGCACAGTGGTTCTCAAACTGGGGGGCGGGCCCCCCTGGGGGGTGCATGGGGTTGAGAAAATGTACCAGACAAACTAATGTTTGACAACTTGGGTTCTTGGAAACATTCTGGTCCACACTCCAGACCACTTGGTGGCAATAATGCACCAATTTGTTTTTGCCGCCCAAAAATAAGAACAAGTAGAAGAAGAAGAAGAACTGCAGCACAGAGATCAGGATTTACTGAATGTATGGAAGGGAGAAAAGAAAGATATGGAGATGAAACTTACTTTTGGTTTAACAGTAAATGTTCTAACTATCACATCTTCCTCACGTCTGTGATGTTACATTTAAGATATAGTTAAAGTTATAGTAAGTTTATATTTATATACATATAAATGTGTGTATTTACCTGGTTCCCTTGCTCTGTGTATGTAAGGGCGGGGGGGTTGTTTATTCCTCCAAAGGGGGTCACGGTAGAAAAATTAATCAAAAACAACTAGTGGAGCATTTGAAACTAATTAGGTTAATTGGCAACAGGTCAGTAACTAGACTGGGTTTATAAGGAGCGCTTCAGAGAGGCAGAGTCTCTCAGGTGTAAAGATGGACAGAGGTGGTGCGTTCCATAAATTCATGGTTCTGCCATGTGTGAGCATTTTGTATTATCCTCATTATTTCAGAAGCAATCCTAGTGGAGCTAAACGGGTTTAGGAACAAGTACAAAAAAATTTTTTTCTAAGAGGTTCGTGCCCAGGCTTTGTTTCTTCACACTATCTGTGTTGTATGGATGAAATCAACAGGTTTTTTTTATACTGTTTGCATCCATCTGATGAAAATATGTACATTTCGTATAGGATGTCATTGGCAACATCAAAAGGATGCATCTATCCCTAAAAACTCTTTCTATGCAGCGCTCCTCTTACAATCGGCGCACCAACATCCACAGGGTGTTCTAAGAACCTTTTCCAAGAGAACTAATTGGTCAGGAGGTGGTGCTTTTATATTTATTTTTAAATATTTAGAGTCCCATTAAGACACAGTCTCATTTACAAGAAAGACCTGTTTACCTAACATGCATGTCTTTGGAGAGTTGGAGGAAGCCAGAG
>JBAMHW010000006.1:3462334-3473710 GCA_037177495.1 Rhadinocentrus ornatus | reverse complement strand
TTAAGACACAGTCTCATTTACAAGAAAGACCTGTTTACCTAACATGCATGTCTTTGGAGAGTTGGAGGAAGCCAGAGTACCTGGAGAGAATATACAAACTCCACACAGAAAGGCCACTATTTCAACCCCTCCCCAGCGAGGCTCGAACCAATAACCTTCTTGCCAACTAACTTGCCAACCACCACAACACTGTGCACAGAAGTAAAGATGAGGAAGTTTAAGAAGCAAGGACTTCCTGTCATGTCTCCTCCTCTCTATGGTGCAAAAGATTGACAGAGTGAAGGAAGTGAGCATGTGCAAACTAGAAAATGAGATAAGATTAAAAAATAAATAAATTCAATAAAACATGTTCTCCACAAGTCTGAACTTTTTTTGTGGGGAGGGGTTTAAACAACTAAAAGCCAAACCTGAATGGCTCGCAGTAAAAGTAAAAGGGAAGAGCAAAGACAATGAAAAGTAATAAGTCATAAATAAATGACAAAAGAACTACTAGTTTTTAAATATTAAAATCAGTTATCTCCATAAAACAAGAAATGCATATTTTCATATAAATGGAAAAAAAAACACCTGAAAATGTTTTTATTGTTCTTTGATGTCTTGTCACTTCTCTTAATTTCCACATTTACATGTTTATTTTGTTAATGTTCTATTTGGTATTATATTCCTTTACAGATTATATGGTTTATTTTTGTCACCGCTGTTATTACAGAGTCGCTCTCCAGAGTAATCAGTGTAGAATTTACTGAGAGGGGGTCTGTTATTGTTATTGCCATATTTTTCTTGACCTAATTTTCTAGATCTGAAGGGAAAATGTGGAATGCCATTTAATTCAAAATTAATAAACACTAATAGAAAACACAAATAAAATATGTTTGGCATTTTAAAAAAATGTGAAATAATAAAATAATCCACCAACATTTTTATTTTATTATTTCAAGGGCATGTTTTTTAATTTTTTTATTTATTTATTTTTTAGAAAAAATTTCAAGGCGTCTTCAGATCTTTTTAATTTATTCTGTAATTTGTAGCTTTTGTTTGCTAGGGAAAATAAAGAATATTTTTTTCCCTTATTGTACAATCTTCCAAAGTGTCTCCAACCCTACAGGGACACGGTCTTTAAGTTTGACTTTATAGTTGTGGAGCTGACCTAACAAACAGCAAAGAGCTTTGTGGATTTCGTGCAGCTCCGGTGGCATGATGTCTATCCTGTTGGAGTCTGACTGTCATGTTTCTCCTAAATCTCTTTGCACGACAACAGAAAGCAAAACTTTCCTAAAATTATCAGACCTTTTGGCAGCATTTTAGTCCCCCCAAAAAATTAAACAGATGAGGATGAAAAGAGAGCAGAGTCACATATTTCTCTCCAAAGATTCGTTGACTATTCCATTCTATCGTAACCTTACTACATTATACATTGGAGAATAACTCCAGCTCAGATGATGCAAGGTCCTGTGTCTGGGTCTGTTTTATGTATTAGAGAAATCGGAGACCCTAATGTAATATTAAACAGTTTCCCATGTGGTAAAAAATCCAGACCTCTCTATTATAGTTCAGTGGGAAACCATCTCTTCACCTGCTCAGCAGGACAAAGTGTCGCTCAGGATTATTTCAGATTTCCCTCTTTTTTCCTGGAGAGGAAATTCGTCAAAACCGACCCCCTTTGCTTCTCTGAAAGAGAGTTTCTGGTGATTTTTTTCACAGGTTTGGATGAGAAAAAGAGGTCTCTGTATGGATTTGCTACAGGATCAGAGAAAGGTATTGCTGTACAAAAACAGGCCATAGAATAGTAAATTAGCAGGGCTGTTTCGTTAAGTTGTAGTGCTTGTTAGTTTGATAAGTTGAAGGGTTTAAATTGATTTGAAACACTAGGAATGTTTCATAGATGTTGACTTGGTGGCACAAAATGAGCTTCAACTTTTAAATATACCTGCAGAAAAAAATGTACCTCCATTAGATTTCATTAGTCACGAAAACCTTTACTAATGGAAATTTTAATCAAACTTATTGTATATATAATTTATTTTTAAGTTTATTGAAAGTTTAAAAATATAAAAAACATAGGAACACTTAAAACTTTAGCACCTTTAGATGTTTGTTGCAGGCAATTTAAGGTTGGGGTGAGATGGAAAATGAGAAATTTTTTTTATGTTTCTACTTCTAAAAGATAATAAATTAATTTAAAAAAAGTTAATAATTATTATTATTCTCGTCGACTTAATTTATTTTGTTACAAAAAAAAGCTAACATTGACTTGTGAGAGAATTTATTTGGTCATTCCTCAGAACACCTGAAAAATGTAGCATTGAGGTTAACAAGTGATGAAGAGTTTCAGGTGTCATTTTGTGTCATTATCCTTGCAAACAGCTTTAAAGTTTATAACACCATTGGTTTCTCAGTTTTTTATTTTAACATTCTCCAATGTTCTGTATTGCAGACGAGTCAGGACTGCAGGCAGGCCAGTCCAGTACCAGTACCCTTGTCTTCTTTAGCTATGCTGCTGTACGTTTGCAGAATGTGGATTTTCATTATCTTATTAAAAAGATGTAGTCTTACAGGTAGCAGATGTTAACATTTCTGATTAAAAGCTGCAGATCTCTGATTCAACCCCAGTCCCAGAACCAGGCTTTCGGACAACAGTCTGGATGCTTCTTTTTGCTGTTTGCTCCATTTTATCCAACAAAGATCTGGAATAGTGATTGTTCTGACCACAATGGCCATTTCCATTCATGAAGGTCCATCCCAGATATCTCTGAGCCCAGAGAAATTGATGCCGCCTCTGCTTGCGACTTCATTTTATTGCTCAGTAAAAGTTGTAAAAGGTTTCCGACAATTATCCCCATGGACATGTGGTTTATCTTGATCTCTTGTCTTTTATACAGTAAAAATTTCTCTAGATTCATTAAATAGTTTATTGATATTCTGCACTTTAGAAGGAGAAATATGCAAAACCCTTTTAATCTCTCTTTGAAGGTCATTTTTCTGAAGCATTTTGAGGACTTTCTTTCATATTTGCTGATTAACTGGAGATACTCTTAAAGGTTCAGTCTTTCATATAAAATGCTTTTGCATTAAATCATATTTACAATTTCCCTCTGGAAATTATATTATTGTTTACCTATCCCAACTTTTTTTTTTATTAATTAATTAATTATTTTTATTTTTATAATTCAGGTCTGAATGGCATGCATTGTATATATAGGTGAAGCTGGTCAGACAGAACATGAGAAATCCTGGACTTAAATTGCAGTGTCTCAACATTTTCTGATTTTGTTTTTATGGCTTTATTTCTGTTAGGGGTGGTGAGTTCAATAACTTTATAAAACGTAGGACAAAATACCTCTCAGACTTTGGGTGGGAAGAATACAACCTTCTGTTGGACCGTGACACTGTTTAGCCTATTAAGCGTCCCATGGTCCAGATGTACTGTCGCTTTAAGAAGCTCCACACAGCTGCTGCTCTTTTTTTTCCGCTAGTGTGCGTCTCACTATGGCGAAGGAATAAATAAATAGAGCGAAATTAGTAGGAAAACAGCAGTTACGGTGAACACATCTCTCCGTTAGTGACTAACACCCGTTTATAATGGTCCAGTGACTACTGGTGGAGAATTTCAGAGGGGTGTGCTCTGGTGGTTTTGTGTGCGGTCGAGACACAGATGCTGTCAGAGCGGATAGCGATGAAAAGAGCGAAAATAGTTTGCTTGTCAACACTGAACACCTCAGTTGGAGGAGCCGGTGATACGGGTTGGCCGTCGCTGAACGCCCCGACCTTGTCGTTTTAACGGTCAGTTTACCGCTACCGTTAGCTTATTAAAACCAGTCTTTTTTTATGTACATTCTGTGAGCTGTATTTCGTATTTCTCGGTGCTTAAATCGTCGTAAAAGATGTTGACAGGATCCAAAACCACGTTCAAAGTGAGACAAATGCTCCCGGACATTAAGGTAAGGTTACAAGATAAGCTAACCGACGCTAACTTGGCTTTGTGATTGAGTGAAAACCTAACTTGTACAACAACTGGGCTACTAATGAATCCAGTGTGTGTGGGATTCATATTAGACTTCGTCATCCATAATTGGGAAATAATGCCTGAAGTTAATCAGCTGGTCAGTATTAGTTTTAAAAGAAAAAGGCTATGCTAGTTTTCTTTTTTTGCATGGATTTTTTAATAATCTCTTGACCCTATTTCTGTTGGAACATAATTTCTGTTCATGTTTTGAGGCTCATTCCCATAATACTCTCATCAGTATGAATTTCACGCATATTTTACATCTGAACTGTGATTTATAAGCCAGCAAAAGTTTAAGTATATTTATCAACAAACCATTTAGATTTTGGTCAGTGTTATAACTCGTTATGACTGCATGTGATTAGAAACCAGAGGGCCAGGAGACTGGCCGTGTTATGATGCAGGAAACAGCGTTCAGTGAGCTGAGCTAAAAATGTACAAGCAGGTAGTTTGCATCTACTTAGATTGCAGACCCTCTTCATATATGTTTCTGAGAGCTGTTTTTGTTTACTGCTGTAGTGCTTCTTTCCAGTGTGAATAACTGGGACATGCATAATTACAGTGAAGTGTACGTAATTTCACTCTATGCCTAATTAAAGGCTAGTGAAGGGGTGGGAAAACTTAATCACTTCTCACAGCAGGGGTTTGCTTTATATATGATTAAACTCGAGTACAAGATTCATCATCTAGAGCTGTTAAATAGCTCATGTTGACATTAATTGCTTGGAAATGGAGATTTGAGTTTGATAGACAACACAAAGGGATGTTTAACCCTTTAAACTTAACTTTTTTTGTTTCCCTTTTTTAATGTAACAATGCATGTTGAAGCTCAACCCTTTTAAGCACAATCAACACATATACATAATCAAACAAAGGGTAAGAGATCCAGCACAATTTACCCAACAGAGTTACACGCTACCTTTCCTGAGACATTGTTGACAATATAAACAACATTAGAGGGTAATCTAGTGGAGTTTTAAGGGTTAACATATAGAGAGTTGTCTGCTCCTTCATGAGCAGACTCTTGGCAAGGTCTTTGTGCTGCCTGGCTTTTTGTCTGTCCTTGGATATTTCCAGCAGCCGCAGGGGGAAATGGTAACAGATGCCTCTTTACTCATCCTCAGGCGAGGCTTGCATGTGGGGGGGGGGGTGCACTTCTCAACATCTGGCTGTTGCCATGGAGACAGTGGTTAGACGTCTCAGTCTCATTCTGAAGTGAATGAGACGTTAAAAAAAGAAGAAAAAATATCATCACAGCTCTCTACCAATGTCCCATGTGTCCGGGTTTAAGAATGTGTCTGAGGCTAGGATATGATACTGTGGAGAGGCAGGCTGTGTACAGTACTGCACATTATATTCAGAGGCCACCCAGGCTTTCTTGTTTCTCTTCCATGAGCATGTGGTAAAACTGAATCTAATCCTGGGCTCATTCTGGACCACATGCGTTTACAGTTTGGCTTTTCTGTTGAATCTTCTCTTCTTTAATCACAGTGTTGTCGTAGTTTGGATGGGAGGAACGTAAGTAAGTTGGGGCTGCAACGATTAGTCGATGTTGTCGGCAAAAAAAAACCCCAAAAACATACAGCGTGAGACATCGTCTTCTTTTACTAGCTCTGCTGAGTTGCACATGTGCAATAAAGTCCCCCAGGGGAACAAAACGGTGGCAGAAGACGTCAAAAGTCTGAAATAACTTCACGGTAAACTTACAAAAAGAAGCCATTCTTGACAGCCATCCTTACCAAAGAGAAACGGAAAAAAGGAGTTTGACCATAGACTGTATAAAAGATGGACGGAGCCTCCGTGACGTCCCCCTTTGGTTTCTGAAAAGCTGAATTGAACCTCATTGGGTGGCTCCCACCGTCGCCATCTTGGCAGGGTCACGCATGTCGTCATTCCTGGAAAATCCAATTGCCGCTTGGGTATGAGACAAGAACTGGACTGAAAATCAGAAACAGCAGGTCTGATGGAGGAATCAATCTTCCCCAGAGCCTGGATCTCAACATTACCGAAGCAGTGTGGGATCATCTGGACAGAAAACAGCAAAAGGCAGCCAATGAAGAGTCCTTCAAGAAGCCTAATGAACTTTTCTGAAAGACTTCTTCAATTAATGAAAGCTTGTCTACGAGTTTAGACTATGTTAAAGAATAAAGCTTCTCAGACCAAATATTCACTTTAAACCCCCATACCAACTTGTTTCAACACATTGCTTCACTTATTTCCTTTTTTTCTTCCAGTCGGTATATATGTATGAAGAAATGAGATTTTGGCCCTGCACATCCTCAAGATGCTCAGGCCTACCTCTTGAAAGGATGCCAGAAATTTTCAGGCCTATTTTGGTTGTGCTTTTCCCTTGAGTTTACTCCATCAGCATTTCCCATCTGAGGCAGCCAACATGAAAGGAAAACCACACAAAGCTCAACAGAAGCAGAAATGCCAGAGGAGGGATGATCTGAGCTCTGTTCAGAGTGGCTGAAGATTAAAGCCAGATAAGAATATTCCGATCCAGTAAAGCTGCCCCCTCCCATAAGACCCAAATTTCACTAACTGTCAGTTTCAGGGCTGCGGAAGCTTTGTCTGCTTTAACAACAATGGGCTCTTCTTAACACCAGGGCAGATTTATGTTCCTGTTTGAGGGTCTGTTGATCTGGCATTGGGTGATAATTAACCAGCAGTGCTATTGACTAATGAAAAAGGCTCGGTCTGTTGGGGCTTGGCCATTTGTCTCTTTGAAGTGTGTTGAATGGATTTGTTAAATCACCCTCAAGGGAGGTGAGCTGTCTGACCTGAGATCTGCCAGTCTAGCAGAGGGTTTTTTATTGAAGCCATTTAGCGGAGATTCTTATTTGCTGTTAATGCAAATGTGTGTAGGAGGCAATGTGTTACTGAGACCAGGAAAAGGAAATAGGACCTTTTAGTCTCCAAGTGAAGTGTCTAGCAGATTGTCAACCTTCTTCCCCTGTATGTGAAGAAAACAGGACACTGACGTGTCAAGGCCCCACCGACAGGCAGTACAGCATCTGATGAATACTAACTGTCATAACTAATCCTGTGGGATTTGTGGGTATAGGCAACTGGAGTCGGGTACACTGGTTTTATTTAATAGTTTTTGACACATCTATTTTCACACTGTGATGTGTGCTAGTTGCATTCGGTTGGTCCACACCACTGATCCAGAAGAACAGGATTTCAACATGATTATTGTGAGGTTTTTAGGACAAATCTCCCTGTCAGGATAGATGGACCTGATTTTAGGGATCATAGATTTCAATTCCAGGCTTTCCCTGATCAAATTCTGAAGTGGCCTTGTGCAAGACACTAAACTCCATGTTGGCCCCCGACGTGTATGTAATGTATGAGAAAGGAGAAGGCAATAGTTCACCATTTAGGTGACCTGCAGAAGCATTTATATCCCGTCCAGGTTTATGATCCAGTCGTGAGATGTAGTTTTTATTCAGTCTCTTTCAATGACTAAACTACTATAACGCCATTATTTATCACATTTTTATCATAAAAAGGATCACTATCACACCTTGTTGCTAAGAGACCAATATTTAGACCCAGAAATTATGTTTAAGTCACTTCCTATCAAACTTTCGACCATTAGATAACTTTAATTATCATTGTCCAATTAGGAGCAGCCAAAGAAAGGCTTGGTCTCTGATGATCTGTGTGTTATTTCTACAAAGTTATATTAGTAATTAATTCTGTTTTCTTGTTTTGGTTGGAATAAATGCTGCTACACCTATTGATACATTTATTTACAGTATTTTAGCCCCATAATCTGAGGCTGTCCTCAAAAAAATAATGTCTGGTTTTGTGACTGGGAACAGGAATATTAAGTAGTATTAGCATGTATAGAATATTCCACCAGCTTTGATTCGATTCAGGTCGGATTTATCGGATTTATCCGGCCATCTTTGGTTTCAGTGTTTACAGTAACATGATTTCTCATCAACCCCAGTAATTTATACTCACCTGTCACTTCCTGACCATAGAAATAATTATGCTTGTTATTTGTTTTTGTTTTAAGTCTCAGCTGATTATTTTATAGTGAATAAAAGCAACAAATGCAGACGCTGCTATGAATATGATTTTGTTGGCAAACATTCATGATTGAAGGTTTTTGGAATAAAATGTTTGTACGAGACTGTTAGTATAATTGCTGCAGGCAGAGAAATGGGTTAAGAGCTGGATAACTCGCTGTAGGGAGGAGCTGGAAATCCTACATTAAACATTAACTCATAGAATTCCCAGTTCATGAAATATTGATTCATTATTTTACCCTCAACTTAAATCAGGTTCAGTAATTTTAGTGTTTTTGTGTAGTGGTGTTGAAACTCAGCTGTGTTTTCAGCACAGAAGAGCAGCAAATGCATTTCCACTGAGGTCCTCGTTTCATTAAAACCTGCTGAGTCTGTTCAAAGCGGTTTTTGTTCTTTTGCTTTGCCATTGGGCTTTTCCTCTCTGTGCATGAATCAGATGTCAAGTTGTGTATTCTGTTATAGATCATTCAAAAAATCATCACAGGTCAGCTTTTTTCTGACCAGGAAAAGTATAGTTTCTTTTATATCTGCTTTCTAAACCCTTCAAATTGAGCTCAATTTAGTTAAATTAGGTTGTGTCCTCATTTTCTTTCCAAGCCCTTTCAGGAAGCCTTTTGAGTGCCTTCATGCGAGGAAATGTAACTCTCAATACAAACAAACATGCTGCAACCCATCTCTTTCAGCACTGGTGGAAATGTGATGTGTATTTAACAAACCCCAAGCTGCACAGTCGAAGGAGCTTTAAGTAGAATCATAATAGTTCAATTTAAAAATGGATGCAGAGATATCCTTTATTCAGCAGCTTGGGGGAATGTGATGGTGAATATCAGCTCAGCTTATACTGCAGACTTTTGTCAAAGTAATGGCAGTAAAATCAGATTTCTGAGACTTGATAATTGTAGAAATTATGATGAAACCAGAGACTTATATCTCACACCACAAATTCTATTTGCTCCCCCATGAGTTTGTTCAGTTGTTTGGGGAGAGAAAAGTATGTGCAGACCCGGGAGCAGGCACGCTGCAGTCTGACTGCAGTAGCAAGGGGAAGCCGTGAGCAATGGAAACTGCAGAGGGCTTTGCCCCTGAAGATGAAAGGAGGGAGGAGGGCAAAGAGGTGGCAATAGGGAGAGGGAGGCAATAGAAGTGAGATAATGGTGACTCAGAAGCCACAAAATACAACAGAAATGAAAATGTCAGCACAAACAGAGCCCTGGGTATGTGGTTTTTAAGTGACAGGCGACTCGAGGGCGGCCTTAGTTTGACCACTTAATAGTTAAATTCATGCCTAGACATTATCTCATGGCCATTTTCTATATTTCTGCTGCATGTTTGTCATCCACTTCTTTTAGCACATTCCCTTTGATGGACTTAAAAGTGGACCTTCAGCTGTGGGTTTTCTGTGGGTGTCAGTGCAGAGACAGAAATCAAGAGGAGACATTTTAAAGAGTAATGCGGGGAAAGGAACAATGCTTCGGCTGAAATGAAGTCTTGTAAATGTTTTACTGTCCTAACTTGTAATAAAAAAGAAATGGTTTTCCTCTGGTAGATTTTCTGCCTTTAATCAGCTCTGTAATGCTCCTAAAACCTAAAACACGCAAAACAATTTAACAAATAAATAATACAGTTTTGAAGATGTTGCTAGTGGAATTAATTTAAGTTACTTTACAGTAAGATCTGATTTTACATTAAGATATTTTGCCTAATTAAACTTACCTACTCTACAACAATCAGTGCTTATATGAATAGAATTGTTTCCTCTTTACTATTATTATTATTGCACTTAGGTAATTTATCCTGGTTTATTTCATTTGATAATTAAGTTTTTCTTTTATGTCTTAAATAGTTTACAAAGCAGAAAATGTTATGTGTGTGTTTCCAGCAGACATAGTGTGTGCCATTAAGAATTAACTGCAGAATCTGTGGGTTTTTGTTAAAGAAGCAGCCAGATGCTTTCACTTACAGAGGAAAACAAGCACCCATGAATAAGTGTTATTTTACAACCTTCTCACAGAGCAAAGGTTCTCTTTGTTAAATGTTCCCTCCTTTTGTAAATCTCAGGTTTTCACAAGCAGGCTGCTAACACAGAATCCACTATCCTGCAAAATGGTTAGCACAACATTGCCGACTGAGTAGATTCATTGTTATTGTTCACACGTCTCTGCTGACTCAAAGACTTGCTTGTATTTCACGATAAAGCCGGTGCTTTAAGTGAAAGCATAATTATTTGTTTCACCATTGGCCCGACCCTCAGACTTGCTAAGCGGGATGCTTGAGGCCCTATCCTGGATAGTTTTCTTGGACGTTAACTTAGCTTTTTCTGTTCTATATTAAAATTGTTTGCCACCTGTACAATCATGCCTTCCTCTCTTATTGCAGGGCACGGCATGTTCTGGGATTTCAAGCCGCTAAATGTAAATAGCCTTCACAAAGGGGGGTTAGTAGTGAAGTTAAGTGGAAGCATATGTGCCAATAAGCTCACATGCCAATTATAGAAAGCCTCTGTGGCTCTGTCAAAGTTGTACGTTAGACTTTCAGAGAGAAAACCAGAACAAACATGCAACATGGAAAGTAAGAATCATGAAACACTGTGAGGTAGGCTTTGTTTCTTTGTCTTTGCTAATGAGACCATTAAGGCTGGTCACTTTGATGGCAGAAAAGGCCAGAGTCGTGATTTGAATATGATCAAGATAAGGGCCCGACCGATTAAATCGGCCAATTAAAGCCCTTTTCAAAATATCGGCCGTTTTGCTCCCTGTTGTAATGTTTTGCTAACTGCTGTAAGCGGAAGTCTTATTTTGAAGTGCGAAGCACCGGAACAGGATGTGCATGTGAAATGTTAGAGCTTTACAACAGTTCACACATCGTGTGGTTAAGTTATTCCTTAAAACGGCAGTCATAACACCCGTCTGTTAGCAATTACATCGCTGTTTTTTTTCTATCCCAACCTAGCCTAGTATTAGTGTCTGTCTTCAGCCACCGTCATGTCATGTCTCCCTTGGTTTTACTTTGTCAGAAAATACTAACGTGACAGGCTGTAACAGCGACTCACTATGTGTTTCAATTAGTGCCAGACCATTTGTGTATAAAATACAACTCTATCAAAGATGACATCTTTTTGACATTTGAGAAAAGCATATCTGTTTTTTTATTTTGGTTCATATGTGATATTTGCCATGATGTATTTCAAAGAAATTAATTTCATTTCAGAAAATATTGGAATAAAGAAAATATAATTTAACATTAAAGGGCATCAGAAGGCTGCATGAATAATGTTTTGTTAACTACACTCATGTTGGTAATATGGACATGCACTACACACACACACACATA
>JBAMHW010000006.1:3445730-3460740 GCA_037177495.1 Rhadinocentrus ornatus | reverse complement strand
TATATACTTATAAAAATGCAATCTCACGTACACTAAATGGGGGTCACAGCACATGACGTTTTGGGTAATTGGTTAGCTTTCTACTGACTGGGTTTTATACAAGGCCAGCTGACTGATTTGATTGATTGATTGAAACTCCTTTTGTTTCTCTGACAGGAGAGGATGCTGAGTCAAAGTGGAGTGAACACAAGAAATCGAGATGTGTTTGGCCTGCGATGTCTACCTGGTGAGTTTTGGTAGTTAAAGTTTGTGAAGTTCCAAGATTTTTAATTACAGCTATGATAGCTGATACTATTATTGCCATTTTACTTATAACCTTTTTGCATCAATATCAAAAGTGGTGATTTAAGCTTCTGAAAAAGATCCGGTTCTGGGTGGGTAAATGAGAAACCAACTGGTTAAGGATTTTACTAGCACACAAATTAGCAACTTTAGATTAAATATGACCGATCAGAAAACTTCTCAAAATCATCTTTCTCAGTAGGTTTGAGTTTCTGTATTACACTTGCAGCCACACCTGGACCAGAGATATGAAAGCAGGGGCTTTGCTTTAGAGGCTGTAAATATTTGCTGCAGACAAAATAGCTAAGATGGAAACAAAAGGAGGCAGAATAATCTACAATAGATGAGATCAGAAAGCCTTTTAGTACTGCTTACGTCTATGCTCTAATACTGCCAAATGACATCAAATAACCACAGCATGGAGGTTGTGTTGTTGCTATATCAGAAAGACAAATGCAAGATTAAAGAAAAGTTTTAAAAATGGCACAATTTGATCAGTATCACATTGAAAGGATTGAGACCTTCTGCTGTTGACCACATGCTATGGAGCGGAAAAAAGGAACATATGTTTTATAGCTTGTATCCCCCTTTAAGTCTTAAAAAGTTAAATCTACAAATCAGTTCCACAAGTACAGGTTATTTCTGCAACTCTGACAAAACAAGTAAATACATTTTACACATCCACTTCAGAAGGAATCAGATTTCTCTAAAACCTAACCAATCACAAGAGAGCTGACCAAGGCCAGAGCAACCGTCACAGCTCCCTAAAGTTAAGTTGGTTTATGGATAAATAAAACATTCAAGAACACTTTATCCATTTCTAGAAAGAAGTTTATTTGTTTATTCGTTTATTTATTTATTTATTTTTTTACTTGTTCTGTCTCTAGAAAGAAGTTTCCATAAACTAATCTACTCTCAGGGAGCTGTAACAGTCGTACTTTTCCATACAAAATAAAGTTAGGTTGTCGATACAGATAATCTTAGTCTTCCTTTTTCTGTCATTGGTTAGGAGATTTTACTTGTAGATTTGATTTGTACCTGTATTGTTGTTAGTTTCAAATATGGAGATACAAGCTGCAAAACGTGTGTTTCTTTCTAACCTCCACAGCTTGCAGCCTCTATATTAACAACTCTAAACTGCCTTTAAAATGTATAAAATATCTAAAAACTTAAAAATATAAAAGTACAAGACACAAATAAAAGCGTAAAAACAAAAGGCAAGATAAAGCAGCAGCTCCACTGGGTCGTCGGCACAGATTTTTAAAAAAGCCAAAGAATTTCCATTTATTAAATCAACATGCAAGTCAAAAAAGATGGAGAACAGAAGAACAAGTTGTGGGAGGATTCTTTGTAGAAGAATTGCTATAATCCCTGTGTATACAATGTAGTGTAGATGGATTATATGCCCATTTATCAGAAGATTTGCCATAACTGACCCAGAATGCTGTATTTATAGTCCCGATCAGCTTTCCTTACCCAGCCTGCATGACAAAATCTTCCTGGCCTGCATGCATCATTCTGAAACCACTTTATTTTCTCGCACTGTTCAAATATCTGCTGTAGTGGAAAATGTTAGCAAACACGTTATTGTGGAGTAAATGTTATTCTTCCCTGATTCTGTTCAGATCCGTCCCCTCCCCATCTCTCTTTTTGTTTCATTTAACTCTGTTTTTGGTAAACAAACAAGCACATTTATGTCATTCCAGTTTGTTTTCCAGCCGTCCGAGTACATATATTCTTTTCCTTTCTCTTCTTGTGCTTAACGTCACGCACAAATTCTATTCCTGGCCATCAGCGCTTTGCTGTGAAATGTCGATGGTATTCTCATTTCTGTCTTTCGACCTCATCTACTCTGAAAAATTCCCTCTGTTTTCTCTCTCTTTCCGCTCTTCCTCCACCTTCATTCCAGACAGATTAGAAACACAGCTGTCCATGAGAAGCTAAAGTTACTCATGTGTGCTGTAAATATGGCGTGTAATTTTAGTTTGGCTTTCTTTTTTTTTTCCTTTTTCGAATGTGGACATCGTAAGTTACACGTGTCCTTTAGCTCTTTGCACACTGCAGATTAAGTGTTGAGACAATTTGTGAGTTCACTTTCAGACATAAAGGACTCGCGAGTCGGTGTAACTGCGCCGAGTGAAAGAGCTCATGTTGCACCCGTGGACTCTCACTTTCTCCCTTTCCATCACATCTATGCAGACAATGCAGAAGAATGTCATTTGTCAACCCTCCCTGTCTAATAACAGTTCTATTAATCCTCATACTGGCAGCATGGTGGAGAATTTTTGTGTTTTTCATGGCAGGCTCACACACTCTGGTTAAAAGTACTTTAAATGCGCTCTCTGTCTCTCTCAAAGCAAAATGCAAGCTAAAAGCCAAAATGGAGAATAAAAGAATACGTTTGCACGAGTTGTTGTGTTCTGTCAGTAGTTAACAGACACACAGCATTAATGGCGTTCTCATGTGACACCGGGACACAGGACCCAGAAACCGAGCTGGCCTGCAGGAGGGCAGATGAGTTAGGATGGTTATAGGTAGATCATGTGCCATTTCAATGCTGGGAGAGGAGGAGGGGGTTTACTATCCATTCACGTATAATACCGAGTGGCCCGGAACCCCTTTAGAGCAAATTTGCAATCCTTTCTCTCCACAGTTTCATGTTACTTTGGGATTTCAGGGCTGTCAGTCAACTTTAAACCTTGATGATTGATGGACTAGCGACCTCTGCATCAACGCTTGTACACGCTAGGGATGTCATGACTAGGTTTTCCTGGTACGATTATCGTCAAAGAAATACTTGCCACACAACAACAAAACAAAACCCGCGAAAAATAACAAGAGGTGGGTTGCGTAGATGGCCAAAAGAGATAAGACCTCCTCGTGGGTCCATTGTTGTGTTGTTGTCTGTAGCTGAAACCGCAGCAGCAACAGTGAATTTTAAAAATGCCGGGGTCACAAGAAGCGGAAGTGAATAATCAGAACTTCGGTAAGGGGCGTAGCAACGGAAGACCAAACACCTACGTCATGAGGGTTCTGATGGAACCACGAAAAGACCCTGCCTCAGAGCAGGAGCTAAAATGGTTATAGGAACGGAGGGTCTTAAGCCCTAGTTCCTATATGTCAGAATGCGCGAAAAAACGGCCTGGTTCCTGAAAAGGTTATAGGAACTGCAAAAGGTTCCCACAGTCGGAAAGGGGCGATCGTGGCTGCTGTTGAAAAACTGTTTCTCCTGAACTAGATTATGCACAAGACTCATGAGACACTAAGGACTTTTTGTTTCCAACGTTTTCCTTTGATCAGTGCTTATAGTTTTCTTTCCACAGATTTAACCCAACGTAGCCTGTTCCTGGTTTTCACTCCCCCTCCTTGTGGATTGAGGAGGACTGAAGCCTGTTGCTCTGTGTGCATCCCAGCTGAAAAATGAGAAACAAATGTGGATAAAAACAAATTAAACCGAGGCTCTGAGCATGTTGTTCAAATTTCTCTCAGCTGTATTTTCTCAGACTGATCCTTCAGGTCATCATCTTTTCATATGCAACTTTCAGCTTGGTGGGTGGAACAAGTCCTGTGAACGGTTAACACACCAGATCTGATTTTATAAGAGCCTGACGAGTCAGTAACCTGAAACCTTAGTCAAAAACATGAAAAAAAAGCCTTAGTTTAACAGA
This sequence comes from Rhadinocentrus ornatus, assembly GCA_037177495.1. Classification (NCBI taxonomy): domain Eukaryota; kingdom Metazoa; phylum Chordata; class Actinopteri; order Atheriniformes; family Melanotaeniidae; genus Rhadinocentrus; species Rhadinocentrus ornatus. Next base: position 3,456,790 of record JBAMHW010000006.1, on the reverse strand, counting down.
TTTTTGTCTCTATTGATTGGTCCATTACTGAGCTATTTATATTATATTATTGTTGGATCGATGTGTTTTAGTCTTCTGCTTGTTTGTCCCTGCGATCTATCTGTCTATTTGGCTATCTGTCTGTCTCAAAAAAAAAAAATACAACTGTAATAATAATCAATAATTCTAAATATTGTATTTTCATATTCATTTATATTTATTTCTTTATATATTTCTTTTTTTTATAGATTTATTTCCATTTTTGTTTAAACGTCTATCTCCCTTGTATTTCTTTATTTTGAAATTTATTTTCAAATTATTTCATTTATTGTCAGTAAGTAGTAAATAAATAAAAGAAAAAAAGCAATCAAATAATATGAAAATAAAGAAAGAAAAAAATACTTTTAAAAATATAACGAAAAAGAAATTTAAACAAAAAGGGAAAAAAAAGAATAATTGAAATATACAAAGAATTAAATACTTGCAAAAATAAGGGTGCTTAGAATTATTTGAAACAGTTTTATTTTACTTTTTTCACATTTATTTATAGTTTTATTGATGGTTTTGTTTGTCTGTATATTTCCTTCTTTTAAATTATTTTTTGCCAAAGATTGGTGTAAAGCAAACAATAAAAAAAAATCCACTCATCTAAGATTAATTTTACTTTCTTTTTAAACCAAAAAAATTATTAGTGTGAAAGTGACTTCAAGTTATGCTTCTTATACTTGGTCTGTACAGTATACTTGGAAATCTACTGAAGGAGCACAAGATATTTTATTGGATTAAAGGACAACTGTCCCATAAAGGACTTTACTTGTCCTGCTGGCTCATGCTGGAATGAATCACCTGCTTGAACAAAGTCCTTAAATCTGAGTGTAAATAAGATGGCAGGCCTTTGTTCCTTGTCTTTATTTTACCTTTCTCCTTCTCCTCACCAATCTCTGGCCTGCAAGAATGTTTTCAGCTCTGTTGCTCCCTGGAGAGACATTAAAGGGAGGCATGCAAAGCCACAGATTGTTTTCTCACAGAGTAGCACTTCATACTCAGCATCTTAAATCTCTGTAGCTAAATCATGTGCATTCAGGTTTAATTGATAACTTCAGTTTAATGTTATGTGTGGTTTTTTGAAGGCTGGAGTGCATGGGCATAATCACAGTTCATGCTGAAGGGTTTAAACTCCTCATGATTAAAAAGTAAATTTTGGTGTTAGAGGCAAAGACTTCTTTCTCTTTCCCTTGCAGCATAAACAAGCGTTTCATGTGTAAAAATGGCCATTTCCTGTTTGTGCGTTGGATCCTCCCTGGCACATTCGTTGAGCTACGAGCCAGCAACAATAGAAAGACTGTGTCCAGCCCAACATCTCTGCTGTTGTTTACGATATGAAGGCCTTGCTGGTTCTTCCACAGGAACAGTGAAGGAATTTGTTGTCTCCTTACTGTTTGTTCCGCTTCAAGGAGACGGCGACCACTGATCAATTTCAGGGACTTTTGAGTGTATTGAAAACATTTGCGTTATCATGTGTCAGAACAAACACACCTCTTATTGTGGACAAAAGGGCCATTTTCTCCACGTCTTTCCAGCTCTTGACTTTGTTGCCATGGAAACTCAGTCTAGCTGGCAAAGGCTTTGTATTCCTGCGGGAGTCTTGTAAATGTGCTGCCTCGCTGTTTTCTTAGTTTTCTTTTTGTTTTGCTTTTTCTTGGGGATTGTTTGTGGACATCTGTGTTTGTGTGTAAAAGATTATTCTGAGTGAGAAGGTTTGTTTTCGGAATCTTTGTCCTGGAATTTCAGTTGTTCAGCTTTCTTTTCCAGGCATATGGGAATATCATGTGTGTATTTTACTATGGCCTGCACAGAGACGAGTCACTCAACATTTTATTTTCTTAGAATCTAACTTACTGTCATGAGTTCAGGACAGAGTTGTTGTCAACTGTAAGGTTTATTTTTGTCTGCTACTCTCTGCTCATCTGACCGAGGACTTGTAACAATTCAAGGACATACCTTTTGTTTAAGGATGTTGTTACACCCAGTCTCAGCAGCCCGCTCTCTTAGACAATGCTATTTTCTATCTGTACACTTCCTGTTGTGTGAAGCTCTCTTACACACACTCATTCATCGCTTCCACAGATGAGTTGTTTAGAAACTGTCAAAATCACAAGTGACAGAACCCAAACTTCTTGCCAGACCTGCATCAACTGTGAATTTTACCATGTAACCTCAGTAATGCATTTCCTGTCTGTCCTCACCAGGTGAGTGTGTACTTCAGAGAGCTGTAATGGTGAGGAAAAAGCTAACTGCCAGAGAAGGAAGAGGCTGGCTTTCTGGGACACTCTTCTGCACCCACTTCAGAGTGGCCTTTGTACCTCAGGACAGTCCCAAACCTGATGTGAGTTTGTTTTTTTTGTGCTGATCAAAATGTTTATACTCATATTATGCTTTTTTTTTAATGAGACCATGTTTAAAGTCCATAATGTGTATTTACAATTAATTGTAGCAACATTTGTATTCTCTTGAACATACTGTTATTTTTACATAACTTAAATGCTGTAAATTGAGAAATTTTTACAGTTGTTTCCTTTATAATACATTCATTTTGCAGGACAATGCAGATCCGATTCTTGTAGGAGATCATGATGTTGCTTTGGCATCAATAGAGAAGGTCGTTGTTGGTAAGTACAACCGCAAAGGTCTTCTAATAAAATGATGTTCCACAGTATTTGCTATAAGTTGTTCAAGCTCAAATAACAATGATGCCTCTGGCACTGATGTTTTTATTTGTTTTTATCAATATTGTGTTCACAATAAAGGCCTAAGAACCAGCTTGTTTTTACCAAAATGAAACAAAAAGTTGAAGCTGTTTATTGTTTTGGACCTTTATTTAATGGACACATGAAGTTACTTCAGTGTATTAAGAATCAAAAAAATTCGGTGCCAGACTAAAAGAGAACAAGGTTTTTGGGAGAGACACAGAGATTTTATTAAATTAAACTTAATTAAATATCCAGTAACAGTTTTCTGGAAGGTTTGACAACCAGCAAATAAACTGGCCACTGGTGAGGGTGTCAGGATTGGGTATAAAAGGAGCATCCACCAAAGGTTTGGCTCACTTTTTCGTGACCACATCAGAAAATCATTTATAAAAGTAAAAAATAATGATTAAATAAAAGAATCACTTATCAGAATATTACTAAAAGGAGGAGGAGTCTTAGAAAATCTCAGTAAGTTGAAGATAAAAACAGAAACCCCTACTGGATGACCTTCCTTCTGCCTTTAGGTGGCGCTCTATAAATGACCTGATAGCAATAATAATTAGTACAGCCACATGGGTTAATCAGGACCTCAGAAAACCATTTTCCCTCAACACAGTCGATCTCTGCAACCTGAAACTGAATTACACAAGAGGGAGGCGTATCAGCTCTGGGCTGAAATGGAGCCAAGTTAACTGGACACCAACTCATGTCAGATGGACAGAAAGACAGTGGACACATGTGGTCATATGAATCCATGTTTTAGTTGCTTTTGAGGGAAAAAAAATGGCTTTTATAGGTTGAAGATGAAAAAGATCATCCAAGTTGTTATCAGACAAAGAGCCAGCATCTGGGATGGTATGTGTGGGTTCGGTATTCGTGGCATAGAGGACTTGTATGTGAAGGCATCAGTGATGCAGAGGTGTGTGCTGTTGGAATTTTGGAGAGACGTATGTTGCCCTCAAGGTGACATCTTTTCCCCGGAGGTCAGTGGTTATTGCAGCAGGACAATAGCAGACCTTTTTCTGCATGACTTCCAACAGCATGGCTTCACACACAGGGCGTGGGTCTGACTGTCCTGCCTGCTGTCCACATCTGTCTCTAATTAAAAGATAATGGCACATCATGAGGAGGATAATAAACAGTAACAACCACTGACTGTTAAGCAGTTGAAGTCTTGGATTCATCAGGAAGGGACACAGATTTCTCTGAAAAACTAAAACAATTGTATAACCAGTTCCCAAACCATTAAAAGAAGCCAATATAACACAATGGAAAAAAATCCTCTGTCCAACTTTTACTGTGTGTTGCTGCATTAAATTATATTTATTTATTGTAAAATTTGGTTCCTGTTTGGAAGTGTTTAACTCCCAAGCACCTATCGCTTAAACAGTTGGATGGAAATTGTTAGAAATTCCAGGAGATCACAGCCCTTCATCAAGCGCAGGTGATGATTGCGTTTCCAGGCCAGTAAAAAAGCAACTGAGGTCCTGCAAGTCACAAAGGCAGCAAAGTCTTGTCAGAGTTAACTTCATGTCCAGAAATGAAAACTCTGACCTGTAATAAGACTAATCTCTTAAAACTGTATAGACATCATTGTTATAAGGAAAAGCATTTGCCTGTATCAGACTTCAAAATGGTCTGAGATCGGGGCTGGAACCAGTTTCATTGTCGTCTGGACTACTTTAAGTTTGGTTGAACTTTGTATAGTGAAAATAAGGGAAAGTTAAACTACTGACAGTGAATGGTTTGAGGTGTAGGTGGTGGAGTTTCTGTTAAATGTGTCAGAGTGTACAGTTTAGCTTGTCTTAAACAGTTTTGCATATCAAACTGATGTTCCTTCCATGCTGCTGACATTATAAAGTAAGCAGAGAGGAAACATTACCAAGTAATTGGTGACTCTAGGAGTGAATGTGAGTGGTTGTGTTGGCCCTGTGGACTGACAACCTGTCCAGGGTGTACCCTGCCTCTCGCCTGCTAACTGCTGGGATGGGCTCCAGCTTCCCTACGAACATGATTTCACCAAGCGGTATAGAAAATAAATAAATACATTTTTCACAACTCTGTATCAAAGCCTTGAAGAAAGAATAATGTTTTACAACATTATTGTTTAATCGAGTCAAAAGGGCACATGCACATTTCTTCCCTCTTGCCTGGTATTTATCTGTTGTTGTTTTTCCCTCTGTGTGTTGCAGTGGGTCCAAACAGAACCAAGCTGGTGACGCCAAACTCCTCGTTGAAGTTTACACCAGAGGAGCTGGTGCTTTACTGCAGGGACATGCGAGTCATCTGCTTCCTGTTTGACCGCCTCACTCCAGACACACAAGTCATCGAGGTGTGTCCAAGATCTTAATTTAGGGACTTTTTAATCTCATTTAATTTACACTCTGAAATACAAATCTTTCTCAGTTCTTGGAAGAGTTAGATTTTTATTTTGTCTCATCCAGTTTCCAGTGCACACTGATGCATTCTTATAAGCTTTTTTTTTAATTCTACCCTGGCAGATTGATGTGCTACTGTTGGGAAACCATTGTATGCCACAGCATCTTTCAGTATGCGTGTTGTGCATCAAATTGAAGATTCTGGTTGCTGTCATATTTATCGTCAGTCATTTCGGAGCCAGAAGCATAGAGAAGCTGATCTGTGCCACAGACCACTGAGCTGACGGTGCAGGCCCTCCCAGTTGAAAGCTGATGACCTTTGTCATGTTGATGGGCTCACTGCGGTTTCCCTCCTCAGATAACCTACACCATCGCCAAGACCTATCAGCCTCTCAAACCTGGATCAGTTTTATCTTTCCAGAATGCTGCCCTCGGGAGTGTAGGTGAGTGGTTTAATGTATGCAATCAGTCCTCCTCTCACGCTATAGCTCTTTGGGTTCCTAAGGACACACAGAGATGGATTAAAATGGATTTGATGTTATTGGTTATTACCCAGTCCAGATTCAGAGACAGAATGTTAAAGAAAAACTAATGAAAATTTATCATATCCCATATTCTACTCTGTTTCATCTCTGTCGTCTGTGATAACATCTAAATATATCAACTCAAAGTTGAGAAGAATGTCTGCTGGAAGCGTAATTCTTTCTGTACAGACCAGAATGAACAAATAAAATTCACATTTTTTACTACTTGGCAGGATCAGAAACATTCTCCTCTGTGATGATGCGGTGAAAATACCGGCTTTAAACCACAGCCATATGTGAGAAAGTCTGTTGGTGGTTTCTTGAGGCTTATAGTGACAGTGATTGAAAAGCAGAAAAATGAAACCACTAAAATCAAATATATAATGAAGCTATGAAAGCGGAAAAGTTAAGAAGAGCTACTCTACAGTCATGCACAGTTCTGCTGGCGGTCCACTTCGGCCATATATGGAAACATGAGCCTCTCTGTACAATATATTGGGCTATGTTAAAGCTACGCTAGGTTGGCCAGGCTGTGGATGAATGTCAGCTCTTGGATAAATAATGCAACCCCCTCCCCCCCTCTAAAAACAAGTCATTAGATGACCTGCAGTTCAACTCTGTCCTAGGGGGTCAAGTGTGCTCGCCTTGTGGTCACTCATCTGTGTCCAGAGTCCACGACGACATCGTAGTGACATTCTGAAAGATGTCATGCGTCGCAGTCATTTTACTGCTTGCCACAAATTCATTGTTTAACTTTAACTTCAAAGCTTCATGTTTAATACTATTGTTGCCTCATTAAATTATTTCTTTTGTTCAAACTACAAATACATTCAGGTTTAAGTTACATAAAACAGCAGCTCATCACATTAGAGAACTATATTATACAGCACATTATCATCATATGCTGCCGCTCTTCAAAGTGCCAGAAGTATCAGAACATTTAGTCCAGAGTCAAGCCAAAGCTGAATCACATTCCTCCCCCAGAAATGAAGCAGTTTCTAAGCAACCGCCGCCGAGACGCCCACATGAACTGGTTTGAATCAGCCTCAGACTGGGAGCAAGAGTTGGAAAGATGTGGAGCTACCAGCTGGAGAGTCAGCTCAGTCAACGACCGCTTTGAAATGTCAACCAGGTAAAGCCAAAAGCTGTGCGATGACGGTGGATTGCATGTTTTTAAAATGAAAAAACTCACTGACGGGTTTCTGTCTAGATGTTTTTAATTTAAAATAATTCACCCATCCTCCTTGGCTCTCTGTGTGTATTTGGCCAATAAAACCTTCTTTCTGTTTCCTCTCAGCCTGTCGAGGTTCATCGTGGTTCCACAGAAGGTTTTGGACACAGAACTGAAGAAGAGTTTTGCCCACTTCAATGAAGGACGCATCCCTGTAAGTTTTAGAAGTGCTGAAACACAATGTGTTGTGTTAACAAACAAGAAAACGATAGCAGCTTTCATCAAGGAAACTCAAAACCTCTAAATAATCTAGTGGGGACATTTAGTTTAAAAGCAGAGATTCTTCAGCTAGTTGTCGGCTGAAAATACTGAAAAACCCAACATCGTTTTCTTTCTGCAATAAAACACATTTACATTCAAAACTATTGTTACTTGGGGCAGAAAATGATAAGAAAAAGAAATTTGTGAACTTACTCAGGGGAACAGTTAACTATATATTATGATGGAATTGTCCTTCAGCTTCTTATTAACATTCCTGCCACACAATTACAAGATGAGCACAGATGCTGTTTGTCTCCTGGGAATTTGGCGTCGTGGAACGTGTTATGAGAGCCTGACTCTGTTGTGTTGCAGCGATGGTGCTGGCGGCATCCAAGAGGCAGTGATCTACTGCGCATGTCCAGCTTCCAGAACAACATCTACCACGAGAAAGACGACATAAGGTGTGTGAATACTGATCCCAGTATGAGTAGATCAATATGGACTGTATTTGTGCCTCAGTAATGTTCAGTCACATCACACAGCAGGAGTTAACTCATAAGAGGTTAGTTGTTGGGCCTTAAAGTACTCATACAATGCTAATTTATTATTTTATGTTTGGCCTACCAGAGGAGGATTTTCAGCCGCTACTTGTCCTGTGTGATTTACTGGTATTTGACTGTTTTAATTGAATTATAGTTTGTGTTTTATCTTATATTCTTGAAACTACACTCCAACCTTCTTGTCTTTTAAATTATGTTCTTTAATGTGCAAAATGTCCATTTTTAAATGGATAAAATAAAAACGTGGGATGGCTCTATGTGCCGTGAATGTGTAAATTTGGCCTGATATGAGACTGTAACCTCTTGTCTTGGGATATTAAATCAGCTTCTCACATACACATGTATAAATGACTACAGGCTTGTTGCAGGTATATCAGTATGTTAACAGCAGGATGTGGTTCTCTGTAGGAACCTGGAGATGGTCCTGTTTGGTTGCCAGTCCTCATTGTGTGTGGTGGTGGAGCTGGGTGAGGAACTGCCTTCGCCTGCCGACATCCAGCTGGCACACAGCCGCCTGCGCAACCTTTGTCTTGGAGGTGGGATTAAAACATGAATACATATTTCCACACCAGAAAACTCTAGCCTTTTAAATCAGGGTGGGAAGCTTTTTTCTTACTAGCACATCCCCCTAGTGTGAGGCGGTTTGTGCTGTTGATTTTGTCATGTAAGCACTGGCAGTACATTCCTGAGTTGAGGGAAGAAGAGATGGCAAACCAAGCACAGGTCCTGGAACTGAAATGCTGACCTATCTCACACTTGCTCTGTCATTCTTTCTCACATGCAAACAATGCGTAAAGGTCACAGATTATCACGGTTCACACATTTGTCAGCTCTATGTTTTGTCTTCTGTGGGCGAGCGCTTCACAGCTCAGAGCGCTTATAAAAACTGCCACTCGTGTATTTGGCCGGCTCACTGGTAGCGGGATACGTGTATTCACCAATCTTTATTAAAAACGAAACCAGGCGATCCCTCTGAGATTGTGTGGATTTAAGACTTGGGATCCCATTGAAAAGACTTTTTTGGGGGCGCATATTGATTGTTAAATGTAACATGATTATAACTAAAGACCATAGATCACCAACAGAAACCTACCAATATAAATAAGACTTGATCTCCACATTCATTTATTTACAGACTGATTTGCCTTTGTGATGATGTCTGAACATGATCTGATGCCTTTTTCCTGCATTGACTTGTAGATATCTCTACTTCTGTGTCTGTGCCTGATGACAAGTGGTTATCTACTCTGGAAAGCACCCACTGGCTAGACTACATCAGGTGAAGCCTCATATTGTCTCATACAAAGTTATGAAGCGCTTCTGACCCAAACATGTCATTGTGTTATATTTTGTTTTGTCTAACTGGACTAATAAATAACTGAATTTGCAGACAAAATTAGGAGCATCTTGAAGTGTCTAGGATCAGTGTTAAAGATTTTTTCTTAGTGTTTAAACTCACTTGTATCCTTCAGCTCTGTAACAAAGATGAAAAAAATATTTTGGGTTGTCATTTTTCCTAGCGGCATTCCGAATAACTTCTGTGTTTTAGCTATTTTACTTTTCTATGCATGCTTTTGAGCATATTCCACATGCAGAACTGTTTATTATTCAGGTATTATGAACCTGCCTGTGTGTGTCCAGGTCTTGTCTGAGGAAAGCTTCAGAGGTGGCATGTTTGCTTCGCATTGGTCACCTGACTGTGGCGCTCCAAGGTGAGTCACGTGACACCAGACCCTAGCTCATATTATTCAATCCATTCATTATTAACATCACCTCCCTCTCATTAATGCCACATTAGGACTTGCTCTGAAGTAGCAGCAAGAACAAGCACACTCCACTGAACCTACATGCACACTGGCAAGAGGCCTCAACACAAAAGGCTTTTACAGACACGATTACACCTGATAACAGTTGTTGTTTCACATGAGAAATGAAGGATCTAAATCTCACACTGTAGGTGCAATGAAAGCTAATTTTTTTTTGCTTCGTATACCTGCTGTTAAATTTAGTTTTGGCTTTAACGTATAACTATGGCAGATACATGCTCGCTGGGCTGTTTGTTGTTATCACGTTGTTCTATTTGAGTATTAGATGCAGACAGAGGCCTCATCTCTGCTGAGAAAGAAAACCACTGAGTACGACCTTGGCTCTTTTTCTGGTGCTCTATGTGACACATGGCGGCGCCTCGTTATAATTAATCTGCCTTTGTGTCTGTCTGCTGCAAAGAAGAGTGTGCTGATGCTTGTTTGTTGAGGATCAAAGGTGTCAGCTCAGGTCGAGCTACATACAGACCAGGTAGTTATTGAGGATGTCCTCCTTACCAATATTTGCTGGTCAGATTAAAGTTTAACTGGATTTTTGATTATCTAGAGAAATGGCACATGTAGGATAAACCCTGGGCACAATTAAGCACGGTAGTGGCTGCATCATGATGTGGTCATCTTGTCGTCTGCAGTTAGTGTTATCTACAAAAAAATATTCTTCTCATCAAAGTTCTCAAAATGTTTTGTAGAGCTCATCAAAGATTCTGTCCTCTGGATCTTTTCTTGGTCACTGCGGCAGTCCTCTGCATATTAAACAAAAACTGCTGAGTCATGCTGCGCAAAAAACTGTTTTTACACATACAGCAACTTGCTAGAATGACATGTTTAAAGTCATCATCTTTAGTTCCAAAGGTTTTTGCCTACAGATGAGTTATTGTAAGTTTTAGGTGGTTTATAACAGTAAACTGGTATCAACCAGCTGCATTTCTTATTGTGCAATAACAAAGAATTAGAGTCCATGTTGTGACTCATTTTGCAGACAGTAGCAGAAGTCTATTGTTGATTTCTGATCATCTGGTCTGGCCTGCTGTTTTTCTTTCATTAACACCCAGTGACACAGACCCAAACATTACTCACACAGTGGCTGTTGTCCATGTTAGGATGTTTACTCCGGTGTGCCAGTGTTGGACTTTTTTTTACTCTGCAGCTGCGAGTAAAGTCACCAGTTTGGCCCAGAGGTTCACGTGTCTGCAGTGAGCGTCCTTTGTCTCGAATGTCAGATTACAAACAAACCCAAGAAGACTTGGTCTCACTGAAAAACCTCACAGTGCTGCTGGTCTTTATCTCCCATCTCTCTCTGCAGTTCCTCTTTCAATCTCACGCCCTTCTGGGTTTAGTGTTTAGAGTAATAACAGCAGTTTAGTAGTGGTTGTAAATTAAAGATTTATGATTCCCTGAAGTGCTGTCAAATTAACACACAAATTAATTACACTCAACACTCAAGTCTTGGAGTTTTGTGACACGTAACTAAGCAAGAACAGAAATAACAGGCCGTTGTTTAAGGAAGACAAGTAACTTAGCTGGTGGTGGTGTGTGTGTGTGTGTGTGTGTGGGGGGGGGGGGGGGGTTTTGCCCCCCCCTGAACTTCCTCAAAACTTTTCAACTTTCTCCACC
>JBAMHW010000006.1:3413767-3440176 GCA_037177495.1 Rhadinocentrus ornatus | reverse complement strand
CCACAGGAGTCCCCGGGGGACACTGTCGAATGCCTTCTCCAAGTCCACAAAGCACATGTAGACTGGTTGAGCAAACTGTTTCCTTGTACTTGACTTTCATTTTTCTTTCTTGTGACTGCTTGTTCCCAGGATCATCATAGAGTCCAAAGTATTATAAGCACAAAAGCCTGAAGAAACAAATTGGAAGTCGGATTTTGTTAAATTTAATTAAAAATTTTTAATCATTAAGTAACCACAGAAAAAAATACAAGCCTCTGTAAACATACCGGTCCTGGCTTACAGCTGAATGCACAACAGCAAGACATCCAGCGAGCTTCTCTAAAGCTGCATCTTTAAACAAAGTTACAGGTACTAGACTGAAATTCATTCAGTTCACCAAGCACTGGTCCCGGAGAAGGTTTCACCTGAACCAGTTGGTTAGAAAAAGGTAAAAAATGGAGAAACTCAGACAAATTGAGCTGGTAAATATGTAAGTTTCTACCAAGTTAAGCATTAGATGTTAAAAGTTTTGAAGTAGTAAACATATACTGGTGTTTTTCTCATAAAACTGGGTCTGTGTCCTGATGGGTCAAACTCTGAATGACATGTTGGAGGCTGAAGTGTGTAAGAATCTCTCTCAGCTTCCTGCATAGTTAAAATGATGTGAAAGCAGCTTTGACTACAAACACTAAACAAACAAAAAGATAACAAAAATACTGGATTAATATGGAATACAACTGAAAATTAAATAAATTAACAATAATAGATATTAAAATGAATACATAAATAATAGAAAATAAAATAAATTAATTCATTAAAAAAATAATACATTAGATGAAATAAACCCAAAATGGTTTGTAGTGATTTTGGAACAGTAGGTGTGCGGGGGTTTATCTTCTTCAGGGTTTATTTTCCACTGACTCTGCTGCTTTCCATCCTCAGGCCTTCTCCCATCCCATCTCCTCCAACCACCCCCACCCTGTGGACCGGCTTGCTCAGGAGGTTCAGCAGCTCAAAGACAAATTATCTCAACTTTCCATCTGTATTGATCCCAACACCCCCACCATGACGCCTGAGCCCAGACAAACAGACACCAACCTGAACCACAACACCAACAACGGCACTTTTCTCTTCCCGGCATCAAGGCCTCTGTCAACAGCCGTGTCCAGAGCAGCACCCCCTCCTACCTCCACCAACCACCAGACCTCCAAGGGCCCTCACCCTGCCTCGGCCCCGCCGTCCAGGCCTGGGAACAAAGACTTGGGTTGCAGCAACAAGCACACATTCCTGTTCGGGCATTCCGTAACAGAAGCTCGCCCTGACCCACGATACTACCCACCAGCCAGTAACACCAAGCTGCCGAAAAGCAATGGGCCTTCACTGGCCTCCTGAGATCCACCCTCTTTACCACAGGGTACACCAACCAAGTCTCCTCCCTGAGGCATCATGAGCTGAAGAGACCCAGATGTGTGATAAATATGAGACACTGGGATGAACTCAATTAGAATAAATGAATCAGTCCCAGAGCTTCTGACTCTGCTTCTTACTGTCTGACAAACAACAAAACAACAAACCCTGGAATTATGCTAATTAATCATCATTTTGCTCTGAAATAAAAAGGACTAAAGGTGAAGGCTGCAGATGAATGATCAAAGAAGCAAAGAAGGGATTGAAGTGTGTGTGTATATATATATATATACAAAACCTGTTTTTTAGCTTCATGTCCACAGTGAGCAGATGAAGGTGGACACATGGAAGGAAGCGTTTCAGTTTAACCTCTGAACATATTCTCTTCCGTTCAGAGATTTATTTGTTTCTGTCTTTTCCTGAAAACCGTCGGATGGCGTGACCACAGACTTTAATGTGGAATTTGGGGCAGGATTTCTATTTTTGTATCGCTCTACTCTCGTATCCCTCCACTCATGCATTCTCTGGATCAGTGAGAGGACCTATATTCAGTTGGCAGTATTACATGGCGTGTGTGTGTGTGTGTGTGTGGAAGCAGTTGGTGTGACTCACATGCAGTTCCTGCATGTCTTGAGATCATTTCAGGGCTTTAGTAATGTGATCTTATCCACACTTTCCTCTTCTAAGCATTTTGTATTTATCACTTTAAGATGTGAAATGATGAAAAGATGAATTTCTGACCAAAGTTGGTGGAAAAAAAACATTATGATTTTTGGATTGTTGTAACTTAAGGAAATACCAGTGTTGGAAGCAAAGGGAAGCTAATTTCCTCTGATGTTTATCTTATACTTGTCTGCCTGGTGGTGTTTTAGTATGCAGCCGGCATCTAGGTCAACGTCCTGGATGTGTCCGCCGCTTTCAAACACAGAGGGAAGTATTTGGTCCTGCACCTTGAAATCCAAACAGGTTGTGGTTATTTTTTTTTTCCATGCAGGCTATTAGTTATCAGATCTGTCCCCGATACCGATCATCTGATGTAATATAGTACCTCACTTGATCGCATGAAGGATTAAATTCCTGTAAATATTCATCTAAAGAAAAGCACACAGATATCAGCGGCAACGTTCCAGGTGTCATGCCAAATGCATTCAGTCGTCTTCCAAGGAAGAAAAAAAGTCATCATTGTCCTGCTGCATGGAGAGTTTCATCTGACCCGCTCACACCTGCTCCTCTATTCATGTTTTATTTAAAGATTTTGGTACGCACATTTAAATTTTGCCAGATGTAAATATGTTTTTGTACTAGCATGTTCTGATCTTGATAAAATGTTATCGACTCGGTTTACAGTATGCATTTCGTTCAATAAAAACGGTCATACACAGGATCACACTTTATTTAACAAAATAAATATTTACAATATGATCTGGAACACTGAGCAGTAGCATGGCACTGTACAGTAACACCGCCGTGAGTTTCATGTGCAAAAATGGTCAATACTTTACCAGTAGATGCAGAAAGTAAGCGCTCATCTGACAGGAAATGTTAAACACAAACATCTACTCCACCTAGCTAACGTGAAGCTCTGGTTCGTCTTTCTGGAACTCTAGAAAAACCTGCATGCTGCTCAGAAAAACCCACGAGTTGCTTCATCACAGTTTTAGGATGAAACTAAAGTTAATGCCGATGTGCAAGTTTCAGCCTTTAAATGCATTTTGGCACTTCTGACTTACTGATGTTGGTGATATGCATTTTTTTATGTTTCACCTGATTACCACAGACAACACAGCGTGATGGACAGGATGGGGTCTGATCAGCTTTAACTGGAGTCTAAAAACCACAGCGTGGCTTCATGGCAGTGGCAGTGCATTCAAAGTCAAGTCAGCACGCGAGGAGATACCCTGCAACTACCCCCACCGGCTCCCGTGCTCCTTCCCTATAAACTGCTGCTGCTGCAGCATGCCGCAGGGTCCGTAGAAGTACCTCGAGGAGGACGGGCCCAGGCCCCCCAGCTGCTGGATGGACTTGCACATGGGGCAGGGGTAGTCAGACAAACCCTCGATGTCTTCGAAGGCCATGTTGACGATCTGGTCGCAGCAGGGGTTGCAGTAGAGGTGGCCACACGACAGGCGCTTGAGGCGGGCCTCGTAGGAGATGCAGCACTGGCAGTGCGGCAGGTCGGGGCCCAGGGACAGGGAGCCGGTCAGGGAGCTGCTCTCCAGGCTGCCGGCCTGGCTGGAGCTCAGCTTAGTGGGAGACCTGAGGGGGAGAGGACGGAGTGCAGAGGTAAAGGGAGGCTAAGAAGATGTAGCTGAGTTGTTTTCCAGGCAAAGATATGAAATATGTGCAGATTATCTGATTTAGATGTTTTTATTATAACAGACAATATCATGATGTTGCCTCAACAGGCTTCTAGTTCATTCTTTACTCATTTAAGACATTTTGTAGATGGATTGAAAAGTCATTTAGTCTTTTTTTTTTTAATCTGCTTTATTGATAACTAATGTTTCAAAAGGTTTGCTGCTCATCACTGATACTGAAAAGCTGACAAACTGCAAAACAGAAATACCAGTTAAGTTTTTAACAGTTTCCTCTGAAACATCTTGCAGTTGTAAATGTAACCAGATTAACTGGTTTACCCAGCTTCCACTTCCATGCTTGAGTAAAAACCTCACCCAGACCAGGTTTTTCCTCAGATTTCTAGCTTCACATTTAGTTTTGCACAGCTGTAATTTACAGCTGATTCTACACCTAAAACAAAATTTAGATTACTAATAAATCCATTTATTTAAACCAAATCTACATTTTCTGATTGCACATTTTAAAGGTGAGGGTACGAAGCCTGAGCTTTTTCCTCCACGCTCAGACTAAAGCCAGAACATTCTGCAGATGAAAATGATCGACTGGAGCTCTCAAAACATGACAACCCATCAGCTGGGCATGTTTGTTTACTTCACACTGAAACAGATCTGGTGTTGGTGTGCTGAGATAAAGAAGCAAACTGGTCAGACGAGCTGGAACGGAGATGAGTTGATGGCGATTGCTCAGTCGTAAACAATGTGTTGACATTTATCTGAATGTAGATGGAAATGTTCCTTCTTGGGCTCAGTGTGTCTGAACAGGTTAGAAAAATCAGCTTTAAATGGAAATGATGCCACGTAAAAAACAGATTAATCTTCTGCTAAAGCTTTCCAAGTCATTTTTGTCCTTTCAGGTTTTGGCTGTTTTACACCACAGGGGACAATTCTTTTGTAAGAAAGGAGCGGGGGCAAATTTACTAGCCTTTCAAGTCATTAGTGGAAATCAACCTCCTACTAATAACTGCAATAAAAACATTTCAGGTTCATATTTTCCTCCTTTTTTCCCCTCATATCTTTAATCAACTGGTTCAATATATTTTACCCTTTAATTACCAATTTGGTCACATGATTTCTTTTTTAAAAACAATGAGGTGTGTAAACAAACTGGTATTTAAAGGGTTAAAATATCTTAGATGAGTACTGGAGTTTAATCTGATTTGATGAAAATTTAAAGATATGCACAAACAATAATCTGTCATTTTTTATAGTAGTGTTTGTGAGATGCCTTTTTTGTCTAATGAGCTGAAAGGGTAGAAAATTAAAGCGACCCACCAGGATTACATTTTGGATTCCTGGGCTGGATCTCCATGATAACTAATTGTTTTATGAGTTGTGTGACAGAAACTGTCCTCAGGAGATAAAGTTGAATAAAAATGAGCTCATAGAAACCTGTTGTCATAACAACTGAAGTAAGAAGATTGCAGAAATTTTTCATTTCCATCCCTCATAGCATCCTTTAACTGTCTAAAGAACAACCAGAATGAGAAAATATGGTAATCTGTTTCAGATCTCTGTCCGGTTTAGATTATGCAATTAGGCTCATCCTGGTGATTTCTGACATGCAACAAGCAAATGAACGTGATTTAAACATAAATAAATAAATAAAAAACGATCAGAACTGAAAGCGGCCGGAATATTTCACGGTGTATCCAAAGGAAATCAGGTTGATCGATCACTGCTCACCTTGACGACGATGAATCTTTGAAGCAGTCGAAGCTGAGAGCTGCAAGGATCCTCCAGAGCAGATCCATCCCGGTTCCTCTCATGATAACATCCACATCTCATCGACCTGCTCAGCGACGCCGCTGAGACGTTTTGGCAAACAGCACTCCCCCACCTCACCACCACCCGATCCAGAGAGAATATCCTGCACCTCCTCCTCTTTTCCTCTCCCACGGTTCACAAAGACGGCTGAAGAGGATGCGCCATCATAATGATCATCTTCTTCATCATCGTCGTGTGCTGGCATTTGCAGGGAGGTAAACAAAGCGCTGCTTTCATTTCCAGCCTCTGAGCTGCTGGCGACGGGTTCTCCAGCCGTCTCCTCCTCTTCCCCTTCCTCTTCCTCCTCCTCTACGAGACGCAAATAAGGTGTTTCATTTATATTGTATCCCTCAGGTCGGTGTGTAAATTTACTATGCTCTTGAAAAATTAACCCTTCCAATTATTTTTATTTTTTTAAAATAAATCTGAGTTCTTTATTTGGCCCTTTAAATATATATATATATATATATTTAAAATATATATTTTTTATTGATTAACTTCAACCCTGATTAAAACATTAAAATATTTTAGCAAATATTTCATTTAGTTTAAAACATTAAATGCAAATAATAATAATCACGAGGGTTAATAATGATAACCTTTCACCCTCTCTACCTCTAAAGGTCCCATATTATACATTTTTTCAATAATTTCATATGGGTATCAGAAGTCCAACAACATTGTTTTTAAAGTGTATTAACCTAAATTCAGCCTTGGTCCTTAATTTCAGCCACTCCAAAAGTGGCTCTAGTGAGCTCTTCTGAGAACGGGCTGTTTCTGTGTCTGAACCTTTAAATGTTCACGAGTGGTACCTGTCAACGTCTAGAGCCGTTCGTATGCTTCGCTAATGGTACGTTTCAGTTGTACAGAAATGGGGGAATTTGCAAGCTCCAAGTCTAAATTTCACTCAGAACCCGCCCGTGAAGTCACACCTCCAACTCGGAAAGTCAGATTAATCTCACTAACCCAACATAGAATTCATGCTATCTGCTGCTTACGTAAACAGTATTTCCATGTTGTGCTGTACGTTCCTAAGGCTGGGAAGCGCTGGGAACACTAAACCTTTGGATTATGTTGACCTGAGCTCCCACTTCCGACACACTATGCCCAATTGAACACAACATAAGGCAAACTCTCACTCCCCAGGGTCCTAAAGAGAGTTCAGTCTGTGCCTGTTTTTGGTGGGCGGAGCTTAGCTTTGAGACAAAAGCGGAGGCTAGAAGCTATGTTATCAAGTGGCAGCTAACAAATTTCGGTGGCATTTTAGTAAATGGAGGGTTTTGAAGCAAGTGGTTCAGTCTCAGAACTCTCGGAATATGTACAGACACTCACTTTACGGGACTGTGACAGCTGTTTTAGAGGAAGATTAGTTGGAAGCAGTCTGGCTGATCCAGACACCTTACGGGAGTGGCATAAAGATCTTTTGGGACTGGCTACGGTGGAGGGGCCAGACATCTACATGTACCTAATCGGGACACCATGTGTGTACAGCAAAAAGAAACTCAAACCATATAAATCACTGGATGCTTACAACTACGTCATAAATTGCCACGTTCAAATAATACAATGCATCCATTTACGTCCCGATCTTTGTGTGCTGCGGTCTAAGGTTTAGCATTTATGCGCTTGCTAATGTGCTGATAAAGGAAACGTTATATATCCAACATTTTCCTTTATAATGTACAACTTTGTTAATTTGGACTCGATAACAATCACTTAACATTACATTTATCTGACCTGATATAAAGTGTGCGCTGCAAGCACAAGAATTGTCTCTGTCCTTTCGTCTTATTGCATTCAGCTAATTGTCTTAGTTTTTTCTGAACTGGTATCCTAAAAAAGTTTGGGTTGTTCAAAACTTTGGAGTAAAATTCGGATAACTTTGATCCAAGAAAACAGGATTATCCTGATCCAACAGATGGCAGGATTACAAGGCAAATTTCAGGAATAAACTGGAAAAACCAGCTGATAAATAATAGAACTTTTTATTCTGTGCACATGCTTATATTTGTTTTTTGCACCTGACTTGTTTAACTGTTACAAGAATAAAGTGCTTAACAAGGGAATGGGCTACATAGCATAGTAAAGCAAAAATAAAAATGTGACATTTTCATGTCCCCACGAAACAAGCTCCCCAAAAATCCAGTAACAAACACAAATAAAATATTCAATTGTCCTGTTATTCATTAATGCATAATCAAAAAAGAACTTGTCGAAAGAAGAAATTTCTAACGACTGCGTCCCTCACTACACGTCCTGTCCGTTCCCCACTCTGACAGAATGACAGAGGTTGGTCTGATACAGTTAAAACACAGTGCTCAGGTGCATCATCAACATTGTCACAGAGAGTGTAGCATCCCCGATTGAAAAGATGGTCTCTCGAACTGATGGTTCACAACCTTTATTGTACAGCTGTGTATGTAAACACACCGTAAAAGCTACAAGATAGATGAGATGAGAATGCCGTTAAGATTGTTCAGTAAGTCTGGGCCTGACAGCAAATGACCGTTGAGACTGTTACCTTTATATTTTGCTGAGGCGTCCAAGACTACTGTGAGTTTGTCTGGTTTTTGAGGATGATATATCCCGTGGTGGGGAATATACCACTTTTCTCCTTCTTTTGCTTTACTGTGTACTTCTTCAGCGTGGCCCTTTTCCATGACTTCACTCATAAACTGTACATATTGCTCCTTGTACCTTTGGTCCTTTGACAGTTTCCTTCTGAGGCTTTGAAGTCGCACAGTGGCCATTTGTTTCTTGTCTGGTAAGTACATGGCAGTGGTATTTCATAATGTCCTCCTGCGTTTTTGTAAATGCCTTCCTTCAATGTTTTCAAAAACTGTATGTCATCTTGAGACACTGACCTGTTGTACTTGTTATCGTCCTTGAAGTCTGACTTGAGAACCTTGAGTGCGGGAGCTGGAGTCACTAGGGGGGAGCTCTTTGACTGTAATTCTGTGACACACAGTAGACATGCTTAAAGAGTAATTGTGAGAAGATGTGGGGGCTACAATACTCCAGCCCAATGCTGTGCATAAGGTTCGCTCTCTCCTCCTAAGATTACCTGCCTCGGAGCCAGTGCCATAGAACAACTGTAGCCTATTAACAAGCCAAATTCACACTCGAACTGTGGGGGAATCTCATTTACTATCACCTTGAGATGATTCCATTGCCTTGCTGTTTCCCAGGTTGGAATGTGAGAGCGATTCCCTGGTATGCAGTTTTTAGTGTAAGCAGGAGGGAGTTCAATCATTTCTGAGGAGCTGTAGCCTCTCACTTTGAGATCTGAGACATGCTTGCTTGAGACAACAGCATCTTTACCAAGCATTGTGGTGAGCTTAACCTTTTGGGGTGGACTTAGCTTTAAGACTACTAGTTACATCTTGGTCAATGAATACTGTGTCACTTTGAGTATCTAAAAGCGCATAAACCAGCTTTTCAGTACCTGGATGTTGTTCTGAAGAAACCCATACTGGTACGATCATTAAAGTACTCACTGGTTTCGTTGGTTTCTGCATTTGGAGACAGTGTAGTTGCAGCCCGTTCTGTGTTGCTCTGAATTGGGTTTGTCGCTGATTTGTCATTATCATAGTTAAAGTCATGCAGACAGGTAGGGTGTTTTTTCTTGCAGATTTCACATACAAGTCTGTAACGACAGTCTTTTGCACTGTGACCGGGTTTAAGACAGCCATAACAGAGATTTTTCTACTTTATGAACTTCCTTCGTTCCTCAAGTGATTTGCCTTTAAGCTGTGGGCAGCTGTGAAGCTTGTGTCTGTTGTCTTGACAGAGCATGCATGGTGGTTTAGTGTTTGACCTTTGTTTTGTGTTTTCAGTCTGTTTCCATCTGCGTGTGGAGAACACTTGAAGTGTGCCTTTTTTCTTTTTGGTAACTTTTACTAGTGCTTGTGGTAAAGTCTGTAGAATGGAGAGCTTGAAATGATGTGATTGGGTTGCACACAATCTCTGCTTCAGATGACATGAACTCTGCAAAGTCCTTTAAACTTGGAAACTTCTCACTTTCTTTCATGAGCTGAGTAGCTTGTCGATTCCACCTTGCAGCGGCCCAGTCTGGTAGCTTTTGAACAAGTTTTTGGTTTTCCTCACAGTCGCTGAGAATGTTTAAGCCTTCAACGTGGGGCAAGGCTTCATAACATGTTTGAATGAGATCAGCCAATGCCCTAAATCCTGTAAAGTCCTTTGTTTGTATCTTTGGCCATTTTGCCAGCTTTTCTCTGAATGCCTTCTGAATGACAAATGAATGTTCATACCTTTGGTTCAGGCGTTCCCATGCATCCTTGTATGCCTCATCTTGATGGCATCTCTGTAGAAGATGCCATCAAGCGTCTTAGGAGCTGGACCTCCTACATATTTCTTTAAGTAATGCAGTTTGTCAGCAGGCGAGATGTTCCTTTTATCAATGAGTAGAGCAAATGAAGCTTTCCACTCGATGAACTGTATTGGGTCACCTGTGAATGTGGAGGACTCTGGCATTGGCAGTCTGTTCATGGTGATACTGTCCTGTATTGCTTGAGCTAAGTGAAGGATGTCAGTTTGTGGAGGTGAAGTAGACATTACATTACTGTTGGGAACCTGAATGGGAGCAGAAACTGCAGGGGCCCTTTGACCTTCTCTGCCTATGTCTACAGCATGAGCACTGCACTCACTCTTCATCTCTTGATCATAAGTCATCATCTAGCTCGTGCAGCTTTCAACCCCTTTTCAGCCTTTATTCTCTCTAACTAGCGCCTTTGAGATTCAAGCTCCTTTTTTTGCTTTTCCTCTAGAAGTTGTATCTTTTCCTTTTGTTTTTCCTCTTCTAATAATACTTCATACTCTGCTTCCTTGGCTGCTGACTCTGCTGCAGCGTCTGCTCTCTTTGCAGCTACTACTGACTTAGAAGAGCATGATGTACTCGCGGAAGAATGTTTACTTGTAAGCGTGACAGAGGGACTGTAAATGGACTGAGCATAGTCTGGGTCAAGAAGCTCACGGAGACGCTTCTTTACTTTGTTATTATCACAGTCATCTATGCCTGAGAGTCTTTCAAGAGCAACCTTGATAATATCTCTGGTGACTGCTTCACAACTACTACTACTTCTCAACTTTGTCATCAATTTCCCTTTAACAATCTCTATTTAGAGTGCTATTGCTATGTACATTTGTCCTGTGTATTTATTAAGCATTTTAACATGGTCTTTTACTCTTTTACATTTTACCTAAATGAAATATAGCCAAGATGTTACAACTATATTTAGCCTTATGTAACATTGAAATTGGTAAAACTGCGTTGCTGACGAAGCATGACTTTTATCAAAGAGTGTGAGCACCCTCTAGAGGGAAAAAACGTTACACCTCAAACTTAGCAGTAAGTTTTAAAACACTGTAAAATATGACAAAATGACACTTACATAACACAACATTACTAACCTTGTTCCCTTATCAACCAGGTGCTAAAGGACCGTATGCAGATTTGTTTCACACCTTATCATTAGCGTTTTCTATCCGTTTTTAACCGTGTAATACACCTTTCTCTGCACATGGGATTTCCCGCTGCTGCTGTATATATTTTTGCAGCAGTTGCGGCCGGTTTCCGACACCTTGCTGTTCTGAACCTTTCAACATAAAAGCTTTAGCATTATTAAAACTCTAAATGTACATAAACACTTCATGAACCAAATTTACAATAAAGTAAATGTTAGGAAGGTCATTTACAGAGAGGGACAGTGCGCCTGGTCGCAATGTCATGCAGGACAATATTGCACGTATTATGTTACATGCTCCTGGTGGTTCCACTCGCAAGTAGTTAAAGCATGCAGACCGTCTCTTCTACCTGTTGTTCTTCACATGGCCGGCAGCGCACACTGATTTACAAGCTGGAAATCCGGATTTGGCAATCCTAAAAAAAACGGGATTTGGGATCAGGGTGATCCAATACTATTTTTATTTTAATAACCGGGGTAGAAGTAAGCCGGATTACGTGATCCCAAAAAATGGGATTACTAAATCCGGATAGTTTTTATCTTCCAGATAATACTGCTGGGGAACGTCCCATGATGCACTGGAAACTTTCCCCATTTTTCTTTACTCTCCATGTTTAAACATAAAACTTAACTTCTCTGGCTCTGAATTATGTGATTGTTGGCCCCTCCTTACTGTCCTCTCTAGATGGCCACCCTTTCTGGTTCTGGTCTGGAGGTTTTTCTTTCCTGTTAAAAGGAGGTTTTTCCTCCCCACTGTCGCTTCATGCAGCTCAAGATGGAGGACTTAATGAGAGAAGATTCAATGCGATCTGTTGGTTTCTTAGTTGGAAATTATTTTTAGGACTTGGTTTATATGACGAAAATTATAAATCGGACTAATCTGGATCAAATTATTTGATTATAAATTACACTTTCTTGCTTAAATTTTTGCATGTCCCCCTCTCCCCCTTGGGCGCAGGTTGGCAGTTTGTGAGAGGACAGGTCTTTGATATAAAGTTTATAAAGAAAGGAGAACACAACACCAGCAAACATCATGATGACGAGTGAAGATGATTCACACACAATAAGTTGCTATGCTTTGCAATGCTAGCGCTAATTTCATGCGCTAATTTACGTTAGCATAAAATAGAGTTTAAACAAAAGCTACATTAATCAACAAATGCCACGCAATGGCTGTTTCCCTTAGTCTCACTTAATAAATTAATTTGGTAGTAATTTGACAAGTTTATAAGGACAAACACACTACTGACTTGGCCAAAACATCATTACTGCAGGTTCTTTTGCCAACGCTACGCTGTTATTCCGTCACACAACTCAAGAAAAGCTTGACAAAGACATTGTTGATGTAGAGGACAGATTGTTTATAGGGAAGCTTCCTTTTATCCCTCGCAACAAATAAGAACATTTTAAATTATTTTTACTGAAAAAAATCCTAATTATTTAGCCTTTAACACAGTAACTAAATGAAGAAAAAACTAGATCCCCTCCAAGAAGCTTGGGTTCCTTAATGAATTACCTGGTGTGACCACCAGATGGCAGCAAGTATTTGCTTTACCGAAACACCAAATTAGTTTGATGTGGAAGCTCAAGAGCTACAAACTCTCTTTGCAGCAAAAATGCATTTCAACCATAAAAGAGAAACAAAACTTCAGACTCTGACCCGCTCAAGCTGTTAAACAAGTTCAGCTCAATTATATGAAGCTTGTTGAGGTGATAATCTGAGTTATTGCTGCTGCCTTGGGGTTTGGTGGTCTGCAGTTGACCCCTGGTCCATCATAACTGTTTTCTCTGCAGGAGATGAAGGTAAAATCTGTTTTTTTGGACAAGACTACATGATGGTTAAGTTATTTGTGCAAATGATTAGCTAAACATGCTGATCATCATGATCAGTAATGAATTTTATAAGACCAAAATATTAAATCCATTGACTGATGTTCTGTTTGTATAATTAAACACACCACAAAAATCCCTGGTTCTGTGCAAGTCTTTCTTTGTAATAGAAAGACTCCTTACCAGAACTTGTAGTCTCCATGTGCACAACATGATTGCATTAGATAAATTAGATAAATGTCTAAAGTCCTTTTCATAGAATATTAAATGAACACTGATCTGCAATATTTAGCTTTTTATCCTAAAATAACAAAATGCTTTGTACTTTACCTAAATTTATGTAAACTCTGACAGAAAAATGACTGTAGTTTCATGTTGTATTTAAATGAACTTAACAGCTGACGATACTCAGATGTTTGTAAGAATACAGCTGAGTGCTTGTGGTCTAAGATAAGAAGATTTTGGTGAATGACACAATTTATGTAAAAAGTTCGTATGTGAGATTTAAGAACAAATTTGTTCGTAAGAACGGTTGGTGATTGAGGGGCAATACTTCATGACAAAGAGAAGATCTGCTTTTCATCACCTCTACACTGTAGTGCCCCAAGGCTCAGTGCTGGGGCATCTTCTCTTTGCATATAAAGCTTTGTTTAGGGCAGTTTTCCACTTAGGTTGCCGCTCATGACTCTGCTACACAGACAAAACCTAAATCTTATGGCTGGGTGGATCGACCAAAATATTGATAGCATCTATACCAAGGCTAGTATTGGTATCGTCCAATACCAGCATGATGAGATCGATATTTTTTGTGCATGGGGTTTTGGGTGCAAAAAGCCAAAGACTGTTATTGAGAAGCAACAAATAGCAGGTTTCGCTTCTGTTCTACTCATTTGCACTGTTCTCTTTGTTTTTCTCACACAATTGTGTGTGATAAAAGGGAATAACAGTCATTCTATTCTTTGGTTACGTTTTTGATGTTATTTTATTTTGTTTACAAACAAAAACATATATTTAAAATTTTTTGTTTAGTTTGTTTATAAAAAATGTTTTATTTGACACGATTATTTCTAATGTATTTTATTATGATCATAATTAAAGACAACATCGTTTAATGAATGTAAAATTTCAAGGAAAAAGTATCGCTATCACTTTGGTATTGACGAGACTTGCCCTGGATCGATATCAAAATTTGCAGTATCGCCCAGCCCTTCTAAATCTAGCCTACCATTCCCATCAGATAACCTCACGATCTCAGCATGAAACGTACCTTATCTCTGGTACAACCACACAAATAATGGAACAATGCTACTAAACCTTTGTTAAATAAAAAATATTGGTCACGTCTCATCACTTTGCTTTTATAATATAAGAGTCTGGCTCAGTATACCACCAAACTCAGGCAATGCGCATCCTGCAACTCTCAAGCATACTGGGTGAAACCCCCACAGAAGAACCAGAGTACTGTGGTGTTTCTGGTATTTTATCAGCCTTCTTACAGAATGACTTCTTGGCACAGGGTTTACAGGTTTTAAATTCTTCTCAATCTCTGTTTCTCTACAGAATGTTGCCTAGCATTGCCATCCCTATGCACAACGCAACATCTCAAACATCCTAAAATGCCTCAATCACACTTATTTCCACTTATTTTCCTTTATTTGATTAAATACATCAGGCTTTCTCAAAACACTTTAGGCTTGAATTAGTAAATGTAAACAAATTCAAGTATTTGATGGTATATGTTGGAACTCCACAAATATCTCTGGTTGCATTTATGGTTTATGAACCACAAACTAGATTATTCCAAAACATCACACTGTTTCCCCAAATAGACTCAGCAGGAAGAAGGATGGTGAGATGGAGGGATGGAAGTACTTGTGCCAGCTGATCAATAGATGACCCAAACAGACAACAACAGCTATAAGCCTCAAGCTAAATAAAAAGCCTGATCTGATCTGATCTGATCTGATTGCTGCTGATGACACTCAACAGCAGCTGAGATGTGAAACCAGTCAGAGGTCATGTCCCTGATGCATCTGAAGGATACCGTTTGCTCTGGTTAATATATGATTGCTTAAAAAACTACAGACAGAAAATGATCATCTGACTCTTCATTTCTTTTCAGTTTTAT
This sequence comes from Rhadinocentrus ornatus, assembly GCA_037177495.1. Taxonomy (NCBI): domain Eukaryota; kingdom Metazoa; phylum Chordata; class Actinopteri; order Atheriniformes; family Melanotaeniidae; genus Rhadinocentrus; species Rhadinocentrus ornatus. The sequence continues at coordinate 3,425,228 of JBAMHW010000006.1, read as the reverse complement.
AAAGCATCTTTTTAATTTAATTCAATTTAATTTAATTTTAAAAATACATCATTTTAAAATGTATCTTTTCCCATTCAATTAATTAATTAATCAATTAATTAATTAATTAATCAATTTTTGGTTTAATAGTCTGCAGGTTTTTTTTTTCAGTCCACCTTTTCTTATATATAAACAATATTTTTTTTGACATGTAATTTCTGCACAAGCTTTTTAATTACCCATCAATCTGAGCCAGGCAAAATAAAGCTGTTAAACAGAACCCGCTCGAAGACCTCTGAGGAAGGGAATTGGCTTATTCTGTCGTTTTAATATTGCTTCAGACTTTAAACATTAACTTTACAGCTTAACTCTACTATGTGATTCCAGATCTTGAAGCTGGTGTCTTGAAGTTTACCATGATGACCCCACTGAAGGCCATCCATTTTATTTATAACTACATGAACCTCCCAGCTGGAGAAGCTCTGGGGCGAATATCAGTGAAAAATGACACCCTGTCACATGGGTTATGGAACACTTGAACAGGATTGATTTATTATATTTGGTACATATATGCCTGATCATTAGATTATTTCTCTTCTTCAGATCATTCTCTGTAAACCCTAGAGATGGTTGTGTGTGAAAATCCCAGTAAATGCTTAGACCAGCAACCATGTCACGTTCAGTGTCACTTAAAACCCCTTTCTTCCTCATTCTGAAGCTCAGTTTGAATTGCAGCAAGTCGTCTTCACCACATATGCATGAATAAATATGTTGAGCTGCTGCCACGTGGTTGGCTAAATAGATACAAGCAATTGAACAGGCGAACCTAATTAAGTGTCCCTGAATGTACTTGCAGTATATTTACACATTTTGTCATTATTGCAGTGCAGCTGCTAGGTTTCTAACTGGCACAAACAGCGTGATGACACCACCCCCATCCTGCCGTCTCTGGCTGCCTGTCAGTTTTAGAATTCATCTTAAATTTTTACTATGTTTGTAAATCATTAAATGAACCGACACCAACATGTCAGACATTTTAGAACTTTACGCTGCACGAAGGGCACTGTAGATCAGCTCCTTCGTGTTGTTCCTAAATCCAGACACAAGTCCAAAGAAAACACCTTTAAATCAAAGAACGCATTTTTACTCTTTGGTTTTTAGCACAGCATGAGGATTGCATGGTCTCTGATTTATTTTCATGTACTTATTTCTTTTAGTAGAAGTCTGAGTATATTTTTTAGTTTTAGTAAGTATTTTAGCATTTTAATTTCTTTTAGTGTACGTTAGTCTTTTAATTTCTTTTTGTGCCTTTTATATATTTTATTTATTAAAAAAAATATATCTATATGTAAAGTATTTATGATCTACAGCACATTGTGTTTTTAAATGTGCCATATAAATAGTGCATCAGGACACCTTTCTAATGTGCATCAATCTTATGTATTTTTAATATTTAGCACAGCAACACCTTATTTGCATCACATCTTATAAAATAAATAAAGAAAGAAAGAAATGAACGGGCTCTAAGTTATTTTCCAGGGGCATCCTTGTAATTTCTTTCCCCCTCTCTAACAGAGCCAATTATCGGCACGAGCCCAAACACGTGAAAGTAGAGGCTCGCCTTGCACAGTTCACCGCACCAACCATTTAGGGTGGGCTTCATGAACCAAATGATAAGCTAACTGAGATACATTGAGCACGAACGAGATTTCTACATGGAAACGAGGATATGCACACCGTGTGATCACATCATCTAACAGTCATCAATAGCTGCATAAGTAAAACCAGGGTGAGAAATTATCACCATCACCGCTTCCGGTTGGATGCATAGCAGCAAGCCCACCCCCCTCGTGTTTCTGAGAGGAATGGTGTCTGCTGGAAGAGGGATGGGAGAGGAGAGGAAGAGGAGGAGGGGGCAGCGTCTCCATGCAAGAAGGATGCTGTGTAGTGAGTGAAAGGGGCGGAAAGGGGGCGGAGACAGATGTAACATCTTGCAGCTCGCTCTTACTACGTCAGGGTACATCACAGGAGCGCACAGGACCTTCGTTCTCAGGTACCAGGGTGACTCCCCGCACTAAAACAATCCCGGTCACCCTAAAACGCGCTGACCTTCCCCCTTCTAAAGGTAAGAAAATCAACCTTCCTTCTTTTCTAACTGTCTTATCTTTACATCACTTAAAAAAAACGCATTGAATACATTAATTTCTGCAGCTTTTCAGACGTTTACGCACGAGCAAAATGAGGAGAATTTCACTCTGTTTCAGATAGAACTCGACATTGAGCCTACTTTTGATGATTGGCATGTTTATGGGCCTTTCCCTTTCTGCGCAACGCGATGGACCCAAAATATAATCTAAAATTAGTCTTGAGATAACAAAATACATATAATCTATCTGAAATATGAGAAATAAATCTAGATTTTGCGTCTTTTGGCTGCGTTTTGTGCCAACATGCGCCCTCTCTTCTTGCTCCTAATAGGAGGTCCTGTGCTACGAGCAAACATCATCAGCCCTCCCGGTGTTGAAAAGGGGGCAGGGGGATCTGTTGGAGGTTACAGTGGGTTTTATTTTATTGTCGCTAAACAGCTCAGATGATCAGCTTCAAATGAATCGTCCAGATTTGTCTAATTGGCTGCGGTGCCGATGTCCTTGCCTGTCTTGTTCCGCCTCCTCTGACTAAACGGTTGCAATTTCTGCCCTTATAAGCTTACTTTTCTCTCAAATTAAATATCAGAAGTTTCTCTTTCATATCTGATGTTTTCTTTAATGTGTTGCATGGGGCATGTTCAAGCAGTGCTAGTTGTAGCAGGGGATCCTGTCCTGCGTCGTGCGCCAAAATGACCTTGTAGAAACCCAGCGGGGAGAATGTGAGGGGGAACGAGTGATGAGCATTTTTCTCTGCTTTCTTCTTTGGTTTTGGTTTGCGGTGGTTTATGTCAGCGCTGCTTGGAGGGTTTTGCTCTAAGAGGGATGTAGTTTGGCATCGTGTTTATGTTCACAGAATGAAATAAACTGTGGTATGAAGGCAGAATGTGGTGCCTTAATGTTGCAAGATGATTAATTTATATCCCTTTCTCTGTTTGTGTTGTATTTTACAACTTTGTATGTTTGATGTGTTCTCCCAGCTGGCAGCCATCACTGCAGCTTAATCAGATTCTGAGCTGTTTATGCTGCAGTGAGCTGAGCAGCAACAATATCAAACCCAAAGAACAAGGGGACAGCCCTCTTTATTTTTTCCATTTATAATTATTGTTTTAAAGCCTGACAAACTTTTGCACACTTTACTAGCCCTCTACAGGCTGAATTAAAAAAATATTTGTATTAGAGAACAATATTAAACCTTAAAGAAGCTTTCTTCATTTTCTTTTGGTATGCTTTTTTATCTGTAGGTCATACACCTGTCTAGTGCAGTTTTGGATATGTAGGTTTGGGTGTTTTCTCTGATGCACCACTGAAACTGTTCCAGCATTTCCATATAAACTGTTCCAATCCCATATTTAAAGTTCTGTATCTGCTTTAGTTGTCATTAAACAATCTACGTGCATGCTGGGATGTTGCTCCAGTTCTGTAACAACTTGGATATTGATACCACAAACAAAAAACAAAATCCAAGTCAAGGTTATCAGTACTTAAGCAGAAATAAATATTATATAAAAAACCTTTTAATTTAATTGCATAGCAATATTTGCCCCAAAAAGCAACATTTTAACAATTTAAATAGATTTAGTGGACGACTGAATCAAATAATGGACAGACATTAATATTAAAAACTCAAGCTGTAGTCATGTCTGAAAAATGCATTTAATTGTATTTTTAATTCCAAACAGTAGAAAAAGAAAATATCCCTAGCCCCAAAATGAACAGATCTTAAGTTGAGGTGTCATTTTAAGTACTTAAACTAACAGCAGCTGTTCTCTGATTAAAAGTCTAAAACATGTTACATTACTTAAAAATTTTGAAATATTTTAGTCCACACTATTCATGAATAGGCATTAATATCTGACAGTAATCTAGGGCGGGATCATCCAGCAGCAGCTTAATGTGTTTCATTAGCAGTCTGGTCACGGAGCAGAAGTAAACATCTCCAGCTCAGACTGCAACGGTGTACGGGGATGGGCCTGCAGAATAGCTGCTCATTGAGACGTTAATATGCTTTCACGTCATTTTCAAAGAAGTGAGTAGTGATTTGTCGCTACTCACTTCTTTGAAATAGAGTCACTAGATGGGTCTGAAAACTCGCCAAACATAGTGCCAAAATAGTTAAATTGCCATCACTAATGTAGCCGAGCTTTGCCATGTATTTAATCAGTGTATTGAAAATGTATTGGACAAATTTTCTGCGTTGTTCGGAACGCAAACTGCGATTAAATGTGTTAATTTTTAAACTTAAATTTTTTTTTGTATTTAATTTATTTTAATCATTGCATTAAAGTCCCACCCCTTATAAATATCCATGGAATGTACACCCTATTTTGTGTCATGTCTCACTGGGTACATCCCATCCTGCTTCTCTATAGGGGTACCCCAAGGCCTGTTGTTTGAGCCCTTTCTCTTGGCAACATACAGCTCTGTCTGGGTTCCTCTTATACGGCTTCTCACATCACCGCTCTACCTGTTTTTCATACTTGATGACTGCATAGTTCTGGTACTAATCTTAGTTTGTTTCTTAAAGAAGTCATGGACTAAAATGTTGACAAACAGGGAGTCTTGAGTTTTCTCCCCTATTAGGTTTGTTAGAAACCTGAGTGATGACACTGATTAATGATCCTTCTCTGACCATGTTGCTATTGTCTCTTGGTCATGTCACTTTGCATTTAACATCACAAGAAAAATCAGGTTGTATCTGGGTGAGGATGGCATCCAACTCCTGATACAAGTCATGGTTAAATCTCATCTTAGCTACTGCTGAACACTTCATGCAGGTTTCCCAGCATCTTGTAGCAAAATCCTTACAGATGGTCCAGAACACATTGGGAACACATGCCACTCCACTACCTGCTGGTTTCTATTGCAGCCAACTAAACTCAGTAATATGGCTCATGCATCTCAATCTCTGAATTTGTCTTAGTAACATCGTATGGACTTGCCACTTTTCTTATTTGTGCTTCCACAATGTTGAAATTGACCGTCGTCCTTTCAGACAACAAATCCTCTCCAATCACCTTCAACACACTAACATATCTAACTCACACCTCCTTAGTACTTCTTCACCTGTTTTGGTTCTACTCTGCTATATAAATAGATTACTTCTTACTTCATGTGATGGTTGGATGCAGAACAAAGATCCAAATGCAAAAGGTCGAGTCCAGAAAGGCAGGGTTGTATGGAGTGGGGTAGATGTCAAGCACATGTATTCAGTTTACAAGGCAAACTTACAGACAAGGAGCAGGCATGAGATGAGTGAGTGTAAAAATAATCCAAGTGAAAACTAAACATGGAAGGATGGGGCGATTAAACAGTAAACAGTAGGAGAAACGTGTGGAAAGCAAATCACAGACACACAAGAGGAAGTTATCAGTGGAAGAGTGGAAAGGAAAGAGAGAAAGGGACAGAGCCAGAGATCAAACAAGAGTCAACATCAGACTGATTTTTTTCTGACTGGTGAGAGCCCAGAGAAGAGACAGGAGGCAAGATGGATGCTGATTAAGTTGCCCTAAAGTGCGAAAATCTATCAAAGTTCAGTACATACCGTTTTAAATGTCTTAGGTTTGAGTCATGTAAACACCAACCATACCCCAGTATCTGAAAGCAGATTAAGATGTTTGTTCCCAAAAATCAATTATAACCAAGATTCTGGTGCACAAGTTAAATTATTCAGCTGTAAAACATGCTTGGACTATGTACCGGAGACCACAAACAACCAGGTGTGGTTAGTCACAGTCCCTTGAGTTCCCTTCACATAATGCACGTGGAAATGTTCTTACTTTCACTATTAAACATAGTGGGTTTTTTTTACCATTCACCAAACCTTTAAATGATTGATCACCATCATTCGAGATTGACTGGTTCCCCACTTTCCCCCCACTTTCAGTAATGTGTTGGACAGTTCCTAACCCTGTTTTAGTGGTTTCAGCATCTCCTTAGATGTTTTCTTTGCTGGATGCCTATAATTTGAGCCTTCTGAAACTGATGAACATCTTTTCCACTATTTGCTTAGTAACACCCAGGTGGCGACTTTTCTTTTGTATTGGCAGTGTATAATCTATCAGATGAAAATTTGTTTGTCAGAACACTAATCCTTAAATTATTTTGTACCAGTCAAATGTTGGGACATGCTTTCCCATTAGATTTAATGTTTGACTGGTACTGTATATTATATATGTCTTATATTTTTTGCATATTCGGAAAGAAATTAATTGATTGTTTAATCACAGTATGGTGGTTTCGTGTATCCTCCCCATCACTCAGTTTAAAGCACGAGAGGTTTACTAGACACCAGAAGGAGGAAGTAGCTGCTCTGTTTGGTGTTCTCATTTTCTGGCTGCTACCCTGCTGATTAGGCCGTGCTCCGGTCTGTCCTTGGAGATTAGCTCTGTCACAAGTTACAACTCGCCTCTCCCCGAGTGCTGGGAGCAATGGTGCCGGATATATTAGCCACAGACCACAGCTACGCACCACAGCCACTCCAGCAGAGAACACAGCTGTTCAAACAGCTAAATGTCTAAATGCTCTTGTCTTGAAGAGGCTGGCTCATTTGTGATGCATCATTTTTTCAGATAGATCTGCTTTTGGTTCATATGCTGCTGCTGAAACATTTTTCTCTGCTGAAGATTTACTGCAAGGCTGAGAGATAATCAATGACCTTTCTCCTTGTTTGCAGATGAAGACGAGTTTTGCTCATACCTCTCTATTATGAGCAAATGTTTAAGATTGATGCTTATTGGTGTCAGGAGGATGCTCAGTAACTTGGCTCTGCAAGAACACAGAAATCTTCTTATCCAGAATATCAAAAATCTCTCAGGATATTTTATATATTGTCTCTATTAGCCCTGTAATTAGTACTCTGTTGCACAGTTTATTAGAAAAATTAGAAAAGTAGTAATGATTACATCTTCTCTTTTCCACACAGCTCCGGTAGGGTTCATTATATTTAACTGAACACAGTCAGCAAAGAGCAACTTCAGTCCAACGCAGACACCTCTAACGTAGCGTAACGATCAAATTCACTCTAAAAATGTGACGTTCAGTTCAGTGGAGTAAGAGCTGCAGCAGCGTTTCTGCAGAACATCTTGGTAATAATATCTGCATGCAGAGTTTGGCCTGCAGCAGCTTTATAATCGCTTCCTTTTAATCCCTGCAGCAGATTTTTGACAGCCAGGAAAAATTTAGTTACGGAAGTAGTGGTACTTATTTCACTGTTAAACATAGCATGACTTTCTGTTTTTGTGTGTTTGTGTTGGATGGTGTTATATGAACTGGGTCTTCATTTCATTCTCTAAACAATGAAATGGTGTAGAACATTTAGATAACGGGGGGTTATGCTTCCAGAGTATCACTGCTGTCAGCATGAATTTCTCTACTGCAGCCTGGTTGAGCTCTGCAGCATGCACAACCACAAGACCACCTTATCCCACATATTTCTCTGCTCAACTGCATCAACTAAGACAACTTTAATACTTTTAAAAACCTAACTTTCAGTATAGATGTACATGGTTACACCATGAAGCATGCAGTTGGAAAAACTTCAAACTACCTAAAACCAAACCAGATTCTATCAAAAAGATGGAGGAATGTGTGAGTGGAATTACTTAGTAAATTACATATGAAAATAAATATCATTAAGTTTAAAATAACATAATGGCAGCATCTCTTAAAGTATAAAAACTAGTTATTAAATTTGTATTCACATGAATAAGTATGAGGACGTGGATGAATATATTATATATATCTGTCTACATGAGTTTTGACAAAGACTTTCATGCATTACATGTATAAAAATAAACAACAACAAAAAACTCTTCCCTCACCCAACCTCCCATCTCCCTTGGGTACTGGGGGCTGTTCATTTTAATCTGGGCTCCTCTACTAGAGTCCTGGGGAGCTTGAGGGTCCTACAGAGTATCTTAGCTGTTCCTAGGACTGCACTCTTTTGGATGGAGATGTCTGAAGTTTCTCCAGATATCTGTTGGAGCCATTTCTCCAGTGTGGGGGATACAGCCCCCAGTGATCCGATGACCACTGGTGCTACTGTACCTTCCAGGCTTTCTCCAGCTCTTCCTGAGTTCTTGATATTTCTCCAGTTTCCTGTGTTCCTTTTTCCTGATATTTTCATTATTGATCACTGTTTTCCTTTGCTGCTAATCCATGATCACAATGGACCACCTGGGAGTTGCTGGAGAAAGTATGTATGTATATATTTATATGTATGAATTGTTAGTGGAATCTGTCTGCACTGATGTGAAGTATATACAGTATGTGCATATGTGAATGCATGTGTCAGTAATAAAGTGAATATGTATATAGATGTTTGGTTGTACACAAGAGATGGAGCCAAGAAGAATAACAGCAGTTGATAGCTGCAGCTAACAGGGATCCAAATAAAAAAAGATAAACTCAGCCAGTAACAGCACATATGAAGTGATGGATACATAGATATGTGAAATCTTCAGTTTTTAATACCAAATAACTTTCTGATCTGATGCAATTCTCATCCGTATCAACAAACTGAGAAAGTATGTTTCAACTTCATATTTTTGATTTGCTGCTCCTCATGCAGTTAACCTGTGGAGATATTACATTAATCAGACTGCTGGTAACTCTAACAGAGAGGATGACTAATGTGACAAACTCATGTCATGCATACAGCTGTTTTGTTCGGTTTTTCTCCTCTGCACTACAGTTTTTTGAACAGCATCCCTCAGCTGCCCTCTGTCTGACTCCTCTTCAGTCCATTTTGCAGCCGGCAAAACCAAAATGGATGCAGAGGGCTGACGTCACAGTGTTTGACATGGTGTTGCTAGCCGACACGGTGCCACCAGGGTGACAGAGCACGTTGAGCAGAGGAGCGATGATGTTATTCATGTTAGGCTGCGGCTTCTCCCAAAGGGGACTTGTGCACACACAACCCCATGCACAGTGCCGAGGTGGAGCCACAGCATCAACCAATCATCACACCCGCCTCTCAGCCTGCTGTTTTGTCTTTAGCCCTGGATGGGCCTGAGGCCCTGCAGGAATGTGATGCAGCCGAATGGCTGTCACATCCTGTGTGACTCTGTGCAGATGCCACAGTGTGGTTGGTGCAGATGAGAGAGCAGGAACTGGACCGATGCTGCCGTGCAGAGAGGTTCATGGCGACGATATATCACTGCTAAGCGACGAGTCGGCTCTGGCACCTCTGTCCTTGTGGCCTGAAAACAAGACATGAATAAATGATGGATTATTCAGTTGGCCTCAGCTGGAGGTCCCTAGAATCTCAGAGCTGGTGGAAAAATGATGGAGGAGGATGGAGGGAAAATTCTGCTGGACGCGTAAAAGTCAGAACTGTTAAAAGAGGCAATGACTGAGGAAGATGAAGAGTACAAGTCTGTGTGTGTGTGTGTGTGTGTGTAAGAGAAAGAGAGAGAAGAAGGCATTTAAATAGGCTCCACCAGCATAGATAGTAAACAAAAACACAAAAATACAAGCACTGAACCAAGACAAAAAACCTTGAAAAGACTAGAAATTTCTCAGAATGTAAATCACTTGTTCTAGCATCATAAGAGAAGACTATTAAATATTCAAGAAAGTTATGTAATAAAACATTCAGCTCCACTTTGCAATGAATCTTACTATGTTTATTCACTCATCATTTGACTTCAACATGTACACAGTTATAGTGATGAGTTTTAAAGCTACACTGCATAAGTGTCTCACCTTACAACTCTGCTTCTGACTAGTTTTGATGGCGCACTGACATTCATTATGAGCATTTCTGGAGCTGTCGTTGTCCTGCAGCTTCCTGTGACTGAGAAACAGCTGTTCACAACTTTTTTTCCCAAGTAAGACACCAAACCCCAAATTGCTCCTGATGGGTCGTGGTTAGCGCCTTGCATGCCAGCTTCCGCCATCAGTGTGTGACTCTGTGAATGTAAAGTATAATGTTAAGCGCTTTGGGTATCATTCCAAGTACAGTTAAGCTCTATATAAATATGTCCATTTACCATTTTTATGGTGCCATGTTACATGCTAGCGACTGGATATCAAAACATTGACTGTCACTGTGGCCTGATACAGCAAAGAAACACATGGAGACATTATTGGAGGATGAGATGAAAAAGAAAGAGAGAATGGGATAAGAGCAAGGGTCAACTTTAGACTGACTTTTACAGACTGAAAAGAACTCAGCGTAGAAACAGTATGCAAGACGGATCCGGAGTAATCTGCCAAAGTTCAGTTGTGTTGCTTTCATGAGCTATTGCAGAAGGCCTAAAAGTAATTAATGGTATAAAAGCAGGTGACTGTTAAAGATGCAGTCCCAACTTTTATCAATTTTCACAGTAATAAATAATAGAAGCCCCCTATCGACGCTAATCTAGCATCCATCACGCCTGCTATTGGTACCGTGAGATCTCTCCAGCTAGAAAAAGAACTTATCTTGGCTCTTGTCTTATCTCTTGTTCTGTCTATCCTCTGTCTTCTCACATGTCTTAGCTGGATCTGCCACAGTGCATATTTAAAACAGCTGTTTATATCTGGTTGCTAGCGTGTGACATGGTGCATTAATGGGAACTCGGCTGCAATGTCACGCCACGTCCTGAAAGAAGAAGTTGTTTAGTATAATGTACATAACGTTGTTTCTGTGCCATCAAACGAGTCCGGAAAACAGAGTTTTATTCGAAAGTTATGCAGTTCGTCTTTTAAAAGAGAAATAATGCATGCACACATTTGTGGTTGATTAAAGAAAATATTAGTGTTCTGTCTGTTTTACTTTAGAAGTAAGATGCCACACCACAATTTAAATGCTTTTGCATTTTACAAAATGCTCAACATCTTAAAAACTATTCAGGTTAGAAATACAGAAACTCCCCTTGCAGTAAAACGCTGCTCCATGATCATTAACTAACATTCCAGCTATACAGGGATGTCTTCTTGCTTTTAACATCATGCGCCTTTCACTCCTCCTTCACACAAATTCCTTGTGCTTAAAAGCATCTTTCCTTTTCATAAGCTTAACTTGTCATTAGGGTTGTCAGTAATTTTTAATTAACACTTCCACTTCTTAGGCATCACTGGCCCGTTTCATGTGGCGTGGGGCAGTCACCCTACTGTTCCATACAACAGCTTATTCTAGTTCAACATCATTATCTGACAGTCTGGATTACCACTGTGAGCTTTTCCTAAACCTAACCAAGTTGTTGTTATGCCTTTAGATGAAACAGCAAATAAACCTGAAGGTGCGGCTCAAATTACCCCTATGATGATGAGAATGCAAGGACCAGGGTTTCCCTTGCCTGGATGTGGGTCACCGGGGCCCCCCTCTGGAGCCAGGCCTGGAGGTGGGGCAC
>JBAMHW010000006.1:3370062-3404024 GCA_037177495.1 Rhadinocentrus ornatus | reverse complement strand
GAAGTAGCATCAGAAGATGCTACACTGTGGTCAAAAAGGGATGGACATGGTCAGCAACAATACTCAGGTAGGCTGTGCTGGTTAAACCATGTTCAGTGATGCTAAGGGGCCCAAAATGGGCCAAGAAAATATCCCCCACACCATAACACCAGCAGCAGCCTGAAGTGTTGATCTAAGGCAGGATGGATCCATATCTTCATGTTTCAACAGATTCTGAGTCTGGCATCTGAATGTGGAGCTGAAATGGAGACTCATCAGACCAGCAATGTTTCTCCATCTTCTATTGTCCAGTGTTGATGAATGTGTGTGAATTGTAGTTTCCTGTTCTTAGCTGACAGGAGGGACCAGGTGTGGTCTTCTGCTGCTGTAGCCCGTCTGCTTCAGGGTTGGATTGATGGAAGCTTCTTATCATGAAAATCTTCTTTTCATGATCAGAATTGTGATTTTTTTTTAACATGTTGAGTCAAATGTGATCAGCAAATCACCCTTTGCTTCTTGGAAGCTTTTTAGGAAATTATAAACCAACTTTGACACTTTTTTCTTTAGTATCAATGATATAATTCCCATGACTGCAGGAAACAAATCTGTTCCTGACAACATAGACCTCAGGCAGGTCACTAGCAGATACCTTCTGGATTTTCACTTGTGTGACCTGCGTTTTTAAGCTCACTGATGTGTATTTCTGCATCTTGCAGGGAGAAGAACGACTTGTTCCTAATGGCTGCTGCCTTTTTAAATGAATTCTTTTCATTGTCTGCATATTTGGTGCATGGCCAGCTCTCAGTAAAGACTTTACAGTGATGAATCAGCTTGACCTTTGCTCCTATTCTTTTTTTTTTCCTCCACAGATAATGTGTTTAATGCATCCAGTTCCAAGGTTACTCAGCCAGCAGAACAAAGACGTGAGGCCGAGAGCATCACCACGGCTTTAGTTTTAGTTTTACACTTACAGCAAGTTTTTTTTTCTTCTTCTATGGATGGAACAAAGGTCAAAATAGGCATTGATCTTTTTTGACTTGGCCCCTGAGTTTTCTTTTATGGAGCACTCGACATTGCCCCCAAGACAGAAAGAGGAAAGGAAAGAATCAAGTCATTAGACCCAGACAGAACCAAGCATAATTATATGAGAAAACACCTATAAATGATTATGAAAAGATGATGATATACAGATAGAAAGCAAAAGCTTCAGATGGTGAAGCTAAAACAATGACCTTATCATTATAAAGAAAGTGATCCCATGATTACCTGTTTTCATTTCTCTGACCACACATAGTGGACCTGTATCAATGATGCTGTCATCTTGAAAAAAAGATGTCCACAGTCAAATGAAAGTAGAGAAAGACATTGTGTGCAAAGAGCTGGAGGTCATCAGATGACATTTAAGCATGAAGATGTAGAGACAGAGAACACAAGCTGGAAACAAATGCAGCCATGCTTTCCCATTTCCTGCACATTAATGAATCTTCAACAATAATGTAAACCTTTTACTTCCAAACAGTCGGGCCTGAAAATGTATCAAACCTGGAAAAAGTGTGTGTCCTCAGTCTTTTTGTGACCAAGCAACAATTTGGATTAAAAGCATTGCACATGTAAGTCAAAACCAGGACATATTATCCAGCTGACTCCAAATGTTTTTGTTGGTGCATTCTGTCTGTTATAGTAGAGACAACATATTTCAGCCTCGGTTGTTTTGAAGCTTTTGAGTCACTTGTTCACTTATTACAAACATGAAAAATAAAAATCTAGAGGACGACATTTATGCTGATGACAAAGCCCCAGCACCTGTTCATCATGTGATGTGGTGATCAGAGCTAGAAAAACTCCAAACGCATGCAGGTGACCCATTGACTTGATTCAGGTGTGTTGAACAAGGGAAACATCTAAAACCTGCTGGACAGCGGCCCTCTAGGACTGACACTGGAAATTCTTGTTTTAGCCTTATCCTCAGCTTCCAGACCAAAACCAGTAGTCCGAGGAATGCTTGTGATCATGAACATTGAAATCAAAAAACCTAACTCTACAATCCAATGTTGGTTTTAAAAAAAAAACTATTAAGTGAGGAATAGAGCGAGACCCGACCTAAAGGCAAACCACTGATGTTCCAAACACCCCAGTACAAAATACTGATTCAATGAGTATTTGTCCCTTTTTTCTTCTGCCCAGTAACCTGTAATCTGAGGACTGGATTGAAGAGTAGATTTATGTGATTTTTTGGTTTCCTTAGAAATGCAGGTTTTTATGAATCAGCATTATTTGAACATGATTATGATGAACTGGACTAAAGTAGATCGAAGGAATTTGATTTAATTGGATTGGAGGATTATGGTATTTTTTGAGAATCGGTGCTGTGCAAATGAAATAAAATTGAATTGAATTATCCCTTCCTGTCAGTGTTTGTGGGGGGTGGTAATTTACAGTGGGGAAAACAAATATTTAGTCAGCCACCAATTGTGCAAATTCTCCCACTTAAAAAGATGAGAGAGGCCTGTAATTTTCATCATAGGTATACCTCAACTATGAGAGACAAAATGATAAAAAAAAAAAAAAACAGAAAATCACATTGTCTGATTTTTAAAGAAGTAATTGTTAAATTCCTCGGTAAAATAATAACTAATCTGGTCAGTATCAGGTTTTGCTTCATATTAACATATGCATATGCAGCATCACACAGCTGCCCCAGATTTGTCGGCTGCATCCATGATGAGAATCTCCCGTTCCACCACATCCCAAACCTGCTTTACTGGACTGAGATCTGTTGACTGTCATGTTCTAGAAAGCAGCTGGAGATGATCTGAGCTTTGTGACATGGTGCATTATCCTGCTGGAAGTAGCATCAGAAGATGCTACACTGTGGTCAAAAAGGGATGGACAGGGTCAGCAACAATACTCAGGTAGACTGTGGTGGTTAAACCATGTTCAGTGATGCTAAGGGGCCCAAAATGGGCCAAGAAAATATCCCCCACTCCGTAACACCACCAGCAGCCAGATGTTTTAATCCAAGGCATGGATCCATGTTTTCATGATGTTTCAACCAAATTAAACCACCAAATGTGGTGGTTAAACCAGGCCCTGTTGGTACTAAGGGACCCAAAGTGGGCCAAAAAAAATAAATAAATCTTGTTTCTTCTTGTGTTCTTCTGTTGTACCACAGTATTACACAGAATCAGCTGATTAGTGAAGTAAAAGTGAAAATAAAAGATAATATAAATAGATAAGTGAAAATATGTAGATTTGTATTCTGTAGTTTTTTATTTATTTTCCTTTCTAACTAACAGGGAAATGCAGATCTCAGGGAGAAGCTTATAAATATCCCGCTGCCTTCTTGGGTTTTTCTTTCAGCTGGCTGTCAGCAAGCTTATTTGCAGAAACCCCGGCATCCCAGCAGACCTCTGGGTCGTGTGATGTTGGCAGTCGTCTGTGTCTGTTCGACACCTCAGAGACTACACAGGAAGCTTTCAGATTCCCTCCTGTTAACTTACTGTCTGCTCACACTGGCTAATGCTTTTTGGTAAGCAGGAACGATGATATTGGGGTTAGCTTGGCACTTTTCCAGCATTATTTAATAATGCACATCCACTGTGCCTGATAATTAAGTGCATGGTTCATTCATTGATCACCACACCGTAAATACCAAGACTTTATAAGCATTAGCTGGAAGTATGATGAGACACTTTGTCTCAAATAGTTGCAGCATTTTGAGTCTTTTCAAGCAATCACACATGAAGGAATTTATTATAAATTGTGATGATAAAGCACTATAGCCACAAACTCAGAGCTGAAATCAGTGATTGGATGACAGGAGCCACAAAAACCTTTCTTCATGCTGGTTATGATTTGGATCTGGATGCAGCCATGGTAAAGATATACAGTTACAGACCACTTTTATAAAAAAATGTTTTATGAGTTCTGCTCTGTGAAGCAGGGGAAATAATAAAAAAGACTGTTTTATTTATATGTATGTAGCTTCATGAACAATTATCCAGCTCAAGAGTTAACACCAGTTTCTATTAGTTTATCAGCCTACCCTGTAAACACTGTTTCCCTTTTGCTGCCCTACAGTTTATCCCTTCTGTTCTTTCTTTGTGTATAATTCTGGCCTCTTTCTGCTGTTTGCCTTGTTCCACAATCTGTTATTTACTTGTTATGCTCCTGGATCAAATAATTACTGGGAGCATAATGGTTGTTTTCCTGCTTCCTTGCTTGTTGCTAGTCTTTGGCTAATGGAGTCAAGCTTCAGGTTTTGGACCAACTGTTGTTGACTTGACAGTAGATACGTCTTACTCCTTATTGTGTTAGTTGGATGAACATTCTTGTAAAGAAGCAACAATCTATAATGTGAACTGATATTTACTAAAATATTGATAGAAAATGTTTTCTTTCTTGTGATTTACTCTAAATTTCTAATTTCTAACAAGAATACACAATAGTTTAAAGTAAAGATTGCAACCGAATGAGGAATACAGCTGCTTAAAACTACACTACTGTGTGTTATAAACTATTAAAACTGTAGGTTTACTGTCTATAGACAATAACAGGGCTCTCAGAATGAAACATGTACCTTTTGTCTGGATTCAGTTACAAATGAAAAGCAAATCCTTTGTAAGAGATGAGCCTGTTCTTTCAGCAGTCATCATCCTGCAACAGTTTTGCTATTTTTTTATTCGTGATGTTCGGAGCTGTGGAGTCCTTCAGGCTCAACATTTTCTCTCTGTCACCCCCTGAGCTGCTACTGCTGCAGCTCCCCTTAAATAGAGTATGGGCGCTATTCAGATTACTTAAGCGTGGGCTACATCTTTAGCCCACCCCCAGAAACTTCCTTCTGAAACATCTTCTGAATACATACAGTACACACCAAACATCGGCTGTCACACACTCTGCATGTTAGGCAGATGAGGGAACTTACTTTTTTATAAATGAATGAATTAAATTATTTTTTATACCTCTTATTCCAATTCAAGTCCCCAGTCCATCGCAGGGCCAACACAGAGAGACAAACAACCTATTTAGAGTGACCGGTTAACCTCTTAGGACTGTGGAAGGAAGCTGAAGTACCCACACATACATGGGGAGAACATGCAAACTCCACACGGAAAATTTGAACCCCTCTCCAGCTGAGGCTCAAACCAGCGATCTTCTTGCTGTGACGGCGTTTACTTATTCCTTGCTTTACCTTTAACTTTGTCCACCTTCACTAATTGGTGTAGTCAGAGGGGGCAGAAATGGGCTCAGGACTTGTATTCATCAGTGATGTTGAAGAGTCCTGGAGTCACTGTGGAAAGATCAGCAGTAGTTCCTGGGAAAAGAAAAATGTTGGTACTAAATGAGTTTTCTTTGGACATTATTGGTGCCTTACATTCTTTTCGTCAATGCATTGATAGGACAAACCAGCAGCCTTGCAGTGACAGAGGTGTCTTGGAAAAGATGACCTGACTTTCCTGCAAGAATTTGTCTGATTTGTTTCCATAAACTTGAATGTAGCATCTGTGGTGGCAACGTCTTTATGCACTCTGACCTTTGCTGAATCACATTGCAGCTCTGCTTGTTAATGATGCAGGTCTGTGTCACAGCATGGTTTGTAATCATGTATGTAACTCTGTAGTGTGTAAATGCCACCTGTGATCTGTGCTGAGCTGAGGAGAGAGTTGAGATAACTGCTGTTCAGATAATAAAGGCCACTGAGCTCCTAACTCAGCCCATAAAACTCGTCAATGTTGGTGTATTTGAAGGTCCTTTGTTTATCTGTATTAATGATCTTTAATCTGGACAGTTTGAAACCTTATTGAGTGTTTCTTTCTGATGTTTATTGTTGCACCAGAGGGAGGACTCATGCTAACGGTCGTTTTTATCTGCTTTTCTGCAGGATTCGGTGTCTGAGTGCAGCAGAGCAGGGAGCTGTCCACGGTCCTGAATTGAGTCCCCATCACACGCTCATGTGCTTGGGCCAGTCCTGATACCCTCCTATTCTCAGCAGCATCTGACCAAAACCTCTACACATCCAAGATGGACGATGACGGGCGCTACAGAGACGGCCGCTCAGACTTCATCCGCGGCGCCAAGGACATCGCCAAGGTTGCCAAGAAGCAAGTTGGCAAGAAGATGGGGCGTGGCGTGGACAAGATGACCGATGAATACACCAAGCGTTCCTATAAGCGATTTGAGGAGGATGATGATGACGATGAGTATGCCGGTGCGCCGAGCAATGATGGCGGATATTATCGGAACGACAGCCGGGCCAATGATGATGAGGGTCACAGTGATTCCACTGAAGGACACGATGAGGATGATGAGATCTATGAAGGAGAGTATCAAGGCATCCCCCGGGCAGACTCAGGCAAAGCTGGTGGCATGGACACGGTGGCGGATGTCCAGGCTCAGCAGTTCAGGGATCTGTCGGCCTACGAGGGCGAGAGGAGGAAAGACCAGGAGGAGCTGGCTCAGCAGTATGAGAGCATCCTGCAGGAGTGTGGCCAGGGGAAGTTTCAGTGGACGCTCTACTTTGTCCTGGGACTGGCCCTGATGGCAGACGGCGTGGAGATTTTTGTGGTCGGCTTTGTGCTGCCTAGTGCTCAGATAGACATGTGTCTCTCTGAGCCAAACAAAGGCATGCTGGGTAAGTCGTCCAGATTTTATTCTGCAACTTTTCTTGCAGCTCATCTGCTCTGTATTGTCTGTATGTTTACTGTCACCTCAATGTCTCCTTTAGCATTTTATACCACCCCTTCACATGTTGTCTCCCTCAACTTATCTCCCAGTAATTGCTTTTTTCACAGCCTCACTGGAAGTGGAACTACAGCCATTTAAGATTCAGCTGACCATACAGCATGTGAACAGCTGCAGAATTTTAGATTAAACCCTCAGAATAAACCCTGGACATGCAGTGTTCTCTGCCCCAGGTCCACTTGTTTTTGTTTGTTTGTTTTGTTTTTCATGTAAAAATGCATGTAGAAGCTTAATTTTTAAAAATCCCAGTCAACTTTCAGACATTACTTTTTCAGAGCAGCCTCAGTTTTCAGATTATGAGGCTAAAATAGTGTAAAATGATTGTATCAATTGATATATCAGCATGAAGGCAGACCAAAACAAGAAAACAGAATCGAAAACAGATCAACAGTGACCAAGCCTTTTCTCATCTGCACAGCATTCTCTCAAGTCTTGCCTTTCAGGAGAAAAAATATTGGCATAGAAGCAAACACACAACAGAAACTATTTAAATATTTACACTTCTTTATCCAGCTGCTTTTTTTTTTTTTTTTTTTTTAATTTAAGCTTCTATTTACCTACTATCCTAACAAGATCATCTCTAACTCAACTCATTTTTGGTATCACCATGCATCAAGACGTCTTCTTGGTTTTATATATAAAGGGGCATTATTTTTCTTTTTTTCAGACATTGCACTGCATTGTGATTTCTGTACTCTCATAATATTGCGATTGATGGTGCATCATTGCCTATAAAAGGCTATTATGCTAAAAGGCTAACAATATGAAAATATTGTGTTATAATGGATCACTCATTGTGGATTTACCAAATAGGGTTTCTGAATAAACACTACCTTTTGAGGCAGGCTTGTGAACTTCCTGGATGGGATTTAAATGTCTGGAAAACTTCTGTAGATCACCTAAGGGAAACTTATCCATTACAATTTACCCCAAAGAGTAACACACTACCATTCTTGAGACATTGTTGATAATATAAGCAGTAATGCTCAGTGGGTGCTGGCCATTTATTGGAGTGTTAAAGGTTAATTAACTAAAGTAAGGTCCTAATGAGGCAGAATGATATTTCTGGGTTCCTGGTTAGGGCGTGAGTTAAAGTCACATTGAGGTGAGGGTCAGGCTGTCGATTTTAAAGATAGTTGTTGCAGCTTGTAATTGTGTTTTTTTGGGGGAAATGTTTTAGGAAGTTTTCTAGAAGTGATTAGGGGATTCCTTTTTTCTTTTTTCTCCCCTTGTCCCAGTTTATGCAACACGACTGTCACTGTGTTTGTGTGATTTTGTGCTGAAGTAAGCAAAGACCCTGTTATAATCAGTAATGTGATAATGTAACAGTTTTTGATAAATTAATGTTATAACTTATTGTAGTGTAATTAATGTTATTGTCAAATATGCTTCCCCTGCATGTGAAATGATAACAATTTATACAGCAGCCCCTCCCACACCTGTTTCCCTACTTTAGTCTGGATTTATAGAGTTTTAGCTTTTATATGAACTAGATCTAAAATACTACACATGCTCTGTTCATTAATTGATCTAAAATATCTACACTTCAGCTGCGTATTCTTTTATGCACCTCCATGCCAGTGGGGGATCTGACTCCATGAGTGCAATGGGTTTCTGGCCCGCTAATGAGCTTCATGTAAGGTTGCTGTTAGCACAGTTTTCAGAGCAGACACAAACCTGATTCAGGAGAGACTTATCTTCTGACACACTGGCTCCATGTCATGCAGGAATAGTGAGTAAATACACTATTGCTAGTATCATCAATGCCATCATTTATTAAGTATTCACTGTCACACTGGTTGATATGGTAAAATTGACACAGTAATGAACAAAAATCCAGTTTTATACACTCTAATCTAATATAAATCACTCAGTGGTTAAATTAATACAGTAGATTTATTATAAAATATCAGTAAACTGTTGGTGCTTTTACTACTTCACAGCAATTTTACAGTAACAGTGTTTAGATACTGTGTTGATGTTATTTTGTGATATTATTTGCTCTTCACAGTACATGTGCAGCATATCTGTAGAGTTATATTTAGCGTTGATCCATCCCTTAAACTTGTTTACCATGGGTTGAGTGCTCATCCATCCAGTGCTGCCCTAAAATTCTTTACCAGGTGTTTCCCTTCCCACTGCGATTTATGCTGGCTGAGTAGATTGTTGACACAACTGGGACTGGGACCAGTTAAAAATGAGATGGTTTTGTGACAGTCAAGTATGTAAATAAGTGTGGAAAAGGAGCCCAATACAAATATGTGGAAAACAGGGACATTAAAAACACATCATGTTTTATAGAAACAAATGATTCTACAGAAGGAACTGCAGGCTAGGGAGTCCAGACAGGTAGGGCAGAAAACAGGACAGAACAGGACAGGGAAATGTGTAATTATATAGAAAATGGAAACTAAACACATGTATGACACAAGAGGGCAGAAAACAAAACTAACTAAATGTACAATATAAAGAAAAAGGTCTGAAATTATATGGAAAATAAACTAATATGGGTGTAAGATGACAGGATATTTTAAAGAATGAAAACTTAACCCAAACCCAGGAACCATGACAAAATGTAATAAAAGCCAGATTAAGGTGATTAATAATCACTCCTGAAGGCAACATGTATAATGAGAAGAGAACAGGCCCCAAAATGGAGCCCTGCAGCACACCAGAGGTCAAAAGAGTTGAAGAGGAGGAAAAATCACCTAACATGACAGAAAAGGACCTGTCCATTAAATAGGACTTAAGCCACTCAAGCACTGTTCCCTGAAGGCCAACCTGCTGCGCCAGACTCAAACCTCAGCCAGTTCAGATGAGGACCCACAGCTTATACATGAAATACACAAACCAGCTCAGCTACACACCAGCTGAGCACCTCTTAGTACCTACGATGAAAATGAAACAAAACAAAACAAAAAACGTCCGCTTGTGTATGTCTAATGTATTATGACATGACAACATCCATTTATTGGTGATATTTGCGGCTGCTGTATAAAACAGTGAAATTAAAAGTGCCAGTTCTTTCCATTTAAAATGAATTAGAACAAACCAACAAAGTCTTACACTATGTAAATCCTCAGGCACTTGAGTAAGAATAAAGATAATATGTTATTCCCAGTTTGCCTCAGTATCCCTCTGAGTGGGTCTTCTGTAGGGAAACATGACTGGCCTCCATCCCCTCCCTTCCTCTGCTTACGCAACATGCCTGACTCATGCTAGAGAGCCTCTTTTCCTTATATTTCTCTACATCCCATGATTCCTACTGTCCTCGCCCTCAACCCCCACCCTCATGCTGTAACACAACAGTCCTGAGAGCCTCTTCTGCCAGCTAAATGAACCTAAAGCATTGTAGTGAAATCATGCATTGTTTGTGTTTGCAACACTAAGTACATGTAGTGGATGAAACTGAGTCTGCAGAATATGAAGCCGTTCACAGCAGGAAGCATTCAGATGATGACGGGGAGATAAATATTGTAAGAGCTCATTAGATAGAACACAGCTTTTTTTTTACTGTTATTATTATCAAGTTTCCGTGGTCGTGACATTTCTAGCAACACAAACTGCACACTGGTGGGAGATTTTTGGAAAATCTAAGCTGAAATACTTTTGCGGTTAAGGAGATTTCACACTGCAATTCCATCCTACTTAGTCTCACTGCTGCAGCCTTTGCAATGATGTGCATTGCCTCACCTTAATGCAGCTACACAACCATGAATCTGTTTTTAAAGAAGCTGCAGCGCAGTTTTCCCGAAGCAATCGAAAACCTTTATTTCTCATAATGTCTCTGTGGCCTTTCATGGAATTAGTTACTAAAATCAGGGATGAAGAGAAACAGATGGGACACAGTCTTATTTGCTGGTTCCTATGGGACATGTTGGCCGAGGAAAATGTAGTAAAATGAGGTCAGATGCTGTTGCCAGCTAGATATAATTAGTAGGAAGATTTAGATACACATTAATGCAAGTGGAAGTTAGTGTCAATGATATGCAGCCAACATAAAAACACAAATATGCAATATATGGTGACAACATAAGAACCTATTCTCGTTGTAACTACACAACATTCTTATTTCCAACTAATCATAATGGTGCTTGGTCATGACATCTTTGCAGGAATTTTCACTGCAAAGAGTAATTCTTTCCTGTCACTGTCTGATGGATGGGGGCTGTTGCATTCTGCAAAATAGGCACTATTTATATGTATGCAATGCAATAACACGACAATCAGTCACAAGGCTGGACAAGTGAGTAGCCATGCATTTTGATCTACTGGTGCCTACAGTGCTGCTTGTAAAGTTGTACTATTCTCAACTCTCTTCCACTAACAAGCAGAGTTAAATTCATCAATGTAAGACATTGCTCCAATCCGGATGAGAAGTGAAACTGTTGATGCCTAAAAGCCATATGTATAAGTCCTGCCTCATCACTCTGGGGCGGTAAGCGATGCACGGGCTCCACTAATAGTAAACAATGACAAGCAAATGCATCTCCCAAAAACTGATGTTTTTCCACTGCTTTTGCTCCAATGCTGTACTATTTTGTTGTTCATGAAAAGTACTTGGTCAAAGATAGTAAAACATCATGATAACGCATGAAAAAAACTTAATAAAGTGTATTTCATTGTGGAAATTTTCATTAATGTCTCCCGAAACCCTGCACATCCAGAAATTATTCTTTCTGAGTACCCTGTGTGCTTAAAACCTACAACTCACTGACTTTGTGACAAAATATGACATCTGTTTTTGTGTCTGGATTTTGAAAGTTGTAAGAACATCTGTTTGTTTTACTCCTGTGTGATGATGTAAAAGTTCTTCAAGGTATGCTGGAGCCAGGCTATAACGAGCCTTAAACAACAGCAGTGAAGAGGAAGCCACTGGAGTGAAGCAAACACCACATCCAGCAGCATGTTGCAGCAGCTGCAGATTGCAAAGAAATGGCTTATTTATTCCCACGTACAAAAAAAAAAAAAAAAAAAAAATTTAGCTGAAAGGCAAAAAGGAAGAATAACTTCAAAACCTTTGGGAGATAAGGCTTTATATCAGCTAAAAGTCTGAATTAAAGCTTGTTTTGACAATTGATCTCATCTGTTTGTCAAATTTAAGAGATTTAAGGATTAAACCAAGTTTTGCTTTGTTTTTTTGTGTTTTTTTTTACAGAAAATTAATTATAGGAAGCTAAATGCCTTGTATATAAACCATCAGTCCTCTGATGGGTGTGTTTTGTTTTGGGTGTTCAGCCTGGTAAATCAGCTCGGCCTCTCGGTGTAGCTACGAATCTATGATTTTGGTGTGGTTTTTCCTTATTTGTGGTTATCTGCCTTTTATCTCTTTCCATAAAAGCCCAAGCACAGTAGTGATGGGATATCCTGGTCTCTTTGAAGATTCTAATCCAAAATGGCTCCTAAATGGTTCTTCATTTAGCGTCACTTCTATTTCAGCCTTCAGGCTTGTTAACTCTGCTCTGACAGATATTTAGTTCTGCTGTCAGCTTTGCACTCTTTATTATCTCACATTTTCCCCAACCTGATTGCATTTAAAGCTCCTTTGTCTCTCTGTTTGTGTACCTGACCTGTACCACTGCAATAGCTGTCTTCGGAGCAACTGGCCCCCTTCCTACTTTCATATATGTTCACGAAAAGCAGTCAGCTCTTTTGTGATCATATCACTGAAGCTTTGCCAACATCACTCTTGCAACAAACCATGGGGTTTTCAGATTTTTCTTAGTGAATACTGTACTGCAGTGGTTCATAACCTACTTTCCTCAGGGACCCCCTTCGTGTACATACTATAAAGCCATGGACCCCCTGCCTCACCCTATGCTGAAACCATGCTTGGTCTTATGCTTTTAAAGTGAGATTCTCACCATAAATAATTTATTCTGGATGAGTCCTGTCCTTCCATAAAGCCAAAGTTAAATTAACAACATATAGCCTTACATCTTTTTTCTTAAAATAGGTCCAATGTGTGAACATTCATCACAATGACTCAGAATGTTCAAACCCTCTGGGACCTCCTGTGCTCTTTGGGGGACTTCCTTGGTGGGGGGGGGTCACAGACCCCAGGTTGGGAACCACTGCTGTACTGTGTACCCCTTCTGTGTTTGAGACTTACAGTATTTCCTCTTGTGTAGGTGTAGTAATATGTATCGTTACAGTATGTTCTAACTGGCAAATGACTGGGAGCGTTTGTGGTGTGTTTGAGTGCTCTTTGCTAACCTAAACACCCAAAAATACGAAGACCTGACATAAAATCAGTAGGTTTTTTTTTTACCAATGATCCCTGATTTAGGTAATGAGGAGCCAGAGGTGCTGCTTGCCAACAGTCAAACAGTGGTACAATGCATCTGTTCTCTTCTGAGATTATGTTTTTGTGCAAGATCCCAGACAAATAAAACTAAATGTGAGGCAGGAAAACTGTTAGGATTTTCATTAAAAGGGAGGATAAACTGATTTGTGACAAGGCACCTACATGCCCAAAATTAGCTTCTTTTGCAGAGAAAATGTCAAATTCAGATTTTTAAAAAGACATGTACTAACTTTAATGTTTTTTGTTATTTTGTTTAAAAAATAATATCTTGTTAATTTCAGTGATTTATCACTTTCCTAATGGTTTAAGTATGACAGCCCTGGAAAAAAATTTTTTTTTAATTATCTGGTGACCCCATGAAATGATGAGTGTCCAGTAGGCTTTATACTTTTGAAAACAGTATTTATTTATGTCCTGTATTAGCTGTAAATGGATTCCTAAAGAATCATAATGCAAACTTCTACACATAGTTTTCTGTATTGGAACCACGTTGAATCATATTGACCATGTTTAATTTAATGAAAATAGTAAAATAATAAGTAGAAGTCAGTATAAGAATAGTGAAAGCTAATTTCCTAAAGCTGAAGAATTTCATTCTCTAACAACAAAGCCTTTAAAGATTATAATATTAACATGTTATTGCAATTAATGCTGGTTGGAGGGGCCCCCTGTGGCATTTTGCCCAGGGCCCCAAAAGACCCCAAAATCTCCTCTGTAGGGAGCTTTATACACCTTTGTATTTTTAGCTGGTGCACACCTTTGCCTTTTCTTGACTTTTTTCAGCCATTTCAACTGCAGACTTGGTGTTATTTCTCGCTCTGATTGGTTGCTCAGAATGGAGGCAGCAGTGACAACAGAAGGCAAACAGCTCTTATTTGTTGTCTTCACTTCTCTGCAACAAGTAACACTTTTACAGCAACATGTGGTGTGACCAACTGATAATCATGACTCAACAGAGACCAGCTTTGTTTGACATTAAAGTCAATTCAAGTTTATTTATAAGCATGTTTAAAAGCAACCAGCGTTGACCAAAGTGCTGTACAATTTGAAAACAACAAGTAAAACAACACAAAAGCAGATATAAACAAATACTAGAAAGATATCACAGAGGCCTAAATGTCAAATGCTCAGTCTGAGTTTAAACCAGGGAATAAAAATGGGTTTTTAAATAAGTTTTAAAAACATCCATTGGTGATGTGGTCCTGATGTGGAGGGGAAGGCCAACAACAGAAAAATCACCCCTGTTTTGTAACCTGGACCTCAGGACAACCAGAAACATGTGATCAGCAGATCACAAGGTTCTGGAAGGAGAGGGTAGTGTTAAAAGGTTGGAAAGATATGGGGGGCTGACCCATTTAAACACTTGAAAACAAACAATACAGTCTTAAAATCCACTATTACAGTAGTCTAGCCTTGAAGAGATAAATGCATGTATTACTTTCTCAAGGTCAGAAAGTTAGGAGGGGAATGGTTTGGCCTTGGAAATGATTCTTAGCTGAAAGAAGCTCCGATAACTGAATCAATCTGTTCATCACATAAAGACATACGATCAAAAATCACTTCTATGTTTTTACTGATGTTCTCTGGTTCTAGGGGTCCAAGGTGGATGCTCTGATTAAGACGGGGGTTAGAAGGCCCAAATAACAGGACTTCAGTTTATATACATTTAACTTCAGGAAATTTTGTGCCATCCAAGCTTTGACCTCATTTATGCAGCCCAATAAAACTTCTATTGGTGATGTGTATTAACGCTTTAGGGGAAATTAATTTGAAAATCATTCACATAGCAGTGAAAAAAACCCCAATGTTTCTTAAGGATGAAGCCTAGAGGAAGCATTTACAGCACAAAGAGGACTGGCCCAGGGATGGACCCCTGGGGGACCCCACCGGTGAGGGGAGCTGAAGAGGACAAAGCTTAACAGGCTTCACTTAAACAAGATTTAAAAATTTTATCCAGTTCCCTTATGCCAACAGAGAAAGGGGCCTCTAGTCACAGTTTGTTCTTCATCCCATAAGAGCCCCAAGACAACTGTCAGGATCATCTATTCTACACAGTCATTATAGTTGAGCTTGACATTTGCTTACTTATGCTGTTTATTTCCTGTCTTATTGTCTTTTACTGATTCCATTGTTTTACTATGTAGTTGTTTATTTGTTGAGCACTTTGGGCAACAGGGGGTTGTAGCAAATGTGCTGTACAAATAGACTTGAACTTGAACAGTCAAGAATCAAATATGCTCCTATATGACAGAACCTTCATACCCTAAAGATGCTTGTCCCTGCAAGTCTTTACAAAACAGCTGCATTTTCCAAACAGTTGCAGAGTTGAAGAGTGAGACCGACTGCTTCAGAGCAACTACGTTTATTCTACAGCTTTACTTTGCATGCAGTAAACAGTACGATGGCTGGTTTGCTGCATACACTGTTTTTTCTCAGTGAAGAGTCTCAACCCACGGCTCATTCAAAAGGCCCTGTGTGCTCTGGCAGAAAGGGGGAAAACTGGCTATTAATAGTTCCTCCCCATGCCCCTCCTCCCTCACCCATACACACAGACGCACAATCCTGCAGTGCCACACACTTTTTCCGTTTTCATACACACACACACACACGTATCTACTACCCTGAAGCCTTAGGGAGCTTTGTCACAGCGCTGACTGGCTAATGCCCTTTCATTCCTTTTTCTTTCTTTCTTTCTCTCTCCCATGCCATCCATCTCCTCTCCCTTCCCCCCACTT
The DNA here is from genome assembly GCA_037177495.1 of Rhadinocentrus ornatus. NCBI lineage: Eukaryota > Metazoa > Chordata > Actinopteri > Atheriniformes > Melanotaeniidae > Rhadinocentrus > Rhadinocentrus ornatus. The sequence continues at coordinate 3,388,262 of JBAMHW010000006.1, read as the reverse complement.
CATATATGGAGTACATCTGTCCAGAGATTTTTACATATCCTCCTTGATGTCCTTTCCTTACCTTTTTCTGCTCATCTCTAACTTTCTGCATGGCTATTTTTTAGCTTAATCTGAGAAAAGTACATTTAATATCCCTTTGTATTGCACGTCGTATGAAACCACACGGTGAAGACCTGTTTGCGATTTAACACCTCTACAACTTACTAATGTTGTTATTAGTTGTAGTTGTCTAAGTCGAAAAAAAGGCAATCAAACTGCCAAAGAAATACAACACAAGGACGATGGGAGGATTACTATTTGATGTCACATCTTTTTAACCTACAGTCATAACAAAACTCTCCGTGATTTATGTACGCTGATCAAAGAATAGTTCTTAATTCCTAACTGTGTTGACGGTATGATGAATTTGCTGCTCTTTCACTTATTCTTTACAGTCTGCAGTTCTGCTGGAGTCTCTGTTTGTTGTGACCCCGTTTGGTCTCAGGGGGTGCAGTCAGAACAGCCATCACAACAGCTCCTAACTAGCTTTTCACCAGGCAGCACTGCTGCTGAGCATTAGAGCAGTGTCTTTGCTGTAGGGTCACATTAGTAGTGTCATTTTGTCTGTTGCAATATTCAGAAGTATCAAGACCCCATTTTAGCTGGCAAGCATTATTTTTGGTCTGATTTGGGACACATTGGCACATCATCTCCTTTTAATTCAATTATATGGCAAATATTTACTTGTTTAAACATCCAGCACCCGTGGAATAACACAGGTTTTCCTTTGAAGTCTGTATAAATATACTGGAGCTGTTACGATCTAGGAAATGCTCTCACTGTTATTCAGGATCCAGCTGGGACATCAGAGCAGGAAATATTCCCAGGGTTTATTTTGATCTAAATGAGAATTATATTCCAGTCAACGCAAAATGCGTCCATAGATAGAGAACTTACCAAAAACTAAAGTGTTTTATCTTGAGTTGGTGCATGAAGTGTAGAAGGACTTAAGAACTACCTGCTTAGTTTGGCTTGGGACCCAGTGTGAGCAGTTGATTCATAATTATTTTACTTATGTTCAACACACTGGTAAGTGGTTGATGCTGTTTTTTAAAGGGCTTCATAAATAAAGCTGGCCTGGCTTAGATACAGTACGTTTAGAGCAGTGGTTCCCAAACCTTTTTTGCAGGGACCCCTTTTCCATTGAGAACCATAAGGTAAGGCCACATGCACCCAAAGCTTAAAAAGAAACATACAAAGAAATGTGCCACGAAATATTCTTTAGTTTATTGGCCGCTTCTTTGTTAACTACAGTGAAAACCATGTCAGTGGCAGAAGGAATGATCAGCTCATTTGCTGTAGTGTGAGATTTTTTAAACCAGGCAACTCTGCTAACTACTTCAGGTGAGCTGAGCTTTCAATAAGACAGATGCTGCTTTAGTAAAACAACTCTGCTATATATGATAGGTGAGTAGTTTTTTGTAAAGTAATCAACAGTCTTTTCTTCGTGTTCAGGATGAAAAGTCCCCAAGTAATGTTATTACTTGTTTGGCTTCATACCGTCAGATGCAGATATTTTGAGACCTACAACACACTGTTATCCGTCTTCTTGCCCACCATTGACCATTGACATTCCTTGACAATTACCAGGTCACGTCTAGGGACGCAAGATATGCCTCATCAAAATTCCCCTCTTTTTTTTGTTCTTTTTTGGAAGTTTTCTCCTCTTTTTTTTTTGTTGTTGTTGAAGTTGAAGTCTCTGTTCTTGATTCATCCTTGTTTGCCCATTGATCCTTTCACAATGTGTTTTGCTAGCAGTGTAAAACTATGTCTGTGTCCGAATGTGCACCCTACTCCCGACATAGTGCCCAAATAGGGGTCACACCATTTTGTAAGGGTGTCCGAATGTCCAGAAAGAAAAAAGTAGGGCACTCAACTTTACTCACAATGCATCTTGAAAAGTAGTGAGCATCGATGGTCACTAGGCGGGTCAATATAGACCACAATGCATTGCGGGCAGAAGCTCAACATGGCGCAAGGAGAAGTAAAAACATTTTTAATTGAATAGATGTGCAACAAAGAATAAAAGGCAGCATAAGGAATAAAAACAGAATATTTACACACAACTTTGGATTTGATTTGGAATGACATCTTGACGTGCGTTGTCGTTGCTGTGGTGACGGCTGGTAGTCACGTGGTCTGTGGCGAGGGAAAAATAGGCAGCTTCATGATCTATATATAGTGTGCTATATAGTGCAGCCCTATGTAGTGAACGGGGGGTTAGGGAGTAGGGTGGACATTCAGACACAGCCTATGAGTTTTATTTAGCCTTGCTGTGCCCCTCCCTGTCATGGCTCTGGGCCCCGCCTGGTGGGCTCTGGAACCAAACTCCTGGTGAGGAATTGAGCTCTCTCATACTCTAGATTTGCTCAGGCAGGGGGTGTCGGACAGTTGTGGGATACTGACAAGCCCACAGATAAAAACACTTCGGTGTTTCATTTCTTCTCAGTAAGTGGAAGGGTTGTCTCTCGTCCATTGTGAGTTGCAGGAGGGAAGGCTCTGACCTTTATAGAGTCTTTGGATGGTGTCCTGAAGTGTCATTTGGGAATACCTTTGTTCTCTTGGGAGACTTCAATGTCCATATGAGGAATCATGGGGTCACCTGACTGGTAGGAACAGTCTTGCTGATCCAACTAGTGTTACTGATTCTCCATTAAAAACATCATGTTGGCACATACAGAGGTTTATAGGTGTGCTCAGTACCAGGCCACTTCGTGCAAAGGTTGATGATCAAGTTTGTAATTGTATCATCAGAAATGCAGTGGTATGTCTCCAACACAAGAGGGAGGTGGTGCTGCCAACTGGTCACCGCTGGTAAAAAAATTGGAGTGGGTGGAGGGGAAAGCTGCTGGGCAGACTAAATTGAACACAAATAGGTTGTGAGGTTGAACTGAGAACATCTGGTGGAGGACCATGCCCATGAGGTCTTCCACACAATTTTTTTTTAATATGTTCCTTTGGGGATGCAGCTTTCAAGAGCTGTGGTCAGAAGATCTTAGGTGCCTGTTGTGATGGACAGAGGACACAGTCTACATGTGTTTTATGGACTTGGAGAAGGCTTGCAACCATGTCCCTTTGGAGGATTGTGTGGAGGATGTTAGGGGAGTATCTTAGGGTGCTAGAGTTGTTGGTACCAAAGCAAGAGCTGTGCCCACATTCTCAGCAAAAAAATACATTTTTTTATACATTTTTGGCTAAGACTGTCCCTTCAAACCAGTCCTGTTTGTGGTGTTTATGAACAGGATCTTAATGCACAGTTTGGGAGAGGAGCGAGTCTGGTTTGAGATCATCAGGATTTTCAACTGGAAAGTGTTGGTTTGCTTCCTCCAGGATGGGAATGAGTCCTCAAGCAGAGGCTTCTAAGTATCTCTGAATCCTTTTAACAAGCGAAGATGACCAAAAGATTGAACAAAAATGAACAGCTGGACTTTATCCCCAGTAACAAAAGAGCTGAGCCCAAAGGTAAAGCTTTCAATTAACTAGTCAATGTTCCAACTTACAGGTTAAAGAGATTTGGGTCTTGACGAAGAATGAAACTGCAGATACAAGCAGCTGAAATAAGCTTCTTTTGGAAGGTGGCTGGGGAGGTCACATCCACAAGGAGCTTGGAGTATAGTCACTGCTCCTCCAAATGAAAAGGAGTGAGCTGAGGTGTTCTGGGCATCTGATTAGGATGCCTCCTGTAAGCCCCTCTACAGACATTTTCTGGACACGACTTACTGGGAGGAAGTCTAAGAGCAGAGGGGGATTATTCCTTCTGGCCTGAGAATGCCTTGGAATCCTCAGGAGGTTCTCTCCTGATCCTCAGATGAACGGATGAAAATGGATGTAAAGATGGATACATGCAAACACCAGACAAACACTATTCATTACAGTTGTGTTGCTGGTTGCTCATAGTTAGTTAGCGTCCAACTAGAGATGAGAGCTTAGGACATAATTTATATCTAAACCAAAATGCAGCTGCAAATGAATTTCAGCCACAACAGACAAGACTGAGCCAGCTAAACGTGACAACATCAGGAGAGATAATGATGCAGTTACGGTGCTTGCTGACAGGGTGACAGGTCAGCGCAGCGGTGAGTCTCAGCCCACAGCTTTGTATGAATTTTAGGAAGAGATATTCACTGAATGAACCATTATCATCGTTTTCATTGTATTTTTGTCTATTTGGTTGCTGCTGCAATGCGGTGACAGTAACAGAGTCCTGTCATCATCACTGGCTTCTTGTTGCAGCTGTAGGCTTTGTTATCCGACTGTGTTTACCTGGTCCATTTATCCCTTCCCTAACTATAACCAATCCTTAATCATAACCTTAACTCTAACCATAAACTTTCTTTTCAAACCTGAAACCAAATTTGAAAATACTTCATTTATGACCTATTACACAAATTTATTTTCAGGTATGCACAGAAAATTGCCTGCAATCAACCAAACTAGGGAGGGAAAGTCACCTTCTTCCTCAGTTTAAAGCTTCAGTGTTTACTCTCAAACAGAGGGAATGACCCTTGCATACTGAGAAAAAATGTGCACTTTAATTAGTACTTTTAAAGCTCTTTTTATCAAACAGGAAAGGACATCCCACTTCACATTATTCAGGTCAAGAGACTGGGTGCTAACCTCAGCTCTTCTGCCTCAGATTATTGTAAGGCAAACATCCAGCTTCATCATCTCAGCAGTGAAGTTAAACGGTGTAATGAATTGTCTTAGCTGATTCACCAGATCCCGTTAATGGGTGTGCGGCTTCCTTTATTTTCACCTCTAATTGATCCCACAATGGCTGTCTGGTTTTATCATCCCACGTAGCAAACGAAGTGAGGGCTAATATTTTAGATTAGCAACAAGAAATACTTTATATTTTGCAAATTAAGCAATGTTCTGAGTTTGGCTTGTCTGCTTTTGCTTTCTGATTATGAGCCATCAATAGCATAATCTTACATGGAATTAAAGACTGTTAAAGACAATTATCTGTCTAAATTTTGCAGTTCTATAGGTAAAACTACCACATTATCAAATATTGGGTAGTTAGCATGACTTAAAGTTCTTGACAAGACAAAAACCACTCATGTTTCTTGGAGGGTTTAGTTATGGTAGTCATTCAGCAGCCCAGTGCTGATAAATTTGTGACATACTCCACCAGAAGAGAGAACGTGGTTCTTAATGAAAGATGATTCAACTATTTACTTTCACTCGATCCAATGTCATTTATTTTTATTTGGTCCATTTTAAAATGTTTTGGTCCACCTGAATTCAGTAGGTTTTTTCCAGCTAATGTGCTAGATTTGATCCTAACTTCATTAAAGAGAAGAGATTTAATTCATTTTACAGTAATTTGTTCATCCAATGCATGCAAATAAAGTTAAACTAATTTGCTTCCTTTCAAAAGAAAGTAATTTTATCAAGTGATAATTTTTTATGCTCATTCAAAGACTTTTTTTGTGTATAAAATGTTTCTTCCACTTGCATGTGTTAGCTAGCTAAAATACATAAACAAATAAGTGTAAACAAATATTGCTGAAAATGAAAAGCACAATTGTGCACATAATCTAACAGATTTTTCTTTGACATTGAAAGATCATTATGCCCTTAGACTGCTGGTTAAAAGGGCAGCATAAAAAATATAATGGAGGTGTTGAAACTTTGCATTGTTCTGAACGAATGAAAAATGTTAGGAAAATTCTTTCCCAACACCAAGCACTGCAGAGCTAAACCTTCCACACAAGAAAGAACACAGAACTTTATTCCATGTATACAATTTTACTTGCAAGGAGTGTACGCACCATACAAGTATGATACCCACACTGAGTTGCTTCACATGTCGCAAGACATTATAAAGGAAGGTTCATGAAGTCCTTTCCTTGAACATTACACACTTCAGAATTACACAATTCTCTGGTTACAGTATTTTACCACTGAAGATAAGCATGGGTATGTTAGTGTCCGGTCTCCTCCTGGTGCAATCACAATCTCATGCAGGGTTTGGCCTTGGTTCCCCAGTACACACACATGGGAAAGAATGCAGCTGAATACATTTCTGTCTCTCAATGATTAAAATACAAAGGCTGGTACAGAGCAGATACAAAGTAGATTATTAAAACACAATGAACAAAAGATTGGTTCAAGTAATAACAATGAATCATTTATAAAGTCACAACATAATATAATAAACATAATGATAATCCATATGATTTTCCTTGCAAATAATAATAATAAATAAATGTGTTGAAACTTTGCATTATTCTGATCTATTTTAGGACTTGTGATTTGTGTTTGTGTCACATTTAAGATAGACAGGATTGTTACAGGAAATAGAGTCATAACAGGCTTTTAAAACAGTATGTGGTAAATTCTCCCATAAACTGTTTAAAAAGATCTGGAACATAAAGACTTTGAGACAAAAATGTCTTTTAATTGTTAGCCAGCTGTTTACCAGCAGTTGTGCTGTTGTTTGGTCTTGATGGCACAAGATTTGGTGACTCTAAGTTATTTAATATAACAAAATAGTATTAGTTTTATAACAGGAATGAACATTTTTTACTGAAGAACAAAATGAGCAGAGCACAGAAGCAAAGAGATGACTTGATTTTAGAAAAAGTTGGCAGAGAAAAGTGGTAATGAGATTTAGATAGAGGTGTCACAGCCAGCAGCCCTTCTCCTCCTGATTCATTCAGAGTGATCTCACCAATAACGGAGGAAGCGCGGAGGCTGTTGACAGGATGTCAATAAGGAGCTAACTGCAAGGGGGCCAGGATTGTAAGTGAGGAAGCATCATCAGAGCCACAGAAAGAGAAAAATCTTGACAAATGGAGAGATTAAAAAAGACAGTTTGGGATGTGTCATGTTTGCACCTTGAATCACAAGGATAAGCTGACAAAAGGTGGTACCTTACCAACCAGAAGCTCACGGGGGGTAACATCCAGGTTTTTTCACGGAGGTTTTACCTGTTGTAACAGTGTTATAGGTGCCTTAATTCATCTAATTTAACAATAAAATGAAAAGACATAATTTCTATGCCTTATCTGTGTTGTAGACCAGGTTTATAGCTACTCCCCCAACATTCTTTAAATGGTTAGGTGCTAAAATCTGTCAGAAAAAAACCCTGAACCAGCTTCGCTTTAAATCCCTATTTTACATCATCTGCTTATTGCAAGTGTTTTTAGTGTTTTCTCATGTTTTGGGCTCTACTTACATTTATTCATTGTAATGATATTACAATCACATTTTTTTTTCTGTCACAATTCCTCTCAGAAAAATGTGATTATTTAAATTATTAATGAGAAAGTCTTGACCTCTCCCCCCTTCTGCTCTGTAGTGCATGATTGAGATGCTGAACTTGTGACATTCTGTTTTGCACTTAATGTAAAATATTTCATGCTATCACATAAGCTAATTTACTAAGCATGAAAATCTAGTGAGAGAAGAAGAGAAGCCTGTAAGTAATATCAACGAGTTTACTCATTATCATGCTCTCTATTTCTCTCCTCCTCCTTATTATCCCTCCCATCACGTTACTCTAATTTCTCCTCCCTTTCTCCCTCCAGGTCTGATTGTGTACCTGGGGATGATGGTGGGCGCCTTCGTGTGGGGTGGCCTGGCTGATCGAATTGGCCGACGACAGACCCTCCTCATTTCGCTCTCTATAAACAGCGTGTTTGCCTTCTTCTCATCCTTCGTCCAAGGCTACAGCTCCTTTCTGTTCTGTCGCCTGATCTCTGGTGTGGGGTAAGGAGACAGATGAATCACACAGGCACAGCAGTCAGAACTGGAAATGAGACAACCGCTGTGATGCCTCATTTCACAGGACGGATAAAAATATGTGCATCCACACTGCTTTTAAAGACTAAAATCCTGAGTTGCTTGATGTTCGCTGTGTTTCTGGAGCTGTTTTGCTCTTAACAGCTGAAATGTGCTGTTTTCCTCACACAGTTTGTCTACCTGCACCTAACAGGCTACAGTTGTTTCTCACATTCAGGTTGACAACTTCTACGCAAACAACTGGAAGTGGTTGTACAGAGACAGGATTAATATTTAAATGATCTCCAAAAGGAATTAAGTTAGAGAATAAACAGGATTTCAACATTTTAACCAGGATTGGTGCATTATTTTTTTTTTATACAATTCAAAGATTAAGAGGAATATTAAAGGTTTTACCTTGTACATGATAAGTAACCTCTTCATTGTGAGAACCTCCTGCAGAGTAGGAAGCATGAGATTCACGCTGTGCAGGAGATGTTTGCACACACCAGGAAGCAGCAATGCTAACATGTAGCACATCAACATAACGGGGAGAAACTCAGCTAAAAGACTCTGTCATCCAAACCAAACACAGTCCAAACCCCAAGCAGGTATGTGGGAATGTGAGAAAAGCATAAGAACAGCACTGTCCACTTTAGAGCTTCTGCTAATTTCTCCACTTCAAGCAAACCACACAAACAAGATGCCACATAAAAGCAGAGCTGATTACAAAGATGTCTGTCTCATCACTGTCGAACGGTATCAGAAAATCATGTCTTACTTTTGCTGTTTTGTGGTAAAACGTTTGATTCCAGCTCTAAAAAACTGCTAACATTTCTTCTATGACTCTGCCTTTTTCAAAATGAATCAGGAAGATCCTGCTAGTTTTCATGAAGATGAAGGAGGTTTTATAGTTAAGTATTCATTCTTCCTATCATAGATCATCTTGGGCTTCACCTCGTTCTGGATCCTCATGGTGTTTCTAAGGTGAATTTAGGGGTTATCCCTGGATTTTTCTGACTGGCCATTGATTGAGGTGTCCATCATCAACATCGGCTGATAAGTTCCTGAGATATTTAACACATAACACCTCTATTAAAACCACCACTAAAACACAGGTTCTCTTTGTTTAGCTTCTACTTTTGCACAGTTTCTCATCAGACATGACTTTACTCATTCCTAGATGAACTGGGCTGCTATCCTCTGGTTTTCATTGAAAGTAATGTGGTTTTCTTTTAGGAGGAGAAAATTATTTATTTTTTCTACTGTGTTCCAGGTAAATTTACTTTAACACAAAGTCACATATCTTCATTCTGACTCCTCTGTAGCATTCTCACACGTCTCAGCTTTAGAAACCATGATTATACACACAGTCCTTGTAGTTGTTTTTGGATACAAGATGCTGAGGCCTTATTCATCTGGAGCTGCAACTAGAAGATGGTCTCGTGTGGTGTTGGACATCGCTGCACTGAATGCATATAGAGGAAATGACAAGATGACATCATGGTAGATATTATAAACCAGCATTGGTGGACCTGGATCATGTTAATATTCTGGATCGGGTGATCCAGAATGTGCAAAATATAGGGGGTTCTGGGTGACCTGTTGGGTCCTTTGTTTGTTTTTTTTAGGCGAGTGACCTTATGGCTTGGCAGAGATCTGAGCTGTCTGAATGCATCTAGTTTGCATATTTCTTATTGGGAGGAGACAACACAGTTCTGGAGCTGTGCTCAGTTCCAAGTTAGTTGTGATGTATCAAGCAAAAGATGCGGAGGAACAAGCAAATTCACAGATTCATACATCTGAATATTTTTGGACATACGTAGTTTCCTCGTACACCAGCTTTCAGTCTGAAAGCTACGCAATCCTTTGTTCATGAGACCCCAGATCTCAATCCATTAGAGCAGCTTTGGGATGTGGTGGAACAGGAGATTCTCATCATGGATGCAGCCGACAAACCTGCAGCAAATGTGTGATGCTGTCATGTCAATATGAAGCAAAACCTCTGAGGAAGGTTTCCACCACCTTGTTGAATCTATGACACCAAGAATTAAGACAGTTCTAAAGGAAAAAGGGGTCCAATCCAATACTGGCAAGTTATACCTGATTAAGTTGCCGGTGAGGGTAAATGTAAAAAAATACTATAAATTAATCAACTGATCTAATACTTTTGAGGTGGCAACAGCATAAATGAGCAGAATGCACACAGAAAATCATTTACAAGTAAAATTGAAGTGACAGACAAAACTATGGCAGTAACTTGAGGTCACGGAGCCCCTAACTTTCATCTTCAGTTTTGATCAATTACAATCATTTTAAGTCTGTTAGATCTCCCATTATGCTTTAAAAACAAATATTCTCTCAACTGGACCTGTTTCCTCCAACATTCTCCTCTCTTTGCTCTGCTCCATCTATTTTTCATCTTATCCATTTTTCTCTCTCTTTTCATCCGTGACTCCACAGCATCGGCGGCTCAATCCCGATTGTGTTCTCCTATTACTCTGAGTTCCTGGCTCAGGAGAAACGAGGCGAGCATCTAAGCTGGCTCTGCATGTTCTGGATGATCGGTGGTATCTACGCCTCCGCCATGGCCTGGGCCATCATCCCACACTATGGTGAGAAAAACAAACCATCCAGATCAGATCGCTGAGTCAGGTTCAGAGATCATTATCATTACCTTGAACAATTTGTGTGCCTGGTAATCAGTGCGTGAGTCAGTCAGCTGTACAGTGTTGTACCGATTTAATTCTGCATAATTTAATCACGTTAGTGGTTATCCAACAAGAGTGTGGGGATATGTAGCACAGCTGCACAAAATGCAAAGTAAACTGTGGCTGTAGCAGAAGAAAGAGAGCAGATATTATAACCCCCAACCAGAGCTGTGTAGAATGTCTACTGGAAGCTTCTCCCACATCTTCTCTCTTTGCTTGTCCTCATGCAGGCTGGAGTTTCCAGATGGGCTCAGCCTACCAGTTCCACAGCTGGCGTGTCTTTGTGTTGGTGTGTGCCTTACCTTCTGTGGCGGCCATATCTGCCCTCACCACCATGCCTGAGAGCCCCCGCTTCTACCTGGAGGTGGGCTTGTCAGCTCGCGCCGCACTCTGCTCTTATGGAATATTCTGGATTTATTGTGGCTGCATAAACATATAAACAGGCCTAGAAACAGAAACTGCCACTGACGCTGGTCTGCAGCTTTATGGTTATTCCATAATAATATGAATAAATATTTTTAGGAAACATCAGTCATTCAGTACACATAGTTTTTTTTCAATACATGACACTGTAAAAAATTTAGGGTTAATGTTTTTAAATACTGCATAGCAAATTTCTCTCTTTCATGTTCGAAGATGGATGTCATAACTTTTATCACAAGATTGAGGTAAACAAAAAGACTTTAGTAAGCTGCTTTTTAAGGAGATCTTATTCAAATTAGTGATGCTAAAATCTGTCTTCTTGTTCCAATTAGATTTATCCAAGGCAAGTCAGGTTTATTTGTATAGCACATTTCATGCTCAAAGTGCTTTACAGCGGGGGGCAGAAGAAGACTTAAAAAGTACATTAAAAACAAATTTAAAAAATAAATAGATAAATAAATTAAATTTAAATAAAAACAGAAAAATAATAGAATATGATGAAATGCTAGAAATAAAAGTTCCAGTGTGAAGAAATATCAGTTTGATGAGGCTGAATTTGCTTATGTTAAATGTGTAAGAATTTATCAGCCAGATAAAAAAATACTAAATTGAATGCTGGACTACTGTAATGCTGTCCTCACAGTTCTCCCTAAAAAGTCCATTAGACAGCTGCAGTTAGTCCAGAACGCTGCTGCTCCAGTCCTCACTAAGACCAGGAGGGTAGGTTGCTTCACCTGCTACTACACAAGTTCTCTCTAATATGCTGATTTAGGTTCGTTTCTTTGTTTTTCACCTCCAGAACGGGAAACACGATGAAGCGTGGATGATTCTAAAGCAGGTCCATGACACCAACATGAGGGCTAAAGGTTACCCAGAGAGGGTTTTCTCTGTAAGTTGGGGCTTCACCGCTGCGTGCATGCAGGAAATAACATTCTCATTACGTCTGTGTTTTGTGTCTGTGGGCTGACAAAATGCAGCAGGTTTGGAGCTCTTTGCTGCATCAATTTGCATACTAATAAACCAAAATAGATTTGCTTTAAACCTTTCTAATCTCTTAATGCCTTGAATACGGTGACATGCATATATTTCACAACCTCTTTGTATTACATTTGGAAGTAAAAATAATTACAATAGCTGCACATTTAACAGTGTTTGCATGATTCGGCTTTATGGAAGAGAATTTTACAGTCTTTTAACACAACCTGCATTTGCTGACAGGTGACCACCATTAAAACAGTGAAGCCGATGGATGAACTGGTGGACATGGGCGACAGCGCTGCCTGGCATGAGAAATGGAGGATAAAGCTCACTACGCTTTTCCATCAGGTAAATAAAAAAAACAATAAACATAAAACTGATGTTTCTTTACCGCCTCACTATTTACTTTTTATCTTTAAATTTGTTGATTTGTCCTTTCTGTTCTGTCGCTGTCTATGCGGTTTTATAGGTGTGGCATAATTTCCAAACCATCTTCTCTCCTGAGTACCGCCGCACCACCTACATGATGATGGCTGTGTGGTTCTCCATGTCCTTCAGGTGAGAGCAAGCAAAAACAGGCTAATTGGAATAAACTGGGATTATCTGATGCAAGAACCCTACAAGTTTTTGTTTGTTGACCAGCTGGCATAGCTTTATCCTCCAGGAAGTGGTAAAGTGACAACCTTATTAAACACCAGCTAATGACAGAGGACATTTGTAAGGACTGTTTAAACATTTCATCGGGTCAAATGACCTTATTTTAATTGCTGTTGTACTGGAATTGGTTTTAACTTTGACATTTATGCCCTGGCATGGACTGGACATTTGTTCAGGGTGTACCTTGCCTCCTGCTGATAGCAGCTGGAATAGGCTCCAGCCGGAACTAACCCCAGTTTCCTCCTCTTCTTCCTCCTCTTTCTCTTCCAGCTACTATGGCCTGACAGTGTGGTTCCCCGACATGATCAAGTACCTGCAAAAGCAGGAGTACTCCTCCCGCACCAAGGTTTTTGTCAAAGAAAAAGTAGAACACGTTACCTTTAACTTCACCCTGGAGAACCAGGTCCACCGTCAGGGGGAGTACTTCAATGACAAGTGAGTCTGTTTTGCTCACTCATTAGTGGCCACCTGTTAACCGAGACCAAAGGGATTTAGAATTACTCTACATGTCAGATGTTTTCATTCTGAGGACCAAATTGAGAGTTTGATATCTTCCTTCTCTGTGGACGGCTAAATCTGTTCACAAAGTCTAAATGCTTTGTGGTAGACAACAAGAAATCCAATAGAATTACATACAAGGCAGCAAAATGTTTTATATGCTGACATTGCTTTGATCTGTTGATGCCCTGCAAACTCGGGTGTGTTTAACAAGCCCACCTTTGATATTTCAGGCTCTAAAATTCACAGCAGTATGGTAACAGTTCCCACCCCTGTGATAACATGTTGGTTTTAATCTTCCCTTTATCTCCCCTCGTGCCCCCTGCCATGTTCTCTCTTTGCTTCCATGCCTTCATTCCTGTGTCTAACTGTTTGCAGGTTTATGAACCTGAAAATGAAATCTATGGTGTTTGAGGATTCACTGTTTGAGGAGTGTTACTTTGAAGATATCACCTCCAGCAACACCTTCTTCAAGAACTGCACATTCATTGCCACCCTCTTCTACAACACAGGTGTGGAGTGCGCACATGAGCCAACACATACATGCCGTTAATACTGTGTAACTTTAAATTAAAAGGTTGGAAACACTGGTTGTGTGGAAGCTAAGCATTCAAGATAATGTTTTGTTACTGCCAGACATGTACTTTGGGTGAAACTTTGGGTTTTGTTCAGGCCACAAATGAGGCATGATGCATTAATTAGTAAAAGAAAATCTTCACCAACCTTCTGAACCCTTTTAAGCCTTCTCTTTTCAGCTGATCTAGTCTTCCATTGTCATAAACAAAGTAATTTTGTTTGTTTCTGTCGACTTCTGTCACTTCTATTCTTTCTAGTCTTGGCAATCTTTTAGATAATTTCAGCCAAACTGCTTAAAATCTAGGAAAATATGATTCTAACCATAGTTTTTATGCTCAGGTCAAAGATGTTCAGTCTTTTTTTCAGCTAAAACCAGGCCATTTCTTTGCTGACTTGCAAAATGTTTACCTTGACAACTGTAATTGATTTTACTCAATCAGGTACCAGTCAGGGCTTCCTCCATCATCTTCAATTAATACACAACGCTGCAGCATTACTGGTATAAAAAGTTTTTGAGCACAGAACCCTTGTGCTTGCTTTCCTTCACTGGCTTCCTGTTAGGTTTGATTTCAACATCTTTTTGCTCACCTTCAACCTTAAATCACCCCAAACAGCGTCTCAGAAATACCGACCTGGTATGTTTCTTCTGACCAATGAGATCCTCAGAAACTGACCTCCTAACTATCCCCAGATCACAGCTTGTCACAAAGAGAGATGAGACTGCTTCCGTTAGAGCCCTCACCTCCTGGACCACTTTGCCTGTTGGACTCAGACACACAACATTCCTTAGTACCTTTAACCCTTTAATGGTATCATAATTGATACTGTTTCTGAGACCTATTGCATCTCTGTGTGGTAAAAACTTTGTTTAAAACCCTATTTTATACAAACTGACATGTGTTTTAAAAATATTAACGCACTTAATTACACAAATTAGTTACCACTGTTAATGTATTTTTTTTACAACCCTATAAAAAGGTGTTTTACTATCATTACAGAGGGACAGTTAACCAGCAAGAGACGTGTTCTAAAGGTTTATCCTTACTTTTTTTTTGCAGGTGCAAAATTAGAGCAGTTCACCTGCATATTATCTTTACATTAGCACAGTTAGTCAAAAAAGCTCATTTTACCTCCTTTTCTTTATTTGCTGTCTGATCAGCACTCAACCAAATGCCTTATTCAGATACAGAACCCAGAGTGTACCCACCTGACTTTCAGATGATAAAATTTAGAACATGTCTGTGAGAGAAATATGAGATCAAACTATCATACATGCAGACCTTAGATCTGTATATTTAGAAGAAAATGAAACTGTTTTAAAGAGATTGAGCTGCTGTGTCCACCCACATCCAGCACTGTTAGCTCTGCAGTTTTTACACAAGTTAAGCAATCATCAGAGGTGGTATCAGCGCTTGGAAACTTGTTTGCTTATTAAGGCTTAGCTTGTTGTTGAGCTTCTGTTCAGAGCTTAAAGCTGACAGATAGTTACCATAGTGCACCTTATTTTCATACAACAGCATGATGGGGGAGGGAATGAGGTTGTACAGCTGCGACAGCGAGTTGCTTTTACTGATTCAGTAATGTAAACAAAAGGTTAGTCACACGATTTAGCTACTGTTGCATCACAGTAAATGATATAAGACATACATCTGGGCATTTATTTTAACAGATGTTTCTGAGCTTTGCTTCCACACAATTAATAAAGGTATGATTTAATTTCTGTTGTGCTGCAAGAAACCTGTAAAATCATGGCAGATGCATCCACTCAGTTCAAATGATCACTTATCTGTTCAGCAAGGGTCAATATGCAACATTACTGCTTTAATTTAATTTAGCATAATGATACAACCATATAAGACCGAGTTAAGACCTTTCCTTCTTTTTAATGTAATAGTTTGACTTTGATTGCAAAATGAAATCACGTGAAAGCAAATTATTTCATGGGTAAACATTCAGAAAGACTAGCAGACTAGCTCCCTTGTGCTGAAGGACTAACAAAGGCCCAGGTGTAACGTGACTTTGAGATGACAGCTGTGCACCACTGCAGCACCGATCTAACAGTTGTTTGTATGCACTGCCTCTCCCTTCCCAGCAGTGGAACCTAATATCTCCCTCAGGCTTCTGTATATGCTCCAGGCCTTGTGTTGGCTGACCATCTGGCGAGTACAGCTGTGGAATATTGTTTCTTTTGTTGTTGTCCTACTATATTCTGTATTCTGTATACACACAGGTGAGCTCTAAAAACTGGCTGGAGGCCATTGGTGAGCATTTAGATGTAGTGCTTGATCTTTTAGTGTTTATTTACCGTAGTTAGATTTTTTTGGTCCTCTACTTTGCCTCCACTGTTATTGGAATTTTCTGAATGTAAATTACTTTTTTTAAAGCAAAATTTTATTACACTAAGCAATCCTTTTCACTGATATGGTTATAAACACTGCAATTAATTAGAAGTGGCATGCTCCAAAGGCACATCTGGTGGTCCAGTGACGTTTAAGACATACAACACACTGTGGTCTGTCTTCATTACCCACCATTGACCATTACCAATACTTGACCATTACCTGGTCATGCCTAGGGATGCAAGATATGCCTCATCATTTCTCCTCTTCTTTTTTTTTGGTAGTTGAAATCTCTGTTCTTAATTCATCATTGTTTGCCCATTGTTACTTTCACAAATGTGTTTTGCTAGCAGTGTAAAACTATAAGTTTTTTTTAGCCGTGCTGTGCCCCCCCTGCCATGGCTCTGCCCCCCCCCCCCGGGAGCCTGCCCACCCAGTTAAGGAACCACTGCTCTAATCACTGTTTACTTTCCCTGATAGTTTATTTCAAATAATAACACTGCAATGTAATGTTTTATGAATGTGATTTATAAGAAAGTTAGAGCAAAATTCTCCCCCCAAAATTGTTTTTGCCACTCAAAATACCTGATCACATGTGGATGTGAAGAGATTCTGAGTTAATATATTCATACCTGACTCTGCGGACCATCAGGCCACAAATATGCTAAATTTACCCATATGTGTGTTATTTGCTTATGGCAAATCACATATAAAGAACCTTAATATTAATATTGATCCTTTTTTATTTATATTTCAAATAAAAAAAAAACTTTTTTTTTCATCTCTGGGTGTTGGCTATTAAACCCTTTAAACCTTTTATTTCTTTTAATGACCTTGAGACCATGCATTCATTTCCTGTTGAGACTGGAATTTATGTTATGTTGGAGTCGGCTCTGTGCTAATATCACTAATATTAAAATATTTCAGTCAGACTCCGGCCTGCTGCACTGGACACTGTCATAAAGAGGATCAATTACAAAATCCTGCACTGTTAGAAATTAAAAAGGTACAGCAGGACATTTCTGTTTCACAGGGTACAATCGGGACTTATGTAGCAGCTAGGACTCACAACTGGACCTAAAGGCAACTTTTTGTACCCATCTGAGGCCCTAAAGGTACATATGTCCTGAAGTTGTATATAGTACGTATATATATATATTCTGTTTTTTCCAAATGTTAGGGTATACCAGGAGATAGTCTGTGTTAGAAACTCACAGATGAAGGCTTCACATGTCCCTTATACATTCAAAACGGATTTTAATAAAGAGCTTCACGGTTGTAGAAGTGTGTAGGGAAAGAAAAAAAGTTAATCTGAGCATTTACATTTTTTTAAAATTATAGCTTAACACATTTTAAACTTGTTTCACTGTAATCCTCATTTTTCATCACCCTGGTTGTAGCTCAGGAGGAAGTGTAGCCGTTTGCAAGTCAGAAGGTTGGTGGTTTAACTGAAGGTTGGTACCTTAAACCAGAGGTACAATCTGCAAAGGTACAAATAAGTACCCTCTTTACCACCCCAGTGGCAAGTTTTTGTCCCTCTAATAAGTTTAATTTGTGAGTCTACCTGTACATGCCAGAATGGTTTATCAGACTTATCAGTCAGACCTGCTCCAGATCAGCAGCTACTTGTTATTCCAGATGTTTTCCAGGCTCATCATGCCTTCTCAGGAGCAGAGCATTCTGGGACAGCCTCACCTTCAAAACAAAATATGACATAATGATTTATGTGTGTTTTTAAGATAAAGTCTGTTTTCTATGTTTTATTTTTAGCTTTATACTAATTATTAATCAATTATTCATTATAAAAACATCACTGCCTTCATGACATCCTTTCCTCCTCCTCCCCATCCTTCCCCCTCTACCAGATCTTTTCAAGTACAGGTTGCTCAACTGTAAGCTCCTCAACAGCACCTTCCTGCACAACAAGGAGGGCTGTCTGCTCAGTGACGTTAGTGATGAGAATAATGCCTACATGGTCTACTTCGTCAGCTTCCTGGGCACCTTGGCAGTGTTGCCAGGCAACATCGTGTCTGCGCTGCTCATGGACAAGATTGGACGTTTGAGGATGCTAGGTAGGATGGACCTCTAGTCTGTCTGGTGTGTAGCAACAGGGAGGATGAGTTGCTTGTGTCACTTTCAGCAGTAAACTCAAACTAAAGTCGATGTGGAACCCATCCATCCATCCATCCATTTTCTGTACCGCTTGTTCCCATTAGGGGTCGCGGGGTGAGCTGGAGCCTATCCCAGC
>JBAMHW010000006.1:3330462-3359438 GCA_037177495.1 Rhadinocentrus ornatus | reverse complement strand
CATCTAATTCTAAGCTACGAGAACGCTTTCATTTGGATGGGACTGTGATTAGACTTTGGTAAAATACGTATTTATGACAGCAATTCTTGATTTTTGCTAAGAAAACCCCCCCAAAAAGATTCACACTGTACCTTTAAAGGATATAAGATTTTAAAAAAGCTGAGATTCAAAATGAAAGTGTTGTAGTGATGTGTTTCTGTGTATGGAGCCAGTTTGTGGAATGATCTGGATTAAGAAACTAAATAAGTTAAATATTGTGTTAAAATAAATGATTAGGTAAGAAAATCTGATAAAAATGGTCAGTTTTGCTCTGTGATGTAAATATGGTAAATGATGTCGCGTGTTGGAAATCATGTTGGTCTGCAGCTGGTTTTAGTTGAGTTTTACATGTTTGGTTAATTAATTTGGGAGAGACCGACAAATCAAATGAGATTTTTCTTCTTTCTGCTCCTTTTTGTTCAAGATTTTGAAAATTTTGTATCTCAAAAAACGAATTAAATTAATGTTTTTTTTCTTGATTAGATAATATTATAAGCTTATGTTAGTACTGAAACAATAAAGTAAACTTATGACAGCTGTATTTTAACCAACTTTGTCCATCAAACTTATGGAGGTTAAAAACTCTCATAGTTGTGGATGTTTCCAGTTTATACTGGTGGACTTTTTAACACGTCTGTGCAGTAAGCTGCTTCTGTGGAGTGATGAACTTTTTTTATTTTTTATTTTGATTTAAAAGATCTTAATCTAGACTTGCCTTGAGCACATTTGTGATGAATCTAAGAGCAACTGGAACTCATTGTCTTCTTGTTAGAAGTAAGAGGAGCGATATGAAAATAGTTTGCAATGACTTCTGTCTGTCTGACTGTTTACAGCCTGCATGAGGATTTAATGTCAGTGCGGCTGGACACAGGAGGGCAGTATGTGCACAAGTTATAGGAGAATCTCCGCTGGGCTGATTACTTTATCTGAAGTCAAACATCAGTAATCCAGCCAGGTTTACTTCTTAGTTTGTTTTTGGATTCATACATGTACAATCAAACAGAATCACAAACTCAGTATAAAACAGGACAAAAACCAGACCTGCACTCTGGCTGAACCACCATATTTAGATGTTAACATTTTTATAAATCCAAAATCAAATGTTTAATTGAAGCTTAACGCACTTATTTAACATAAAAAGTAGGTTTTTGGTTTATTTACACAATAAAATATCTCTTTTAAGTTAAATTCTTATAATTAAAATCATTGGATGAATACGACAGCAGACAAAAGTACACAATGTTCTGCAGTTTGTTCTTGTTTTCAGCGTGACACAGTCTGTCCAGCATGTGGGTGGGCGTTTATTTTTGTCTCGTATGTGTCGCTCTGAAGGTCTTCTTGTCCTAACTTTAACCCTGATGACGGCCAAAACTCACCCTCAGGTTTTCTTTATAAGAATAAGTGTGAGTCTGAACCAGTTTACATCAGTCTGTGAGGTTCATTTACATCAATTTTGTGGTTTTGTTGCGATTTAACGCAACATGGTGACTAAACACATCACGGTGGCCGAAGCCAACTTTTTATGCTTTGCTGCAGAGCTTCTTCAAGTTATTGTTAGCTCATAAATGCAGTCCTTTAGTGGAATGTGGTGTCAACTCAAGGTAATGCGTGTCATCTTCTACAATCATCCTCCTCCTGCAGTTGACAGCCTGTCAAGCCCCACAAAAGGCCCCGGTGAAGAGGGTGAACAACTGGTGTCGCTGGTTTGGAAAAAGGAAAACGTAACACAACCACTTTATGACCCCTGCCACTCATTACGGCCAGTCCTAAAGAGGCCAAAAGCAATCTCAGGGCTGTGTGAGAAGCCAGCAAGCCAGGCTGAACTGCCTCTGGACCTGCAGACTGTCTCTGCCAATTAGATTTATGTGTCACAATTCCAGGTGCTGTTATGATGCAGGGGTGGGGGAAGTCAAGGAGGATGATGAGGCAGAGTGCAGGGACTTGTCTTGTGCTTGGCAGGTTTGGCTGTTTTACATGTGAGAAGTACAAGACTTATTCAATCATGGCAGTTAAACAACTAAATAACAGAGTCAGTCAGGTTAGCTTAATAGATTGTGACTTGTGTTAGCCAGAGGTGAAACCACAAATTCTCAATTTAAGCTGCTTTTTTGCTCATTGTTTTACCGTTGAAATCAAATATCATTGAAATTTCTATAATTTAACAACTAGTTTGTAAAGCAAAATATAAATTTGATATTTAGCTGTAAAAATTAAAGGAAACTCCTCTTCCTCTTGAAGGTGTTTTGATCTTCAAAGATCATTGTCTAAAAAAACAGTTATTAAACAGGATGTAACATTCTTCATATCTATGACTTTATTATATTTATTTTGTTTATTTTTTGTTGTTTGTTTTTCTATAAGTTAGTTTTTTTTAATTAATTCTTGATGCATTCAAACAAAAACCGATAAAAGATAATCCAACGAAAGATCGAAAGAAGCAGAAAGATGACAAATCCTATGTAAACTGGTCCTTGTTCATGACATTTTAAGCAAAATACATCTACAAATAAACCTAATATTTCTTTTTAAACATGAAATAGAAATTCTTGAGATTTAAATAGTAGTTTCCAACAGTGTCAGCTCAGCCTAACACACACACACACACTCAGACACATACATACACAGACAAATACTCTGTAACAAAATATTATTAATATAAAACATAAATTAAAAATATAAATAAGGTTAAACCTCAGAATTCTGCAGAATCAGACAAAGTTTAGCAATTACACATATCTGCCTCTTGTATTTTCAATGAAATCCACTTTATTAAATGCTCAGAATAAATTAAGTTAATAAGATTAATGAAAATATTATTTTTACATTATTAAACAAAACATTAATTATTGTAAAGGTTTATTTATGTCAGCCTAACTCAGATTGGACACAAAGTCATTTTCTAAATGAAATGATTCATTTACTTAAAAATAGCTTAGGCATGAAAAAGTCTAAACCTAAAATGATTTTACAACCACGATTCCAAAACAAGCTGGAATGCTGTGTACAGTGTAAATAATGATGCAATAAGCTGTAAATCTCATTTTATTCCCAGTAGAAGATAAACCACACATCAGATTTTACCATGGGATGGAAAAAAATGAGCTGATGGTGAATCTGATGGCAGCAACGCATCTGTAAAATGCTATTTCAGGTGATGTTTAGCATTGTGTAGCATCCCCTCTTCTTTTAACATCTGTCTGTAAACATCTGGGAAGTGAGGAGACCAGTTGTTGGAGATTTAGGAGAGGAATGTTGTCCCGTTCTGGTCTGATGCAGGATTCTAGCTGCTCTACGATCCTGGACCTTGGTTGCTCAATATCTGTTTTCATGATGCTCCAGATGTTTTGTATTGATTAAACATCTGGACTGCAGGCAGGCCAGTTCAGCATACACACTATAGATCAGGGATAACCAAATTCGGACCTTTTGGGCCAGGTTGTCATGTTTCCCTGCTCCAACACACCTGATTCAAACTAACGAGCCACTGTACAGAACTTCATAGGCTGTGGGATCCATTTAATTTGAGTCAGGTGTGTTGGATCAGGGAAACATTGACAACCCATGTTTCCATTTAAGAGAGTCTGCCTCTCAGAAATGTTTTTTTTTTTAAATACCCAGTCATGTTATCGACCTGTTTTCTATTAACCTAAATAGTTGTCAAATGTTCCTCCAGCTATTTTTAATTAGTAGCAGTTACTTTTCCAGCCTTTTGTGGCTCCTGTTTCAACTTTTTACAGACGTGTTGCTGCCATCAGATAAAAATTATTTATTTTTTTTATTAAAACAAAAAAGTTAAACGTCTCAGTTTGAACATCTGATATGTTGTTTTTTTTCTATTAGGAATAAAATACAGGTTCATGAACCACCGCAATCTGGTTTTATTTACATAAACTCAATTATCAGCTTAATTAAAGTGAAAAGTTGGTTGTATTGTTTTTGAAAAACATGAAAATCAAAAAAGATGCAATAATTAAATCCCTTAATGTGAGCAGGCTATTGGTCTATTCCAGAGATAGACCAATGGTTTTTGAATAAATGTGAATTTGACAATATTATTAGTTTTAAGTTTGACATCAAGGCTGTTCAGCTGAGCCAAACCGCATCATTTACCACTTTAAAACACTGAATTGCACAAAACAAACAAACAAAAGAAAAAAAAGAAACAATCTGTTTGCTTAAAGTAATCTCAGCCTCCGAGATAAATATGATGTTATATCTATTCACATGTTAATTCCACATTGACATGTTATTATAAGAAAGAAAGAGATCCCCCTACATTTGTTAATTTGACATTTTTTTTGTTGAATCAGCTATTTCTCACATATAAAAATAGCCCTGATCTACAGTCCACCATGTCTTCTCCATCACAGCCAGACTACAGCCATGATGGATCTGTCTCCGGTCCCAGGTCTGGTCCATAAGTCCTGCAGGGGTGCTGCAGGTCAGTGGGAACCCACCTTGGCAGTACTGCCTCTGCGTCAGAGCCCCAGGACAGATGGTGCCAGGCTCGACTGGGACCTAGAGCAGGGCAGGGTTCCCGCGATGAGCGACCACTGATTTACTCTGTGGCTCCGGATTGAGGGCCTGAGTGCAGGGGGCTCCTTCTGCGCAGCTGACCTCTGCTGGTTGCAGGGTCATCCATCGGTAGGGACGTATGAGAAGGAGGGGGGGCAGGACAAATGGGTATCTCAGAAGGGCTGGTTTGGCCGTCCCAGGGGACCGGCATCGTCTTGCGGCCCCCTGGGCAGCTGCAGGATCTGTGCAGCATGTGTGTGCAGAGAGCAGCCTGTTAAACACATTTAATTTAAACCCCACTAAAAACAACAATCATTAGGTTTACTCCGCCTAATGCAAAACCTGGTGTCGAAGCACAAAAGCAAAGGTTTGTAACTAAAAAACAGACAAAAGTCACACAGTTTAATTTTTCCTTGTTAACTGGAGCACTGTATTCAGAAGCAGCTCAAATTCATAAGAACTAATTACAGCTGAATAATTACCGAATGGCTCCCGTGCCGCTCTGACGATTAATCTTTGGCTGGTTTCATGTTGTAAAAAAACAGAGTTGAACCTAAGGTGATGGTAATAGGCTATTAAGACCCTTTAATTGGAAAGCTTCCCCCTCCACAACCCACAGCAACTCTCTCTCACACTACACAGCTGACTAATGAAATCAGTGAATAGCAGCCTTGAATGCAAAGGACAAAAGCAAAGATAGAGAAAAGACAATATCCTTGTGTGGGAGAATTAGTTACACTCAGTAGTCTAAGTATTCAGAGCACAGAATTTAAAAAAAAGATGAGGGTGGGGGTGAAGGGGGATTAAGAGAAAAGTCTACACAGGTGGGTTTCTGGGAAGGAGGAAGGGGGGTTGTCACATGACAGGACGTTACCTCGTTTGATAAACAACAGCCGTGGCCCACAGGAAGGAGGAAGGGAGTTATTTTATAGGTGGAATTAACTGCTTCACCACATCAGGTATTCATTATGGTAAATCTCCCAGGTGTGCTGTACATGCGAGTGAAGGCAAACCACTCAGGAAGCTGGGTTTGATGCACAACGTGGACTGATAGGTACATTTAGAAAGAAGATCCATTTTGAGCTGTTTTTATTCAAAAACATCCAAAATACCTCATCTTTATGGAGCTGGTTGTGATTTTTTACTGCACAAGTTGTCACATTATGCTTCATGTGTTGAAAGTGACTTTCTCCATTAGAAAGTGAAACAGTTTGATAACTGGAACCATGTTAAGGTACAGCACTCTGCAAAGGGTCCAAACTGCTGCGGAACATGACAGTATATAGGATAAAACAGCTTGTATCATTCTAAGAACCTTAAAAGTGGATATCTGGTCTCAGCAGCTTTATGCTTCAACGGTCTGAACCCTGTTAGACATTCTGTCATTTCTTCAGGAACAGTTCTCCAGGATCCTTAAAAGACTTTCCAAAACTCTTCTTTGAATGTTTCTGCCTTTTGTTCAGTTCTCTGTCCAGATGATCTATTTCAATAATGTTGACGTCGGGGTTCTTTGGAGGATCCATCCCTTCATCAGACCTGTTGCCACTGATTTTCAGTCCAGTTCTTGTGTCATGCGACATACCTTAGCCCCTTTTCCCTTCCTTAAGAATGGCTTCCTGACAGATACTTTTCCATGGAGATTATTTTTGATGAGGCTTCCCCCAACAGTAGATGGATTAACTGAAGGTTCAGATGCATCTCTCAGGTCCTGGTTCAGGTATTTGCTGGAACTGTTCCTGTTTCTTCATGACATCCCATCCAGATCCTCTTCATCTGCTGCAGATAGTTTATTTTGTCCTGACTCTTCTTGTTCTGTACTCCACGTGTCCAGGTTCAGCACATCACGCTGAGATATGCCAAGTTTTCAGCTAACAGCTCATTGGGAGCCACAATCTGTCAAACTGTGTCATCTTTTAGTCTTTTTTTTATATATATTTAATAAAAGAAATTGGAACAAATGTTGTGTGTTTGTCTGAGGCTGCTTTTTGTGCCTTAACGTTTCAGGTCAGTTTCAAGTTATTTAGCAAACAAAAGGACATTCCTGTGAAAATAGTCAGGTGCAAAGACTTAAAATGTGCAAAGAAGCAGAAAATGTCCAAAGAAAAACTTTTAAAGATCTTCAGGAAACCTGGTAAAGGGTTACCCAAGACCACTTAAAGAATTAAAGGGTGGCTTTATGGTTTAACTGTATGCCTGTTTTTTTGTAAATCAACTAATCAATCACATATTGATCACAAGTCTTTTGTTTTTCACTAAACGAATACATTTGCAGAAAGCATGTGGTCATCGGATGTCCCTTCAGATCTGATTATCCCTTGTTTCTTCCCAAACGACCAAAACGGCACAGCGCTTGTGACAAGTCAGCTGATGGACCAGATGAAAAGTAAATTGTCCAAGAAAGTAACATCTGTATCTTCACTGAGGTGTGATAGCCATTTTGTTAATGTGTTTCTTTTTTCTTGTTCCCCTTGTGTGGCTGAGTCAATCACATGATCACAGCAGTAAGTCATGAGTGGGTTTTTTTTCTGCAAGTAAGGCTGGTTTGGCTGGTTTTTGGGCCAGAGTGCACAGGCCAAGGCCTTAGCCCCAAGCCCTGCACACCCAGTTACTGACACGCATGCAGCTCCCCTTCCCAACCCTCCGGGGCACTAACCAGAGGAGTGAGCATGTCAAGACAGATGGGTCACAGATAAGACCTTCTTTCTCGGCTTCCTCATTATCCTCTCAGCTCTCCTCTACCTTTTTGCTCTTCAACCCCTGTGATCTTCCTACTCTTGCTCACTAGCTTTGAACCTGTTCCTCATTTTTACTGCACCCCCTTCATCACCTGCTGTCAATCACATCATTTTGTTGTGCAACCCCTGGCCTAGTTTGCAAACTTTGACTTGTTACCCTTTGACTTTGAGCGGCTTTCTCCTCATAAACTTGTTTTGACCTCTTTCTCTCAGCTTTCATTCAGCAGTTTAAACATTTCCACTCTGCTCTACGTTGGATCTCTGCGTAATTCCCTAAAATCTTCCCTCAGCCTCTCCAGGGTTCCCAGTTACTCATGGCTGAAGCATAACACATGATTTTCTCCACCTCCATTTTCACCTCATTCCAAAGCACTGTGTCTTAAGGAGGATTACATTCACTTAACCCCCTGGAGTACTCAGCACCCCATTTGATCATGTTTATATCTTGTGCACAGCCTGAGGCTATTATCATACCAGCATTTTATGTTATCACTTCTGCCCGTGGGTATTACTCAGTGCTGATGTTTTTAGTCAAGAGGTTGTAAGTTATTTAAACAACAGTGTTTAGAATATTTGGGGAGATTTGAGTGACGGCCAGCTTACAGCAACAGACCTATGAAGAGCTGCTTTTATAGCAGCTGCAGAGCGAAGCAGTCGAGCTCACAAACCTTCACTCCAATATGTTTGTTATGATAAAAGAGGAGACAGAGATTGAGCGCATTTATGGCCGAGCCTCAGATATCATAAAATTGAGTTGGTTAGCCTCTTGTTTTATTGTGAAGCCACTGGTGTCACTTTGCATCAGATGTCTCCCATTTAGAGATGATGCTCACAAATATTTGCCATAAATGGGATTTATCAGCAATGACAGGGTACGTTTGTCAACCAGTCCAGTACTTTGGATCTGACTGGAATATTCTAACAGCTCTTGGGTGAATTGACATTAAATTTGACTTCATGTCCAGAAGAGGCATTCAGGGAATAAACGACAATAATCCCCATCGTTCCACCAAAAGCTTTACATTTGTGCTATTTTGTGAAATTTTTTAAGCTATGGGATGGAATTAGGCTCTAAATTAATACCCACCAACCTTCAAAATTTAGGTTAAAATGACATTTGGTTGAAATGAATGATGAATAAAGCAAATAATTTCTGGTGTTTGTCCTGTCGCTGCATTTCACTTCCTCGATGAACAAAGTGCTGCTGAATGAGGAGGAGCAACATTTAAACAGCGCGAGTGATGCGCAGAACGATAAACAGCAATGTGGTCGTGTAAAGACCGAGGCTGGTTACAAGAAGACAATGGACACAAATGTGGTGAGACAAAGAAAAGGAGGATGTCTTAACTAGCTTTGATGTAATCACATCGTTATTAAATCAAAGCTGAGAACACAACTCGCATCAGAGCTCTAAATCACCAGTAAGTGTAGCTGGTAGACTCCCAAAGTTAAAAAATCAAAGCATTAAAACACATATGATTGGGGTTAGAAAGATGTACGTTGTTATGAAATGCTAAGCATTATACTCCAGCTTCTGTCACATGGCGTAACGCTAGCTGACCCAGAACAATTGCCAAGAGTAATGTCATCCTACAGTTTTGAAGCCTGAAACTTCATATTATACATGAAATCATCATTTCATGTATGATTATTGGTGAGGCTGTTTGCCCAGTCAGATAATGGTAGTGTGAAATGAATGCTTACTTGTTATATCAAACAAATATCTTTCATTCCCAAATGCTCTTAAACAATGCATCCATACAAACGCCAGCTCAGCTTCGAACTCCCCGGCCATTACACAGGCGCGAGACAAGCATCTTCACAACGCTTTAACTTCATTAGACTAGTCTGCACCACAAATATTTTAATATGTTATGCAATCAAGCTAAATCCATTCAGTTTAAAAAAACTAGACATTGCACATAGTATATCACACCCTCTCTCAGGGTCCTGTGTGAAACTCCAAAAGTACTGGTCTGACATGTGAATGTACAGTCTGCCGTCTTTAATTCACCTGTGGACCCTGTGTCTCGAACATGGAGTAACAGACAGTCGTGTTATTAAGTGAAACATAGGAGGCTGTCAAAGCTATTGACTTTTGCTGCTAGGAATCATATCCTGCTCTTCTGGGGTATAACATTTTAATGGACTGTATTCCCACTAAATACATAACATGCACTCTCAATTCTACCTTGGACACTTTCTACAAAATCTGGGACTTGTATTTAAGATTTGTTGGGCATGCAATCTCCTCGTCTCTAGTTTTGGCTTCTATCTTTGATTTATGATGGATAACTGTTATTTTGCTTTCTGTCTGTCAGCCGTCCTCATTTCTATGTGTCGTAGAGCCGCATAGAGTTATTTAATGAGAAGTTTTGCCCCCTAACAGCAGCATTTTTACATTTAATCTGAAAACACCTGCAGCAGATGTTGGAAATCTCTCAGCACACAGCACGTTTTTTCGTCCCCTTCAGCGTCTGGGAGGATGGTTCACTGATGCTGCCACTGAATCCCTTATTAACGTAGAAGTGATATTGTTAAAGCAGCAGTTTGAGTCAAAAAGGTCATCCATACGCGATGCCAGTAAACTCAGGGTTAATCTCACCTCTTCCAGATGTACTTGCCAACTCAAAGGGCCCATGAAGGCTCTGCTTGGACTTCCACAAAACGTGATCTATTGTTCGTCTGTCAGCAGGACTGTGATATATTCTATCCTACTCTCGTGGACAAAACATACCCCGGCGATTATACAAGCAGGGCCATTCGCCCGCAACAACGCCAGCCCGGTGACTCTGGACACCAGGCAGCTTGACCTCAGGGTCTCACACTTCTTTGTTTCCATTGACCTCTGTTTCTTTTACCCCCCTCTGAACCTAAAACCTCTGTCCTTCCAGTTGCCCTCCCTCTATTCCCTGCCTCCTTCTCTCACACGCTCTTCAGACACATACAAATAAAGAAATGGGGCCCCCTCTAGTTTATTTTATTAGCACTTTGAAACCCAGGCCCTTTACAGAGGCGAGGAGGGAAAAATAATAGGAAGGAGCTTTAATTAGGAGAGTTATTTGGGCTTAAATAAAACAACAGGGTCAGGGGGAAGCACTGGGTCAAATGGGAGTGCGTGTGCTTTGATATGAGGACTTTGTCATCTTTGGGTTTGACCCTCATATCCATGTAATAGGGCAAGGCTCAGGGTAACACTCAAGAGCTCACAGAGAGCTGTTTGGGAATGACACACTTTCTCTGGAGTATGCTTTTTAATGAAAGGAGATAATATTTAATGAACGTGAATAGACGTGAATGAATGAGATCTGAGTTTGCATTGTTCTCGAAGGGAAATAGCTGTACCAGAAAAAGAATTTCATACACTGTGTCTTTGCATACATATTTGTACCATCTCCTTCCTATGTCTTCACCCCATCTGTGGATTGTGACAAGGAAGGCCTGCAATTTCCTTCACTCACCTCTTTGCCGGCTTCCGACTCTCTCGGTTGTATGATCCAATCTGTCCGCCCTCTCGAGTTCCCTCTCCTCTCCTCTCCTCCACTTCCCCTTCCCCTTCCCCTCTTCGTCTCCTCTCCTCTCGAGTGGCCGTTCCCTTCGGCTTTCTCGCTGTTTACCAAACATACCAACAGTCCCTTCTCCTCCCTCCATTTTTGCTCTTGTACATGCATGTCTTTGTTTGCACTCATTTGGGTAGAAAATGGTTTTCAGCTACTGGTGATCGCTGCAGGGTGAGACTGGGGGCCTTAAGTGGTGCCGCCAGGGGGAGAACCAGGGGGCCCTGGATGCTGGATGAAGTGGAGTGAGGATTGAAGCTGGGGGGAGTTGAGTGGTGTGGGAGTGTGAGAAATCATGAGAAAGACAAAGAGAATCCCCAGTACTCAGCACAAAGAAAGCCTGCTCTGTGATCAGTGGAGCCGCAACAGCCAAACACATGATGACTGAACTGTCACATTTTCTGCTGGTTTACTGTAAATTCTCTAAAACAACAAATTCCTGCTTGATAAGCATGACTTTTTTCTGCTTTCCACCACAGACAGCTGGGAATATATGAGAAAGTCATCTCTATACAAGATGATGTGAGCTTTGTAGCCCTCCACCCTTGTGGAATCACGTGACAGATCTCAGGAGATTTGGATTTAAAAGAAAACAAACTGAAAGATAGGTGAGCCCATGCAATGCATTTTTTACGAGGTTTTGCAGCCGGTCAAAACCAATATTTGACACAATGAGATTAAATCTTTATCTGTAAACCTCCTACCACCAGTCACAGTAGAGGCCACTGCCAGAGAGCCCCGCTGATGTGATGATGAGCGTGCTGTTGGGTGAGATGTAGGTATTATAAGTGGCTTGCTCCAAGATGACCAAGTAGGTCAAGAGAATCCAGGCGGGAGGGAAGGGACTCACAAAGCTGTGAGAAGAAGGTCAAGCGTGAAATCCCTACCCCCTTTGCCACTGTGACCCCCCAGGGAGGAACTCTGGACAAGCAGTGAAGTGTATGAGTGTGTGAGGTTGAACCAGAGTGGAGTAAAGACGTCGGTATGCATGTGGTAGCAGTGCCAGCCATGTGCAGTGTATAAAACCCATGATTAAGATGTAATGGAGTGTGAAAGACCGGTTTAGTCATAAAAACTGAAATCTGTTGAATCAAGCTTAATCCTGTGGTAGCAGAGAGGAATCTCGCTGAACATGCACATGCATACAGTAAATACAAAATTAGTGAATTATTAAGTAACCTTTTGGAGGATATTTTAGATTCAATTAGTAAACAACAGCTGGATTAAAAGAGCCTAACTTCACACTCACAATTAAAATAGTTTCTGTGAACAGTCTGTAAACAAGGCTTTTAGCTAACCCCCTCTCTCAGTAAGTTTTTGTCAGCAGGTGGTCCATCAAGCTGAGGGCTTGTTGGGGTATAAATAGATTTAAATGTTGCAGGTTCATAAAATTGAGGTTTTGGTAACTTAAAAACAGAACTTAATGCCTGTGAAAAGTAAATACAGTGCATGGTTAAAGTTGTTGTCGTCTTGGTCTCATTGTGCAAAGATCGGGAGCATAAGGACAAAAAAAACGTAAGGACAAAAAAACAAAAACTGACTGCCTTTGAGGCTGGAAAAGGTTTAAATCATCTCCCAAAAATTACATCTAAAACAATTACACTGCAAAGAAAAGATGTACCAGGATGGGCCACCTCAGTTACAGATCAAAAGCAAACTAAGTGGTTTTCACACATGAAAGCCAGAGATTTTTAGGAAAACATTGGTATAATTTGCCAGGATGGATTTGTAATTATTTTTGCAGTGGTGTACATGTCCCACTACACGGTGAGTGAGTGTATAAAGCAAAACCCAGCAGCAACTGCAAAGTTGTGTCGCACCCTGTCTGAATTCTTGCTTGTGTTGTTCTTACTCTCAGATGTAAGTCACTTTGGATAAAAGCGTCTGCCAAATGACTGTAGAATAGAATAGAAAAGAATAAAATAGAAAGAGCAGTCTTTCAGCACTGTGATGCTGCTGGGCTTCGACGGCTCCAGAAATGTGCATTATTAATGTCAGTGCACCATCAAACAAGTCTGGAACACTGCGTTATAAGGTCGGAAGGTTACATAGTGCAACTTGAACAACACGATAACAATAATTATTACTTTATTCAACCCAAATGAGAAATTCAGCTTTGCATTTAATCCTTCTCTTGATGTATGGAGCCATGTTTCAGCACCTGGGGAGCGGTTGGGAGGGGTTAAGAGCTTTCTGTTGGCACACCGGGGACTTGAACCCAAGTTCCCCAGACCCAAGACCACTTCTGTAATTACAAAGCTACCACTCTGGCAAATATTCAGGTTCCACCAAGATGAACTCTGCACCTCTAAAACATTTGGAAAGCAGATAGTGGTGGAAGATTTAATAATATTTGGTGGATCTAGATGGGTTTTTTTTTTTTTTTTTTTTTGTTATTTGTAAGGATAAAGTAAAAAGAAACTTACATTATACAGAAGTAGCACATTTCTAGGCAACTGTGCTGAGTTTCACTACTTTGCTGAAAGAAGATGCTCAGCTTAGTTTATGGTGATCAGCGGCATTTTGAGCTTGTTCTCGGTGTATCCTCAGGAACACACAGATACATCATATATTTTTTTCTGGTCATAGTCTTAACAGTCAGCACAAATATAAAACACACAGTCTTCCCTCTGCTATTATAGCTTACCTGTAATTATCTGCACAGGTGATTCTAGAGCCCCTCGGGGCCCTTGGCAACAATTCACAGGGGCTCCTCCAACCAGCATTCTTCACCCTTTTGTTATAATATTTTATATTAATAATAATAACATGTTTAATATCTTAATAGGCTTGTTGCTAATATAGTAAATTCCTGAAATCCAAATTTTGGATTTTCTTCAGCGACTTTAACAATTTTTCTACTTTATTATTTCCAGTTTTAATTAATTAATTATGAACAATATAATTTAACATGGTACCAGTACCGAATAATAAACTATGTTCTGAGGCCTGAATTATGACTCTTTAGGATTACCATAACAGCATACAGGATGTAAATAAATGCATACCTGTAGACAACATTCAACTTACTTTTACATTATTTACATTTCTTGTCAACAAATTCTATTCTATTCTATTCTATTCTATTCTATTCTATTCTATTCTATTCTATTCTATTCTATTCTATTCTACAGTCATTTGGCAGACACTTTTATCCAAAGCGACTTACATCTAAGAGTAAGAACAACACAAGCAAGAATTCAAACAGGGTGCGACATCATACATAAAACATAAAACTATTATATTGACAGTTTAACTTTTTTTTTAAAATTTAACTAAAGAAAGAGTATTGTCAAGGATGTGTGTTCATTTTCAGCCTCACGACAGCCAGGAATTCAACATGAGGGCAGACTGAGCTGCCCTGAGCTAAATTAGCTTCTGTATTATCTCCACTACTTAACACGGTCTTGGGCTCTTTTCTTTCTGCTCTGCCTGTTTCTTTTTTTTGTCACAGACAGAAAACTTCTCTTCATTTCGACAAACTCACTCTCTCCTGTCTGTTTACATAAGACACATCGTTACTTGCAGCAACAGCCAGGGGTGGAGGCGAGGACCATTTATAGGGTTCTGCTCCGGTTCCACCAATGCCATTGCAAACGCTCCACATTGTCACTGCTCTGTGGCGAGTAAAAGTTGGCCAGCACTCGGTTTTCCATTTCCAGCATGCCTGTTGGCGATTGGTGCCTCTGATTATTTGTTGTTTGGTTGACAGCTGCCACTCTAAGATGAATCTCTACCCCACCGATCACCTGAAGACAGGATGTGTGCGCAGCAGAAGTGTTTGGAAGCACCGTTGCAGCGCAGGAATGGTTCTGCATGAAGAAGAAGAAGAAAAAAAAAGCAGTGATAGCTGTGATAATGTGCTTGGAGTGGCCAATAGGGTGGCCAGGATTTAGCTGGGGGTGGCTACAGCCACCTCGCCCCTCCGACATTGAAGAAGCTTTCAAGTCACATTTATGCATTGGCTACGTTGGTACTGCAGATCTTAATGGTTAAATCCAATTTTTTAATAAAATCCGATTTTTCTACAGACTGAGAAAAAGGAGAGCAAAAATGTTAACAATGATGGAGAAATGGCTCCTACTTCTGTACAGGTGCTTGTACTGACAATGCAGCCGAGTTTGTCTGTGCAGAATCCTGCACGGTTCTAATTTTACCAACCCGTTAGGATGATTACCAAACCCCCATCCCTCCCTTTATTGCATTAATTTTCTTAACTCCTTCATATATTTAAAGTGATGATGTTGTTTTGTTCTCGTTTTCATTTACAACAAAAAATATATAAAATATAAATATTGTGAAACAGCAGAAATGTGATGTTTGTCTGTGACGTCAAAGTCGGATGAACTGTGACATGACCATTCAGACTGAGCTCGCTTCCACACAGATCAGATACGTATCCGATCTAGGACCAACTATGAAAGTGGCCTGGGGTTAATTTTAAAAAATCGCAACTGAGCTGCAGTCTGAACGGAGCCTTTGTCTTATGTGATGATATTTTACTGGGAGCCTGGGTGGAAAATCTCAGTAGAACGTTGGGATTTAACCAGTGATCGGGTCGTGTCTGTTCTAAATTTCTTTGTTTTGAGTTTTGAAAACATTGCTGCAGATTTTCTTTGTGAATGAGACCTCATTTATACAATCAGAAGGAGTCTGCATTGATACAAACAGTACTATGGACATCTTTTGGTTTGTCAGGTTACAAAACCCCCCAGACAGACTCGAATGGACCAAGGTGACCTTTCCGATTTCCTGGAAAACTGATCTGGGGAAAATCTGAGGAAATCTGAAATATTTACATTTAACCATTTAGCAGCATTTTAAACTACATATTTATACTGTAGAAGGGATAAAGATCGTCAAAGATTGCAGCCGAGGAAAATGATGGTAACTGATCCTCACTTATTAAAGACTTCTTCAATCATCAATAAAAAGCAAATCTAAACTTTGATGTGTTTTCATTCAGTGTGCTTGTGTGTAACTGTGTGCGGTCTTTGTGTGAGAAAGTCCTTTCATGTGTGCCCTGCAGTCTGACGGCTTATCCTGTCACAGCCTGTCGCCTTCATGTCCGTGCTGGACAGTGGCTGCTGTTCTCGCCCTTTCTCCACCTCAGCGCCCAGCAGCAACCCTCCCACCACCACTCACTCGGTTATATAGTAACTGCTATCCATCCAACATCTCCAAAGACACAAATTATTGACCTAATTCAAGCTTCAGTGCCAATAATATGCCTTTTTGTTGCTGGTTTGAGCTGTGCGTTATAGGAATATCACTATCTTGCTATTACTGTGCTTTCCATTGCTGGTGCTCCATTAATGCTTTTTAAATTGACAACCTACTTTTTTGTCATTGTGCTGCAATAAAAATGAATAATTGTAGTTCATTATGAGGACTCAGTGGTACAAAAATAACATGTTTGAATTATTTGTGTGAAGATATTCTTCCTCCTCCTCAATGAGTCTTTATTAAAACCAAAATGTTGAGCTTTAAGAAACAATTATTTTTGAGTTTTATTGTCAAAATGTGCATATTGAGCCAAATAAGCCATTTCACGTGGGCTATTTTCTCCTCACATAAATGTTGGAAATGTTCTGGAAAAGACATGGAATGGTAGGAAGTACAGTAGAAATACAATATACAAGCCTTTTCATCCTGTTTCCTTTCCTCAGGAATAGCTTATTACAGGCATCCTTCCAATTTCTGATGAAGCTTCAGCCAACAGTAGATAGAGATTCAGATGTATCTCTATTTTTATATGATATCTTTGCTTTTTTTGTTTCTATTTCTTCAGGACATGACTTTCAGAACCTGTTCATCTGCTGAGGTGTTTAGTCCGGACTCTTCTCTTTTAGTCCTCCACTTGCTAATTTTCTGTACACCATGCTGCGATATGCCAAGCTAAAAGCTCTTTATGCATCACCTTGTTGCTGCAAAACTGACTTTTTCTTTCCATCAAACTGTGTTATCTTTGTTTTACTTAAAGGTCCGATTTAAAATGAGTTCTTTGCTAACCTTAAATAAAAGCACACCTGTACAGCTATGTGTGTGCTTAATTTTAAACATGTGCTTGTTTATATTTATCATAAATTCACATGTCTTATCATTGGATTTGATTGACAACCTGTTTCCTGCATGATTGTTTTTGTGTAGTTATTTGCTCAATTTAATTTCAATATAAACAAAATAATTTAAACATCTTAGTTCTTCCCAGGTTCTCAGATTAAAGGATCTCCTTCACACTTGGCCAAGGAAATGATTAGTCAGGATTAAAATGGGATCATGACTTTGAGTAATGGGATTAGGATAAATTAAGAAGAGTACGTTAAGACTGAAAGTAAAGGAAGTTTTCCATATTGCATCTTTTACAATATAGTTGAATACAAATGTTTAAGTTTCACCATCACTGATTATTTTATCCTTGTAGAAGTTTAACAGCTCAGCAAGCCACATGTACTGTTTTTTTTGCAGTCATGTACCATCAACACATAGACATAACATAACTGAGATAGTGACTTGTCCTGTGAGAAAAGGCGTTGCACTGCTTCAGGTTTAGATAATGGATGTGCAGTGACCTCTCTGAGCCCATGAATGACTTCTTCTAAATGATGACTGAAAGGTTTCCTTTAACTTGCTGTTGAAAAGGATAATGCAGCTGTCACAGAAGAATGTTCAGCTAAATTTTCAAGTTTCTATGCTTGAATTTAAAGTTTTGAAGACTGTGTAAAGTGGGCTTTGTCTGACCCCCTTTGGCCATTTGGAAGACAGAAACACTCTGAAATTAAGTGAAGGTGATGAGGTGGTTTCCATCTGTCAGCAGCCTTAAGATATTTGTGAGGTTGATTGAGGTGCGGCTGCTGTGTGCTCCTGTGTGGACCTTAAGACCTTAAATCTCAGGTAACGAAAAGGAAGACATGACACCTGTTACTTGACTAAATTAGATTTTTAGGTCATACATACAGCACAGGGTAGATGCTTCTTTCAAAATAGATTGTTCGGAAGATGTGCAGTGTAAATGCTAAAAATATTCAAATTAAAACTTGAATAAAAATGTTCCCACTTAATTCCAACTTTTTTTTTTAACCTGGACAGAACACATAAATATTCCTGATGAAAATAACACATATTGTTACAGTATGAATCTCACTGGTACCACCAACACATCAAGCCTGGTTCGACATGGAGGCGCTACCAGGAGACGGGCCAGTACATCAGGAGCGTGGAGGAAGCCGTAGGAGGGCAACAACCCAGCAGCAGGACCGCTACCTCCACCTTTGTGCAAGGAGGAGCACTGTCAGAGCCCTGCAAAATGATCTCCAGCAGGCCACAAATGTGCATGTGTCTGCTCAAACGGTCAGAAACAGACTCCATGAGGGTTGGATGTGGTTCACGTCTTCAGGTGGGGGTTGTGCTTAAGTCCCAACACCGTGCAGGACGTTTGGCATTTGCCAGAGAACACCAAGATTGACAAATTGGCCACTGGCTCCCTTTGCTCTTCACAGATAAAAGCAGGTTCACACTGAGCACATGTGCGGACGTGACAGAGTCTGGAGACGCCGTGGAGAACGTTCTGCTGCCTGCAACATCCTCCAGCATCACCGGTTTGGCAGTGGGTTAGTAATGGTGTGGGGTGGCATTTCTTTGGGGGGCTGCACAGCCAGAGGTAGCCTGACTGCCATTAGGTACCGAGATGAGATCCTCAGACCGCTTGTGAGACCATATGCTGGTGCGGTTGACCTTGGGTTCCTCCTATTGCAAGACAATGCTAGACCTCATGTAGCAGGAGTGTGTCAGCAATTCCTGCAAGACGAAGGCATTGATGCTAAAGACTGGCCTGCCCGTTCCCCAGACCTGAATCCAATTGAGCGCATCTGGGACATCATGTCTCGCTCCATTTACCAAAACCACGTTGCACCACAGACTGTCCAGGAGTTGGTAGGGGATCCCTCAGGAGACCATCCGCCACCTCATCAGGAGCATGTCCAGGCGTTGTAGGGAGGTCATACAGGCACATGGAGGCCACACACACTACTGAGCCTCATTTTGACTTGTTTTAGGACATTACATCAAAGTTGGATCAGCCTGTAGTGTGTTTTCCACTTATTATCTTATTAACCTCCATGGGTTAATAAATTTGTGATCTTACAGGTAAAGAGGACGTCTGCTTTCTGAAGCCAAAGTGGGAGCTAGTTTCATAGAGGGTGATCTGAGGACTGAAGGTTCAACCTCTCATTCTATTTGAGGAACCACAAGTAAACCTGCAGTCTGAGAGCAAAGCGCTCTGTTTGATCTTTCATATACAATGAAGCTTGGTCACTAAGAGCTTTATATTTGAAGAGAAGAATTTTAAATTCTGTCCTGGATTTAACAGGCTTAACATTAAATTGGGGAAGTACCGTGATCTCAGCTACTAATTCTCATCTAGTTTTTCTGCATCACTCTGAGGGAGGATGATTCTAATTTTAACAATGTAATGTAGGTGAAAGCAGGAAGTTGTAGAAATGTGTTTCAAGTGTGCATCACAGGACAGATCCGGTTAAAAAACAACTGCAAGGTACCACACTGTAGTACTGGAAGCTAAGTTAATATGCCATCCAGAATAGTTATACAGCTACAGTAAACAGTGTCTTCCTGAGGGGCTCAGGTCCAGAGACAACTACCTTAGTCTGTCTGAATTTGGAAGGATACAATTTTTTCATCCAGGCTTTAATGTCTTTAAAACATCTTTGTAATCTGTACAACTGATCAATTTGATCAGGTTTCATGGAACTAGCGCTTACTTAGCGAGTATCATCTGCGTAGCAATTAAAATTTATGGTGTATTGTCTACTGATATCATCTAATGCAGAGAAGGCATCCTCAGTCCTCAGGAGCCACAGTCCTGAAAGTTTTAGATGTTTTTCGGTTTCCCCATTGAAAACCTGCAGGATGGTGGCTCGTACAGACAGAAGATGCTAACCCCAGCTCTGAGGGAAGCATGTACATGAAAAGTATTGGTACAAGTAAGAGGAGGGTGATACTGATTAGAACTAGCTTTTATATATGTAAATATTGATCATATCTATCATCATTATCATCATTGTTATTATCATCATTATCACAATTATCATAATCATGTCATCATAATTATCATGATCATTGTCATCATCATCATCATTATCATCATTATTATCATTATTATAATTATCATCATTATTATAATTATCAATGTTATCATAATTATCATTATCAGTATCGTCATCATCATCGCCATCATTTTCATCATCATCATTATCATTATTATCATTATTGTCATTACTATTGTCATTATTGTTTTTATCATAATCATCATCATTGTTGTTGCCGTCATTATTATTATCATTATGGTCATTTATATCATCATTAGCATCATTTTAATAATCTTCATTTTCATAACTGTTGTCATTATCAGACTAATGATTTCATGCATGATACTGAAGAATTGATTTTCGTCCAAAAACATCTGAAAGCAGTAGCTTTGACTTTTAACAGCTGATCAAATGCAATCCTTACCATGCTTTTGTGTGTTTTTTTTAGCTAATTAATATTACTACATGAATGCAGTGGTACCGTTGAAAAAGTATATTAGCCAATAAAATTTGTTTCAGTCCTCAAGTAAAATGTTTGTTTAACACCACAGGTGCTGATGTTCTTACAGTCATTGTGGGAGAGTGAAAGTGTATATATGTATATTAGTAAGTAGGAGGTGGATCTGTTGGCAGAGTGGGTCAGCAGGCAGAAAGGCAGTGGGCCGAGCAGGGAGCCGCAGCCCCTCCTGGGGGTCAGTCCAAAGAGGATGAAACCTGTCATTAGGGAGGTGAGGAGAAGAAAGCTCTCAGAGGGGGAGCATTGTCCTGGG
Source organism: Rhadinocentrus ornatus (assembly GCA_037177495.1). Classification (NCBI taxonomy): domain Eukaryota; kingdom Metazoa; phylum Chordata; class Actinopteri; order Atheriniformes; family Melanotaeniidae; genus Rhadinocentrus; species Rhadinocentrus ornatus. The sequence goes on along the minus strand of JBAMHW010000006.1, from coordinate 3,338,718 downwards.
GGCGGGCGGGTGGGACGGCTCTTTAGTGCCTCAAATAACATGGCCCCCGGCAGCCATTGTCACAGAGTGAAAGGGTCCAATGGTGGGTGGGGGGGAGGGGTCATAGGGGTGAGGGGGCAATCCTGAACACTGGTCAGTGGGAGAAAGGCCTTGGTGGGTGAGGAGGGGAGTAGGGTGGTGAATGAGTGGGGGTAGGAGGCTTTTATACAGTTGTTTTCCTCTTCTTTGTTGACAGCTCATCCAGAACAGGGTTCCTGTGGTCTTCCTGAAACTCCATTTAGATTGTGTGCATGTAAGCCAGCATCAGAGCACCCATCATCAAACTACAACATGCATGTGTAATTTTCTTTATATATATCTGTCTTTATTTTTTAAAACATTAATTTGTGCTCCCTCTTTTTGCAGAGGGGGAGAGTATCAGCATGCAGGTTGAATAGCAGAGGTTGACATCTATGCTAGATCTCAGTGCGAAGTCAGGACCTTTCACTCATTCAAAGTGTTTTAAGGGGATGGGTCATGCAGATAATGGGATACCCGACAGAAAGACCAAAGACCAAAGCTTTCCTCTTTACCGGAGGTCGTGGGCAGCCTGTCACTCCGCTGTGCAACAGACAACAAATACGGCACAATATATCTACATGACAGCTTAGGTTGTGAATTTATTTGTCCTCAATATCGCTCAGCTTTAGGGACGGTTATAAAGGCTGCATGGATTGGGTTGTCAAAAAGGTAAATGAACATATTAATGAATAGTAGTTGCTGCAGAGAAAGTAAAAAAATGTGTTTCTTTGTTCCTTGGACTTTTCTTTTTCTTTTTTAAAAAATGTTATCTGAGACCTGATTTTTGGATGGCTTTGCAGTCCTGACAACTTAAAATTGGGACAGCAAACTTAAAACTACATTTTCTTTCTCACAGTTTGCTAATGATGTATATTTTACCTAACACGTCAAAGCTGTTCCCACAGCCAGAGCACCTAATAAACTGATAAACTGGACTAATTACCAACTTCATTAGGAGGCTTTCATCCAATGCCAAAGCACTGATGAGTTTAAAGCACCAATAAAACTGCTAGGCTGTGACCTTAACGGTAAGGGACCTTAACTGGACGAGAGAGGACAGAAGAGGGTCAACAACATCTCACACTTGTCACACCCTGGTGTGAAAGTGTGTTCACATCTCATTTCTCTATCAGTGCAGCTCACACTTTTGAGGAAACAAATAAAAATGAATACATCAAAATCTAAAGGTCAAGGTGTAGTACATTTGTGTCTGCTGCAGCTGGGATGATAACATCTTTTCTGAGGTACACATGAGAAGATCTATCTTAATGCAATACCTAACAACTTGGGTTTTAATGCCTAAAACCAACTAAACATTAAAAGCAAATAGGAAAATAACTTTAGATAAAGTGTGTGAAAAAAGCATTAGACCAGGTGAGCTGCAAACCTGGCCATCATTTGTAACAGAGTGTTACACTGACCTTGTTCAGTTTTACAATGAGGTGTGAAACTGCAGCCCTTTTCACAATGCCCATTTAAGCAGGATTTACTCACCTTTTTTGCACATCATGGTCCTGAATTTATGTAAATAGGTGGGATAAGGGGAGTTCACAGTTTTCATGTTGCTGAGATGCCAGTGAACTCACAACAGGGAGGAGCTGTGCTGTAAACATCGTTCTTACAGATGAATCTGCAACATTGGTTTGCTGTTTTTCAGCACACAGTGATGAGGAGCTGAGGCCCCTTTTATTGGCTGATAAAAGGGGCCTCATAGTTAAATGAAGATTAATTTTTGCACCATTATGTCCACTGAAAGTTTTTGTTGATTATTTTTTATCTTATTGAAACAAGATGATAACCAACATTTAGACGTTCAACATCCTGAAATCTTTGCAAAGTTAAGCATACTAATGCTAACATAATATCATGAGCAAAGGGGGCCTTTACAAGGCTGTGAACGCCTCAAACGACCTTAAAAAGCTTAAAGATATTACAGAACTCAATGAACAAAGAAAAACTGATTTTTAACCCCATATTGCTTTATTTATTTACTTCTAATTTGCTTCATTTGGAGAATACGGTCTTAAACTTTTTAGTAGATGTAGATGTGGCATTTCACCAGGTGTAGCTGATGACTTCAAAAATTCAAGGGAAAGTTCTGAAAATAATTTCTCACCTATACACTTTATATTGTGCTTTCATTCATTTACTATACGGTTAGTCCAAGTCAGTGTGTAAGGCAGGGACCTGGAGCCTATCCTAGGAATTAGCATTTTATCATAGTTGACTAAATCTACTTTAGATAAAATATCTTCTTAACTACAACTCACATACTTCAGATAGTTGGACAACTTAGTGACAGACTTTGATTAAAACAAGATCAAAATTAAGACTGGTCCACTGAGTTGCATTTTAGGATTATTAACAAGTTTTATATGTTTGTAATGCAGTCAGACAACAAGAGAGTCACACCTATCCAATGCCAAACAGAACTGAGTCAATCACCTTACATACATACAAAACATCAGTAAGGTGAAAACATTAGCAGCTTGCCTCACTATGAAGTCCAAACCATTACAAGCTGCTATTGAGAGAAATTGGAGGGAAGGATGATGAGGAGGTGGAGAAGAGGGGCCGAGCTAATCACTTTCCCTGCTGACCTCTCAGGAGGGAGGAAAGTAAAGATCACAGCTCCACTAGCACATTGCAGCCATCCTCCTCTCCTCCCTCCAGCCCTCCCGGCCTTTTGAAAGAAGACCCAGGGTGCCTGGTTCTCTCCTTCTGCCCACTGGGCTATTGAAGGGAGTGATGGATGGCTTCATAACACTAAATCCATCTTTTCCTTCAGAGAAGGATGATTTTTTTTCATCTCTCTTCTCTTCTTCTTCTTTCTAATCCAAGTGAAAATAGTTATTATTTCACTTTTTCTTTAATTATTTCCTACTTTATTTCTTTTCTTTCTTTGCATCCATAGATGAAGGAATGTTTCCCTGTTCGTCTGGCTAGGGACAGATGTGGAAGCTTTCCTTTCCCAGCATTCCCAGGGGAGAGTAAGGACAGGCCTTAACACCCTCTTGGAGTCAGGAGGAGGGAGCGGAAAGAAGGAAGGCCAGTTTGTTGTCCGAAAGGTCACGTATTAGGAGTCAAGTGATGCATAAGTAATTCTTTGTTTGGACTGATCTTGGGGAAGGAATTTACTTCATTTGCCTGTAATTGGGTTATTTTCCTTTGAAATGACTTGTGAAACAAAGATTAGGAGGGTGAAAAGGGTCAGCACATCATGGGAAACGTTATGAAAGTCATAAAAGTGTCAAACACGTTAGATTCCATGATGATGGTTTAATCAGCACATTGTTATGAAAGTTTGGTAAGGTGGTGGCTCTCCTCCCTGAGCCGCCACCTTACCGTGGTGGAGGAGTTTGCGTGTCCTGACAATCCTAGTGGCTATGTTGTCTGGGGCTTGATGCCCCTGGTAGGGTCACCCATGGCAAACAGGTGTCTAGGGGACGGGCAAGATGAAGCATGGCTCAAAACACCCCTATGATGAAGACAAACCATGGACCCAGGTTTCCCTTGCCCAGATGTGGGTCACCAGGGCCCCCCTCTGGAGCCAAGCTTGGAGGTGGGGCACGGAGGTGAGAATTGGTAGCCGGACCTTTGCCCATGGGCTTGGTCGGGCTCAGCTCAAAAGTGTGACATTGGCCCCCCCCTCCCATGGGCTCATCACCTGCAGGAGGGGCCATAGGGGTCGGGGGTAGTGTGAGCTGGGCGGCTTCCAGAGGCGGGGACCCTGGCGGTCGGATCCTCGGCTGCAGAAGCTAGCTCTAGGGATGTGGAATGTCACCTCTCTGGTGAGGAAAAAGCCACGGCTGGTATGCGAGGTTGAGCGGTTATGGCTAGATATAGTTAGACTCACCTCAACGCACGGCTTGGGCTCTGAAACCACTGTCCTTGAGAGGGGCTGGACCCTCTTTCATTCTGGAGTTGCTCCCGGTAAGAGGCGCAGAGCTGGTGTGGGCATGCTCATTGCCCCTTGACCTAGCGCCTGTACGTTAGGGTTTATCCCGGTGGACGAAAGGGTAGCCTCCCTCTGCCTTCAGGTGGGGGGATGGGTCCTGACTGTTGTTTGTGCTTATGCCCCAAATGGCAGTTCAGAGTACCCACCCTTTTTGGAGTGCTTGGAGGGGGTGTTGGAGAGCACTCCTTCTGGGGACTCCCTCGTTCTGCTGGGGGACTTCAATGCCCATGTGGGCAATGGCAGTGAGACCTGAAGGGGTGTGATTGGATGGCCCCCCTGATCTAAATCCAAGTGGTGTTTTTTTGTTGGACTTCTGTGCTCATCATGGATTGTTCACATGAGCACTTGGAACCAGGACACTCTAGGCCGCAGTTCGATGATCAACTTTGTAGTCATTTCGTTGGACTAGCAGCGGCATGTCTTGGACACTCAGGTGAAGAGAGGGGCGTAGCTGTCAACTGATCACCACCTGGTGGTGAGTTGGCTCAGATGGTGGGGGAGGATGCCGGTCAGGGCTGGCAGGCCCAAGCGTGTTGTGAGAGTCTGCTGGGAACGTCTGGCGAAGTCCCCTGTCAGAAAGAGTTTCAACTCCCATCTCTGGCAGAGCTCCAACCATGTCCAGGGTGAGGCGGGGACATTGAGTCCGAGTGGGCTGTGTTCCGGGCCTCTATTGTTGAGGTGGCCAGCCGCAGCTGTGGCCCCAAAGTCGTCGGTGCCTGTTGTGGCGGTAACCCCGGAACTTGTTGGTTGGCACCAGCAGTAAGGGGTGCCGTCAAGCTGAAGAAGGAGTCCTATCGGGCAGAACGCAGCTTCAGCGGTCACTGAGGCAAAAGTCGGGCATGGGAGGAGTTTGGAGAGGCCATGGAGAATGACTTCTAGATGGCTCCGAGGAGATTCTGGTCCACCATCCGGCGGCTCAGGAGGGGAAAGCAGTGCTCCATCAACACTGTGTACAGTGGGGATGGGGGCTGCTGACCTTGACTCGGGACATTGTGAGGCGGTGGAGGGAATACTTTGAAGACCTTCTCAATCCCACCAACACATCTTCTGATGAGGAAGCAGAGTCTGTGGACCCAGGTGTGGCTCTCCCATCTCTGGGGCTGAAGTCGCTGAGGTGGTTTAAAAGCTCCTCAGTGGCAGGGCCCTGGGGGTGGGTGAGGTCCACCTAGAGTTCCTTAAGCCTCTGGATGCTGTAGGGCTGTCTTGGCTGACACGGCTCTGCAGCATTGCGTGGATTTTGGGGACAGTTCCCCTGGACTGGCAAACGGGGGTGGTGGTCCCCCACTTCAAAAAGGGGGACTGGAGGGTGTGCTCCAACTACAGGGGGGGGGTGTCACACTCCTCAGCCTCCCTGGTAAGGTCTATTCAGGGGTGCTGGAGAGGAGTGTCTGTCACATAGTTCAACCACAGATTGAGGAGGAGCAGTGTGGTTTTCGTCCCTGTTGTGGAACCAGTTCTATACCCTCTTCAGGGTCTCGGAGGGGCATGGGAATTTGCTCAACCAGTCTACATGTGCTTTGTGGACTTGGAGAAGGTGTTCGACCGTGTTCCCCGGGGGACTCCTGTCGGGGGTACTCCAGGAGTATGGAGTGCCGGACCCCCTTGTTCGAACTGTCCGGTCCCTGTACGACCGGTGTCAGATCTTGCATTGTGCTTTAAATGCAGATAATGTGAATCATTTGCAGTGAGGGTTTAACTCTGCCAAGGCTGCCCTTTGTCACCGATTCTGTTCATAACTGTTATGGATAGAATTACTGGGTGCAGCTGACATGTTGAGGGGATCCACTTTGGTGGCCTCAGGATTGAATCTCTGCTCTTTGCGGATGATGTGGTTCTGTTGGCTTCATCAGGCCGTAAGTGTGAAGCGGCTGGGATAAAAATCATCACCTCCAAATCCAAGACCATGGTCCTCAGCCGGAAAAGGGTGGAGTGCCTTCTCCAGGTCGGCAATGGTGTCCTGCCCCAAGTGGAGGAGTTCACTTATCTCGGGGTCTTGTTCACGAGTGAGGAAAGGATGGAGCGGGAGATCGACAGGCAGATCGGGGCGACGTCTGCAGTGATGCGGACTCTGCATCGGTCTGTCGTGGTGAAGAGCGAGCTGAGTCAAAAGGCAAAGCTCTCTTTACAGGTCGATCAGCGTTCCTACCCTCACCAATGGTCACGAACTGTGGGTAGTGACTGAAAGAACAAGATCGCGAATACATGCGGACGAAATGAGTTTTCTCCATAGGGCTCTTCCTTAGGGATAGGGTGGATAAGCTCGGTGATCTGGGAGGGGCTCAGAGTAGAGTCACTACTCCTCCGCATTGAGAGGAGCTAGACGAGGTGGCTCGGGCATCTGGCCAGGATGCCTCCTGGATGCCTCCCTGGTGAGGTGTTCCGGGCACGTCCCACCGGAAAGAGGCCCCAGGGAAGGACCAGGACACGCTGGACGGACTACATCTCGGCTGGCCTGGGAATGTCTCGGTGAGCTGGTGAATGTGGCCAGGGAGAGGGAAGTCTGGGTTTACCTGCTTAGACAGTTGCTCCCACGACCCGACTCCAGATAAGCGGCAGACAATGAATGGATGGATGGATGGATGGATGGATGGATGGATGGATGGATGGATGGATGGATGGCTGGATGGATGTTATAAAAGTATGCAAAATAGCCTCAGTTTTGAGATTCGATGTAGAAAACTACCCTCATGTTGTACTAGTCTCACCACCAATGAAATTTGAAGTGTGAGACGGTTTAAGATGCATTCAGTATTTTACATGGACGAATTTTGGAAAATGTGAGAAACCAGGTCAAAGAATCAAAAATAATCGGAATGGCTGTAGACTTATTTGGGGCTGGTTACTTGTTACTTATGTATTAGTCATAGAAGATACTGCATTTTAATTTTCTTATGTCTGCATGAGCATCTGTACTGAGAGAACAAGCTATTAAAGGTTCAACAGAGAAATTCTTGTTTACTAGACTTCCAGAGGCTGGAGACTTAGTCAGACTTCATTATATTCATATGTTTCCTATAATCTGTCAGTCTACTGTAGCTGCTGTTTGTGGTCTTTGTCATGTTTATGCTCACCTTTACAAAGCTGATTTAAAACGTCTCCAAACCACTAAAATCATGAAGAAATTATGTTGGCAGAGGAAGACAACTGTTCTTATGTATATTTCTATGCACATTAACTTAACTCTGCAGATCGGAGAGATGACACTACGCAAATATGGACACAAACAGTGTTTATCTTTATTTAGTTTTCATGTTAAGTGGTTGTTGCACAGAAGTGATTAGAAATGCAGTTAAAAACAGAATTAGGAAGTTGGTTTGATGGATCTATGCTACCCCTCAGTGCTCATGCTTGCTCCTCTCACATCAGGCAGACAGTAATGACACAGCTATCAGTTCTGATGCTGATGCTTAGTCACGTCACATGAAAGATAAGCTGTCTCTGCTGCTAGAAAAAAAACATGAAAGATGTCTCCATTTCATCTCTACAGCATGTTCTAGCCATCAGTTAAATGATGCATTTTATGGATAACTAAACTTCGGAGGATGCCTGAGTGAGTATCGTGAGAGTCGAGACGAGGTCAGATCCAACATAGTGCTCTGCTATAGACAGACCATCAAAATCAACAGTATAAACTTTTAAAAGTTCGTTTCTCTGAATTAAGTAGAACCCATATCATTTTACAGCAACAAACAAAATGATGGACCAATCAAAAATTCTGGAGGAATAGACTTGAAGGGCTTTTAATCGACCAGTATTATCATCAGCAAATAAACATAGATCTAATCACTGGAAAATCTGCAACTATTTCTTGCACTTTTATTTTATTTCATTCATTTGATTTCCCTTGTTTTTCCCTTTCTCCTGGAGGTGTTCCCCTACTGTTACAAGGAAGGTTTTTCTCTCGTCCATCTCCTCGTGCAGCTCAGGATGAAAGATTGAATCAAAGAGAAGATTTGATACAATCTATACGTTTCCTTAGTAAGGCTATTGTTTCTCATAAATTTACTTTACTTAAAATTTATGAATTATTAGACTAATGTGGATCATATAATTGTAATTTTTAAACTGGATTACAACGTAATAATCACACTACAATAAATTGTATTGAAATGGACTTTGTAATTGATGACTTTGTTCTTAACTGGCGCTGTACAAAGCTAAGTTTTATTTTATTTTATTTTATTTTATTTTATTTTATTTTATTTTATTTTATTTTATTTTATTTTATTTTATTTTAT
>JBAMHW010000006.1:3309353-3323306 GCA_037177495.1 Rhadinocentrus ornatus | reverse complement strand
TGTTTTGACATCAAGATATACTGAAATAAATAAACTGATTCTAACCAGACCTCAAAATTAGATGAATACAAGCTCAGGTAAAGAACACATGACTTATTACTCATTTGTCATTTAACAAAAACGAAGCCAAACTGCAGAAGCAGTCTAGAATAAGCTAAATCCATTGTTACTGCTTCCATGGAAATTAAAAGATAAGCAACGGCCCTTCGCTGCCGATTAAATGCATCAGATTAACTGTGCACCTTTTTGAAAGCAGGTGTTTTTTTTAAACAATGCCAAGGAGGAAAGACATCAGCAATGTCTGAGGCTCATATTGCAGCTCAATTCCAATTTTTTTGCACATATGTGACTCTTATCAGATTTTTTAGCCTGATATGAGTCTGAACGGCACAAATCCAACCCAGGCCACTTTTATATGTGGTCTTAAATCGGATAAATATCTTATGTGTGTTGGAGCAACCTCAGTGCTGCATTTCATCTGACTTTCACGTCAAAGAAGTGAGACAAATGGCACAATTCTGCACCAGTGGAAGGGGAACACAGCAATATTGAATCATTTCATTCACCAACTGGGCATAGTTTTGTTGGTTCCTACCAAACTTGATACACAAACACGTCAAGGAGAAGAAGGAACTGTTGAGTGCATCAGTCTACAGAGAGAAACAATATTCAGTGAATGACAGCTGCCAATCCTTCCACAAATGAACATCCCAGAAAGTTTAGCCTAAGGTCAAACTGCAATGCTCAGAGAAACGGCAACAGAAACAAAAACAAGAGCTACTCTCCAGGCCTCTGTTAGCATGTTAAATGTTAAAGTTCCTGACAGCACAATTGGAAAAGACTGAACAAGCTTGTTTGGAAGGGCTGCAGGAGAAAGCCTCGTCTCTCTATAAAGAACAAGGTAGCACTGCTTAGGGTTGCCAAGCTGCATCTGAACAAACCACAAGACTTCAGGAGCAATGTCTTTCCAGACAGACCAGACCAGAGTGGAGATGTTTGGTGACAATGTGCAGTTATACGTCTGATTAAAACTAAGCACATCATAATAATAAAAACGGCTCATTCCAGTAGAGGGACGATGATCTGGGCTTGTTCTGCAGCCACTGGAACTGATTCATGGAGCAGGACAATGATACTAAACACATGCAGTGTAAGTCTGAACTTAACCTGATTGAAATGCTGTGGTGGGACCTTCAGAGAGCTGTGCATAAATGCATAAATAAAGTTTGCACATGTCAATGAATTAAAGCAACGCTGTGTTGTAAAGAAGAGTGGACCAAAGTTCCTCCACAGTGACGACAAAGAATAACTTCACACAGAAAATGTTCACTTCACTACAACTAATAGTGGCACATTGAATCGGTGGCTGGGCTTAGTTTTCTACACACTTGTTATATCGTGGCTTCATTTATGTGAAATAAATAATTTCATTGGATAAAGGTTATGGTTTATTTTAGGTTGAATTTATCTATTTTTCTACCTATTTTTTTAACCTGATAAAGATCAGATATTTTTTCATTTCCTGATGTATAAAACCATAGAATGTATGAAAGATCTGCTTTTATAAATATAGATTATTCTCTTCCATGGGTGGAGTCTTATTTAAGACTGACATGCAGCTTTGTGTAACCATGCACATAAAAATATGGACACATATAGTATTACACTCATAAACCTTTAAAATATACACAATGACAAAACAAATAGTATTAAGTCTGGAAGTTCTCACCAAACTGAAAATCAGAAATAACATGATGTCCATGTGATGGTTTAAAGACTCATTTAAATAAAGATTCACTTCTCTCTGTACATCTGAGTTTTGATTCCCATTTTAAAAGACATGGGAATAAAAGTTGCTTAAAAGAGCATCATTTTACCAGTGCCCCCAGTTTATTCTGCATTCAGTAACAGAAAAAAATCTGAATTGCCAACTTAGTGAGGATATAATAATAATAGATTAGATTTAAATTTAAATGCTTGGTGATGGTAAGCTACACCACAGAAAACGTGACAGCCAATACTGCACTAAAAGTATAGTTAAAAAAACACTATAATTTCAAGATTTGTTTGATTTCAAAACAGTCTCGATCACCTACAGATCATATAAATAAATAAATAAATATTGCCAACCAAAATTCTCAAAATGAGAAGCTGCTTTTAAAGCTTAATTTACTCAGTGGTCAACTGACACATAACTTATTTGTGTTTCATTAAATGACCATAAAGTAAATGAAGAAGAATAGTCATGGATAACTTAGCTCTGTTTTTTTTCTTAGAAATGATCGATCAGTGTAGCTTAAAATAACAGAGAAAAGGAAAAAATCTGTTAGAAATCTTCCTGAGCAAAAGTGGCCTAACCTAAATTTATCTTTTCAAGGTCAGCACCTTGCAGAACTGATGCTATTTCCTGGAACTGGCAGAACTGGTAGCCTTCCTTCTGAGTTCATTTGACTGAGACAGAAAATCGTCCAAAGGAAAGAAAAAACTACCTAAATCAATGTAATAATCTTTTTTAGACTTGTCTAAAGATGATTTTTGTCAGTTTTGGTGAAGACTTGGAAAAAATCTGACCTGTGAAACAGAGGATGTTGATGATGAAGCATCTTTTATTGTTTTAATCCATAAAACTATTCATTTCTAAAAATCCACCAGTTTTTCTCATGTAGGACCAACCAGTCCTTGTCTCAGTTACTGCTTTATTGTTGCACGATATGTTTAACTCAAACTCTCTGACCTGCTTTTACTTCTTCATCTGTGAAGCTGAAAGTCTAACAAATGGCATAGTTCAGTCTTTTTTTTCCCCTATCAGAGCCCTCACTGTCCTTTTCATGCTTTGCTGTAGTTTCTTCTTTCTTCACACAGTCAGGGATCATGAAAGACTGCAAACAAGTCATTGATGGATTGGATGGAGCAGTCTAAACGTGGGGATTGACCTCTGTGCCCCTCCCCTTTTCCACTCCCCAGGCTGTTTGAGCAGAGTGTTCGGATCGGGACCGGCCTCTCAGCTCTTAATGGAGGCAACTAATTTCAAGGGGTCTCATATCTTTGATGCCGGGTCCGTTAACAATGCGTCCTTTCTGTGACTGCGTAAGAATTGGCCAGCAGGGTTCCAGCGAGAGGGGAAAATGTAAACGGGGGATTAGCTGGACTAATGGCCCCAAGTTGTCGTTGATGTTAATTAGCGTTAATTAGGACTCCCTTCATTTAGCAGGTCGGATGAAAAGCTGGGGGCAAGCTGCTGGTGTTTTTGCAAATTTCCTGGCACATGTTTTGCACACATGGTCGAATTCTCATACACGCTTTTTCACACTCGCAAACACAAGCCAGGAGACTTTGTCATTAATTTTAGCATCTCAACGGTGTAGCGCTTATACTCCGACAGCTTTCTTCTGTTTGCTCTTTGCTTGTTGTCAGAGGCCATTTGCTCTCGCCACAATGACTTCTTTTCACTGGGTTTGATCTTCACAACTATTCATCCTCCTCTTTTCTATTGGTCAAGAGAAGAAATCCACCATTCCACATCCACTCTTTGCAGAGCCTTAAAGCCAACTAGGCTCCCTCCCCCTCCCCATGTGTGTGTTTTTGTGTCCACTGATCCAGGAGAATAACAGTGGTCGGATTTAGGATCTTTTTTAGCTTCCAAGATTCCTCCTCTGAGACATAATCGGCCACTTTGTTGGGTCGGTTAACCTTTTTTTGTCCCAGGGGCCCCTCAGAATCTTGATGCCACTCAGATTGCTGGTACCTCTCCCACCCTCTTCAAGAGATGGCAGCTTGGTGGAAGACATCCATGTGCAAACACATGCACACACACATATGTGGGAGGTGAATGGCCCTTGCACATGCATGCAAACACAGAAAGGGCATGTCCTACGTGCTACCTGAGGCTTGTTTTTACTTTGACATGCATGGTCAACCCATCCAATGGCCTCGCTCTCAGGCTCCCAGCAGAATTCAGTGGTGTGAAATGGGGGGCCCACAGTTTGCTGTTGGTGGGAGTTAAGAGAGAAAACGGGAGGGAGGGATGTGTCTCTCTGGCCAACACCTGGTATCACTTTATTAACCCTCGGCTGTCTTGACCCCTGAGAGCCAAGGAACACCAGGGCCAAAGGGGGCCGCAAGGGAGTGAGAGGTAGGGGGTGGAAGAGAAGGGGGGCAAGCGTATATGGACGTCACTGTGTAGCCTTTGAAGGGGGAAGCGATGCCCCTCCATCGGAGGCCGACGATGACTTTACCAGTACTGTGACCCCCAGTGACCCTGACACCCACCCTTCCCCTTCAGCAGCTGCTGGTTCCCATTGGCCCACCGTGTGCCGCTGTGGCAGAGGGAAGAAGAAATGGATGGAGAGAAATAGAGGGAAGGAAAGACGGGAGTGGAGAGAGGAGCAGCAAGAAAGGACCATGCAAAAGGTCAACTGTTGGTCAGAGGTTTTTATTGGGAGTACAGAAGGGAGGGAGCTGGAATAGGAGAATGTGTTAAAGACCACCGTCTGAGATTTTAACTGCAGGGAAGGGAATTTGGCCTTTTTCCACCCTCCACACGTTAAGCAGCAAGAAATAGGTGCTAAGTTAAACTTGTGAGCTAGCAGCCCAATGTTTAAGTACAGAGAAGTTAAATGAAGTGGTACCCCTGGGTCCTGCAGGGTCCTTCAAACTTCAGCCACACCAATACATGAAGTGCGTGTTAACTGGTGCTGCATAGCAACCAACACAGACTATCATTACGTCACTTGCATTACTTATTCAGGGTACTTAAGATCTCTTGGGTCATGTAATTATCGTCGGATGGAAAGCCTGTGGAAATTCCACCACAGGTATGTCATAGTGGAAGATTAGCACAGATCCAATCAGAGGCTACAATCAGTCTGAGGCGAGTCTGGAAACCCTGCGTGAGCCTCTGATCATTCGCTGGCAAAGTCAATGGGGATTCACCATCTACAAATAGAACCTATAAGAACAAGTTAGCTCCTCTGACCTTTCATGAAGATATTCTGATTAGTGGTTAGTCTCACCTGTATTTCAGACAGATCATAGTAAACAGTGACCATCACAGCAAAATGTCAGATAACTGAGGAAAACTTTATTTTACAATAGCTCAAATTGATTAGGTTACTTTTTTTTTGACCAACTGTGGTACACCACTCAGATTCACCTTTTTGATTAAAAACAAATAATAACAATAATAATAATAATAATAATTATGTTTTCTGACTCCAAATTTACTTGTTTGTGTTTCACCTCGCAGTGACTTCTTATCCTTTTGCAGTTTTTCCACCCTTCAGATTAATTTGCTGGAACTGTCCTGCAGTTAAAGTTCCAGTGAGTAAGGCAGAGATCACCGACTTCGGTCCTTGAGGGCCGATGTCCTGCAGGTATTGGATGTTTTTCTGCGGCAAACACCTGATTCAAACGAAGGGGTTTTTAACAGACTTGTGCAGAACTTCATAACAAGCTGTTGGAGACAGATTTTATTTGAATCAGGTGTGTTGCAGTAGGGTAAACATACCTGCCCTCAAGGACCGGAGTTGATGGCAGAACTGCATTTGTTATTTGTTTATTGGAGAATCAGAAGAATATAATAATTGGTATTTTTGGTATCTTCAAGCATTCTGTTTAGATATGGGCTGCATGTTGCAATGCATTGTAACTCTAAAGCGTTCCTTCTCTTCTCTATCTTGACGTCATGCAGCTGAAAGCATTTTCCAGTTTGTGCTGCTAGACATCAACACACTGGACATTTAGACTATTAAAACAAAAGATTTATTCAATAACAATTATGTATTAGGCAGTTGTAAAACTCTGAGCTTACTTTTTTTGTAAGAAGAGCATTTTATCAAACAGATCTTACAACAGAATGTGTAATGGCTAAATTGGTCCACAGCATAACATGTTAAAACTCATGCACTGTACAATAACATATCATCAGAAACGTATCGTCTTGCTAAAGCTACCATCTCAGCCACAACCCTTGCAGAGAATAATTTGGAACGTGCATGGCGCGTGCATAAAGCAGCCTGTTATTCTAAACGGATCTGAATGTGATATATCGGTTTCCATTGTCTTGCTATTTCTGCCGGCTCAATGATGTTGACTCTCGCAACACATGCTCATTCCTAGCTGGTCACTTGTTACCACTTGGTCAAGAGCCACATGTGTCAGGTTTTAATGCACAGGAATTGTTCTACTGTATATAGCCGGTTGATGCACCAGCTGTACCAGAAACAAACAGCTGCAGAAATCATCATTCTTTTTTATTCAGTTTATTTAAAAGGGACAATGCACAATGCCAGAGTTAGCACCTGTGATCCCTTGGCAGATCAACCTAACATATTCTACAGCCTCAGGTTATTAATTAGGACTTTTAATGCCTTTTGAAGAAGCTACAACTTAGTTTAAATATACATTTTGATGCAAAAAGCTTTGCCTACATTTCACACATAGTCATGGTGGGCTTATGAAACTCTGTACATTCAAAACTGATGCTTTTGTGGTACCATTTGTGTTTAAAACAGATGTAGTGGGCTTATGATCAAATGTCTGTGTGTGATAATATAGGAGATCCAGATCTGGCTCCAAATGATTGTAAGAGGAAGGGAGAGGAAGACATTAGTCTGGGGACTTCTATACAAAACTGTACAAGTTTAAACCCATTATGAACATTATTCAGACAAAATCATATAGAGCTCTTTTCATACATAAAAGCAGCACAAAGTGTTTAACATAATAACACAACATAATAAAAACATAAATTTTTGCATTTTAGTCTCTTGAGATCTAAGCTGTTGGATGGTTTTTTGTACACCCGGCTCCAGTTACACAGAATTATTATGGTGCAGAAAACCAGTGACATCTATGTATGTGGACTGCAGGTCAAAGAAGCTTAAAATCAGCACTTTTCAGTATGGACAAACATACTTATTTATTTTATTTTATTTATATATATAAACAATATATCTGTTTGAAAAATAGGTGAGATTTAACATTAAGAAAACATAAAAATTTGTAATAATATGCAAACCAGTTCCACAAAGTAGATAAACAAATTGAAATCTGGACAAAAATGAGCTTAATAAAAGATTTTTAAAAAAGCCTAAAAAAGTTTAAAATGAAGTCAGAAATTAGAGAAAATTGTTCCACATGTTTAACTTCTTGGTTGAGCCCTTTATTATGAATCAGGTCATTTAAAGTTTAGTACAAATCAGGATTTCCCTTATCCAGTGAATTTTTAAAGGAACTGAGGGAGATTGATTGTTAACCAGCAAAGTGGTATAAAATTTGCTTCTGTGGAAGAGAGTAACAGCGCTGGTGGAGTTAATCCTGACAAACTAATGAAAACATTAGCTTCAATTTTCCCCCCTGAATATTCACTAATGTTTTAAAGGCTTTTTCTCAAAAGGACTGCAGAATCAGGCAAGACCAAAACATGTGAACATGGTTAGCTGGAGCTCCAATCACAGACGGGATTAATGTCTGTTGAAAAACTTTCAGACACATTAACTTTATTTGAGTGGAAGCGGTGCAGAACTTGAAACTGAGTGAATCTGCTTTTCACAAAAAGATGATTTATGTACATTATGGAGAGCTTCTCTCCTAAGATAATCTGAAATCTTCTCTTGTTTTCTGGTGTGACTGGGCTTTGTTTTTCTTTACTTTTTTTTTCTATAAGGAAAATGAAAGGAGTCAAGGCCTTGATTGAGAAAGACTGACAGCAGAAATACCTTTTTGAAAACTTATTTTAGCTTATTCTCAGGCCCAGTTTTCATCCAGTGAAATCCACTGCTGCCCTCACTGCGCTACTGTCTCTCAGCTGCAGTCTGACTTGTTACCTGATTTTCTGCTGGCCTGGTCACTGCTGCCTGAACACACACACAAACATGACATCAGCACTGCATTGAAACTGCCCTGTCAGAGCAAAGCGTTCTGTAACTGGGAGGGCAGATTACAGGCTTTCACTGGGTTGTGTTGGGAAGACTGTGTGGAAAAACAAGGTTATCTCTGCAGTCAACGCTGCTCTGCTGAAGGCTGGCGAGTCACAAGGACTCGGCCTTCCGCCGAGGTCCAGAGGTTAATTTACGGCCTGATCGCATGACCGCAGTGTGAGAGTAAAAACTCTGAAGCAGGAAGGAGGATCTAGATGGATGGATGGATGGATAAATGGATGGATAAATGGATGGATGGATGGATGGATAAATGGATGGATGGGTGGATGGATGATGGATGGATAAATGGATGGATGGATAAATGGATGGATAAATGGATGGATAAATGGATGGATGGATTGATAAATAGATGGATGGATGGATTGATAGGTGTCTTCTTTATTTCCTTCTCCTCTGTCTGTCTGTCTGTCTGTCTGTCTGTCTGTCTGTCTCTCTCTCTCTCTCTCTCTCTCTCTGTGGCATCTTTTTATGGAACTGACATTCCTGGAGTGGTCGAAACAGAAGCCCTTGTTTAGAGGCGAAACCCTCCCACCCTGTCCCTTTTTTTCATCTCCCTAGTTTTGGAGCCCTGGGTCAAAGGTCAAGACCCCCTCCAGCTTCAGAGACATGTCAGGTCATGCAAGCCACATAGCATTCCCTGTATAACCCCCACCACCAAAACCCACCATACTGCCCTGCCTTCCCTTCACCCCCAGCCAAAGAACCTGCTGCCTCCAAACACTGACAAACCCGCTTACACAAGAGGTGTGAGAGTATGCACGCGTGTGACAGTTTAAGAGATAGTGCGCACCAGAAATGTTGCTTGATGTTAAGATTTTAACATTCTATTTAGATAAAAGGAGTCGACTTTTGCAGCGAGATAGAAAAGAAGTGAAATTGAACAGTTAATATGACCTATTCCATAAATAAAGAAGCATGCTCATTTCCCTAACTATACATGAGTATGGATGATGTGGAAAACTCTTTTCCTGTGAGAAATGATAAGCTCATGATTCATCTGTCAGGATGTTAAACTACCTCTCACTGCTCCTTTACAAGAGACTGTGCAAGCATTTTAATGAAATCATACAAAAATAGGAAATAAACTGCAATAAATTAAAGAGCAGCTGAATTAAAACTGTCAGGAAGCAATTAGAAAAACACCATAATTCCTCTAAATGGGGCCAAAGTTGAACAGATAGAAAAATGTGTTAAGTGAAAATAACCAATTTTGGGAGTACATCGCTGCCAAATGTTAAAGGTCACGAGACTCGACGGGGCCTTCACTTGCGTCTACTTTGCTTAGTCAGCAAACTGACCCACCGACGTGATCCCACAAGATGAAAAATGAGTTTGAGATGCACAAACAGGACCGGGATGTAGTGCAGAAAAACGGGTGACCCATTCCAAGAGATAAACAAATAACTAAATAAATCCTGGGGACACTGGGGGTGAGGGAAGCTACCCCCGAGGGGTCAGAGCAGGAACAGATAAATCTCCCTTAAAGACGCCATGCCTCTCCACAGTTAACCTCTTAATCAACCCCAATCGGCCAAAGGAAACAGCGCTGACTTCCAAAAACGAAGCTCTGTGTATTTTAGTGACTAAACACCCTTGTGCATGTGCAGTGTGAACCGCTGCAGTGTGGATATTTAATAATAATTACAACACTGCAAAAGTCTTGAGCCAATCCTCATTTCTTCATGTCTTTGTAGAAAGATGGAAATTATTGCTGTATTTATTTGGACTTGTGAAGACAGTAATAGAGATATAAAATGAGAAAAAAAAAAGAGTTTGTACAATTTTAAGGGATGTTGAAAGTGAATATTTGGTCTGAGAAGCTTTATTCTGCAACACAGTCTGAACTCTGTTTAGTTTTCTGCCATTTCTTGAGTTTAAGGAAAACTTCTCCAGGCTTCTTAAAGGACTTTCCAAAGCTCTTCTTTGGCTGTCCTTTGCTCTGTTCTCTGTCCAGATGATCCCACACTGCTTCAATAATGTTGAGGTCCGGGTTCTGGGGAGGATCCATCCTCCATCAGACCTGTTGCCAGCCCAGTTCTTGTGTCATGTGTCATACCTTAGCCTTTTCTACCTGTTTACCTTCCTTAAGAATGGCTTCTTTACAGCCACGTTTCAATGGAGACCATTTCTGATGAGGCTTTAGCTGACAGTAACTGGATCAGCTGAGGGTCCGGATGCATCTGTCAGGTCATGGTTCAGGTCTTTGCTCTTATTTTCCTCACTGTAGCATCAAACCAGATGTTTTCATTTTATTGATATTTTATACTTGCATTCAGTTAAGAGACTGAGCTGAGAGTATAATAGAATAATAAGGGATCAGAGTTTATGTCTGTACAGAATAGGGTATGGACGGGTAGGGGGAGTGTACATGTGCTTTGTTTAATGTGTGTGAGTGCGTGAGATTATGTGTGAAAGAGACTACTTTGAGGTGTGTGTTAATTTCCTGCTGTGTGAAGGCTTTTAATTGTTTTTTTAATATGCATAATTTGTTTTTATCATTGAAAGCACTTTGTGTTGCTTTGTGCATAAAAAGTGCTCTATAAATAAAATTTGATTTGATTTTTTTCCCAAATTCTCCAGTTTCTTCATGTTGTACAAGGAACAAATTATGTGTCTTTGTGACAGGCTGCTGGTAACAAAGAGCCTAAAGATACAATTTAAAGTAGCTTCTTTACTGTGCAGACATTACATTCCTTGAGTTTCAGTTTGTCTCTTGTTAAGAAATGTTTATAGAAACGATTATAATATCATCTTCCAGCTGCTTTCTCTACGCTACACCACCAAGGAAACCCTGTCAGACAAATAAAAGAGGAACTGGTACAAAGAGTACAATGACTATAAAATTATATACTTCAATAACCTCAGTTGGTTAAATTCAGACCTTCTTTGTTTTGCACAGTAAACTGAGATTGTAATAATCTTTAAAGTTCAGACTTTTTCTGATGATAGGGCCATTCCGGGACTGGAAAACCCTTCAGAAAGCTGAATAACTGTTGCTCAAGACCACCTTGAAATGTTAAAGGAACATCTGGCTGCAAAGCAAAATATTAAGAAAAAAGGGGTGGATTCAGACTTATGCAGAGTACTGTTCTTTAAATTACAGACTGTAAGTTCCCTCATTCTCATCATCAGTGTTTCTGAAAGTAACTCAGATGGTAAAGAATCCTTTACATTAACCATAAATCCAGCTTTTGCATACAGTACATTGTATTTTTTTTTTTAGGTCATACATGAAAGCAGACCACAATCTTCTCCTTCCTTGTCTGTCTGTCAGCAAGTCTTTCTGAACACTACATAAGCACTTAACCTTTTGTGAGTGCAGAGCATCCAGATAATATCTGTTCACAGATCATGCAAGACACAGGCTGCAGACATAAGACCTCCTAACAAACATGCCTCTCTTGGCTTTAAATATCTATTTCAGTAGCACGCTCGGGTTGCATACCTGGTCACTTGATGGCTCCTTTCCTCAATGCGTCATATTTAGCACCAGCTGAAGCAGAGCGCTGCATTGTTGGCACTGGTGCTGTCAAGTTGTCCATAAATTAACATGTAAACCGGTGGCCCTTGCATTTCCTAGGCCATGCGCTGCGGTCATGTTTACCACCCCTTGGCCTCACCGTGACACCCTCCTGTGTCAGGGCCTCCTGCAACAGTTGGCCCAGCCATTCATCACCGGGCATCAAAAGGATGTCGCAAACTTTTCTACATGTTGGTTATAAGATTTTAGGAATGACAGGGCAAAGTTTACCATGATCAAACAGCACAAGTTAGGGTTAAGTGAATTATCAGTCACAGATAAGATGCTAAATTTATGGTCCAGAGCTTACCTCTCAGTGTTCAAACATGTTAACTCTGCTATGTGGCCTTCTGCACCCATGTAAGCCGGGATATAGGATGAAACAAAACTTGCGAGTGCTGGCATGCACAGGTTGTGAGCATGCGTTTGAACTGCAAATTGAAACTCATTACATTAAAAAAACATCTATCCTCTGAAAGGATACAAGCTTATTTTCAAGGCTGTCCCAAAACAATGTTTATTTATTCACTGTTTTGAACACTTTAACTGTACTGAACAAGATAGCGGACAAAAGAAAACTCAATTAACTGTTTTAAAATAAATTTTGAGGTGTATTGTGCAGCTATAGATTTGTCACAGATATATATTTTTATTTTATCTTAATTTATTTTACCTATATTATTTGTAGACTTCTTTAATCTTCATTATTCTATTAGAATTTCTTCACTGGTGTAGGCACAGCAGCTCAAGGGTGAGCTTAATATCTAAAGTCTAAAGATTTTGCTCTAACGAAACCTCGTGTGAACTAAAGCTGGATTTCAAAATTAAGTTTTGCTTAGATAACAAACTGAGGCTTAAAAATGCACAGAGGAACTCTTCAATCCATATCTAAACTTTATGGAAGATTGACACAATTTCTTCTAAGCAGTCAAACTTTGTAATCTTTGAAAATTGCTTCTAACAATAGTTATCCAGGTTTTCTGAAGGTATTTCAAAGTTTTTCCTTGGACATTGGCTGCTAATTCACTTATTTTCTTGTACGGAATTATCTTCATAGAATCTGACCAATGAGTCAGTCAAGCAGTCAAACGGGTCCTAACTTAAAGGATGAACCGTTGTTCTTCAACACAGCCTAGCAAAAAAAAAAAAAGAAATAAAAAGAGGATATTTAAGTGTTTTGTAACCAGCACCCTGTTATAAAACATAATATATTTACATTTCTTATGTAAACCACTAACGATAACACAGTATGACTGGATTTTAGCAGCAACAAACTGATGTTTTAAAGAGTTGTTAGCTAAACTTGTCAGATCTCAGCATGTGTGCAGTGTCCTTAACCCACTACAGCCCAACCTAAGGGTTAAAGGTTCTATTTTTTTTTCCTGAAATCTTAATTTGGCCATTTAACAAATTGTTAAAAAAAATGTTATAGAATTTATTTAGTAAATTTACCTTTTATTACCATGTGATGTCAAAATTATTGTTGTGCAAAAGGTATCCACCAGGGGGCAGAAGACGAGTCTCAAGTTGTGTACATCAGGGTTTGAGTGAAGTTTTTACCATAAAGTAATGCAAAAGGTCTCAGAAACTGCATGTACCATGTATAAGACTAAAAACTATACAGACTGACAGGATCTGAAAGTTATGTCCTGCAGAAATAGGAACAGATCCAACAAAGACCTGAACCAGGACATAAGAGATGCATCTGGACCTTCAGCTGCTCCATCTACTGTTGAATGAAGCCTCATCAGAAATAGTCTCCATAGAAACGTGGCAGTAAAGAAGTCGTTCTTAAGGAAGGTACACAGGTGGAAAGGCTGAGGTAGGACACATGACACAAGAACTGGGCTGGCAACAGGTCTGATGGAGGATGGATCCTCCCCAGAACCCGGACCTTAACATTATTGAAGCAGTGTGGGATCATCTGGACAGAGAACAGAGCAAACGACAGCCAAAGAAGAGCTTTGGAAAGTCCTTTAAGAAGCCTGGAGAGATTTTCCTTAAACTCAAGAAATGGCAGAAAACTAAACAGAGTTCAGACTGTGTTGCAGAATAAAGCTGACAGCTCTGATGGAGGAATGGATCCTCCCCAGAACCCGGACCGCAACATTATTGACAGAACAGAATAAAACGCAAGAGAAGAGATTTGGGAAGTCCTTCTTAGTCTGGAGGACTATTACTGAGACGTCTTGCTCATTGTAATTCTAAAAACTCAGGTTTACCTTTAATGTATTTATTTTTACACCTTTTACAAATCACTGCATGTTTCTCTGTTTTTCAAATATATGGATAAATGAGGGTGGCTTATGCTTTTACACAGCATCTTTTGAATAATCAGCACTGTTGCAAAATACAGTTGGGAAAAGAAAGAAAAAGTCTTCAGTATGTAGTAACACCTTTTTTTTGGGGGGGGGGGGGGGGGGGGGGAGGTCTCTCCCCAGGGAAACTCTCCCACACCCCAAAAAAACACAAGTCCCGACCAATTTTCACCTT
>JBAMHW010000006.1:3274219-3290697 GCA_037177495.1 Rhadinocentrus ornatus | reverse complement strand
CCCTTTAAATTTTTTATTTTTTTGTTTTTTTGTTTGAATTTCCCTCCTTATTCAGCTGACCTTTGTTGAGATAGAAAGGAGCTTTTAAATGACATGCTTAGGTCGATAGCCAATAGATGTTTGAATATATGTCTTCCACATAACTTCCATAAGCTCATTGAATAGGTAGAATCACCGTTTTCTTATAATGTGTTCCTCTGTTTTAAAAATTTTAATAAACCTGGTATTATGTCTTACAAAATGCCAGTGGGTCCAGCAGCTGAGAAATGTTGATATTTATAACAGTTCAGTGTGACTGTTAATAAGTACTGTTTAGCTTAAGTAGCGAATTCCACAGCCAACATCTACTTTTAAAGATCATAAAATGCCATCTTATGCACAATGTAAAACATATGCTCACATATGGTACAGTTGCTACATTATCAAGGCCCCAAAATGTTAAATGGCCATTTTTTTAATGTACATTGCAACATGCCTACATTTTTCTTAAAGGCAAATTGTCACAAGTAATAATAACATGCAAGTTCCATGAAGCGGTAGGAGGGGTGGATGGTGGACTTGCACCATTGACTGAAATGCTAAAGAAGCACATTTAAATCCCTGAACCGGGTGGTAGAGAAGGCTCATGCATTTTTATTTCCACACATTCTTAAAAACAAGCATAGTAACTCAAAACTGCTTCACCACACAGCAGATCAGACCTTTGCGCCTGTTTTTACTGTGACAAGGGGAGAAGAAACCGTTACAACAGAAACTGCAAACAGACATCAATGTTTAAACGGGTAAAAGCCTCACGCTTAATCCACAACCTTTTCACCTCCACGAAGGCTGACCGAGAGGTGACCTCGAGTGCTGCAGCAGATATGGTCTCATTGGCTCCATATGTAAATGCTGCTGCTAGTCATGGTCTCTGCCCTCCATGAATTTTACTGTAATATGATCCTTCTGTTTTGCTCTAAAAGACATCCATTGACCATTGGAGCTGCTTGTGCCTCATTTTAACCTCTTTTTAGATTTTACCTCAAGTTTGTTTTGATTTTTGCTCACGTAACGATCTTTATTTATGTTACACAACAAAAGTGTAACAATGTGAGGCCCATTATTTGTGTTAAATACATATAGTGATATAGTGATTTATTCCTACATCAAACCTATTTCTTTCACTTTCAGTAACTCATTTCTCCATAACAAGAACAAAATCCTGTATGCTAGCACATATTTGAGGCTATTCTCACATTATGTGGTGATGTATCCCCCCGCGGAGCTACAGACATTAAATCAAAATGTAATCGCTTTTATCTTGACAAAACCCTTGAGATGGTCATTGTTTTGATCCTGTTTATACACAAACCCTGTTGAGGTTTATCCTAGCAGTCATGGGCTCCAGCGCTAGCCAAAATACTGTCACATCTGGCATCCTTTACGGAGAGATCATGCTTTGTGACCCAGGAGGAAACGGATGGTGCAGAAGCAAACACTGATGTGTTTCTTTTTCGTATTTTTTTTTAATTGCGTTTTTCTTTCTTTTCGCTGTGCACGGCTTGTCAGATCCACTCCGCGGCTATGTAGCGTCTCAACCAACCCTCCTCTGTGTATGTGGGTGGCTGTGGATCCACCTCTCCCTTCTCTTCCCTGCTTTCATCAGTCATCTCTCCTTCATGATCCCATTTATTATTGAAAACAGTTTCCCCCCTCCCAACCCCCTCTCCTCCTCCCCATGCTCCCCAAACCCCAAACTTCAAGCCGAGTCCAAGCCCTGGGACCCCTGCTGCCGCCGCAGGAGTTGAATTATGTATGCTACGTTTCAGTGAGAAGGAGGATTCGCCGTGACCTACATAACCCCTGTAGCCCTGAGCATCTCATGCAACGTCTCTGTACGGCCAGATGCACATGCTCACACACTTCGGAATAAAAAAACAAAACAAAAGAAAAACTGAACATTTTCAAAGGACGACTCATTCTGTGAGAAATTTCAACACTGAAAATGTGACTATAATGGAGGCAGACACACACATAAGCACTCACACACACATGCAGCAGACCTGTTAATAAACCTGACTCCTGCAGACCTGCTAGGATGACCTAACAAGCTCAGACAAACACCAATTGCCTCTGACCTCCCTCTGAGTCCCCTCCCTCTTTTCTTCCCCCCCCCCCCCCCCCGTGAAACCCAGGCCCATCAAGACACATCAGACTGCGGGCATCTCAGTCCTGCCACCTCCATCCCTCACCCCCTCTGACCCGGTGTG
Organism: Rhadinocentrus ornatus; assembly: GCA_037177495.1. Classification (NCBI taxonomy): domain Eukaryota; kingdom Metazoa; phylum Chordata; class Actinopteri; order Atheriniformes; family Melanotaeniidae; genus Rhadinocentrus; species Rhadinocentrus ornatus. The sequence goes on along the minus strand of JBAMHW010000006.1, from coordinate 3,288,448 downwards.
TGCCCACAAATCAGACAAAAGAACACGGTGCTTGGCGTGGAAGGGCACCCACAGAGCTGTCGCTTCAGCACGCGAAGCGGTCTCAGTCGCAAAGACAGCTTTGCTAATCCCAACCAGACAGTGGCCGTCTTGTCACGCAGGACCCAAAATGGCAGCCTGACAAAAACGCAGTCCAGCTGCCCCCCGTGTGGAGGGAAATATAGCCAAAGTGGGAGCAATTACTTACACGGAATGAAGAGGATAGAGGCCACTGGAGGTGACAGGTTTGATTAAAATATGGAGTAAATTACATTTTTTTGCAGTGGAGCTGAAGCCCGACAGGGCTGGGTTTACACCGGGGACACATCAAAGTGTGCGATGACCTGGGGGACCTATGATGCAAGGTGACGGGTTAAAACTCACAGGCCAGCTCTTTTAAATGAAAAGAAGGCTCTCGGGAATAAATTGCCTTCATCAAGTACCTGTCTTGGAAATGTGGGTTCACTCGGTGGGCAGAGTCACAGAGCACTCCCACTGAATGTACGGAACAAACAAGAGTACAGTAAAAATGTCTCTTTGTTTAGAGTTCACACATTTCTGACCTCCTTTACTAAATCCCTGCGCTCTACTCTCCACACAGAGGGTGTGAAAAGTATCACACACAGTGTTACACACTCCCTCGCTTGTGCGAGACTCAGGCCAAGGCGGGGGCCAGCGGGAGAGGAGGTATGATGAGGTGGAAAGCAGAACATGACCTCCAGCTGAGGGGAAAGTGAGCACTGTAGAGTGCTGTGAACACAGACCACAGGGGTGAAGGAGATTTGCATCTCTGCAATGACAACCTTGATTTAGTCAAGTTTGGGCAAGATTACTCTGATTTAAAAAAAATACTTCTAGTAAATTTTATCATAGTATCCTTTAACTTTAAGACATCAGCCTTCAAAATAATTGAAATTGTATCATTTAAACTCAGCAACACACAACTATTTCCTCTGTGAAGGTTTGTGGTTTAATGGCGTTCCTAACGAGTGTATTCTCTCGTTCTTTGCAAAGATGTATAAAAAACATTTGAACACATCACTAAGATGTCATATTACTAATTTTACTGACAGTGTATAGTGTTTACCAATGTCCGTATCTCTTGTTGTCTTTGCTTGATGACTTTTTGATCAGTTTTAGCTCATTGATTAATATCTCTACATAGATTTGTTCGGCTTTTACTTATTTTAAGGAGGCTTGGTCAGGGACAACAGATGAAAACTAAACCTTTGGCTAAATCTGGCATATTTACAGAAGTGTTTCTTTTTTATATCCTCTGTCCTTGATAAATAAACAAGTAAATAACGCTAAATACATTTCTTAATACATCTGTGGAGTAGTATCAGCCATAGTTACTAAATCAACCTGAATTAGTGGCACTCAACTGGCCCCTTTATGATGTCCCAGAAGCATGTTGTTGGCAGCATACAGCCTGTTTAGTTCCAAGTTTATCACATTTGATCATGGAAACATCACGTAGACCACATTTCAGCCACTTGTGAAATGTGATTTTGTAAAAATATCATCGTCTTTCTTTAAACTCATTTGCTGATGTTAGAACCAGATTTTTAGCAGCTGAACATCAGGTGAACAAAGTCGTCAGATGACCACGACAAGATGTTGGGGGGCAACCTGGTATCTTTAAAATATACACAAGGTTTAGTTTCGCATCTGTGCCCTGATGTAGCTACTGTCTGCAGTGATATGAGAAGCAAACATCATTCCAAAGATGGGGTCATCAATAATTCTTTGCATGAGAGCCACGCAGACAGGACAAAGACAACAATAGAAGCACTTTTACCACAATATGCCAACCAAAACAGCATGTAATTAGTTTTTCTATTATTCTGAAATTTCCTGTCTATATCTTGTAGTTTTATTTATTTATTTTTTTTCTGCCTGATAGTCTCCTTTCTGTCGCCTTCACATCTCTTTTCGGTTGCTGCAGCTACAGTTGTCATTTTCCTCAGTCATCTGTTGTTGTTTTTTTGTCGTGTTTTTATTAGATTTAATAGGTTTATTAGGTTTTTTTTATTTTAATTAGCCAAGCTTGCATCGGATGCTGTGATGGCCAAATGCTGCAGCTACTCAACTACTGTAAGCAGCATTCCCTGAATGGTGACAGTTTTGCCTCGTTTTACATTTAACCCTTTAATGCTATATACAACATATTTGATACAGAGCTTCTGAGACCTTTTGCATCCCTTTATGGTGAAAACTTGGCTTAAAACCTTGTTGTGCACAATTTGATACTTGTCTTCTGCCCCCTGGTGGACACCGTTAGCATTACAATCCTTTTTACATCAGCGTAATAAACGGTAAATATATAAAAATTTGTTTTTATTAATTAATTAATTTCTTTCTTTTTCTTTTTTTCTTTTTTTTTTAGTTAAAGGACAAAAAAAGATGTTCAGGAGCCTTAAAGTGCAATAGAAAGCTCTACATTCAAATTGATTTGATTCAGTTCTGAAGGAACTCTTTCATCTTCTTGGTCCAGGACTGCTCTTTGGAGCTGATTATTTAATAAACTGAAGTAGTTCTGATATCGACTGCATCATGAAAATATTTACAGAAAAGCCCCGTAATATGTGTCTCCTGGATGGCTGGAAAATTTAGATCTTAGACAGAATCTATCAGTAGCTTGTCGCTCACTAATTGAATCAGCTTACAACTCCCTCACGGTAAAACCCCAAAATAAAGAAGACATGTAGATAATCAAAGTTGAGTAAGGTCAACAATGTGATCTTAATGAGAAGGTAGAATCCATCACAAGTGACCCACTCAATTCCTTTCAGCTTCTTCAATTAGGACATTTCCAGTTACCTTTAACCTTTAACTATAAAAAAAACATATGGAAAACAATTAGTGCTTACTGTAATATACATTTATAATAGGAACTACTAGATTATTAATTCGCTCTCAGTATTTAGCTTGTTTTATGTAGCTATATTTTAACCTTTTATTCATGTCTGTAATGACCGAAGTTCATGTTGAATCTCCTAAATTAGAAAACATGCTATCACAATTCTATTTTTTATATTTATTCTTAATAAATAGAACTCAAGTCAGGCGTCCTACCTCATGTCCAAATATGGTCACTTGTCAGTCCAAAAATATTAACATCAGGCAGTTGAACTAACCAATGAGTGACGCTGTAGTGGCGATGTCAATTTAGCATTTATTTACAGCTGTTATTACTCCTGTTAAGGTTTTATTCACTTTTAGTTGCTGATCTATTTCATTTTCGACACAAAGTATTTGGTTAGGTTTAGGAAAACCTAGTGGTTGGGTTCAAAATATTCTTCCATTTTGGAAAAAAGAAGAAAAAGGCCAACTTTTGTGATACTAAGAGTCTGGACAAAATGGAAATAAGCAACTTTTCGTCTGATAAATAAAGAATGTTGTTTGGTTAAAAGGATTTCAACAAACAGAGGGATAAGACCAGAGTCTAAACTTATGTTATAATAAGGAGATGTTTGGAAAATGTTTTGAATCTCTTTCTTTTGTTTTAGTTTTATTCTGGTGCCACACTGTGAATTTTTTATACATATGTTTGACATTTAAATACACCCTGAATGACCCTTTTAAAGGATTAACTGGTAGGGAATTATTCTCCATGCAAATTGAGTATTAGTCTGTTAAATACTGTGATAACAGGACATTGGGAACATAAACAGATTTTACTTTTCCTGTTTAGTGTATGTAATACAGTTTTAAACATCCCTCAAATAACTGGAATTTAGAGAATTAAACTTATCTGGCATAATTTTGTTTGCAAATTGGGATTATCTGCATCTTCTTTAGTTTATTCACACACAGAAATCAAACATTTATGGTGGATATTTTTACAATGGGAAAGAGTCACTCCAAGGAAGCTTCTTAAAGCATAAAATAATGGGCCCAGTTATCTACAACTATGGTAATACTGCAAACAGAATATCTTCCTTAGTTAACTCCCCTTCATTTCTCTGTTCAGTCTGGTTTGACCCTTGTTTTAAATTATTTCATTTTCCTCCTTCCAGATGCTATGGGGTTGTCAGATGTTGCCCATGTTGAGAGCATCCAGGAAAAGTCCCAGTGTGCCCTGGAGGAGTATGTTAGAAACCAGTACCCCAGCCAGCCCAACCGCTTTGGACGCCTCCTCCTCCGCCTCCCCTCGCTGCGCATCGTCTCCTCTCCAGTCATCGAGCAGCTGTTTTTTGTGCGCCTGGTGGGCAAGACTCCCATCGAGACATTGCTCCGCGACATGCTGCTATCGGGCTCCAGCTACAACTGGCCATACATGCCCACCGTGCAGCGCGAGCGGCCTCTTTCCCTCCACTACAACGAGAATGGGCCCTGAAACAGAGAGACGGATCAGACTTCACCTCTTTCCTTCCCTTCATCGTCTGCAGTCCACCTTCTTCTCAGCTTTCCCAGAGGAAGATTCTTCCTCACCATTCCACTCTAAAAAACACGATACGTCACCGTCCTGGTCACACAAGCCAGCCAATCGTTCTCCATTGCCGATACAATGCGGCCCGTTGAAGTCCCTGAACTGATGGCGCAGTCTACATTTGAGATGTGGCATGAGTTGGACAGGTTGGTAGAATGGGTTATTGCGCAGTTCACCAGCAGGTCTGTTGGACTCACGTCTGATGTCTGTCTCAAAACATCAAACATCTGCTTCAATGTTGGTGCTTTGCTTACACTTACAGAGGCTGGGCACAAGCATCTGTTAGAAAAAGAACTGAGCAAGGGCTTTGCCAGTTGGACTCCACAGCCAAGAGCACAAGACCCGTTGTATATTCACCAATTTTTGAAAAATAAACCAGAAGCCATTAAAAGATCGGAAGAAAAAAGACAAATACCAAAATGTCTTGAACTTTTGCAGAGGACATGTTTTATTGTGTGTGTTTGTATTAGCACTGTTTATATGGAGAGAAAACTCATGATTGTGACCATATGTACAGTATATCATTGATACATAGGTGTCTAAGGCATTTTACGGTTTTGTGGAGAAAAAAAGAGCTCAGGTTCAGAGGGTGGGTAGACAGACAGACAGTAGACAAACCCAGCAGATTTTTACACTTATCAGCAGCCTGTGCCAAAGCTGTCAAATGCATATTGTTTAGAATATATTTGTGGCAGTGTTGGTAATGAAATTTGGTTTTTGGTTTGTCTATAATTTTACAACACTTGTTTTGGGGTCTCAGATGGGGGAAAATAAATTTGTAAAAAGATACAAATAAAAGCTTAGGCACTTGTATTGTAAACTAGTCAGACCCACTTATTCACTCCTGTAAAATCACAGCACTGCTAGAGTCTTTCTACCTTTACCCCGTTTGATCAACGTGTTCAGAAAGCTTATTTTGACTTCTGTCATGATGCTTTCCCAGCTTATCGTCTTTGTGTGTTTTTTTTTTTTTTTATGATTGTCAGTATTGGACCTTTTAGACTTGGTGGGATGGAGGTGGAGGGTGTTATACAAAACTTAGCTGTACTTGCCTTAGAACAAAGTTTTTGTCACTGAGCATTTATCTTATGACTGTGCCATAATCTCTTGTTACCTGTTATAACAGGTATTATGTCCTGTCAGGAGTGGAAATGAGTTTGCATGATGTCAGAATGTAATGTGGATATTAAAAAGTGATGCAAAGTTTGGATATGTTTTAAAGGCAAAAGTAACCAGACAATATAAAGAAAAAATGTTTAACAGCAGAAATTTCGGCTTTGACATCAACACTTGGAATTTGTAGACCTTGTGCAAGTTCATTTCCACTTACTGATGTTATTTTCGTGTAGGGAAAGAAAAAATCCCTCAACTCGTATAGTTTAAGGATATCACAGAGTAATGTTTCACTAACCTCTGACAACCTCAGTCTATGTTGCAACATGATCTCCGTTAGAATTAGGACTGCGTCGTAGTGTAGGAATATTTTATTTTTTTCTTCCATCCTCTTGGTGGAAGCACGTTTGTGTCACATTTCCAACACGACACTGTAGGTTCAATGTCAAGTATCAGTATTTGGAAAAGCCATCTGGGACCTGAGAAAGCTGTCTGTTCGTAAATAAATTCACAGAGAGGTTCTATGAGTTTGTTTTTATCCCCTCTACTTTTGTTTGGAAGTATGGATTATCCATCAATTAAAATAAAAATTTTGTTCACACTAAGATTCTGTGTTTTTTTTTTCTTCTTCACATGACCAGAGTACACATCTATACATGGCAAATACATTTCACCGGTCACTAATTCACGTCCACCGTCTAGTTAGACAGGTTGGACCTCTTTTTTTTCCTCCAGAACTGTCTAAATTCCCAAATTGTCCCAAACCTGCTCTACTGGACTGAGATCTGGTGACTGTGGAGGCCGGTGGGGTCCAGTGAACTCATCGTCATGTTCTAGAAAGCAGGTGGAGATGATCTGAGCTTTGTGACATGGTGCATTATCCTGCTGGAAGTAGCATCAGAAGATGCTACACTCTGGTCATAAAGGGATGGACATGGTCAGCAATAACACTCAGGTAGGCTGTGCTGGTTAAACCAGGCCACGTTGGTACTAGGAGATCTGAACACATAACACCAGTTTTAAAATCTTTACACTGGCTTCCAGTGAGTCACAGATTTTTAAACCCTTCTGATCATTTTCAAATCCCAGAACTGTTCAGGCCCAGAATACATCTGTGATCCGTTCAGAGAATATAAACCTAGCAGCTCTCGTAGATCCAAAGATTCTGGTCAACTAGTCCAGACCAGAGTCCAGAGTAAAAATGGAGAAGCAGCATTTAGCTGTAATGCTGCAAACAAGTGGAACAAACTGCTAGTGGAGATTAAACTTTCACTAAATGTTGACATTTTTAAATCCAGATTAAAACATGTCTTTTCTCATGCGCTTATGAATGAATTCTGCATGGTAACTTTTTAACTCTTTTTAATCATTTAAATGCAATTTATGATTTTATTGTCATTCTTGCTGGGTTTTTTTCTGCCTTTTACTATTTCTTAATATCTGTAATGCTTTTGTTTTATGTAAAGCACTTTGAATTGTCCTGTACATGAAATGTGCTGTACAAATTAACTGCCTTGCCTTGCCTTACTAAGGGGTTCAAAGTGGGCCAAGAAAATCTCCCCCTACCAACACCAACAGTCTAAAGTGTTAATCCAAGGCAGGATGGATCCATGTTTTCATGATGTTTCCACCAAATTCTGAGCCTACCATCAGACCAGCGACGTTTCTCCATCTTCTATTGTCCAGTGTTGGTGAGTCTGTGTGAATTGTAACCTCAGTTTCCTGTTCTTCGCTGACAGGAGGCTCCCGGTGTGGTCTTCTGTTGCTGTAGCCCATCTGCTTCAAGGTTGGACGTGTGTGTTCAGAGATGCTGTTCTGCAGACCTTAGTTGGAACCAGCGCTTATTTGACTTCCTGCTGCTCCATTAAAAAACATCTTAAAAAAACAAAAAAAAAAACAGATTGCAGGTTATTGATATGACAAAAGACCTAAACTAAAACAGCGAATTTTCAGACACACTGTTTGATTTCACACATTCATTAATTGATAATGTGTGCCACATGTCAAGTAACAGCGATTATACTCACACATTACTTAATGTTGCAGTTGCTATGGAAACAAACGTAGACAGAGGCACAAATTAAATTAGAGGGAAATGAGTGATTTCATCAATGAGATAATATATACAATGGGATGATGTATACATTCCTGCTGCTCAACATTATAAAACAATGATATCACTGTGTAACTTTGTGATGCTGTAAGCTTCTAGATCATCAGTTAAGAAATGAGTCACACATGAATTGATGATGTGAACAAATCAGTTGCACTTCCAATGAATTAATAACCAACTAAATCTTGCACCTGGAACTAATTCGGACATTTTAACTTTACATTTATTTAATTTTGTCGTTGCATGTTATAAATCTTCCAAATGAAATATGTTTGTATACTTAATGCAAATATACTGTAACTCTACCAGCTGATCCTACTTCAGAAGGGCTTTAGGAAGGTGGCATTGTGGGTATTGTGGTTGTTTTGGGAAGTTGGATGCAGCTGAAGAATGTGTCCAGATTTGCTGTTACCTAAATGTTGTTTACTGTATTCATTGTCTCAAAATTGGAAATAAAAAAATCAGACGAAGTAAAATTATGCGTCTTGTCAGCTAACACTCTAAGGCACAGTTTCTGGAAATATCTCACTGGAAAACTTTTGCTAACTGGTGGAGGTTAATGTGTTATCTTTAACTGTGCAGTGCTGATTGGAGTGTGTTGCAACATTACTGGAATATGTAACCAGCTTCAGTACAAAGTATTCTTGGTTTGAGTCACTGAACTTGTAGCTCCCACTTGCAAATTCTAACTTTCTGCGGTTTTCTGACCAGCTAATGGGAAAGATTAGGCATTAAAAGCTTGTGGTTAGAGACATATTCTTACAAAAACCTGACATGGTTGGGAGTTCCACATTTTGCTCTTCATGTTCCACAGTTCCTGTCATGTCAAGTGAAAGCTGCCTAATAGACAAACAATAGCCAAGAAAAATGTTAAAGCCCCATAATTTACAGCTATGCATTTTAAAATAACTGAATACAGGGCCAGACAAACTGGCTGGTTCTATTGGAGGTCCTACCTGTTAGAGTTTTTATGAATACAGTTTTATTAAATTGAGACTAATGTGTTTTATTTAATGAATTTGTTTTAATTAGATCATAAGTGGACTATGATGAACTGGGAATATTTGTAATGTATTTTTAAAGATGCCTTGAGATGACTTTTTCAATGAATTTGTATGTTAATATTTAGTTTTTATCAATCAAGCAAGATGTTGTGAGGGAATGGTTGGTCACAAGGAGACAAGACTCAAATGCAGAACTATGAAGCAGGCAAATGTAGAAATTAAGAATTATTAATAAAAAGAACATTTCTGCAATGGCAGGATAGGTAAGAACAAGAGCTAAAACTAACAAAAACTTCATACTAATGACAGCAAAGCTTACAAAGTAAAGCCAAGAAGATTCAAGAAAAACTGAGTCACTACAGACGAGGAGCTGGTGAAGAACTAAAGAAACAGAGGGAGCTAACGGCTAAATAAGGAGCAGGTGTGGTAATCAGCACAAACCAGGTGTACAGAAGCAGAATCCATATGAGGGATACCGCCTAGAAATAAACAGGAACTAAACCAAAACTCACAAAGCTATACTCCAGAGCTGAGTCACGAATCATTGCTGTGATTAAAAGACTACATGTGACGTCGTAGTGGTGGTCCTGTGGAGCAGGCTTGAAGTTCATGGGACCTAGATTCTTCTACTTCCAGTTTGATGGTGAGTTCTGCCTCCTCAAAGTCACAATACAACCACCAGTTAACTGGTGCTACACAGACTGGTGTGATGATGAATTATAGTTTGAGTTGAGTTGTTAGTAGTTTAATTATTATATAGCCTGTGTTTCTGTGAAGAAACTGGTGGCTTCTTTTTGTATGTAGCGAGTGTGCCGGGGAATCACCTGTGGGCCATCACGTGTGTAGCGAGTGTGCTGGGCCATCACCTGTGTAGCGAGTGTGCTGGGCCATCACCTGTGTAGCGAGTGTGATGGGCCATCACCTGTGGGCCATCACCTGTGTGGCGAGTGTGCTGGGCCATCGCCTGTGTAGCGAGTGCAATGGGCCATCGGCTGTGTAGCGAGTGTGATGGGCCATTACCTGTGGGCCATCACCTGTGTGGCGAGTGTGCTGGGCCATCGCCTGTGTAGCGAGTGTGCTGGGCCATCACCTGTGGGCCATCGCCTGTGTAGCGAGTGTGCTGGGCCATCGCCTGTGGGCCATCGCCTGTGTAGCGAGTGTGCTGGGCCATCACCTGTGGGCCATCGCCTGTGTAGCGAGTGTAATGGGCTGCTCAGACCAGCCTCTGTGTGTGGGTGGGAGTTGTGCTCCACAGCTGGGGTTCCATCTCAATTAGAAAATGGATAGAGTGAACCCTTCTTCTTTTTCTTTATTTTTCTTAAGAGACATTAAGATTTGTTTTAAAAAAATCTTTTATGCTTTAAGTTGTCGGGCTGTTGTGTTGTGATAGCTCCCACCAAACCACAAACTTGCAGTACAGATATAGAGACCCAGCTTGCTTGTGTTGTGGTTGAATAGGTTGTTCATCTTACATTTTACCCACTTAGCAATCTTCGAGACTCAAAACAAAGTTGACATCAAGATTATAAATCTAATAAACCTCCCACATTACTCACCTGAAAGACCTCAAACTACTTTAATTTAGCAAATATTGTTTATGTATTATAGCTCGATCTTCTGATAAGCTGCACCAGTTTTTCACTTTGTGACTGATAATTATCCTGAGCATGTTTTCAAATATGTTTAAATGTTAAAGCAACACTGTACGAGTGCCTCTGATTTGTTTTTATGTCACATTGATTATTCACATTTCTTGGGCTGTTGTTGCCATGAGAGAAACTGCACTTTACAACTTTGTTTCCAGCCCGGAGCATCAAGCGACAGAAAGTGTTTTACTTTATGGGACAACATCACACATCAGCAACTGGATATCAACACACAGGCTGTTTGAACACTAACGGGGGCTGATTAAGTAAGAAAACACAAGCAGACGTTATTGGAAGAACTGAGAAAGGGAGAAATAAGACAAAAGTAGAGCTTTTACTGGCTGGAGCAAGCTCAGAGAAGAGACAGGATTTACGGCAGATGCTGAAAGGCTTTCATTAGGGGGCGCTACAGTGTGAAAAGTTTAGTGGTACGGCTTGAAGAACTGGAACAAGTAAAAGACTGCATGCGGCTTCAGGTCAATAAAGTCATACTACAGACAATATTCCTGTTTGTGAAAAAAGCAAAACAGGCTGATAAACAAGCAATTGCTCAACATTTAGGACCCTTTCAATTGTTGTGGTGTATTTCTCTGTTTTATTTTCTTTCATTTGTTTTTGATTCCTTTAGGACTGTGTTTTTTCAATCCTGGTCCTCAGGGACCACTGCCCTGCATGTTTTAGTTCTTTCCAACTCCTGATTCAGATTAACTGAACTGCTTGTCAAGTTCTTTGCAAGCCTGCTAACGAGCCATTCATTTGAGTCAGGTGTGTTAAAGACGGACATCTCTAAAACATGCAGGGCAGTGGTCCCCAAGGGCCAGGATTGAGAAACACTGCTAAAGGGCATTTTTTTGTGTTTACATGTTTTAAAAATGCAAAGGAAGTTTTTATTCCTCTGCTTGCTGATTCATTTCCTGCATCACAGACTTTGTCCACTGTTATACTTTTTAAAGATAAATCTTTCTACTGGGTGCATACAGACTGAAAAACACTTTGATTAAAAAATGGAAAGATCAATACTGTGGATCAATCACTTATATTGAATCTAAAAAGGGGTTTCCCTCGCCCATGTTGGGCTGCAGTCCAAATGTTGATTCCGGCTTTGCAGAAAATAAACAAACACTATGGTTACCCAGAGTGTGTGTGGAGCGGGAGATACGGATAGAATGAACACACATGGTCTTTGACCTTTAGGTTAAAGGCATGGGTCCGTGTGTGTGTGTGTGTGTGTGTGTGTGTGTGTGTGTGTGTGTTCTCAAGTTTGAATAAATAAAGCTGCTAGTAGCTCTTGGTGTTTACACCCAGATAAAAACCAAAGCAGAAAGGTAAAGGTTTGTACCTTTAAGTTCCCACATGTGATGTCAAGTTCTCTTCTCACTACTCACATATGCAAGAACCCACCAAACACACACTCCTCCCACATGGTAACCTTGTGCCTTTTATACCCAGCCTCCCCTCCTCTGACTACGCCCCAGTCATTCTATCCCAGCCACCCAACACCACGTGTGTGTGCGTATAAAGAGTAGCCGATTGACTTATGCCTTCATTTCAGAGCTGTCACTCCTGGCCAAACACCATGACCCCTCAACCTCCATTTTGGAGGCGCACAGTTTCTTTTGTTTTTTTTTGTTTTTTTTTATCCCTCACCATATGAATATAAAAACCACATGTGGCCCAAAGGTGTGTGTGTGAGTGTGAATGTTTATGTGCACTGGTAAATCAAAGTGACACAGCTCCTTTGAATGGCAGGCACTGAATTACTTTTGCACCTCAATTTTGCACACCTGCCATTTATGGCAAACATCGGGCTCAGCATAAACTATAAAAACAAAATACGTTGCGTCAAGATACAAATCAGCGCCCGTAAATATCACAGCCTCCACAACCAGGTGAAGCTATTAGTTTTTTTTCTTCAAAGGGAAAGGACTCGCCATCTTTCTAATTTGTGGATATTACAATTGGTCCAAATTCTGCACTCCTGTTTGACAACTTGGTGTGTGCATATGAAAATCTGTTTTTGTTTTTGCAGTGTTTTTCAGATGGACTTCGTTATTATCAGCCCTTGCTTTAAACTTTATGCTATTTGCTAGGAATATTTGCACAACATAAAACTCCCTCAGTTAAAACCAAAAGAGGGTCGCTTGAGGTGCAGTGCTGCAAATTTACATTTACAAATGGTGTGCAGAAACAATACATCTATCTGAACCATGTGTAGGTAGGCAGTCATACCAATCAGGTTCCAGCCAGAGGTCAGAATGACAAATGCAATAAGGTAGCAGATTCATCACCCTGTGTGCTCTGACAGTAATTGTCCAGGGTCCATGTCACAGTCCCCCCTGTTAAAAATACAAGAGATGCTCCTTTGACAAAGATGACATCGGCAGCAGTCACATGCATTTAAACCAGACACCTGCACTATTTGTTATGACACACTTTCAATTTAGCAAAGGGGCTCCACTGAAGATGAGCAGTGCCCTGCGTTGGAGGAGAAAGGCTCATGAAAGTGGGGCGCTGTGTGTGTAATTTAGTCTTTGGTGAAGGAGGCGAGACGTGTGGAGGGATTTTGTTTAATAAAAGGGCGTGTTTTGTCTTGTTGCTAGATGTGAATGGTGACAGTACAAGGGCAAGCTAGACGTTCATCTCTAAGGGAGGGAGGGGTGATGGTGGTGGTGGTTGGGGGGGGGGTATGGCAACCCAGATCGATAGGTGGGATGTCAGACTGAATTGAGGTCACTCTTTTGTCTCCCCAAAGAGGTCCCACTTACTGGCCCCCCACCGAAATAAAGAGAGGTATTAAGTGAAGGGGGGTGGTATAGGGGGTAGTTGACTTGTATTTGTGACCCTTCTGTTGTCGGCGAGGCTTTTTGTGGTGCGACATGTTCATTTTCAACTGTCCTCTGAAAAGCTGTGACAATGACGAAACCAGTCAGACACCACTGTGATAACTGGTTTAACTACTTAATACCCACAATTAAACCAGTTAAAGTAGATTGTTTTCGTCTGACTGTTGGTCAGAAAAAAACTGTCCCTGGAAAATAAAAAGATGGATTAGTGTCAGTATTTTCGCATTTTCCTAACAAAGCAGAACATTCATGTTGGTCTGCAGCTCAAAAAGAAACAATTTCACAATCAAGGGTCTAAAACTGTTTAATTACTGAATTTTATTGGCTAATTAGGCCTACATGTTACATAATTTAAATATAGTAAAACTTCAGCATCTTCAAGGCTCTGAAAATGTTACCTACTCTTGTTTTCTTTTAAAAGTTATAACATTTTTAAACTACTGGTAATTTTTGGGGACACTTTCCCATTGGATTAAATGGGAAAGTGTCCCCAAGGGAGGTGGGTGGTTGCATTACAACACAGACTGTTTTACAAGATAACCTTTTATGAGTATTTTTAGATTTTGCTCAACAACTTTTCTTTTCCCCCTCTATTTCTGTAAAAAATCTTCATACCAATTGGTTAAGGTGGCTTCCTCAGGTTGGGAATGAGGTTTTGCCTCAAGTGGAGGACTTTAAGTATCTTGGGATCCTGTTTACGAGTGAGGGTAGGATGGGATGTGAGATGGACCGGTTTGTTGTGGTAAAGATAGATTTCAGGACCTCTCCTTTAAACCTCACATAAACCAATCTTGTAAAACTGCATTTTTTCACCTCCGCAACATAGCTAGAATTAGAAATATGTTAGCAAACAGTGATGCAGAGAAACTAATCCATGCATTTGTTACGTCTAGACTGGATTACTGTAATTCCCTCCTGATAGCTAGCCCTAGAAACTCCCTGAAAAGTCTTCAACTTGTGCAAAACGCAGCAGCAAGACTACCGTGCACTTCGCTCTCAAAACGCAGGTTTATTAGTAGTGCCAAGGATCTCCAAAAGTACAGTGGGAGGAAGAGCC
>JBAMHW010000006.1:3239812-3253427 GCA_037177495.1 Rhadinocentrus ornatus | reverse complement strand
CCGGCAAAATATGGCACACAGACCACCATTCTTTATTTTAAGACGCTGGACAGAACAGGGTAAAAAAAAAAAAAAAAAAAAAAAAAAAAAATTGTTTTAGAGCTTTACAAGGCCTGTGAGCTGATTTTGAGGTTCTACTGTATTTTGTATGAGCATTTATTTTCTAATCACAGTGTTTTCCTGTTTATTAGCACAAATATTTATTGTTTTTGTTCATTTTAATTTCTTCACAGCTCTCTGTTTATGCAGCCTGGCCTTCTTATAACTGGTCAAGTGATCATTTTATATGAGCTGTCTGAGCAGAGAAAGGTCGGAACCACCACTGTTGTCCTCTTCATATGACCATCCATCAGTCTTCGTGTAACCTGGGTTACATGTTTTAAAAGCTCAACCAGCTTCCTCAGAGAACTACATTTTCATTAATTACCTAGAAAGTTTGCTCTTGTATAGAATATGTATACTTTAAGAATGACACAGGATGCATTTACCAGTATAAATCCTGTTCTACTTTGCCCACAGACTCTAGTTTTCTAGTAGGATCCTTACAAAATCTTTCAGTGAGAGATCAACACAATTTCCCACACAAAGACTAACCCTATTTACATAATGGAACCAGGGTTAAATAAGATTTCAACAAGGGTTTGACACGCATTGGGGCCAATTATACTTTGAGCTGTCAGAGGTCAAAACCACAAAACAACCACTGGCTAGCCTCTAAATAATGGAAAAATACCTGTGATATGCCTAGATGAATTTAATTAAATTAAATTACCTTTCAATTATTATTTTTATTTTTTATTTTAGTTTTAATTTGAATTAATCTCTTAGTTGTTGAATTATATTTAGAAGGAAAATCTTTAAATTCTTTTTGCCCATGACAACAAATACTCCTAAATACTGCTAAACTTTGGCCACAGTGAATATTTTTTTCAAAATCTCTGGTCACAGTGTTGTCATGTGGCAGGGTAGCAGGGGTTTCTGGCTTGCCGGACTTTTTACTATGCACTGATATTCCCAGAAGAGGGATACGCAGACGGACAGACAGTTTCATCCGTCTCCTGCGTCGCTTAATTTGGTCCATTTTCAGGGATCTTAGTTATCCATCGCTTGATGCAAGACGCAGAGGAAGACCACCGGAAAATGCAGGGGCAGTGCTGAGCAGAAAAGCTGACATGTAACCAACAAAAGAAACAAACCAGAGAAGAAGAGGATCAGGAAGCGAACAAAATAGCAGACGAATGAAGACGGGACAATAACTATAGAAATTGTGCAAGCTTTTTTTTTTTTTTTTTTAAAAAAAGACCATGAAAATGTTTAGGGCGAGTTGGGCATTTAGAAAAATCTTTATAGCGATGCATTACCGCTGCCAAACGCTGTCTGAAACAGACATCAGATTGTGGGAGTGAACACTGAACTCAGCACTGCCCGCTAGTGCAGGAACTGACTTAATAACAATGGCAATGCAAAAGACGCATGGAAGTATGAGGACGGCGACACATGACAACATTTGAAACGGATGTTCCTATTTACGTATGTAAGGGAGCATCAATGGGCCTTAAGAATGTGCTACGGGATTCATGGCTGCACAGTCCAACACAAAAACAGAATTGCCAACACCATCAGTTTTAGAAGAGACTTCTCAGACCTCTACCTGAGAGACAACCCTGAGAATAATGCGGTCGACGCTGCAGAATGACAAGTTTTCTTATCTGTACAACGTCATCTCAGGGTATTTTACAGACAAATCCATTCTAGCCAATTCATTGTGATCCTATCAGTGTTCATACAAGCCAATTCCTAATAATTAAAAACCTGCTAAGGAAAGCAACAGATTGCATCAAATAATAAGGAATTGCAGTGGTCCCATCAGCATGGATTAGTTTTTCTACATCACTCTGAGATGGATGTTAATGAAAAATCAGACATCTTTAAATGAAACATCCATCTTAAAATGAAGCATAACTAAAACGCCTTCAAAACCTGTGGTGATATGGGTCAGTGGTTCCTAACATTAAAGGGCAAATATCTGTACAAGGTAATAATAAATAAAATCTAATGAAATGTGCCTTTTTAGATATATACATTATATATTTTCTATTGAGGATTATATTTATTCCTTTAAACTCACTCCTTATATGTGCAAACATAAAAAAAACAACATTCATGGATCAGGACCCTCTGTGTGACGATAAACACCACAGGGTCTCCCGGCCAATCCTCCAGGGATTGCTCTGTGACCTTTTCACATACAATGTGAGTAATACAGTAACACAAGTTACACAGCTTGTTCAGGCTGTGTAATGCCCTATGGGCTGGACACCAGCATGCGGTCTATGTGTGACACACACACACACGGACACGCTGTCGCCTGTGCATCTCTGGCTGACACACACACTGTGACCTTAGAGGAGAGCAATGTAAGTGCAGAGTTATGAAACAAGGGATCAATGTGGAATCCTCTTTTCACCCTACACAGCTGTCTCAGTAGCAGCCCGTTTGAAATGCAAATATCTGTGTGTTTGTTGTTGTTTAGTAATAGATTTAACACTGCGTCACTGTAAGTACAGAGCAGAACCAGACCACACAGTAACCTCTCAATAACCTCTGTTATCAGCTTAAAAAGGCTGCTGACAAACATATGTTTTAAGCTACTACGTCATCACTTCAGGCTGGCAACCCCAGTAGTCTTTTTGTGTATATGCAGTTTTTTCCCTTTTTTTTATTCAGAGGAAGGTTTTGGGGATTAAAGTGCTGATGCTGTCTTTTATTGCAGAATAAAAAACACAGATTTATTTTATCCAGCACTTTTGTTGACTGTTAAATAACAGCCTGGTTTATGATCTGGGGCATGTTTAATCTTATACTGATATGCAACTATTTTAATCTCTTCTATCCCATTTCCTTTTTTTTTTTAAGTCTATGAAAGGAACTTAGGTTATTTAAAAAAACAAATATTAATATATCAGTAAAGTTATATATTTAATAGCCTTGTAGTTTGTAGGCAAGTTTATTTGTATAGTACTTTTCATGTATAAGACCATTCCAGCTGCATACTTTGAACTGTCTTGTAGCATATACCATATAAAGACCAGGGGCCTCATTTATCAAGCTTGCATTGGAACAAAAGCCGGCATACTGCGTATGAAAACCAAACTTGACAGAAAAATGTTCCTACCTTCACGGCAACTCTGACCCTCCCGTGCGCACATAATCTAGAGAAACGGGAAACGGCAACACCACCGGTACAGAATAAAATCAAGGAAATGATTTGGAATGTGACATTTGTACACAATCCACTATTACCTTTCACACCGCATGTTAGATATTAAAGCTGTTTGCAGAAAAGAATAAAGACACACATTCGATAGCAATGTTCCTAAGAGTGCACGGTAGTGCAGGAATTTCAGGAAAAAGGGAAATGACAGTTAAAATAACCTCAACCACTAAAATTCACACAAGAGGTGGATTTCCTTTTGTTTATTTATTCTTACACAATGTTGTTTTTTTATTGTTGTCCCAATTTCTGTCCAGACGGTCTTTATTCCCCACAACTCCTTGTCCACCTGGTTAATCAAATCAAATCAAATCAAATTTTATTAATATAGCACCTTTCTTGCACAAGGCAACACAAAGTGCTGTACACAATAAAAACAAATCACGCATATTAACTACAAAATTTTAAAAGCCTTCACATCAAAAATTATAACAAAAAATAAAATGGCAAACCCCATAATTTTACACAAACAATCGCACACAACTCACTCTCATACAAACCAGGCTTCATGCACACTCGCCCGGCCCAACCATTCCCCATTCTGTACAAACATCTCTGAAGTTAAAGAAAGTATAAAAGTAGTAATAAAATGAAAACATCTGGCTCGACGCTGCTGTGAGGAAACGATATCTTGGGGATCCAGTCACACGGAAGCTAGCCCACCCATGGGCACATAGGGACCACCACAGAAACCACCCAGGACAGTACAGGACAGGGCCCTGCATCACAGCCACAGGGCTGCAGTGCAGGACCACCAGCCACCCAGACAAGGGCAGTTTCCGTGGCAACAGCCTGCAAACAGAGCAGGCAGAGCCACCGGTGTCAAGGATCCCCAGGAGGAAAATACTGGAGTTAAACAGTAAAAAAAGAATTAATAAACTTAGCAACAATAAGAACTGACAAGAGTGACAAGAATAAAAATGCAGATAAAGGAGTTCATAAAAAATATAAAATTAAAAAAGATGTAATAACAAAAAATAAAGTGATATAAAATAAAATAAAAGCATTTATAAAAACTACTTGGGTAAAAAAAGAGATAGCTTTTGCAGCCTAGAATCAGACCGCCAGGATCCCCGCCTCTGGCAGCCGCCCAGCTCACACTGCACCTGACCCCTATGGTCTGGTCCTTGCTTTTTCATCATCATAGGGGTGATTTTGAGCCGCACTTCGTCTGGTCCCTCCCCATGACAACTGTTTGCCATGGGTGACCCTACCAGGGGCATGAAGCCCCCGAAAACATAGCCACTAGGATCGTCAGGACGCACAAACTCCTCCACCACGATAAGGTGGCGGCTCAGGGAGGAGGGACCATGGCACATTTTAATTTAATTCAGTGTTTACATGCAACAACATCATTATTTAGGCATGTTAGTCCGATTATGTGATCTTTCCTTCTACACTATTTTGGTCAAGTTAAGTGCTTACATGCCGTTTTCATGCTATTTTATCCCTTTTCAGCATTATAGAACAATACTGGAGACATCCAAACTTCAACTGGACAAAAGGGTTGAAAAAAATATCGAAAAGCTTAAATATGAGAACTTGTTGAAAGATTTTCTTTGACTGAAGGTACTTCATAAATAAAATTGAAATAAAAAAATTAAAATAATAATAATAATAATAATAATATTTAATATTATTATTATGTTCATTATTATTGCTATTATTGTTGTTATTGTTATTAATATTATTATTATTATTTAAAAAAAATTATTTTATTAATGAAGTACCTTCAGTCAAAGTGCTGTACACAGTATTTGAACAACATAAAACAAGAGTCAAACAATTACGTGACGAATATAGACTCAAAAT
This sequence comes from Rhadinocentrus ornatus, assembly GCA_037177495.1. Lineage (NCBI taxonomy): Eukaryota > Metazoa > Chordata > Actinopteri > Atheriniformes > Melanotaeniidae > Rhadinocentrus > Rhadinocentrus ornatus. The sequence goes on along the minus strand of JBAMHW010000006.1, from coordinate 3,248,341 downwards.
CCGTCCATAACTTTGTGAGTTTTGTTGCTAACAGACCAACGCTGCGGATAACATAACCTCCTTGGTGGAGGTAAGAATGTGAATAAAGCAAGTATCGTTTTAAAGTTTTATTTCTCACATTAGCAACTGTGAGCCAAACTCTGTTCTTCTTCTTCTTTTTTCTTATTGGTATTGTTATCTCACATTTAGCTATTTTCTAATAAGAAATGTGGCAAAGCTTTTTTGCTCCCCATTATTCCGAGGCCTTTGTGACTTATCTTTCTGTTTTTGCATCCAGGCACAAAAGTTAATGAAGCAGGTACAAATGAAAGCACAAGCTTTGTGGATTCTTACTAAGTGCACCCCCTCCCACAGACACACACACACATTTTATAATCCTTACTTCTTACTTGCAGGCAGCACTTGACCTCTAATTGACCAAAGCTTTTTTTCTTAGTGTGTCACAGACCAGAATACTAAAAGCAGTGGTTTGTCTAGTGCAAACCCAGAAATGTTACACAAGAACAAAGCAAGTATTGCTCCAGATTTAACTGCAAGTTTTCTTTAATCTCACCAGAAAACGTGTTTTTCTACATTTACAAAAGGTTATAAAGTCACATTCGTGGTTATGAAGTGGGAAACGGTAATATACGTCCACATGAGATGATTAAAATTACAACCCACACATGATAAAGATTTAAACCATAACCTTGTATTTAACTCCAGCTCCTTATTTTCTCAATAGAAAAATGAGAAATCAAACGTGACTAGGAAGTGGAAAAGTGGAAGGAGAGTGGAAAATGTTGTGTGGGATCTGGGTCATGTGTCTGGCATCCACAGCATAACGCCTCCAAACAATCTCTTTCCTTCTCTTATAAATATTTTAAATTAAATTTAATTAGATAAAAAAAAAATACTTTATTTTTCCCAGAGGGAAATTATCATTTCTGGCCAAATCAACAGCGTAAGAAGCCCATTAAGTCATGCACCAATAAATTTAAAGTTTTAGTTTTAGTTATCTTATTTGACTGTTCTGCCTCATGTCTGCTTTGGTTGTTTTATGCTTTTGTTCTTCCTGAAGCACTTTTGAATTTTCTTTTAGCAGAAAACCACATCTATCTGCACTTTTCTGGTAACCCAGGATTTATTACCTGCTTTCAGAAAAGCTCTGCCTCTGTGTTTGTGTAACTAAGATGCCAATCTGCTACTGTTGAGATGCTCTTGACCCTCAGCCGCTTGGCTGGAGCCGCTCGGCAGGCTGCACTGACAGACGGCGCTTGTACTGAACAACTCCCTTGAGTGATAGTGTGTAAGTGTACAAATGTGAGGTACTGAGGTGCTAAAAATACACAAGCATGTTCGGGGAAGCTACTCTCCGTGTAAAGGTTAAAAAAAATATTTTACTGTACGCTGACAGCTGGCTTACTTTTTTCCTTTTAAGGTCCATTTGTTTAAGTACAAAACTGCACTTTCTTTCCTCACATTGAACCTGCGGGATATAAATAAATCAGCCAGTGCCTGAATGTAAAAACAGGTTGCCTTCGATTTCAAAGATGAAGGTGAGGGATATTTTTGTCTAGTAAGAAGAGCCGTTTAATGCATTTCTGTTGCTACAAAACATTACTTTTACTTAATGTGTTGTCTGTCAAATATAAATGTAAAATATTAATGTTTATAGAAAGTTTAAGCTTCCGGATTTTCATTTGTTAAAATATTGCACACCATTAANNNTATATATATATACAGAGAGAGAGAGATTTATTTATTTATTTTTTTTACCACAGGTGACAAAAACAACCATCTAAGCCAAGGGTTGGATGGAGAGAGAGGATGGGATGCGTAATTGTTGTTTTACCAGATTATCCAGCGCTAAACCAGACCTCATATTGAGAGATTGGCCTGAGAGGACGTTAAACCAGCTTTAAAACAAGTAAGATCCATTTAAATGCTACCAACAGGTTTTAAAGCTTGAACCATCATGCCGTACTGCTGTCTGTCTGCCTGCCTGTCTGTCTTCTGAGCACAGGACAGAACCAGGACATCATATGTTGTGGTGACCTGTTCATGACCCCAGAGTGCATTCTGCGGTGCCCTCACGGGTGTGCCACAGGGGGGGAGCTATCACAACCTCCGACATGTCTAGTGGAGTGTTATGTTATATTCACAAAAGCAATTGTGTGTGTATTTCTTATGCTCGTGTGTGCATACACCTTTAGGTTGAGTGTGTTATTTTCTACATGATTGCTAAGCCCAGTGGATTAGCATGTGTCTGCTAAAAAAAAAGTAGGCTGAAGGGGAAGGTTAGCATGCATGTTCAGAGAATCGATGTGGGTGTGTGTTTAGTTTGTGTGGGTCTTTTGGTGCTATTGTGTGTGCAAATTTCACACCAGTGGAATTGTTTTAAGTGGATTTGTTTACGCTACAGTGATGATGATGGAATTATCTTTGTGTAACACTGGTAAAGTGTGTGTGCAGATTGTTAGCTTGTTTTGTGTGAGTGGATGTGTGCGTGCATGTGAGCATCATTCTGTGGCTAGCTGCCACAGTTTGTAGCTCCCAGGGAGATCTGTGACCGTGATCCTCAAGTTTAGGGTTCATCTTCAGTTCAGCGCAAGGTTCAACTGCCGGTCAGCAGGCCGCTGTTAGAGCAGCTTCATTCTCTCCCTCTCTCTAGCCTGATTCTCTAATACCCCCTCTCCACACGCACATACTCTCTCTCTCTCTCCCTTCCTTTATACAACTCTCTATTTTATTCAAATTCTTCCACTCTCTGCTCCCTCAGCTGATCTTTTGCCCTCAGTTTGACCCGGGTTATGGTGCAATCAGCTGGCAAACAGACTACAGAAACAACATGCTGGGTTTTATGTTTGTTACCATGCTATCTTGGAATAAACAAACACTGAGATTAAACTTTGTTCATTAAAAAGTGATGCAAGAAAATCTTGATTTTAATTTGCAATAAGGCAAATTATCTTTTTGTGTTAAAGGAGTGCAAATGTCTGCATCTGTGCATCCTCACCGTTGAAGTGTTTGCCCTTCCAAAAAGGAAACATGAAATCTTTATAATTGTTAACTTAAACTGACTCAGCATTAATCCTTTTTTCAGGTCATTTATCCACATTGTTTAAATGAACCTGAAAGCTTTTGTTTTTGGTTTTATCATTGGAATTTTGATGAGGACGTCGAGTCCTTTTCTGCTTCGCTACCGTGTGCTGTAAGCCTGATGACCGTTATGTCCACAAAATTAAATCAGAAACCCCTTTGTCTCTTGTTACAGCAGCTGACCTCGAAAAATGTGCTGCAGAAAAGCGTCAGGACTCGATTTGAGAGCTTCGTTTGTTGACGGAGACACGTAAAGCAGCTAGCCCGAGCCGGCTGATGAGTTTTCAACCAAATGCACCAAAATGCATGCAAACACTAATTTCAGCCGAGCTGCAGTGACACACTGATTCTGTCCAGTATATCTTGGTTAGCAATGCATCTCTCACTGTAGCTGCACCAGTCGCAGAACTAATGTTGCTCTTGCTGTAAATCAAAGACTGACTTTATGTCTAAGTTTTCAGACATGCCTGTTTCCACTTATCCAGCTAGACAAAATTGAATTAATCTGTAAATGTTAGTGTAGCCCCACTTTGTGTCTGATGAGTGCAGGGAATTGTTTATTTGTTTGCTTAGGTTTTTTTAAGTACCCTTTCCTGTCTGACCTGAAACCTTAGGTTAAATCCTATTATCAAAGAGAAAAACACAAAATAAAGTTAAGGCTTTTCTAAGGATTTTGCTACACCTTACAAGAGGCTTAAATATGATGGACAGAATCCACTTCAATCATTGTAATTGTCCAGATAAATTAGATAACTCCAAATGGATGCAAAGCCATTTGGGGATTAACTGTTAATTTCCTGATATTTAACATGTCATCTGTTGTTTCTTCTGGATTTACCAACCTCTGTTTTGCTCTTGAATTAATTTTGTCCTTAACTCTGCATCTGAACATCTGCAGAACAGTTAATCATGCACCTGTTTCAAAATAGGAAACTTTTGTTTCGACTCGACCAAATCACAGCAGGATGTGTCATAACATGCAGAGCGTGTTTGCTTGCTGTGCTCACCCCTCACCTCACCTCCTCACTCCCCTGCCCGTCTGCTATGATGTGGCCCAGCTTGTTAAGCCAGCCTGTTGGCTTTGATCCAGTAGGGATAATGCCAGATTGAAGGGGTGAGAGGCAGGGTAAGAGTTTACCACATGATACAGGCAGGACGTGACAATGGACAAAACAAACCAGTCGCACATTATTGGCTTAGTTAAGATGAGAAGCCTTTCCTCTCAATTTCCTGCACTGTTGTATTACAGTGAACACATAGGTTTTAGGTAGGGTTGGGTATTTCAGGGGAATTAAAAATCAACTAGTTGTGCCAAACAAAATTGATTAGTCGATTAGTCATGATTACACCATGATGTTATTAGTAATGAAATGAAAAATAGTTTTATCTTTAAAGGGAAATTGTAAACCATGTGTGAGATTTTATCTGCATATTGTTTGTGTTCCTTACACAGGTGTTTTTTACATTGTTATAAATTTAACATCGTGTGGGCTTGTGTCCTTTATTGTTCAGGAGGTAAATGAGGAAGTGGCTCAGAGATGTGTTGGGGTTGAACCTGGTCTTGCTGCGTTATGTGTCAGCTGTTATAACAGGTGAAATAAACATTGCGTTTTTTTTAGCGTTCAACAACAACAAAACCAGTTACTGTCCACATTTTTCCGTCTAATCTTTTTGCTTCTGAAGTGAGATTTCAGTGGGGGTGTAACCGTGCTGCTCTGGTCTGTTGTCTCCACTATCTGTGAAAACTCAGAAACAGTTGTTAAACTTTCCCTTTTCCGCCTCCAAACTGAGGATGGGAGGCTGGGATGAGGGGATTCCTCCTGGGTGAAGGTGCAGCTAGCTTTAGGGTTAGCTCTCTTCACTTTACCCAGCACTAGTGAAGCAGACATGGGACTCTGCTGGAACTAGCAGAGCTGTGTGGTGTGTTTGCTAAAGCTGGTAGCAAAACATTTGCTGCTAAACAAGCAGTTTTTCACAGCTTACTTTCTCTGTTCCAGTGTTTCCAGTCTGACTCAGACCTGCGTTGTGCGTGAGGCTAGCTGCACATGCTGTACATCTCTCTCTCTTTTCCTTTCTAGTGCGACCTTAAAGGGGCCACACTGTTCTTTAAACATAGCACTGTACACAGCACCTTGCCTCTGCACATTAAGAAAAAACTTTGTGTGACATTTTGACCATCAATCTTTTCTTTTTAAATTCATTTGGATACAAGAAAAAGCTGGAGCAGTTTATGGATATACAAACACTAATTGAAATGTAGTCCGTGAGGCAAAAAACACAGTTTGTACAATACTAAGGAGATTTACTGGTCTGGACCCTCTTAAGCTTGCTTTCTTGTAATTTTCTATAATTAATCTACAGGAATAGTTCTTGAAGGACTTTCCAAAGCTCTTCTTTGGATGTTTGTTTTGCTGTCTGTCCATATGATCCCACACTGCTTCAATAATGTTGAGATCCAGACTATGATAAAGGATCCATCCCTCCATCAGACCTGTTGCCACTGGTCTTTAGTCCAGCTCAGCCTTTTCTCCCTGTTTCTCCCTCTTAAGGATGGCTTCTTGCCAGACACCCTTTCCATAGAGACCATTTCTGATGCAGCTTCAGCCCACAGTAGATGGAACAACTGTAGGTTCAGATGTGTCTCTCACGTCCTGGTTCAGGTCTTTGGTGGATTTGTTTCTTTTTGTAGAGGGCATCACTTTCAGGTCCTGTTCATCTGTTATAAGCATCTATCATCTGATAGGATTTTCTTCTTCGGTCCTCCAATTTCCTCAAATGTTTAAAGGACAAGTTTTCAGTTTACAGCTCTTTGGAAATCATCTTGTTTCTGTCAAACTGTGGTACCTTGGCAATATTTTTTGTAATGAAATTAAAGAAATAGAAATGGCTAAATTGTGTCTTTGTGACAGGCTGGTAGTAACAAAAAAACTGAATATACAATTTAAAATTGGTTCTTTGCTAAGTTTTCTGATATGTGTCAACACAACACTGGATTATCGTTTGAGTTAGGCTCTATTTTTTATCTTGAATTATCCGCAGTGTCCAAGGACAGGACTGAAAATTAGGGAAAGAACAGTCAACACAAATCCAAATTTTGGTAGGCCTTTATGGATCCTGATCAAGTACTCCTCAAGACCTATATACAGTTTTACGACAATTACAATGAAGTAACACACATAAGATGTCTTACATTGCATTAAACATGAAGAACAACATATAAAGGAATAACTACTTTCAGATACATTTTGTATTATTGTATTGCACATATTTTGAACTTTATTTTGTAACAGACAAACTGGAGTGGTTTTTAATTGGTTTCAGGTATTAAAGCCACACTTGTTTTGTTACAATTGGCAGTTATGGATCCAAACGGTTTGTGGAGTCAACAAAGGGCCAGTTCTTGGACCTCTTCAATTTATGTATTCTCACTTTGGGTAAAATATTGCATTTTAACAATAATTATCACAGTAATGAATCACTTCATAACCTTGATGTGTTCATGGACTCAGATCTGACTTTAAACAGCCACATCAAAGCTGAGGCCGCTTTTTACCAACTCAGAAACATCAACAGAATTAAAAGTCTAGTCTATGATGTTTATCTCCAGTAGGCTGGATTACTCTAATTGTCTTTTAACTGAACTTCACAAAAGAGCATTAAACATCTGCTTGTCAACCAAAACACTGCTGCTAGAGTTTAAATCAGGAATTGGAGATCTGAACACATAACACCAGTTTTAATATCTTCACACTGGCTTTCAGTCAGTCACAAAATAGATTTCAACCCTACTGCTAGTCTACAAATCGCACAATAGTTTAGGCCCAAATTACATCTGTGTATACAATATTAAAGGAGTCATCACCCGGAAATTGCTTGGTTGTTGGACCGAAGTGTTAACTTCGCTGAAAGCCTTTCTTTTGAAGACGGTGCAGTTTTTCCATCTGGGCCCTTTGTTCACAGCAGAACCGCCAACAAGGCTGTGAGCAGGCTGGCTAGTGATCGGCTGGAAACAGTGACACGATGACCGTAGTATCCAATACAAAAGGTTTTTATTTACCAGAGAGCAACTCATTCCTTCCTGTTGTAGAGCAATCAATTCTCCACCAGCAGCACACAAACTGTACAATAATTAATAATATATAGTCCACGTAATGAACCCCTGTTTCGTTACAAGGGCCAAACTCTTGCAAACGCGTGATTTTAACTTGCTCCTGGAATTTTGTCATCACAGGACTAAGCCAGCCCCTCTGATATAATGATATAAAGTCATGCTTTACTGCTGACGCAGCTAATGCTAACACTACTGCTAAGGGACGAGCCTAACCCTGCAATGTACAAATCAGCCCCGTGTTTTCGTTTTGTTGTAAACGTGCTTCTGCCACCATCGCGGCATCTTCACGCGATGCTCGAAGTCTGGTTCAAACATAAATGGCTGAATACCTTAAGCAGTTCACTCGCTATCACTGCACTGTTGATGCACTGGGACAGCCCCCCTTCTGACTCTGGCCTCCCTGCGGCCAATCAGCACACACCTCATTAACATTAGTCAAAAGCTTGCATGAACTCTCACGAGACAAAGTTGTGGTATGAGCAAAGGGTCAGAACAAGCTCTCTGGTTGATTTTCTTTGTTTAATAAGTTTTCAAAAAATTATTTAAAGACACTTAGAGTACAGTGGAGACATGAAAATACCAGGTTATGACAGCTTTAATTAAAGACATATTCTATAGCTAATAGATCCAGGGATCCATCTTATTAGGTATTTATGCACAACCTTTTTATTATGACATGATTTTTAATTGTTTAATTGCACTGATTGTATATCTCTCTATGTTGTATAATATGAAATGGGCTATATAAATAAGACCTGTTCTATTGTGAGTGATGCACTTCTCAAACAGCATTTTCATACAAAAACTATAGTGTATCAATGGAGAGTTATTAGAAAGAGTGGTTCTATGCACAGGCAGCTGTCTGTAGACTGAAACTATGGACTCAGCAATGGCACCTGCAGATGGGTTGGGACCATCTTATCAGAACACTTTGCTGCCTCTGCTCTTTGGCTCCCACTGCGATATCGTATTGCTGAGTCTCACTTTGCATGAGAAATCGAAGTGCCGTCCCATTTTTTATGGCCGCTGGCTGCGACCTTTGTCAACCCAGCGAATTAACCTAGAGGCGTATCAGCTGCGCTGGCCCTTTTCTCCAAGAGCCTGTCCTATTAACTGAGTGAGCAGCACAGTGAGGGTCACATTTAAGTAACCTTATCTTGTAATTGGGTTCAAGGTTAAGTGACCCTGGAGCCTGAAGGTCCAGGGGTTAAGGTCACAATGTCAGGCAGACGGGGGGGGGGGGGGGGGGGGGGGGTTTTTCCCCCCCGCTGGGATCCCCCCCCAAACCCCCACCCCCCCCCCCCTTTCTGGACCAACCCCCCCCCCCCCCCCCCCCC
>JBAMHW010000006.1:3177069-3222686 GCA_037177495.1 Rhadinocentrus ornatus | reverse complement strand
TCTTATCTTATCTTATCTTATCTTATCTTATCTTATCTTATCTTATCTTATCTTATCTTATCTTATCTTATCTTATCGTATCTTCTCTTGTCTTGTCTTGTCTTGTCTTGTCTTGTCTTGTCTTGTCTTGTCTTGTCTTGTCTTGTCTTTTCTTAATTGGTTCCATTTCTAGTTAAACACATTTCTGCTGTCAATATTTGATTTTTTTTATTATTTTTTTTATTGTAATATTGAATGTTACTAATAATATTTCTTTATGTAATTGTTATTGAAACTTTTTTATAAATAAAGTGTACTTAGGTGTCAATAAATTGCAGAAAATGAAAATGTGTGGACACTTTAAGTCTGTTCTCAACGATCAATTCTTGTCTTTTCATTTTCATTATTGGTATTTTTTTTATTGTAACTTTGGATTTAGAAAATATATTTGAATTTAGTTGTTAATACTAATTTTCAATCACTTAAGATCATTTTTTTTACCTAAAACTACTGGGAAATTTAGACAATTAATGGCTAAAATTAATTAAGAACAAAATATGCAAGTCTTTACACAACACATACAAAGCAGAGTAAAAGTTAAGTATAAAATTGTATAGAAGTATATACATTTAAAAAAATATTTTTTAAAAAAGTATTTTTTAAATAGGTGTGCAAACCCAAATTAGAATAAAATGTGGACAGTAAAATGGCAACTGAACAAAAGCAGCAATGTATAATGTCAGCCTCAACAACACCTACCTTTAAAGCTTGCGCTGCACATTACAGCAGTTCTCAGTAAAATGGACACAGGAACCACACTTGTCATAATTATAGAAATATCAGCAATACTTCACCATTCACTGAAGTTTCAGAGCGAAAGACATTAAAAATACACTTTACTATAACAACTGATAAACTCACAAAGGGCCAGTAACGGAATAAACGGATAAGGCTTTAATTGGTTTAACAGATGCTAGGGGCTGACGATCAGGAACTGAGAATGCTGCCAGTGTTGGCCGGAAGAGTCTAAAAACAGAGAGGTGAGTTAGTGACGTCCTCACCCGGATTAAAATTTCCATCAAAATTCTGTAGCAACTCATATGTAGAGATGTGTAGTGAAGAACCAGGTATAGGTTACAGGATGCTGCAGCAATGGGGCAGAGATATTTGTAGCCAGACCAGGTAACTAGTGAAGCCAGAGTCCGGAGGCGAGCAGGCTCTGGGAATGATGGGTAAAGTTCAGTTAGATGGCAGGGAGAACTGAGAGAAATAAGCTTACAGAGGTAATGACCAATGTAGGAGTAATGGGCAACGAGTAAAGAGTCAACAGGATCAGAGTAGTCAGAACAAAGGTCAAAATCTAGCTCCTCAATCCATTAAACTTAGCCAGATCCAGAAGCTAGAGTAGAAAGAAAGAGATCCAGATCTAAGTAATAGAGAACTCACAGAATGAGAGCGAGTCCGGGCTCAGATCCACGTTACACACAAGACGATGATATAGACGAGCAGTCAGAATCTGGAAATCTACAAGTCCACAAATCCTCGTTCAGGGATGTTCAAGGGTCAGATATAAAAACTCACACTATCAGGGGGTCCTGAAGCAGCAATCAGGGTCAGGTCCAAAACAGGTCAGATCCAAGCGGCAACTTCCAGTGGTAAAATGTGAAGCCTATGCGGAGGTGCAAAAAATTGCAGTTCACCCCTCATCCACTAGGGGCTGGCTCCAGAACAGAGTCAATCTGCATAGACTCCCATGTTAAAAAGACCAATTTCACAGTAAAAATAAACACGTTTAAAGCCTGGTACAAAAAACATTTTAGCATTAATAGGTCAAGTTTACCTTCATGACAACTGTGAGGGGGAAGAATTTTTTATAACTCACCCGTTTAGATGTAATTTAATCTTGAAATTTGTGTCCTTTGGCAAGAACGAGAGTGTAGCACAAAAGCGGCTTTTAGCCGGCTAACAGTGCGCCTTTGCTTTAGCCCACCTGTCTTTGTTAGCCGGTTAGCTCACATTAGAGCGGGTTAGCTTGGTTAGCTCTTAGCTACAGGCAGCTTGATGGGTGTCAATCATCTACCCCCACCTTCACAGTCACCCTCTCAGCTCTACCTCTTTGCCCATTTTTGGATATTCCAGGAATGACGACACACGTGACGCTGCCAAGATAGCAATGGTGGGAACCGCACAATGAGCTTTAATTCAGCTCTTCAGAAACCTACAGGTGACGTCACGGAGGCTCCGTTTATCTTTTATATACAGTCTATGGTCAGATCAGATCATCATTTGGGTACAGAAGGCTGTAGAGTCTCTAGCTGAATTTGAGGTAATCAATCACTTAATTGTGTTCAATCACTAAAGCTTCAAAATGCTTGTGTTAAACTTTATTGAGTAAGACCAACTTGTTAGATTTTACAGTGTAGTTTTTTTCTTGCTTGTGATCTTTTTTTAAAGTAGCTGTTATGCATAAAATGAGGTGGAAAAGCAGATAAGTCCTAAGTGTTTTACTCACATGACTCAACACAGCAATGGTCAGCTGTTTCGGCATCCAGACTATAAACAAGACCAGTGCTTGCTGACACCAGTCTAAATGTGCATTAAGAAGGGGAAGGTGAAAAGAAGTCACAGCTCCAGCAACACATGTATAATTACGACTTTATTGTTGCACTAATGTGTAATGACATGTGGACCTCACTGAGGTCCCTGAAGATGAAACGTGTTGATTCAGCAATAAAACTATACAACAAGCGTTACTGTAGTTTTGAACTTTAATGCTGGCTGACATGAAGTAACAATCACAATGTATTCCTTAATATTTCCCTTATAAAGGGTCAAAGCCGTTGCTTTAATTTACTTTTTCTTCCTCAAAGTTTTGTTTAAAGTTAACAATAAATACCTTTATTTATTATTTATTCTGCCTAAAGCCTCGTTTATGCTCCCTCACGTACCTAAATAGGGATGTCCATTTCAAATGTTGTCATATGTCGCCTTCCTCAAACTTCCATGAGTCTTTTACGTGGCCATTGTTGCTAAGTCAGTTCTTCCACTAGTGGGCAGTGTTGAGTTCAGCGTTCACGCCCACGATCCGATGTTAAATTCAGACACCGCTTGGTGGCTGTAATGCACCGCTGTAAAGTTGTTTCTAACCGCGCAACATACCCTAAACACTCGCATAGCATTTTTTCAAAAGCTTGTGCAATTTCCACAGTTGTCATTGTCTTTGTTCTTCTTCTGCTTTTTTTTCCCCTTACTGTTCTTCTTCTTCCACTACCGTTGTAACCGACAGAGGAGACGGACACTACTGTCCGTCCATCATAGGGCATAAATAGCCCTTAATGATGACAAAATCTGTTTTATTCTAGCCAGATGATGAGTTTCTTTAATTTAATTAACAATAGGAAGCAGGATGAGTGTTTAAACAGCTAACCAGAGAGAAGTGTTTTTTCAGTGCTTCATCTCTTTGGTCAGAGATGGACATCATGCATCTCTGACCAAAGCCCGACCCAAGGCAAAATTACTCTTTTTTTTTTAATCTGGTGTCTTTATTTGGCCCTTAAACTAATGTAAAAAGAAAAGTAACGAAAATTATTTCAGTATATTTACCGTTTATTACTGTGTGATGTGAAAATTATTGTAGTTCAAAATGTATCCACCAGGGGGCAGAAGACAAATATCAGATTGTGTACAGCAGGGTTTTGAGCAAAGTTTTTATTGTAAGGTCATGAAAAAGGATGAAGTGAGAAACATCTTTCTGTTCTCATGATCCCCAGAACAAAGTACCACAACATACGCGATCTCTCCGTGATCATCCTACAATCTGTTCATCTCTGCTCTTCCCTTTCACTTCTACATCCTTTGCCTCTGCTGCTCCATCCCTCCATCTGAGCCCTACTCATTCTTTCCATCTCTCCCTCCCATCCCCTCATTACGCCCCACCTCAACGCAATGCTGTCAGAATTTTAGGGATTCGGTGAGCTGTGAAATCGCACAAATTGCTGTTGCTTTGCGTCTGACCCAGCAACAGAGGGGGAGATAGACAGAAAGGGAGAGAGAGAGAGACAGATTTTATGCTTCAACACTTCTGAACCTGAATCAGCTCCCCCCTCTCTCCCTCTCTGCCCCTTCTTCCTCTTATTCACTCAGATGTGGGCAAACACATGCACAGCTGCACGGCTGCGTATCTGCCCTCTACAACCCAAACCCCCCCACCACCACCACCAAACACTGAACATGTAAGAGCCCCACAGCCTTTGCCACCCTCATGGTAAAGACACCCCCACCATTTTACTTTACTCTGCGGGTCACTTGACAGAACAACTCATCGAGAGCCTGAAGCCCTCCAGAGGGATAAAAACCCCTTCTCAACCTGAGGAGTGCTGTTCCAGCCACCTCAACTAAAAAGAGCAAAGCCCCCCCTCCATACTTTTGTTAAGGCCGCACACACACATATGTTAACACTGTGCCCTTAGGAACACCCTCTCAGATATGACAAAACCTGGCAAAGGTCACAAACATGCATGTTGCAACAGTTTCTGAACTCGTTATGATTTGGATTTGTTCTGGTCTGTTGTTCCTGAAAACTAGCAGCTTGACAATTGTGTTGACAGTAGTGACCTCTGTGGTTGTATGTTTTTTCTGACTTGTTAAGAGCTTTGGCAAAATGTTTAGTTTGTCCCATTAGACAATGAGAAAACTCAAAGGTGCTACATTTGGAAAAATGTTTTAATTTCTTATATTTAGTACCAAATTATTGAAAGGACACGGTTTTCAGAATCAGGTTTATTGCCAAGTAGGTTTACTCATACAAGGAATTTGTTTTGGTGCAGGGGTGCCAACAAGAGCAGATATATACAACAAAGGAAAAAATGTTATTAAATTAAAAAAAATTGCACATTAAATCATGCTAACTTAATCATAAAATTAAAGCAATGTAAGCATATTTTGAGAAAATATTCTCAGCCTTAAATAAAAACTAAGCAAAAACAGAGATGTGTGTCTTTATACACACAGTATGAACACAGAAATATCCAACTTCTGAGATTATTTGAAAGAAGAGCAACGTTGTCTGTACTGCCCTCTAGTGGGGATGCAGATCCACTGCACTGAAAACTTACACCAACCGGGAGCAGAAGCTTTTCTTACAGGATTGCGCCTCCTATTTTCAAGCACAGTGACAAATGTAATAAAAATGTTTAGAAAAAAAAATTGTGTAAAATAAAATGTGTGAAATTAGTGATATTGAAATACAAAAGAACCATTAATACAGTTGCATAACAGACATGATTAGATTGAATTATGAGACTTCAAAATCCTACGTGCAATTTTAAATCTTTGAGGTTCTCACTAAGAAACATTAGTTCCTAATTTTTTGAAGAATGATAATTTTTTCAACAAATGGTTCAGATAACATTTAACTGTAAAGTAATAATAGTGAAATGGTCAAAACATGAATCAGTGTAACACTTTCAGTATCACATATCCAAACCAAGTAGTAGAGGTGGCTCATGCAGGTTGGTTTGCACTAAACTGATTTACAATTACCTTAACTTGATTTAATTAATTTTCATTATAGTCACAGAAAATTTTGCTCTAACAAACGTTTGTTTAACTTTACAAAATAACAACAATATAGGCTTTTACTAAGAAATCTTTTGACATACACGGGGTTTATCTAGATATTATGTAGTTTCCTCTGTTGTGGATTGTGGGGGAAAAAAGCTGAAAGTGATCCAATATTAGCTACTTGTGCAAAAATAAAAAAATTATAAACTTTCATTATGTACAAAATGTCAAATTGAATCATGACAATAGTTACAAAACACAACAAGTAATATATGTGCTTCCTATCCTACCTTAAACAGACTTGAATTTTTATTCTCCCAATGACATTATCGGTTATTATATCAGTGGAATGAGTGAAATCCGATATTTCATTTTGAAGCTGATATTGTGTGGAAAATATTGTGCATCTCTAGAGGAAATATATATTTCTATTGTACTGAACTACTCAAACTATGAATGATGACAAAACTCAAAGTGTGTTAAGATACACAATCACAGCGGCAGAGTTAAGCATTTACAATCCAGCTCTAGAATAAACAACTTGTTTCTGCTGAATAGTTTGATATCTCTAATATGTTGGATCCGTTTCATTTTTGCATCTCTACTAGTTTGAATTTAAGAATGAAAAAATCCTCAAGTTCGCATAAGTAATCCTCAGCACAGATTTCTTCACCTGAAGGCAGCAATGTTCATTTTTTACTGTAATTTGTACATTAGCTGAATTGAAGCGTATATGTGTTAACTTTATTCTTTATTCTGGGAAGAGCGGCGATCACTATTAACTTATGATTCAACATCATAGTTGGGTTTTTTTTCTCATGCACATGATTTTTCTTCTGCTCTGTGGCCTATTTGGTTCATTCAAACTGTCAGATTAACAGCTCTTCCATGATTTTTCTGACTTTTAATAATAAAAGTTAAAAGCACATAATTTAAAGTTATTTGTTGCAAGATAACTGTTTAGCATGATGAGTTTCATTGATAAAACTTGTTGTTGTGTCACTTAATTTAGCCATGGCATACATATTATATCAATTTTATTAAATGAATAGTAATGGCAAAATGCAGAAGTCAAGTGATGCTCTGGGTTGGAAAATAAAAAGTTGTGAAGTGTGTTTCCTAAGCTGCAGGGCAACGAGAGCTCCAGGATTATACATAATGAATGTCAATGTGCCACCAAAATAAATCAGAAGCTTAAAGTTTTAAGGTTGGAAACTTGTGTGGTGTTGCTTTAAGCATTCAGCTTATTGATCCACCTCCAAGTCTTTCTTAGTGGGCTACTAGGAGCAACATTTGAGAGCTTTTGCTACAATTTACTGCATTCTGAAATAATTATGTTTAGTTTGATTAAGGTGAAATGGCATTATTTCCTGTAAAATATAATTTTTGTACAGAGATAAAGAATATCTGTTAATAAAACAAAACTAGTCTCAATATTTCAAAGGCTCCTCAGTCACCGGAGAGGCCAGGTGGTGCATCTGATATGGGGGAGCTGCAGAATCATTGAGGCAATAACGATGACACACGTACACCACACATGCTTTTGCAGTTACTGTGTTCCCCTGCAGGTTCAGTCATTAATAGCTACAGGTATGGTCTCATTTACTTGATGGTGTTGTTGTTCGGGTTATTCTCAGTTTTTCTTCCTGTAGGTGCTCTTGATGGTTGTCTGCTTTGCTTTTCTGTTAAGTTTGTTTAAAGGTGTAGCAGCTGGCTGTCAGGGGGGATTCCATAAAGCAGTTTTATTGGTTTAGCTGGTTATGTTAACCATAGATGCCAGTGATCGATTAATTGATCGATCATTGGCATCAAGCAGAGAAGGAGATGTAGAACCTGATAAAACTGGGTTAAAGGTTCCATATTATACAAAATTCACTTTCTAAAGGTTTTCTAACAGTTATATGTTTCCTCATAGGCGGTGCGTGAGGCCCAAAAAGGCGAAGATTTGGGGGGATGCACTTTGGAAACAATGTCGTTGGACCTCTGATACACATTTTAAATTGTTAAAAAAAATGTATAATATGGGACCTTTAAGAACTGTGCAACGCATTTTTAAAAACTGGAAGGATGGAGGGAAACCATCGTCTTCCAGGAAAAAATGTGGTCGGATTAAAATCCTGAATGATGGTGATCGGTGATCATTTAAATGTTTGGTGAAATCAAATCAAAGAAAATGAGCAGTATGACTCAGGGCTATGTTTAAAAGTGATAATAAGAACATTTCCACATGAACAATGTGGAGGGAACTCGAGAGATTGGGACTGAACAGCTGTGTAGCCATAAGAAGTCAAAGTAAATAAACAAACAACACTAATCAGTGAGGCTAACCAGAGAATAAAGCCTTTCTAGGGAGCAAAATCATGTGTCCAAAGACTGAGCTCAGCTGAATATGCTGAATGAGTAGGTTATCCCATCTTCCCTGATGGCACAGCCAAATTCCAATACGACAATACCAGGATTCATGGGGCTCCGATTGTAAAAGAGTGGTTCAGGGAACAGGAGACATCATTTTTACACATGGGTTGGCCACCACAGAGTCCAGACCTGAATCCCATTGAGAATCTTTGGAATGTGTTGGAGAAGGCTTTGCACAGTGATCGAACTCTCCCATCATCAATACAAGTTCTTGGTGAAAAATAAATGCCTTTCATATAACACATGTTAGACGTTTTAGTGAATTATACCATTTATATTTTTTAAACTGATGAAAACACAGACTGCCAAGGATGGATTATGTATTTGGGACCTAGTGCAGCATGAAGAGGATATATAATGAACTAGACATGTAAAATACTCCTGAATTTCACCACAACGAGTTTTAGATTAATAAAAATGCAATGCTGTTCTCTCTCTGCAAACAAGTTTTACCACAGAGAATACAAAGATGCTTTCTACTGGCATCAGTGGTGTAAACAAAAACATAAAAAAGGAAAACTACACAGGATGATATCCTGCATCATGTAATTTAAACATAGAAAAACACAAAAATAATACCTGTTGTTTTGTCGCTGTCTGTTCAAGTCGTAAACTGTAAATTAACTGTAATCTTATAGCGTCATCTTAACTGATTGGTGGACTGACTGCAGGGGTAGAGAGGAGAATGAATCTGTAGAAATTTGACCCGAACATCAGTCTTGATCCACAAAGGGAAAATTCCCAAACCTCACTTTTATTTCCTGCTTATTCTGTTTAACTCGAGGGTTTGTGTTTTTACAAGGACCACCCAGAATAAGTTTTGTTTGCATTAGAAAACATTTGTCTGCCAAGTTATTCAGTAACAGAAGAATTGCTAATAAAAGCAAAACTCCACACTTAAATCTGATGGTTATTGTCCATTTCCAGGTTTATTGATGCATTAGGCTTCCATTATTGAGCCAGACCAGATGTTGTGTTGCATTCTGGTAGCATATGCCCACGTTAATGTTAACTACTGACATTTATGTATACAGAGAGTCTGTGCAGGACTCCAGGAATCGACCACATCCTCCATGATAACATCTTTAAACTCTGAGTATTCACATGTTTGTTTTCTGCTCTGAAACTGGGGCAGAAGTCTGACATATTTTCTAGGTCAGCGATTTTAACAGTAAAAGATTAGCGTTACTTCCACGTATTCCAAGGTCATTGAGAGTAGAACTTTTGTGATTAAATTTGTTTACATCTAACATCATCAGTCTCCAACAATACAATATTTAGTATAGATGTATGTTAGGAAAATCCAGGGCTTAGACCAGAGTAGAAGAAGCCAGTTTAGTTTGACTGGTAAACAGCAGAGCAGTTTAATCATTGCATGTTTTACACTCATTGGCCACTATCTCAGCTCCACCTGTTCAGTTGCTTGGTAACACAAATATCTAATCGGCCAATCACATGGCAGCAGCTCAATGCATTTAGCCATGTAGACGTGGTGAAGACAACTTGAAACTGAGCAGAATGAGGAAGAAAGGGGATTTAAGTGGCTTTGAACGTTGCATGGTTGCTGGTCTGAGTATTTACTGGGGTTTTCACACACAACCATCTCTATGGTTTACAAAGATGGTCTGAAGAAGAGAAAATGTTTAGTGAGCAACAGTTTTCTGGACCAGAGTGTCTTGTTGATGTCAGAGGTCAGTGGAGAATGGGCAGACTGGATGGAGATGACAAAAAGGCAACAGGAAGCCACATAAGCACTGGTTCCAACCAAGGTCTGCAGAGTAGCGGTCTTCAGCGTCTGTACCTTCTTCTGAGTTTTATTTCATCTTTGAGGCTGATCGTTTTAACATTTTACTAAAGTAAATATGTTTATATTTAGCTAATGATGATGCATTTATTGACCCATAGAGGATTTTTTTACCTTCAGATAGAAGAAAGAAAAATGAGGACCTTGTCTACCCTCCTAAGACCCTGCATGCACATGGGAGGACATTACGTTTTTATCTTCCTTTACCATATGCTTCATTCTGCATGACTTTAACCTTTAACCCTTTTTTGCTTCCACCTAGTGGTTGCATTTATCACAATGTAGTAATCTGTTGAGCCACAAGAGGGCGCTCATATCAGTACAGCGTTTCAATTGCACTTTTAGAAGAAAAGTAAAAAATCTAAGAGATAACTGAAGTTTGTGCTAAAAAATGTCATTCTCATCGAAAGAAAGGTCTATAGTTCCATGTGGTATTTATATTTTAAAAATATGTAGAGTTATAACTTTCACACTTACTTCCAAGGCAAAGTTGAATTTACTTGTACGAGGACACTGGGACACACTTTATAATACATTACCACACATGCAAAGTAAAAGTAAGCAAACTTTGTGGAATATTAAGGACAAACTGTTTAGTTATAAGCATCAATACTAAATTTCTACAAAACATTGGACTTTAGTTACATTTAATCAAGTTTTACTGGATCACCGAGGCCCTCCAAAAGCTCCCTAGTGACAGAATCATGAAACCACATGGAAGAGGTACATCAGCATCATGAGAGGTTATTTGGAAAGGTGGGCATAGAAAAGTGGACAACAAACCAATTATGATGCTTTCTAATGTTCACTCTGGACAATAAAGACATCCGCCAGCAGTGGTCCAAGAAAGACAAACACTATGTGAGTATCACACGACCGCATGTTGTGTGCTAGTACAACTTAAAAATGGGCGGTGTTGACCCGGTAGATATGATGATGAGCTCCTTCTGAATAAATGTCCAAAATAAGAAGTGGGCAATTCAAATTATCCTGCTTTTTTGGATTTTGCTTACCCAGTAGCTGGCCATGGTTTCACCAAAACAACATTGAGTGTTGTTCACCAAGCAGGACTGTCATGCATTTACTAGAATTTTGCATGATGGTGTCTAAAGTAGTTTTGGTGTAACAGTGACGATGTAGATCAAGAAGATGAACCATAAAAAAACTATTTGCAAAAATGTCCCTCAAGTCACAGTGTGCACAATCGTTGCAAAAACCCCTTCCTGATGTTGTAAAAGCAAATAACTAAATAAAAATAACTGTGAAATTCTTTTTTTTTTCCTTGTATAACTTCCCATTTTAATGCAGCATTAATGATAGAAAGAACATTGTACAACTACAACGATACGTCCTTCACAGAGTTATAAAAACTCTACTGTTTTATTTATTTTATGTTCTGCTCTTTTTGTAAGTCATGGATGTGTTCAACGCCAAACAGAAACAAGCCTCATTTGTAGTAAAATAATCAAGTCTTTTATATTTATTGATTGATTAATTTTCTCATGTATTCAAGTCATGTTGTACATTAGTCTCCGTTGAAAGTGGCCTCGCAAACATAAACACATCTTAGCTAAATATTAATGAGAAACATTATTAATAAATAAATAAATAAATAATAAATCAATCAATCAAAAAATAAATCATCAAAATACATAACGAAACAAAATTAAATGAACATACAGAAGGGGTATTAAGATATTGTTTCACAGTGCATAAATTCACGTGGCCTAAATTGCCAAAGTAGTAAAAGTTCAACTGTAGATTCAAGTGAGTTAATATTGGTTTCCATACCTCATACCTCAGTGTGTGTAAAACACCAATGATTTCCCTGAGGCAGAGAGTAACATTTCCAGAGCTTTAAAATACACTTTTTCGCAGTAACCATGCCATTTGCTATTACCAAATTTGAATTATAAGCCAAATTTTCCGTAATGCTAGAATATCCAAACAAGGCAGTTTAAGGGTCGGGATCGATGTTAACATTCAATGCACAAGAAAACCATCTAAACATGGAACTCCAAAAAACACTGAAGTGTCAGACTTAATCAAAATTGATGTGCTAGTCTACACTGGGCCGTCTTGCACCTATAACAAAGAGGTGAAGACTGGGGAAAGATTTCATACAGCTTTACTTTTGAATAATGTAACCCATGTAAAACTTTAAACTGTATTAGTTGGAGTCTTGCATTGATAGAGCAGTAGTGGAGATTATTTAATGATTGTTTCCAGACCTCATCCTTAATTGTAATGTTAAGATCCTCTTACAATAATTGTTTAATATTCATCGTATATTGTGGAGTCCTTAGTAAAAAAAAATATTTAACTACCAATGAAGTCAATCTAGTAATCTAATAACTGTGGAATCCTTAGTGGAGAGCCTAACCTGTAATCCAACAATAATTGCAATAAAAAAGTCTTTTACATGTAAACATCCAAATAAAGGAAAACAAAAGTACTTACTTTTGAATGATGCTTCTTTTTATGCGTAACCTAAAAATCCAAACACAAACAGTGTCTACAGAAGGTTTTGTTTACTGCAGTGTAATGTACAGGGCTGTGCAGGAAGGTCTGCTGTGCAGTGTGTATGTTTTCCTGAACCTGCAATCAAAATGTTTTAATGCATTCTACACCTGGTGTTCGGCTTTGTGTGGAAATAAATAGGAGCTCTGTGCTTTGTTGCTTTTTCTACTTCTATCTATTAACATTTAGACTTTTCACATATCATTAAAAAATAAAAAATGCACAAAAAATTAAACTCGGTCTCAGGAGGCTACGTCAGGCTTATAAAACAATGGAGAAAGTGCTGGAAGAAAATTATTATCTCACACTGAACTTCTGTAAATATCGGCCGATAAAAATGTGTCGTAAAAAACAGTTCTGAGAAACAGGGAGTGCAGCATCATTTCAAGAGATAAAGATGTGAAGCTGGACATTTTTACTTTGAGCTGGAAGTAGGAAGTAGGAAGTAGGAATCTACAATAAACTGGAATGGCTCATGGAATTACTATCTTTAAACGTAGGCCCTAAACACGGTTCCAGGGTTGTGGATTTTATGGATGTTTTGATTAGGAAGTTACTTCAGACAGTCATTTATATTCTCTAAACAACAACAAAAGTGTTTTTAAATTATAATATAGTTGATGAAAAGCCATTTTCTGTCCGTGTGTCTGTCTGGTAAAAACTGAATTTGAAAAATATGAATAAAAATAATATATTTGTTGCTCTGGGACGATGATTGTGGTCCGCAAGACAACAATGAGACCTCTCAGCATAATGCAGTCACACCCCCATGAGCTGAGTTTGCATTTGCTGCCATCAACAACACCCAAACCACTCCTTTTAGGTTCACACAGGAAGTTTGCCTTCTGTGGGAGGTATCAAACATCAGAGAAGGAAAATAATAATGTGGAACAATATGATATTCAGATATGATTTCACACATTTGGCTTCATTCGTTCATTAAGTCTGTTAATCTTACAGATCGACAGACTTCTCAGCATCTCTTAAAACTGCACACACTGATTTTCTATTAGTAATTGAACAATTTTTATGTTTAAAAGACAAAACTGCTAGTTATGTTGTGTTATCATTAACTTTAAGCTTGTAATTAGAGGTTAGATGACTACAATTATGTCCTACAGCCCTGTGAAAGCGTTCTTTTCTAACTTAGCAGAAAAAGTCAGGGTATTTGGTTGATCATTTCTCCCATCTAATAATACCAATTGGTGCTGTATTATACATCATTGAAAAGCCTGAATAGTCTCCCTTACAACTATGTATACCTTGTAAGAATTGTGCTTTGTGGACTAAGCAACAGTCCACAAATTGCAAGGGATTTGGGCACATATTTTGGGGGGCACAACCCACAGATTTGGCAATATTCATCCCAGGCACACTTCTTACAAGTTATACCTCACAGTGATCATACTTTCTAACAATGTAATGCCTATTGGTATTAATAAAGAGGAGAAATACTATTCCAAACACAAATTTCCTTCATTTTTTTCCTTAGTTTACTTTGACTACTCTGATTTCCTCATCAGTAAATGACCTAATTTCTTTAAAATATTGTTTATTTTGTGTAAAATTGTGGCAGCATCCGATACATCAGGACCTTTCTTGCAGCTCATGCCCAACTGAGTGTCAGAAAGTGGCATTTGGCTTTGACTAATTCTGATTCTGTGACATCAAACAAGAGCAGTCTAAACACCTACAGAGTTTTATAAGTCCCGCAAAAGTCAAACCACTGATCATAAAGTCTGTTGTTATGTTGTTTATATGAAGCGACTATAATCCTTCTGGCTCAGCTCTGATTGGAGAAATAAAACATAAAAGGAAATTTATTAGTTTATGGCATTTAAGGTTTATTTGATAATTGAAAGAGGGTTTTAGTAGTTTCACAGCAGGTTTATTATGACTCATACAGCTTCAGATATTTTATAGTCTGCTGGAATCTACTGAAAACCCCCAGTGAAATAACACTGAAGGTGGAAGATTAGGGTCTTTTGATGTGAAAAAAAAAAAAAAAAAACTTTCTGGTGTGAGGAAAAATAGAGAAACTTAACTTTGTGCAGCATTTAATATTACTTATGTCGCTTTAAAAAAACAAACAAACATTTTTTATATTTATTTTATTTAGTTTATGACACGAACTCACATGCTAGACTTGCAGCTCCAGGATATTAGGAACAATAACAGAACTGTTCATGCTGTTAGTTTAAATTTAACATTATTTCATGTATCTTAACTGGAAGCAGGAAATTAAATCAAAGATTTTTGGTCATCTACAGCCCCCTATTGGACTTCAGACACGCTGCACTGAATAGTCTGGGACTTTTTGGACACTTTATCTGCATGCATATTTTGGTTTCTTTCTTCCAGACCACACACAGTAGCTATTTAAGTTTATTAAAGATTTTAGATAGTGTCGATGCTTGTGGCGGCTGGAGATGTGCTGGAACCTTGTATGTTGCATCAGGACAACTGTTGTAGTCCAAAAGTGTCCCAGTCAGTGAGGGCCTGAAAGCAGCAGAGCTAAGAAGCTTCCATTGAATGTTTCTGCCAAGAAAAATTTGAAAAGCCTCTAAAGGAATAGTGGCAGAGCTAGACTTTTATAGACTTTTTCACGGGGGGCATAACAAAGAAAATTATTGTTTTCGTCTCCTAAACACACATAACATGCACAAACATGGCCACATTAGAGAGACATGAGAAATAAAACATATTTACATTAATAATCTCAACCACCAAGTGGAAATAGTCTAAACAAGTTCTGAAAGGTCCATAGAAAGATAGTATGGGTCTGTTACTTGGTACTCTTAGGGTGCAGTCTGTGGGGCTTGATGAAATGAGTGGTTCTCCCTCCAGCAGTTCTGGTTTTCTGTCTAGTGGTGGTGGTAGACTGGATTTTTGTGTCTGACCCTACTGACCTGCATGGCTAGCTCTGCACTGGTAGCTGCTGGCATTGAACTCGGATCAGGTCTGTCAAGGCCTGATTTGTGTCCTCCCTCTCAAAACGTCAGAAATATCCTCCTTTCTCTTCATTCTTACATATTTCTATACAAAATCAGACTGGTTACAGAAAACACTTCTCCACATTTTCATGTCATAGCTTAATTTAAAAACAGCTAGCAGCCTTGCTAGCCTTCTGTTTCAATAAATTTGGATAATGTAGCTCTAGCATCTTTATGGTTTATTTTAGCTCCAATGTGAAAATCTTGACGCTAAATACACTCATTAAAACCAAAAATGACATGGTTTCCCCACATAATTTAGTGCTAGCGTATAACTGGATTAGCACTGCTACGTAGCTTCATGCTGCCATCAGGTTAATAATCTTGCATATTAGTAGTTGTACTTGCACAAGGACATAATCTCCTCTACAAATGTGCAGCAAAATTTAAATATTGTCAAAGATGAGTAGTTAAAATACTACTATAAACTTTACTTCACATTGGTATAGTGATACTTGTGATTATCTAGTTTGTATTGTGTGTAGACTGATAAAAAATGTTTTGTTGTGTCTGAAAAACCAGCAAAATGTTGAATAGATAAAATTCTTCTTTAAAATATGTATTTTATTATTCTCATTGCTCATTGCATTATTTTGCAGCCAATAACTTCCTCTTCCTGTTGACTTTTTTTAGATTTGGTTTATATGCTAAATATTCTAAGCAGTCATTTGAATGTTGTGGGAAAGTACCACATTATATTGTTCTGAAACCACATCCTTAGTCACGGTACTGCCAGTGACGCTTTGAGCGCGACAGCTCGAGTATTCTTCCACTCGGGGTTCAGATGTCAGAACATTAGTGACTCTGTTGGCTTCTTCACCTGTTCTGAGTTCTTCATTCAAAAAGGTGAGATTTGAGAGAAAGTATCACATTTTAGATAGTTAGCTCCTTTAAAAGATCATTTATTACTTTTTTATTTTGGTGTATTAAATGTTGATATTATTATATTAATCTATGTCTATATAGACTGTAATCTTTTTTAACCATTATTATTGATGTCAGTGATGTTGTTAGCCGCCTCTCAGGGTTTATGGAACTTTTTACGTTGTCTCTATTATTACTTAAACTTTGTCCAAATGTCTCAAATGCTACGCTTCCCCCTGTCTGCTAGGCAGCTGAGTCACCCCCATGGCTCTAAGACAGGTGTTCTTATTGTTGGTGTGGGGTCTCAGTCTACTTGTTGGTAAGTTGGCTTATTTCAATTGTGTATTCTCTTATGTATTAATTCACCTTTCTAAAATGACCTCACAAAACATTTATTGTTTGCTTGTCTTGATGCTGAATGAGACACACTTTAAGATTAAGATTAATCGTGTTTCTTAAACTGAGTGAAACTGCTTTGAGTCAACAATTCAAGAGTGCAAATTTTGTCAAGCATAAATGTTAAATTTAGCTCAATCTCGTTTGTTTGCTTGTTTTCTTTCCTGCAGCAGCAGCATCGTTTTGCAATGTCACCTGCTTTACTGACTACGAAGACTCACTGAACTGTTCCTGCTCAGACTCGATGCTTTTGCATCCTGTACTCCTGAACGTCACTTGCAGGTAAAAGTTGTTGTGTCACCATAATGGAAGGAGATTTATACAGTAGTCTTTGCACTACTAGCTTTAGTTGGGATGATAACAGCTAGCTGTTCGGTTTAAGCCCTCCTGATACAGTAACCATGAATTATTTTAATAATAAATGACAATAGTAAACTTAATATCATGTCACATCTGTTATATTTTCACCCACTCTTTACTTTTGCTAATTATTTAGGTTAAATGCCCCTGAACTACTTGATTTAGGCATTATTCATTTTTATTTTATTTAACCAATCTCAAACCAGGAAAGTCCCATTAAGATCAAAGACCTCTTTTTCAAGGGAGTTCAGTTCAAGAAAAGCACCACTACAACTCACAATCTAAAAACACATATTTAAAATAAAGACAGACATAATAATAAAAAAAAAAAAAAAACTAACAAAAACACACCAATATAAAAAAAAGGCATTAAATGTTACTATGTTAATGAAAGGAATGATTCATAGTTTGCCTTAAAACGGACCCTCTGACTGCATTTGTGCCCCTCATATGTAAGCATTATGAGGCATTATTGTGAGATATTTGTTCTTCCTACACATCTTTCTAGTGTACATTGTTCCATAAACATTGTCTCAATGTCTGTCTAAACCCACCAGGATGTATGATGATGTGACAGAGCTTTAGGTATCATAACTCAGTTTTTATCTTCCAGGGAGGACGATGATGAGGTTAAGGGCAGCTGTGTCATCAAACCACCTCATCCCTGGTGCGTTATCCATCCAGAAGGGTTCCAGAAACTCTTGTCTACAGGAACCGACTGTAACGCAACAGCTCATCTGCAAAACAGCCAAGTGATGAAAAAGGACCATGAGTCAGACGTGTGGACACTGTCTGATTATGGTGGGTTCAGTTCATAATGAAAACTCAGTTTGACTTTCATTATTAGCCATTTCTGCTGAAATGACAACAGATATGAAAAAGGCCACAAAAGGGAGTTCAAAGGTCAGCCATGACATGCTCCAAATGTCCAAATTATATTAATGCCAATTTCTTTTAATCCGCTTCCCAATCAAACCATTACCAATCAAATTTATGAATTATAGTTCCTTTTCATGTTATCATTATGTTTGAAAGTTTAGAAAGTTCACAGATACCCAGACATACCTGCAACTTCCCCAAACTGTCATATAAGAAGCAGACTTTTACACACCTGCTTGAGAGTGACATTAAAAGCTATAAATAAGATTTAACTGCCACTGTGGTGTAAAAGATTTCATTTTCATTTTCACATTTGTTCTGGTCCCCCTGGGGACGCTTTGTTTCCACAGTGAAACCTCGGCCTCTTTTTAACGTTACAGTAGCAACCACTGGAAATTTCTACAACATCACCTGGAGCAAAACCCCAGTGTACTGTCTCACATACCGGGTCCGCATAAGAACTGAAAACTCGTTGCAGGTAAAATGAAAGCAGCAAACAAAAAGTGAAATCAGACTTCTTAACATCTGTTGACGTTCCCTTTATTTCTTTGTTGTTCCTCGTAGGCTCCACGTTTGCTTCTCGTGGACAAAGAGTTTTATCTGGTAGACCATAAACAGCTGGAGCCATATGGAAATTTCATAGTGGATGTTCAAGCCAAAGTGTGCCCAGACTACCTTGAGGGTCCATGGAGTGAATGGTCTCCCAGTGCAGAATGGAGAGCTGCAGAAGAAGCTGCAGATATTGAAGGTAGAG
The DNA here is from genome assembly GCA_037177495.1 of Rhadinocentrus ornatus. Classification (NCBI taxonomy): domain Eukaryota; kingdom Metazoa; phylum Chordata; class Actinopteri; order Atheriniformes; family Melanotaeniidae; genus Rhadinocentrus; species Rhadinocentrus ornatus. The sequence continues at coordinate 3,204,160 of JBAMHW010000006.1, read as the reverse complement.
GAACAGTTTATTGATTTTAAACTAGACTGTTGAGGATAGTCAGTGCTTAAAGGTGCTTCAAATATTAAAACAAGTGAATGTTTCTGCATTACAACTATATATGTATTTTGTTTATTATTGTTTCTCTAAAATACCCTTTTTTCCCGACTTCCCTTTTCCAGGAGTGGATAAAGTTTGGCTGTATGTGTCGCTGCCCATCATTTTCATGCTTTGCTTCCTGTTGCTGGGATACTCACAAAAATCGTGAGTACTTTTAAAAACTTTTTTTAAAGTTTCCTGTAATCTTGGTTTGAGATTTCAACCTCTTCAGAATTAAGTTTATGCAGAACTAAACAAACAATCCTCATAAAAACATGTCCAAATTTAATTAAATTCCTGTTAGGCTCAATTATTCATTTGCATTTCTAAAAAGCCACACAGAAAGATAGTTCAATAAAGTGGAGCTGAGTTAAATTTTAGGGTCAGCATTCATCTGTCTTCCAGTAAATGATTAGCAAGGCGTCTCACTGCATCAGTCTACACTTTCCTGGCATCGACTCCCACATACAGAGAAACCACTGCAGAGTATGTGCAGCGACACTTTGCACTGAAATGACAAGCAGACATAGGAAGTCACAGAGCATCACTGTCAGAGAGGCGAGAACGTCTTGCATAGCTTTTTACAGCATCACAGATCACAAAAAGCTGACACCTATAGTGTTGTTTTAAGATTATATTGCATTTCTTCTGTAAGAAGAAAATGATAATTTTGTGTTAGCAGCATTTGCATGTGCTCTGCTAGCTTACATGTTGCAGACATCTCATTTGCAGGTGCACCTCATGTAGGTTGAATGTTCAGTTTTTCTTAATTCCAGATCACTAATGTTGGGTGTGTTGCTATTTAAAAACGAAGTTGCATAGGGGGAAATCACCCTACTTTTGTGTTCTACGAATAATATGTTTCAAAGAAATGCCTACAGCGTGAAGAGCTTATTTAATATGGTGTTAAACTATATTCTAATTGCATATTTCTTCAAAAAGATAAGGTTACAATACTTTAACACTCTTCTATCTGCTCTACAATATGATCTAATGAAAATGTGCTGCACAAGTTCTAATAGCAATAAGAGGGTACACATTCCACCCTCGCTACCCGAAAACAGATCAGATGATTACCTAGTGACAAGAAAGGGTGTCAGTATTGGGTATAAAAGGAGCATCTGCCAGATGCTTAAAGGACTAGGACTAGGTCATTATGCACAACTGGCACTCTGCAGATGTACATGCAGTCCTATAACTCTTTGGATCAGTTGTGTTGAGACTTCTGCAAAAGCATTAGGTCAGCATGGTTATGATTCGTTGGGCTGCATGTGGTCAGCTGAAGAGGGACCTGGTGGGCTTGTGGCTGTGGGACATGCACTGGCTTTTAGCATTTCTGACTGTCTCGCCACTCTTACTAAACTCTGTCAGAGAATCGAATTTAGTTCAGAAACAGAATTTTTATTACAAAGTTACTCATGACTCTATGACTCCCTCTTTCAGTAAACATAAAATGGAGGAAAGAGCTTCCTGTGATTTTTATTTAAATTCTTATTGGCACATGGCCTGTCACTAGGGTGATTTAAAATAGCTAATCAAGGTTTATCTCTGTTTTTTCCAACTCTTGTGACTTTAATTTCTATATTTAAGAATGAAAAAAGGGTTCAATTAAAATTTAAATTGATCACATGAAGGATACATCTCTGTGCTGATCTTTTGTGGTTATAATTGTCATGTCATTTCATGAAGGTTAAATTATTGCTCTTTAAAAATATGTGTGGACACTCTCAGAGAGTTTGTTTCATGAGAGATTTAGTCAACTGGAATTTTAACAATTAAAAACAAGGCAATATTCACTATGGATGAGAATCTTGGGAACATAGCTCAATCGGTAGAGTATCCTATGTGGGAGACCAGCGTTCGAATCCCCCACGGGAAGGATTATTAAACACTTAACGCTACTGCCTAACCACTGTAAGTCGCTTTGGAGAAAAGTGTCTACTAAATGACTGTAATGTAATATAAAGTAGATTACCATCTTAAATTCTGCACCTCTTGAAAATGAACTCTTCACTGTTTCGTTCTGGAAGGCTGAAGCAAGGACTCGTGAATTTAGAGCACTTGTGTGTCACCATTCACGTAAAAGCTGTTTTGTGCAATCAGCATTACTGGTTATGATTGAGAAGCCTTTGGTCACATTTTCGCCTCCGCATGGCTCATTTACCAAAAACGAAATCACCCCATCAAAAGCAACCCTGTACTGTCCTATAACTGACATGATCACTGCTTGTCTTCTTTTATTTACAACTCATTTCATGTTTGTTTCAGGTTTTTGCAGAAAAAACTTGAGATGATTTCATATTACCCCAAGCCAAATGACTTTTTCAAGCCCTTGTACTTCAAGCACGGAGGGAACTTCGAGGTAAGGGGAAAACAAAGCAGCTCATTGCACTCTGTAGTTTCCTAATTAGTCCAGCAAGTGCTGCCCAAGACGGGGCTTATAGCACATCTGGACCCTGCTGGAAGGGGCTTTCCCTTAACTGCACATTTAAGGGACTCCATGATGTGAATGACTCAGTATGCAGGGGCTTCAAGAGGCTTTTTGTTTTATCTATCTGACATACTGTGGGCAGATATCTGTGTATGACATGTCAAACCTGTTCCACCCCAGTGGAAAATACCCCAAAAAAGCCTTTCATTTGCCACTGTGTCACACTAAAAACAGTGTTGTTTTTACCTGGTTGGAACATAAAATGAGTGGTTTCAGTTTTTATTCTCTCACTATTGTTTTATGATTATCTTTATTCTTTATCTTCCATCAGCATTTTTATTTTCCCCTTACACTACCTACCTTTCATTAATGGAAATAAAATTTTGAGGGCAAAAACAGAGTTTATCCTAACAAGCCTGAATGTCTGAGTAGAACCATCTTTGAACCCTCTTAGACAGGTTTTCTTGTTATTTCTTTAAATAGTCTTTGGGAAAAGTTCTTCTTTGGATGTTTCTGCCTTTTGTTCTGTTCTCTGTCCAGATGATCCCACACTGCTTCAGGTCTTGGTTCTGGGGAGGATCCATCCCTCCACCAGACCTGTTTCTACTGGTCTTCAGCCCAGTTCTTATGTCATGTGACATTCCTCACCCTTTTCTCCCTGTTTCTCTACCTTAAAAATGGCTTATTGACAGCCACGTTTCCATGGAGACCATTTCTGATAAACCTTCAGCTAACAGTGGATCGATCAGCTGAAGGCCCAAATGCATCACTCAGACCCTGGTTCAGGTCTTTGCTGGCTTTATTCCTGTTTTTAAAGACATGCTTTTACATCATCTGCTGTACATAGTTTCATCTTTTGTCTTCCACTTGTCCGGTTTCCTCAACTGTTTTGAGGTAAGGGTGTCCAGCTCAGGGCCTTAAGGTGCAGGTTTTAGAAGTCTCCCTGATCCAAGCATGTTGACCCATCATTCTGATTCAGGGATGCTGCCACAGGAAACATCCAAAACCTGCAGGACAGCAGCACTCGAGGACTTTGAACACCCCATGTTCTAAGAACCCACCATGCTGAGATATCCCAAATTTTCAGCTAATAGCTCTTTTAAAGTCACCTTGTTGCTGCAAAAAATAATTCTTCCTATCAAACTGTGTCTGTAGTGTTTTTAGAAACACAGCTAAAGTCTTTTGACAAACTGCAAGTAACAACAAGCCTGAACTTTTAAAATGAGTTGTAAGTTTTTTGTATGTGTCGACACAACATTGTTTCATCACTTAAGTTGTGAGACCTTTTTGTGGTTTAATGATTTATAAGTCAGTGTTAAGTGGCTTAACAAACAAATGTATAAAACAAAAAAATTTTTAAATAGTCAGGTATAATACAAAGACTGGACTGAAATTAGTTGGGGTTTTTTGAAAAAAGAAAATGTCTAAAGAGAAGATGAGAAAGATCTTCATAAAGGCTGCTAAACTATTACTCAAGACCACTTTAAAAGATTATAATGAAGTTTGCTTTGAGGCGAAATATAAAGAAATAATTAGTTACTCAATACATTAATAAAGTACTACATTTTGTATATAAATTGCAATCGTATTTTAAGTTTTTAGCAAAACTAACTTGTATTATTACAAAGTTGGCCACCATAAGCAGTTCTTTAACCTGGTACCTGCTTGCACTAGTGTGTATTTCCCAGCAGAGTGCTGCTGCAGCACCATCAGAAGCAACATGCTTTTTGAAAGGAAGTGATAGAGAAGTAGAGAGGTCTAATTGTTTTTATATTTAGCTTTTGTGTGTTCTCTAAATCAACTGTTTAATCATTTTTCATGCAACCACTTTGCAGACTAATTAGAATTAAACACAATGTTTAAGAATAAAGGCTGTTAACTTTCCATTTGAAACAAGTAGCATGTTATCAAATAAATAATAGTTTCATTTTAGTTTTCATAATATGTATACATATAAGAAACACAACCATTTATATTACATCATCAATGGAAGATGCTATGAAAATGAAACTGTGTGAACTTCTTTACGTACCAACGTGCAATCTTTCTTAACCAGGCTGACAGAAGTTCCTGTTCAGAAGTAGCTCTCGATTTGTCTGCAGTTACTCTTCTGGTGCAGACTGCTCACGTACTTTTCTTAATTTAGACATTAAGTGTTGCTGGTGAACTTTCTTTACATCAGGATATGGTGGCCATTGCGTCAAAACTTTGATTCGTGCTTATCTGGGTATTACCTTGCTGCATTAACGCTAAAAGTGGCTGCAAAAGATGTACATTTATATATGAGCTGCTGTAAATGCATTAAACACCCATTGAAGTAAAAGTCAGGTACTTTTATGATATTTTGCTTAAATTTCTGGAGCTTATCTTTGCAATCTTTTAATGTTTATATTCTGTATAGATGTATTTACTTAAAATAACTCAATACTCAAACTTCAAGTACCAAACATATTTAAATGTACAAAAGTACATGTTGAGTCAGGTGTTGAGTCAGGTGTGTTAGAGCAGGGAAACATTGAAAACCTGCAGGACTGCAGCATTCATGGTTCAACTGAAAAGCCCTGCACTAGTTAATCTGTTGTTGTGTCCTTATGCAAAACACTTCACCCTTCTTCGCCGGTGTATGAATGTGTGTGAATGTTCGGTGGTAGTTGGGGAGGCTGTTGGTTCAGATTGGCTGCCGTGTTGGAGTCAGTCTGTTGCTGGGCAGCTGTGGCTACACATACAGCTTATCACCACCAAGTATGAATGAGGCAAGAACAAATAACGGATTAACTGTAAAGCGCTGTCGGTGCCCTGATAAAATATTTAAATATTATATTATTTTCTGATGTAAGATACGATTCTACAAAAAATGGCCAAATAATTTGTGACAAACCACTTTCTTTCTTTTTTTTTGTTTATTTCTTTTCATTCAATTTATTTAATCAATGTGTTTATTTACTACTATTTATGTATTTAATTTGATGCTATTTACCTTGTGCTTTTTTCTTATTTATTGGTAATAATTTAGTTAAAATTTAATGGTAGTTTATTTTATTCCATTATTTGTATTTCTGTTTGTTTGGTTGTTTGTTTTTTACTGTATTTATTTTGTTTTTGTATAATTGTAAATAAGTACATACACCTAGGAGTTAATAGGTCTTTAAGACCAACAGTTGTAAATTTGCTCTTAAATGTCTTTTGTCATATGTTAAAATTTGAATGAGGCATACAGGTAATTTTTCCCACTACTCCAATTTAACCTCTTCCCTTTGCTCTGTTGTAGGAGTGGGTGAAGCCTGTATTTAAAGAGTGTGAATACATAAGGATGGGTGGAAGTGTTCCAGTGCCAAGCGAGAAACAACACAACATTCTTCACTGGAACAATGAGAAGAAAAGCTACAGCAAGGAAAGTGAAATAGAAGAAGAAGGTCATCTCCTTCATCTATCACAGCCCACCAACAACCCTCTGCTGAACTTCCAGGACAGTGGCAGCTCACAGGGAACCGGCCACTCCACTGGCCACATCTCTATTCACACTGTAACCCTATCAAGAGAGGACTTTGAGGAGGAGGTTACATCACAGAGCTCCCTCAGAAGTTACCAAGATGGCGAAAGCTTTGGTTCATTTGAAGATGCCAACAGAGACCTTGCTGGCTATGATTTAGGGGAACCACAGGTGTCCAGGATGGGTAGACAAAGTGGAATATCTCTGCGACATGAAAACCAAATAGCCAATGACTTATTAATGGAAAACATAAACTCTCAGCCAGAAGGCCAGATTGATGAGCCAGAGAGGCTGTCGCTACATTCGTTTGTATCAAACGAGCAGTCCGAGGACGGCTACCCTCATGTGGATTTGGATACCATTGACAGTGGTTTTGGGGAGTGCAGCAGCCCTGGAGCTTCAGACTCAAACCGAGCAGATCAAATAGACTCATTTCATGAGCAGAAACACTCAAACTCAAATTATGTCAAGCAGTGGATGATATGTAGTACAATTCAAGAAGATACCAGCAATGTGAGGGATTAAAATTCTACTAGCCATAATTATTCAGGGTGTTGTATGTGGGAACCAAAACTAAAATATGGATGTTGTTACCTACATTAAATCTGATGAGGAAAATATTTGAGATGTTTGGCTAGCATGTATATAGTCTGATTCCTCTGCTTTAAACTTGTAAATTTTTGCTTTTAAAGATTTCATAGATGCAAGAAAGATAACCATGCGGGGAAAATAAAGAAAATCTGTAGCTGTTGCTAGTGGGAAGTCGATATTTTATTACCTAAACATATCATTTAAACAAGATTAAAGTATTTAGATGGGCATTAGATGTGCCGACAGAAATACAGCACAGCGTTATGTAACTCTCATGGCCATGCTTTACCAGCTTAAACTGTAGCACCAGCATGCCTGCTGCTTTGTCTGTTTCAGTGATCTTGCATTTTATCTGTACCTACTGTAACCATTCATCCTGTTTTGTGCCATTAGCATAAAAACAAGAAAACTTGGAGCAAATTATTATCTTTTTTCTTAAAAACGATCATTTACAACTCTTACCTGCAGGTATGAGCAGGAAGTAGTCTGTGTGTGTCTAACACACACACTACTGTGATAACTGTGGTCACATTACAGAGACATGACAAATAATGTCTCAGCTTGATCTGTCCTCAGCCTGATCTGTGTCCTTCCTTTTTACAAAAACTTCTGTATATCTCCCTTTTTATTCATTTGCATATTTTTCTTACAAAATCATACTGATTAAAGATCCTTGCTGTTAACATTTTCATGTTGTAGCTTAATTTAAAATCAGCTAGCAGCGTTGCTAACATCCTGTTTAAATTAATGTAATATTGGCTTAGTCAGCAGTAATGTGGATACTGAGATACTCTTTCTAAATACAATTACCAAAAATTAAATATGACATGGTTTCCCACATTATCTTAAAACAGATCTAATGCTCGCATAAAAACAAATTAACACAGCTATGTAACTTTATGCTAACATCAAGGTCTTACATAACATTAGAAGTTGTACTTGCAGAAGGACAACATCTCTTCTACAAATGTGCAGCCAAATGTTAATATTTTTAAAGATGACAAGTTTTAGAAACTAACTTAAAATTTATTTCAAACTGGTGTAGAGATTCTGGTGATTTATGTGTGTCTGGAAGGATGCTTCTATTATGCGCTTCCTCCAGTGACCTGTCAATCATCTGAGGTGGCACCTGTGATGTCCAAACAGATTTCAGAGGTGGCCAGTGCCACCTTAAGGACCCCTCTAGCTCCGTCCTCTGCACAAACAGTTATTCCATGCTTACTCTGCTTGACTTTGGGGGTATTATTCATGTTAATGCAGTATCACCAGAGCCTGTGAATGCACTGGTAATGTCCTGATAAAGGTATAATGTACTGAATGAGTTTGTAACCACTCCTCATTTCCTCATTTCTTCCAACAGACAGTTTTGTAAACTCGTAAGTAGTTGTAAACAGTCTCTCCCTGGGCTTTCTGAAGGTCTTTTAAAGTTTTTTTCTTTGGTCTTCGACTTTTTTCCAATCATTTTCAGTCTATTGCTTATATGTGACCATTTTCATGAGCATGTGGTTTTTGTTTGTATGAGTTATTCAAGCATAAAATGTCTTTTAAGTGTTGTGTCAATAACAACCAACTTTACAAAGAACTTATTTTGAATTAGATCTTTAGGCATTTTGTTATTAGCAGACTGCCACAAAAGACATCATTTGTTGCAATTACTTTTGTTGAATATATAAAACCAACTAAAGATAACAGTTTGACAACAATGTGATTCCCAAAGATCTGTTAGAGCAGAAAAACCTGAATAACTTGGCATGTAGTGCAATGTCTTCTCAGTGTGTCCATGTGGGTTTTGTTTTTGTTTTTGGTTTTTTTGCAGAATATGCAATTCAAATAGAATGTTTTTAAATCTTAATTAACTATTGAACTTGACAAGAAAAGGGAATCTGGTCAAAACATTTGGTTGTTTCCATCTAGATCTAAACTTTTAAGCAAGTTCCAACAAAATAGGAAGGTCATAAAAAGGAGAAACATACAGGTAGACCAAGGAAGAAATATTTTTAAAAATTGGCAGAAACAGGTGTTGATGTCTCTGAGTAAAAAGCATCTAAAGGAAGTCGGATTTCCACTGAGAAACGTAAGTGGGCTGAAGAGAAACAGTCATGGGTGGAGGTGACATTCAGAGATGTATCAGCAGTCTGAACTGGATGAGAAAATAATGCTGGAACGTTTGATCATTTCAGGTCTAATAAAACATGAAGATCTCTGCCTGAAGAAAACAAACACAGTTCCACAGTCATTTATAAAATAGGTTTGATGTCTGAGAAAGGGCCAAGGGTGATGATCTTATCACCTCCTTAGTAAACTTCTTGTAAACGTTCTTTTACACTTTTCTAATTTTGTAGATTTGTTGATGTTCATGTTAGTTTTCAAGATAATATATTTTATAGAGCAACACAAGGAGCATTTCTAATTAGGCCAACAATAGATGGTTCCAGATGCATCTTTATAGTCCTGATTGAACCCATATCTAACCAGTCTGAAACACCCCAGATGTGTTTTGTGGTGTTTGTCTACCAACCCATATAAAACATTCCTATTGAGTGGTTGTATAGCACCACTGTTGTTTTGTTGACCTTCTTCATAACATCATGAAAACCTTGTAGGTTTTGTTTTGTAAAGCTGCGAGACAACTGTTAGTTACTAACTGATCACTCAGTGTTCAGCACAGGTGAGTTTTAACTGATTTTTATTTCATTTGAGGAATTTATTCTCATGCTAATAAACACTTAACATTCACTTTACTTAGTTTCCAATTTTAGTCCATTGCAAATAAAACCATGTATTTATTTATGAAATGTATTTATTTACATTTCTATATTTATTACAGGGGTGTCCAAAGTCAGTCCTGGATGGCCACTGTTCTGCAAGTTTTGAATGTTTCCTGCTGTAGCACCTGAATCACATTAATAGCTCAACATATTTGGGCAAAACTTCACATCAATCACAACAGGAGGTTCAGGGGGAAATCTTCACTGAAATGTCAAGCAACTGATATCATCAAAATATTTTGTCTATCTCTTTAACATTTAAGTAGATGTCAGTCAAACTGTTGTTTTTTTCTCTTCGTTTTTTGGTTATAAATGTCTTTAAAGTAAAAAAAAGTTACAGAATTTAAAAGCACAATGTAAAATACATGAAAGCATGCAACATGGTATTATGAGAAATGCCATGACAGAAGCTGTCCTTTCCTTCTTCCTGTGCTTGCGTAGCTAAAAGATGTTTCAGCAACTATATTTGCAATATCACCTGCGTCTTGGACATCAGCAACAGTCCAAGGTCTAACGGCTACAACCTGATGTTCAAATGGTAATTACATCTTCTATAAACTGGATGAATTGATGCTTGAACCACATGCATTTTTCAGGAGGAAGGAATTCTTTTCTTGTCCACTAATAATGATGATTCAAAGTTATCACTGTACCCGTACAGTCACGGAGTGTGGGATTTCTTTTCTTAACAGATATATCATTTCACTTTGTAATGAATCTTATTGCGATGTTGTGGACGGGGACTTTTACCCAAAGCACAACAGTAAGTATGAATATATTATTGTTCCTACTCATTGTCTTGATTCTAATTTCTTTAAATTTTGCCTCTGAACAGTCAGACTTTATTGTAATCTTTGGCTTAAACAACACTTCTCCAGGTTTTTCTTTGGATATTTGACTTATTGTTTTCTTTTCTTTTCTTTTTGTGCACATTTTCACTTGTATCTGACCTTTTTCATGAGACTGTGTTTTTGTTTGTTTGTTTGTTTGTTTGTTAAGTCACTTAAAACTGACCTATGAATCATTCAGAGATTAAAAGGCTCCTAATTCCAAGGATTAACCAGTGATGTGTCAACATACAACCGAAAACCTATTGTAAATTTGATCTTTAGGCTCTTTGTTGCAGCCTGTCACAAAGACATTTCTTTAAGAAAAAACAATAAATCTGACAGTTTGACAGACAGAAAACAGGATTTTAGCAGCAACAAGCTCACAATTATTTGCTATATGTTGAACTTATAGATCTGCTATTTTATTGTGTGACATTTTTGAATGATGAAGTAGGGCATGAATTCATAAAAAAGGTTGAAATATATAACTAAAAAGTTTCTGCCCGACAGCAAGTAAGTATAGCACGGCAGCTTTGCATCCCTGTTGATGGGAAAGCCTCGGCTAAAGCTATCAACCTGGTAAAGGATCTGGTTATTACGCAAAAGCATGAGGTTAACTTGTTTTATGAATTGCAATACTTGTTATAACCTTTCAACCACTCTTTAATACGGATTATTGACCTAAATTAATCAGCAAGCTGATTCCCACAGAGCTTTTAGCTGGAGATATATCTCAACATGGTGTGCAGAAACTGGACAAGTGGAGGACAATAGAAGAAGAGTCAAGACTAAAATCATTATCTACAGCTGATGAACAGTATCTAAAAGTGATGTCCTAAAGAAATGGGAACAAATTTAACAAAGCCTGAATCCAGACCTGAGAGACACATCTGGACCTTCATTTGATCCATCTACTGTTGGTTGAAGCCTCCTCAAAAATGGTCTTCATGGACAGGAGGCTGTAAATTTATTAAGGATAATTAAGTCATTAATAAAAATTTAAAAAAAGGCTTAAGCCATTATTAGGGAGGCAAACAGGGAGAAAAGGCTGAGGTATGTCACATGACACAAAAACTGGACTGAAGACCAGTGGCAACAGGTCTGATGGAGGAATGGATCCTCCAAACAGAAATAAAGGCAGAAACATCCAAATAACAGCTTTTAAAAGTCCTTTGAGAAGCCTGGAAAACTATTCCTGAAGACTACTTAAAGAAATTACTAGAAGAAAGAAGGTTCAGACCGTGATGAAAGATAAAGCTGCACAGACCAAATATTCCCTTTCAACTCATAAAACATGTTTTTCTACCTTTTAAAACACATTTCTAACAATTATTACATCGGTTTTCTCTTTCTTTGCAAAATTTGAAGAAATTTAGATTCCTGAGGGCTTGACTTGTAAATGTCTGATCCTATTGTATGTTTTAAATGGACAATGAAAAATGGACATATGATGGTGAATATTTGCCTAATAATACAGCTGACACCACCACCTGAAATTGACATTACTTGGAAGAGTGATAGGTCTTTTTTATTATTCAAAAACTCTTAATCACTGGCATCTCTGTTTTTCTGTAAAAGCTGTAGGAAATTTTCTGCTGTGTTTATGTACAAATGTAGAAGTTTGTTGTCTGGTGATAGCGTGGATTGAAGGGTCGTTGTCTTCTGTCTGTGGTGTTTTTGTCTCTTCTTTCTTCTTTCCCTTTAGCTTCTTTTTGATGTCTTCTTTTTTTCTGTCCCCTACGGTCAGGTCCAGCAAGATTACATAGATTCCATAATTCAAAGTAAATAAATAACGGTAAATAAATAAATAAATAAATCAGACTATCAAGAGGAGCCTTATATCTATAAGCCTCCCCTTGGCAAAGCAAATTCGTTTGGCACAATACAGCAACCAGACTATCATTCTGCTTGCTATGATGCTGGAGAGGATAGATTAAAAAATAAAAAAACATACTTGGAAAACTGAAAAACATAAAGGTTAGTATGTTGAAAACGCGCTGATCTACCAATTCAAACCTTAAGTATCTCAACGGGAAAACAAAGTAAGATAAACTCAAACAAATAGGAATAGAGTTATTTACAGCTCTCAAACGGCGTGACCCCTAGCACTATGTAGGGAGTAGGGTGTGCATTCAGAAAAAGCCTTGGTCTGCTTAGCTCTGATTCTGGGAACCACAATTAAACCTGTAGTTTGAGAGCAAAGTGCTCTGTTGGGAAAATTAAACTATGAGATCTTTGATGTACAATGGAGCCTGGTCATGGAGCGCTTCATATGTGAGGAGAAGAATATAATATCTATTCTGGATAAAGCACATTGGGATTAGCATGCTACTTTATTACACCTCATGTATCTTCTTTTTTAATTTGTAGGAATGGATTTCACCTCAAGGCAGATTTGTACTGATGCACAAAGCAGAAGAGGACTTAATAACCAGTGCTGTGAGTGTTGTTCCAAAACCTATCATAAAGGATCCAGAAGAAAAACAAGGTTTTAACAACCCTCCAGTGCCACACCTAGTGTTCCCTCAGAATCTAACCTCCTCTGTTGGCTTACCTGGGATGCATGAGGCCTCCCCTCCTATCACTATAGTCTGTGCAGAGAACACTCCTTACACTCAGCTACCATGTCCTTTTGGGGAGTTTGATATATCAGAAATACAAGCCACATCCCCTACACCTGAAGATTTCTTGGAGAGCTGATTCTGGTTGCAGCTGTGAGGACCTGAGTCAAAGCCCAGAGTGCAGTCCTGTTGATGAGAGCTCATCACCCCATTTCTGTACTGATTACTGCCTCCTAAACAAAACAGCCAAGGGCATTGTTCCAATTTTAGTTTCCAAACAAAGAAGTGGAAAAATTCTTTCTAATTCCCAGCAGGTTGATGGATGACAACTAGAAAAAGACATAGGTATTCAGAAAAAGATTCGCCACCACAAAAGATGACTGAGCACGATCGATTTAGATTGAAGTGCAAAAGCAAAACCATGATGCCCTCAAATACCTGTGAGCATATGCCATTTTCTTTATATAACATCTGAATGTATCTAAAATCTTATGTTTTCTGGGGCAAACACTAATAAAAAAAAACCATCACATTCCTTTTTTTCTTTGGCTAACTCGTGTTGAGCTTGAAGCATTTGCTGTATGGATTAAAAATGTTTTGACATTAGAATTTATTCACTTTACACACCAGTTTTGTGTAAGACGAGTGAAGATTGCTTGCAATATACTTTGATTTATTATTTAATAAATAAGAAATAATTAAGGAATAAATATTTCTAGCCAGATGTAGTTTCCTCGATTTTTAATTACTTGAGAATTATTTTTTTTTTTACATTATGGATCTTCCTTTAAAAGGAAGCTGCTGTTTTGCATATATGAGAATGATAACCAGCAAAAATTATCTAGTCCTTCTTATTAAAGTTTTTGTGTTTTTGGCAGTATTCATTCTTTCATTTTTTTACATTTCTCAGACTTTTTTAAAGAACCATTAGTAAAATCCTGGTTATAAATCAGTATATTGCTATGTATGTATATCCAACCTTTTTATTTTTTTATTAAAGTTTTAGTAAACTTTGAGGCAGTGTTGGAGGTTTATATGTACATATCTTTTTCCCTTGATACACTTTTTTTTAAAGTATTTAAATTATTTCTCTTTTCTCTTTATGTTCACTTCAACTTTTCAAACTAATTTTCACCTTGAAAACACAGAAATTTTAATATCAGTCATCTTTGTCCAATATAACTGAGCGGACTCTGTGAAAAACTTTAAACTAAAAATGACCCAACATGTTTATTTAAGATATTGGTAATATATAATATAAAGTAGCAGCTATACTGACGTTTCATGTTCAATTTATCCAGTTGTTAGAAACTTTCAGCTTGCTAGCAAGCTAACTGGCTAATTAAATAATGAACCTGTATTTCTCCAACAACCCAGCAGTTGGGGCGAGTGCGTAATTTTGCTTCGCAACTACAAAACACATACAAACACCGAAGAAGAAGCAACAGCCGCTAGGTAGCATCATTTTTTGCTCAAACTGACTTGACTTTAATTTAATCTCTCTGGGCTGCTCCAGCTGTTTTCCAGACAGCTGAAAAAACCGTTACGGTAAACAGAGACTGCTGTTAATTTCTGGGTATTTTTTAATAATCCTTTTCACCTTCACCTTCCAACTGTATCTGCTCAGCGTGTGACAAACAATGAGTAATAATAGCCTCAACGTGTCTGGTTTCCCCCAAAACTTGCACACCGAGGAAGAGGCTGCGGCCATAGAAAATGCCATAAGGGCAGCTGTAAACACAGTGATGAAGGTGATGAGCAACGCCTGCAGCCGCAGGATGCTGGAGTACCAGAGGATGGTGGCTGACAGAGACAAAGAGATCCGGAGATTGGAGTGCAAGCTGGAGGAAAGTGAGGGTGAGCTGAAGGTGCTACGTCTGAAGGTTGGCAGGATGCCATCTGAAGATGAACTTTCCTGTTTGGTAACTGAGGAAATTAACTCTGCTGAGGCTGCCATCAGCAGCAAGAATCAGCTGGAAAACCTGCCTCAAGGCAAGTCCTGTGGTAAGTTGAGTAAGAACCAGAGAGCATGACATGTCCCGCACGGATACTGCTGGGTAAGACGTGGTCTACAAGTACACCCACTTATTTTCTGTTTGTGTATTTATTAATCAGGTGTAGGTGCAGCAGCACCCACAGAAATTCCTCCAAAATACCTTGGAATAGTGGATGCTTTCCCCCACCAACATGCCCAGACTGACACAGGTACATGGGAGAGCCAAGGAGTATCTGGATGCAGCCCCTCTGTGGTTAAAGAGGAGCCTTCTGACTTGGAGCCAGTCATCAAATGGGAAGTGTGTGAGGGAAGTTTGCTGGACCAGCTGGAAGGTCAGCGTGGAGCTGAATATCAACATGCAGATAGACTTGCAAAAAAAGGTAAGCATCACCAGGTCAAAGGGGTGGCTGCATGTTATTCATTTCACAAATGAGAAAGACTGGCAGTAAGATATGATTACAATGAAGCATGTGAGAAGCTGAAACCCTCCTACACAGGTACCGCTTTTAGTCATGTGTGTTTGATAAGCTGGTAATCGTACCCTGCTGCTCTTACCCATGATTTACAAAGGAAAACGGTACATTCACATGAGCGTATGCTATCTATAGTAGTATTTAGTTAAAGATTTTCCCCTCCTACAACATTTTATGCCATTGTTAGAACCTTTGAGGAAACATTAGGAAGCTGTTGTTGTTTTCATTTCAGAAATTTATTTAATCAACATTAAATAACAGAGTCTTTTAATCCCATTTATAGAACAGGTTTAACCACATTTGTCTGTTCTTTTGGTGCAAAAGATGTCCACAACCTCAAATTGTCTTCGTTACTGTTGATTTTTCTCTTAAACTACCACAATCTCAGATAGTTGTGAAGGAACTCTTTACGGTGTTGCTTCAGGTCATTGTCCTCTGTGACCAAATTTCTGCTAAATTTTCAGTCTTTTTAAATGAACGCTAACATTTAACTAACAGGCCTGTAAAGTCTGCTGCTCTTTTTTTTTTCTTTTTTTTCAGTTTGACTGATCATTTTAGTGAAACTGCAAAAAAAAAAAAGACATGTAATAAAATATCTGAAGAAAGATGGAAATGAGTTTCTAATGCCCTTGATCCCAGGTCTCTGCTGTAGGGAGCAGGGCTGCCCACTGCAGTGCCTGGTAAAAATGGTTAGAAATGCCTGGGCTTTTCTGTGAACCAGCAGAGGCCAAAGTGGCTTTTAAGTATCAATACCCATGCTAATTAATATCTAACTAGATCAATTTTTGTATTAATTGGTATCTGAGATAATTTTTTTTACATCACTATAGCTCATAATAAGGCGCTCACACTGGTTGAGGATCAATGAATCAAATACATTTGATTTGCAGCACCTGCCTGCTACTTGCATTCTTAATTCTTTAATTAATTAATAAAAGCATTGTGTAAAATGATTTGGGCTGTTAATCTGAGGTTTTAATAACCTGATTTGGGCCTGTATTTATGAACTATTTTTAGCTACAGACTTTGGGGTGAACCTAAAAAGAGAACAGCTTAGACTTAGCTATGCACAGAATCAACCTTTGATACCGGCACAGCAGTATCAGCATCCACACACATTCTTTATCTCGTTGAAATAAACAGACATGTAGCCTAAAAGGTATCAAAACTTACAAAACACACATGTAACAAACCAATTCAACTTTATTTGTTAGGGTTAAAAATAAAAATATTGTAAAAAAAATGAAATAAAAGGGCATGAGAAATAAATATATCAAGTTGCATAGCACATGACATGAAGCATAAAATAAGACATACGATTAAATTTTAAATGATTTTTCTCATTCTGCTCTGTGATCTCATCTTTGGAGAGCTGATTTGACTGATCAGATGCTGGTTTCCAAAATAGATCCTGTTACATTCAGTCGCTGTGGAACTTGCGTTGCAGAGTGACACGACCGGTTCAAACCATTTTGGCGCAAATCCATGTGGATTTTTGGTCATGGACATTAAGTAGGAGACAGGTCGGACGTTTCCTGAGCATCTCTGAGCTGTATTACTTCATCCATGTAGATGCTGTCTTTTGTCTAGGCTGAAGATAAATTTATTTCCCCAGAACAATTCAACTGGAATCTAATGGGAAAGAGCTGCATCTGCAATGATACTGGGAATGTGTGTGCATGTCACGTTTAAAGCCCCAGTGTGTAAGAATTACTCCCATCTAGTGGTGCGCTAATATATTACAAGCAACCGAGTAGTGCTCTACTGCAGCGTTTAAGAGCGTTATTACAACTACAGAAGCCGCGGAGATTCATAAATGTGAAGTTCGAGTGTCCCGTCCGATGATGAGGAACAGAACTATACATAATTTTTATTTTTTATGCCAATAAGTTACAAGCATGCCCTCCATGTATTTAGTAACAAGCTACTGCGAATAGCTAATGTTATCGTATGAAATCAGTTTTTGTGACTAGCAGACTCAAAGATCATCTGATGAAGGGGGAGGAAGAGGAAGTAAAAGCAGGGACTGTCGGCGCTGCTCTAACATTACTCTGTGTTTGATAACATGTATTTCAGTTGATTTATCCAGGGAGGTGGGCGACGTATTGATAGAAAATAATTATAATCTCAGAGATATTTCTGTGTTAGAATGCTGCAGTTCTGATGATTAAATTACGACGAGAAACTGGTTTTATTTTGTTATATTTGGTCTGACTAGAAGGAGGACAACTACCCCCATCCCGTTGACAAATCAGCTGAAATAAAATATGAAACACGAGGAAAATACGTCTGAAAGATGCGCATGGTCGCCTGCTGGTATGACTTCTCTGAAGAGTAACAACTGAAAACTGTTGCAACGTAGCTTTTCTACTGTAGGCTAACTAACACATTAGCCGTTTCTGCCGTTTTATATAGTAAGTAACAGTAAATGATCCGACTTAAACGGGAGGATAAAGTAGCTGCTGGACTCTGGATTAACTCACCTATCCAGCAGAAAGCTGCAACCTCCGCGTTAGCTTTGAGTCCCTCTCCTCATCAGCTGCCTCCATCTGGTAAATGCTCCACCGATGTACACTCTTATTTTCTCCCAGTTATTTCTTTTTCTTTTCTTGGCTATTTTTTCCTCTGTCTCGCGGGCAAAGAGTATAGATGGTCCTCCATTTCAATGTAAGCTGACAAGCTGAATCATCCATGGTCGTCTTGGCTTGTTTACACCACCCCAGCCCCCTCCCCCCAAAACAGCGGGGACTCACATAAAATGCACAAGGCTAACAAGTTTGTCCCCTTTTGGCTACTGTATTCAAAGATGGTGATGCAACATGGCAGCCTCCAGTTGGGTGCACCGCCACCTATGTATTTATAAACATCTAATTCTAAGCTACCAGAACGATTTCATTTGGAGGGAACCGTGATTAGACTTTGGTAAAATACGTATTTATGAAAACAATTCTTGATTTTTGCTAACAAAAAAGCAAATAAACTACACACTGTACCTTTAACCATAAAGCAAGTTTAAAACCAACTGAGGTTATTTTTATTTTATGAGTTTTACAGAATAAAAATGCATCCAAAGGCAGACATCTCTTCAAAAATGAGCTCATATTTTCCAGAAAATTACTAAATGTAAAAATATGAGTTGGTTAGATTTGTAAACCAATAAATTCTGTTTTTTCACCTTTTATGTAGCATCCCAATTTTTTAGGAAGTGGAGTTGTACTTAGGGTAAACAATCTAAATAAATAAAATGTTTGTATTTAAAATTAATTTTAAAAAAAAAAGATTATTAACAAAGAAAATGTGTAAACAGCATGTTTAGTACAAGTTTCTGAAAGGCAATAGTCTGAAACTTTTTTTTTTTTTTTTGTGGGCCAATTTTTCTAAGAAGTGATTGGCTTTTGGTTAGTTTGGTTGGTGTTTCCGAACTGAGACGGTGTGGTAAACCTGCTCTACTCTGACAGACCTTTGCAGTATTTTCTGTGCGAACCAACATGATTTTTACCCGACTGTACAGTAGTTTCATTCAGTGGTAATGATGTCGTGAAGATGTCAGGTGTATGAGCTGTCATTTTGAAACATTTGCTCATTATTGTCACTGATATTCAAATGATCGTGTCTTTATGCAGATTTAGGTCACGGTGGCTGACAATTCTTTAATGTCTAGTGAAGGTTGAATTATTTCAGCATTTAGCAATTGCAACAATTTTTTTATGTTATGAATCCAGTTACTGTCTTCATCTCGGTCTCATTTGTTCTGACTTCATATGTCCTGAAAATGTTAAAATTTAAACATTTGAGTTATTTAACCTGATTGCAGTTCCCAAGGCTAGAGGGCTCCTCGGTTCTTCTGAATAAGGTAACTTCTTTTCATGAAAAAACAAACCATAAATAAACCAATTCCTGCTAACTCATTAACACTGTAAAAAGTTTGCTTGTGGTGGCCCGTTGACATCTGCAGATTGAAACTGATTTAATCCAGTTAAAGGAATTTCCAGCACTAGAACATAGTTCTGTTAGAAATATCTTCTCTGGTCAAACATTTTGAGCCCATTCATAGTTGACCGATGGGAAACCAGCCTAAACCCAACATGCACATCTTAATTCTCCCAGGGAGACGTGATCTAGTGCAGACTTGATAGCAGCCACCAACCCAAATAGATCCAGCCTGAAATGTAATATAAGGAATGAAAGATGAGGAGATACATGTGAACAGAGGAAGTGGCATGAAGCACTATCAACTTTGATCAGTTCAGATGCTGCTGACATGCAAAGAAGCATTTGATTGATTCAAACACGTGTGAACATGTACAACTTTGGCTTGCTAGTGTGTTTAGATAAGTTTGGGCAACATCAGACTTAATACCGTTAAAAATATTAACGCAATTAATTACATAAATTAGTTACTGCTATTAACACCTTGTTTTTGACTCATTTAGGAAATGGCCTATGCAAGAGCTGCTTGTTTGAGGGGGAAATTAGAAAAAGAGGGAGTGAAATTGTGTAAGATGGCCCAAAACAGTTGCCCACAAAACCAAGTTGGACCCAGCTGAAGACTGGCTTTCTTTTCCACTCGTAGAAATAAAAATGGCATCAGGTAATGCTGTGGCCTAAATGAGTTTTATCACCTGTGCCTGAAGGAAAAATGGTTTACTTATTTGGGAACATCATCACTAGAAAATCAGAGAGTGTGACGGGCTGAATGGTGTTTCACTAATGTCGTAAGAGTATTTATTTAAGATTCATCCTTTCTCTTGTGTAAAAATAGAGGGAAATATTTGCACTTGATTGATGTCTTGAAACTCCTTTCACTCTCGACAGTCTTGTTTGTTTCTTTTCTTAATTATTAATATTCTTGAGTTAAACAAGTTCCTGTTTCCTGAGTAAAGGACAATCTCAGTCTTAGAGAGACACATGCTCTCTGAGTTATTTTAGTCATCAGAGAAAGAAGTAAGTAAGTTTTTTATTTTTTTATTTTATTTTTATAATGACAGCACAGTATGTAGAAGAAATATTCTATTTAGGATGGTGGTTTTTGTCTGAAACACAATTAATAAACAAATAAATAAATAATTGTAGTTGGTCTTAATTTCTAATAGGTGATGAGTTTGTGGTACCCAGTTTCTGGAATTAGTAATCAGTCTGGATTTGCTCCTCTTAAAAATGATTTATTGCATTGAGAAGGGCTTTAATCCCTGGCCTTAAATAGGATAATGTCAGACATTAGAGAGATGCACAGTTTAATCTACAGAGGCCAGAAACTGCTTACCTCTCCCCGAATCTGAGCATATCTATGCCCTTGCTATATTAGCTTTGACTTCTATTTTTGATGCCCCCTAAAGTGGTGAAAGGTCAATCTTCTCCTGTTGTTAAAGCATGCACCATTTTGGGTTTAAAAAAAAGAATTATTTTAGAGTATAATAGTTTTGTGTTGGAAAAATATCTGTCAGATATCAGCTGCTCATTTGTGCACTTTTAAATTTTTTGTTTGCAGACTTGCAGGGTGAAAGTGTGGCAAAAATCGCCAATCCTCATCTGAGCAAGTTAATTGCAACCGTGCTTGACAGATCTCCAGCTCCTCTCAAAAGGAAAGACAGGTAAAGTTTTCACAGCTTGTTTGATTGGAGGAAATCTAGAAGTTATTTATGACTGGAAGAAAATGACACCTTTCAAGCAGTAATATTGGTTTAATTTTGGTATGTTGCATGAATCATATTCTGGATTTCATCATGACAGCCCCTGTACAGGGAGCAGTACAGAAACTCTGCACGCACTAAGAAGCAACAATGCTATCATGTAGCATAGCAACATGACGGAAAGAAACTCAGCTAAAAGGCTCTACCAAGCATTGGCATCCAAACTAAACAGTTCAAACCCCAAAAAATTCTATGGGAACGTAGGAAAACCATGAGAACAGCACTGTCCACTTTAGAGCTTCTGCTCATTTCTTCACTTCAAGCAAACCACACAAACAAGGAGTCACATTATAGCAGAGACTCTGCTGATTACAAAGATGTTTGTTGGATTTGGCACTTAAAGAGTAGCAACAAACAACAAAAAAACGTTCAGAAATCATGTCTTACTTTTGCTGTTTTGTGGTAAAAAAAAGTTTTATTCCAGCTCTAAACAAACCTCTGCTAATGACTCTGCTCTTGTTTGAAATGAAACATGAAGATCATGCTAGTTTCCATGGAGATAAAGGAGGTTTTATATTGAAGTATCACTTCTTTCTGGAGCCCCATCGTGTTTCTAAGGGGAATTTGAGAGCTTTTCCTCCATTCTCCTGACTGACCATCAGACGGACGGACGAAGAGAGAGAGAAAAACTTTATTAATCACCCAAAGGAGAAATTCCCGTGTCTGGCAGCAAACACAATCACAAAACCAAGCACACACATAAATAAGAATAGAAAAGTAAAATGCACAGAGAAAATGTAGTTCAGTTCAGACACATCTGTTAAAGAGCCTAATAGCTGAAGGGATGAACGGCTTCTTAAACCGTTCTGTGCTGCAGCGCAGCGAGAGGGGCCTGTTGCTACGGCGCTAATTGTGATCAGTTCTTCATCAGACATGACTTTGCTCATTCCTAGATCAACTGGGCTGCTATCCTCTGGTTTTCATTGAAAGTAATGGGGTTTACTTTTAGGGGGAGATAACCAATTATGTTTTCTACTGTGTTCCAGGTGAACTTACTCTGACACAGTAACACACATCTAATTCTGACACTTCTGTAGTAATCTCACATGTCTCAGCTTTCTGTAGAGAGCCAAATTATACACAGTCCTTGTAGTTGTGAAGATATATACATTTATTTTGAGGATGTCATTTTGAACAGGAGGCAGAAAATGCAGGACTCGCGATGAAGAAGTTAAATGAAAACTTTACAATAAAGTGCAGAACAAAAACTCGTTTTTTCTCCCTGCAGATAACTTGTGTTTCAGGCCGTAGAAAATAAACTGTTTCTTTTCTAAAACTCTAGAGAACGAAACGGATGCCTTCGGCCAGAGAGTGAGGAGGAGGTAGAGGAGGAGGAAGGTGTGAAGAAACCCTGTGTCAGCCATCCACCTCTGACTAAAGCAGCAGCCACAAAAGACAGTTTGTGTTCTTCCAGCTCACCGGACCCATTCAGGCAGAACCCAAGTGCCTCCACAACTTCACATTTTCCCCTACAAGACCCTCTAATGTGTCAGCAGCAGGGTTTCATCACCACGTCAGCTCCACAAGCCACATGTGACCGTAAGAATTCTAGTTTTATATTTTAGTATCACAGAGTTTATTGTTCCCTTCTTGTGATTTTTGTGTTTCTCCTTCAAGCAATACTTCTAGAAGTGCTCGTCTCGCTGGAGACCATCAAACAGCAGAACACCACGGTTCTTAAAATACTCCAATCGGGAAGCTCCTCTGCAGCGATGCACTGGGAGCCTCCCGATGTGGGAGCGCTTCCTCTTCCCCTCCAGTCAGTGCAGGACTTGAGAAGTTTGGAGCAGAGGCTCTCCACTGAACCAGAGCTGAAGAAGAAAATGGTGAGAACCAACAAGAAGTTTCACAGCTAAGCTCACTGTACGGTCTTTCATCTTTGCATTCACACTGATTTTCAACCTCTAATGACTGAGATTAGTGACATGATTGCTTTCACTGACTGTGTGATAAGTGACATCGACACAACACGATGGCAGGTCTCCTTAGTTTTTATTATTAGTCTATTTGCTGCTTAAAGGAGTAATTACAATAATTAATGACAAGAAAAACCAGGACATGGATAGATTTGGGCTAATAGCTTTATGATCATAGCAGACTCGGGAAATGTGTGGAGAAAGTGAGTCCATGTGAGCCATGTAACAGCTCTGGTTAGCCAAGAACTGAACTAGGACTGAACTTCTCAGAGTTAGTTTGCAGAGCAGTTGCACCTCTGTAGACTGTTCAATACGGTACTGCAATTATAGATTAGATTATAAGCGAATTTTGTCAGAGAAATAATCATGATATTGCCATTATCATAATTATTATGTATTAATTAAGTTAACTAGTACTTTAAAAATCACCCAATCACTCCTTATAGATATTTAAGTTTGATTTATTTATTATGTCTTTTGATGCAAACAAACTAAATGATCTTTGCTCTTTAAAGAATAAGTAAATCCTACATTTTAACTCTGGTTTTCTCTCAGAGAAAACAGATGGGAAAGGCTACAGGACCTCTACCTGGACTTGGGAGGCTTCTTTCTAGAAACCACATTATAAAAATGGGTTTAAACATTTATTTTAATGCTGAGTGGAAAATTTAGAAACACAGAAACAAACATCTAGATAGCTTTGACTTCAGCTTCCTCTTGCAGAACAGCTGCTGTTTGAAACAAAATAATACTGGAACAGTGGAAATAAAGAAACATGAGCACATATCTGGAATTAAATCCAGTTGATATGGTTCAGACATAAGTGACAATGTATAATGTAACGTACATAGTCTCTTTGAAGGGATGTTTACGATTAGTTGTGTTTAATGCCTCCATTAATTGTGAAATCCGGAAATCGTGACATCACTAGTTGCATGAGGGAACTTGGTCAACATGGGTAAATCTGGTGGAGGAGATGAAGGAGGGGAAAGAAGAGAGAACATGGATTATTGTTAATAACCAAGCTGGTACTGTGCCAAAGTCTTATACATTAAAAATACAACATGATTTAATAAACATTTAAATTCATTTTAATATCTCCAGAAAGCATCCAGTTTCTTTGAGTCACTACATTCATAATAAAGAGTTACTGTAATCTGGTGGGGGTGGAGGGGGGGCTTAAAAATACAATGCTGAAGTTAATGCAATAAAAGAGTGATCCTTGAAACCTAACAACAAAAATATATATCTTTAAAGCTGAAAATTTTTAGTTATAGAAATATTTTTTTAAATAACCACTAACATACTCTCCAGAAATGTGGGAATCTATCTGATAGCATAATAACATAGAGCAGGAATGTCCAAGTCCAGACCTCAGGAGTTGTTATCCTGCTACTTTCAGATGCATCCCTTCTCCAACGCACCTGAATCAAATGGCTGAATTCCCTCATCTGCGTGTCATTCAGCTCCTGATTTGGGTGTGTTGGCAAAGGGATGCATCTAAAATTTGCAGGATAGCAGCTCTTGAGGCCTGGACTTGGGTGTACCTGACATAGAGGCTATAAATGTATTCATTCACTATTTAATAAGACAGCTGGAGATGATGTGATGTCAGCCCCCTTGTGGCCATCAGTGATACTGCATGTGTTTTCCTTTCGTCTGGGAACAGTTGCAATGACCATATTTTGTCTTCACATCATAGCTACCACTAAAGCATGTGATTGAAACTATTTAATCACAAACTACTGGCTTACCTTTTTTATGTGTCTAACAAACACCTGAGTTCTTATCCAAGTTTTAACACAAAGTCAGTTTCCCAAAGATAAATTATTGTTAATCAACAAGCTTGTTTCAATTCCTCTGTGCAGATCTCATATCTCGGCCTGTCAGGAGGGATGACAACTAAAGAGAGCGTCTGGAGGATTATGGCCAAACTTTTCACCAACACTTTGGCCAAAAATGTTAACTGGAGGGGAAGAAATAACAAGCAGAAGATCGAGAGCCTGACTATCAAGAAAGTTGTCCTCAGTGAGTATTTAGTGGAATTAGGAAAATGCTCGGAGCTTGGAGGAGGTTTAATTCCTCTTGCATTGTATTTTTTCTGTACTTTCTATCCTCTGCATGTGAAACCACTTTGTTAAATTTTACTAAATAAATAAATTTGGCTTGCAAAAAACATGGTGGATATTTCCTGGGCCTTGTAAGCAGTAGCTCCCCTCCACTCTTGCAGATGCTGTGAGGCAGAATTCATTCTGCAAAGATGCCGTGGACGAGGAGATCGAGAGATACATGAAGCGCTGGCTGCAGCTGGCCGGAGACCGAGACGGAGGAAGAAAAAGAAGGCAGGAGAAAGGGAAGGAAGCCATGGGAAACATGAGAAATTACTGCGTGGATGACATGTTTGCTAACGTGATAGAGTAGAATCAGTCTACAGAACACATCATTTGTGTACATATTGTAGGTTGCAAGCACAAACACTCCCTGAATTCACCGTTATCATTGTGTCTTCAGGTTAAAATCCATGACACTTTCCTTAAATACTTGTTCTGTTACATTTTTTAGCTTTTGTTCTCTATAATAACGACTTTAGTCGGAAATCTTTTGGATTGTATCAGTACTTTAATATCACTTATTTATCATATTTTTAAGCCAGTAAATGTTATCCTTCTCTTTAGATATAGTAAAAAGCAATATTAAAACATTTGTATGATGACTATTGTTTAAATGGACATTATGTCTGTTTAAAATAACATTTTAAATATCCTTCTGTTACAGGAAATATACTGCAGTACTTAATGTTCAACTGTTAATGCAATTAAAATATCTTATGCAATAGGTTCAACAAATTGAACCGAAAACCTTGAATTTATGGTCTTTATTGATACAAAAAGCCTTACCCTGTTTATTTATTTACAGACTTATTTTACATCGCAATATTCATCCTCTTATCAACAGCTTGCAGCTTATTTATTTTCAATAAACGCAACACATAAGAGTTAAAAGCAAACAACTGTTAAGTGCTTTAATTAAAAAATCTGGATAATGAATCATTTCTGATCCTACCTACAAACAAAAGGAAATATAGCAACAAATGGCACATCTGGTCATTTAAATAACTGATCCATCTTGAATCATTGAAGCACAACTGCATTGGGAGGATTAGCTGGTTTCTCTCAAGATACCACTTATTCTCTATTTTATTTTTTAATTAGAATAATGTGTTTTTATACATGAGACAATATACTTGGGTGAGACATTTACTCAAAAACTATTTTAATATGAATTTTCCCACAAAGTAAAAACAAACTTTCAAATGAACATCATGAGCAAATTTATGTAAAAAATTTCAAACATTACAAAAAACTGAGTCTAGGTTCAGACCATGTTGGGGGAGTTTTGTGTTCAGCATTTTGAGTCTTCAGGGTTCCACTTGTTTTTTTCTCACACTATTTACTACAAGAACAGGGGACAGTGTTATCATTCTCTTTGACCTTTCAGTCCAACTCGGGGTCAGTCCACCTGCAGGCGTTCTCCAGTGGCTCTGCATGTAAAAGGGATTGACAAGGGGTACAGGCGGGCACATCAACGACAGACTAAACAGGACGACTCACATTGACTAAAAGGGCATGAGCAGACTTTATTTCCAGAGGGAGTTCAGATCTTTCAACATGTGCAGCAAGATGTTGGACATCTTCTATCAGAATGTTGTCTCCAGTGTCTTGTTCTTAGCTGTGGTTTGCTGGGGCAGCATCATTGGTGTCTAGGACAGAAACAGCATGAAACAAAAAGGCTGGTCCTGTTATCGGCTGCAAACCAGACACTCTGGGAGTGGAGTGTCTGAACAAGATATTATCCATGTTGGAAAACTCCTCACACCCTCTCTTCCTTATCCTGGAACAGCAGCAGAGATCATTCCCCAACAGACTAATTCAGCTCCATTACTCACAGGTAATCTTCTTAAGTCTTTTCAGGTCATCACATTTATTTATTTTATATATTATCAGTACATTATGTTACACCCATTATTTTATTCTTTATTTTATATCCTTTTAATATTTGTTGCTGCTGTAACAAAAGAATGTTCCAGTGGAGGGATGTTTGGAACATTTTTATAGGACCCACTTTAGCAGTGCTGTAAGACTGTAAAAATATAAAGACTATATACATATATATATATATACATTATATATATATACATTATGTATATATACATTATATATATATATATATATATATGTATACACATATATATATATACATGTGTATA